>OX419741.1:20135000-21356250 GCA_948477245.1 Thumatha senex | reverse complement strand
TATGAATGGTGTTGCTTTGTTGGGACATTTTTGTAGGATATTTTTGGTATGAAGGTGTTCTATGATTGTGCGTAAAAGTAATCTATTGGCAACATTTTTTTAAGGGTTAGGAGTTATCGGAGCATGTTGTTTTTATTTCTTCCCCCGTCTCCCTCCCCTCTCTCTCTCTAACTTAATGAATTTCCAGTTACTTTCAAACTCTAGTTGAATTCGGAGTCCGGAATCTACTTCAATTAGGCTGTTATGAGCAGCTATTGCTTGGTTTAGGGTTCTCGGCATTATTAGGAGGTACTGGTAGTAACTGGATCACTGCGTTAAGCAACTTTCACTATGGCTGGTCCTCAGACGAGTAACCACTGTGTGGTATTTTTATTTGCATGCGTTTCCGTGCTTCTGAAGGCCTGTTAAGGCGTTGGTTCCGGCTGCCAGTAACTGGCAGTCGTTAAGCCCAGTTGAAGGCCTTCTGGGCGGCTTGAAAAATTTCAACAGCAGGTCGCCACAGCCTGCGCCTGTCTATTTCAACACGGCAATGGGCTCATCACCTGATACGTGGAACAAAAATGCGTACGGTGAAATATGGGCGTATAGTATGCCTCTGCTTACCTCTTCGGAGATAAAGGCGTGACAATTATGTATGTATGTAGAAGGTACTGACAGCTAACTTCTCTAATCTGTAAGGGCGCCTGCGTCGTTGCTTTGTCCTTGATAATTGTTGTACTACTCTCACTCACTACGTTCACTCGATGAGTATCATTTAATAAGTATTAATTTACTTGAATTTAATTATAGGCTTGATTATGATATTAATTTCCATCATTATCATCCGAGCGTGTGTCCCAGTTGCGTCTGGCGACGCCCGAGGTCCGCTTACCTACATTTTCTCCTCCACTTCGTACGGTCGTCGGCATCTCCTGTAATGAGACCATTGGCACGCATGTCATCCCTTACGACGTCAAGCCAGCACTTCTTGGGTCTTTCCCTCTTACTGGGACTCGGCGGGGCTGACATGGCCTTGGGCATTTGTTTCCCACGTAGCCCGGCGGTTGGCGCAAGACGTGACCATACCAACGAAGGCGACAATATTGCAACTTGTGTACAATATCACGGACGTGAAGGCTGCCGCGGATACGAGAGTTCCTCACGCGGTCCTTCCCCTTAACTCCGAACATCCATCGCAGCATCTTCATTTCCGTGACACGCAGCTCCTGTTTGTGTCGCTCCAATATTGGCCACAATATTGATTATGATATTAATTTATTACCCATTATTTTCATATAATTAATTTGCACAATGGTGACAAACAGCGTAAAAATATTTTCTTTGACTAAATAATTCTCGTGAAATTATGAAGTTAATCACAAAAGCGAAAAAAGAAAGCATATTTCAAAGAACTAATTAAAATACACGTCCATGAAAGGAGCTTGTTTTTAAATTTAACCATATTAAAGTTGCAAATGGTAAATTAAAATGCATGACCAAAGGCATAACAAAAAGGCTGTGATGTACTAAAACATTTTAGCAATTAAGCGGAGGTTGCAACCGTAGTGTTATTAAAACACATTCCATAGAAATTCTTTCCATATAAAAGTACAAAGCAAATGAAATAATCTCATTCAAGAGATACAAGGCAGAAATTGTGTAAACAAATTTAAAATGCAGATGATATTTCATCTTCTTATTTTATTTTTGTTTCGCTTGGATTCTTAATTATTGGACGGATAAAGTTGAGCGACTCAGACGGAAATGGTATGTAGGCCTTAAGTAGACTGCCTTGTAAGATTAGAAGGCTGTGATTTGAGGGCTACTAAGGGCAAAACTCAGTACAATATGGCACGGCAGAGGCATTATGTCATATTATCATGGGTCGTTTGAAGACCCCGAAGTAGAAGGTAAAAAAAAACGTTCGCAATTCTGTTACATTAATTTATGATTTCTAAAAGTTACAAGGTTCTTTACTTATTATTTTACTTATTGGTTTTAGAAATATAGTAGTATACATACTCGAAAATAAAAGTATATAAACAAGTATGCATATTCTATTTAATAATAACTACTCAGAATATATACTTAGTTATGAGAAAGAGGAGAGGAAATATTTTAGCGCATTCTTTTTAAAGAGTGAAATAGTTTATTGTATCTTTACAGGGAGAGAGTTCTATACCTTTACCAGCATTTACCACATAAACAGTAAAGGAGTCGGAATAAAAATCTATCTCTAAAAAGTTTTATGAGATAAAAAAGTTACTATTTTCCGAGAGGGGAAAAGGGTAAAGTCTAGGAGAAAACTATCATCAGAACTGGAGGAGTCCCGGCTTAAAAGGAAAAGTAAAAGAAAAAGGTTAAGTTAATTTAATAAATGTTAAAAATATTAATATAAGGCCAGGGAAACCGGGGGTAAATGAAGGTCTTGATTCTTCCTTTAACAGAGCCGGTTAACAGCACACGCCGCTAAGAAGGGGCCAAGTTAACAGCACACGCCGCAAAGAAGGGACCTCGAGTAGGCCTCCACGTTGCTAGGAAGGGGCCTCAAGTAAGGCTTCCACGTCGCCGACCTCGGAGAAGCAGGTCGCGGTAATTCCAGGCAGGCAGAGGGCTGAAAATAACGAGCAGTCGGTGTCACATGCCACTGCAGACAATCACTTTATTATTTTTGGAGGGCACAACCCTCTCACTCAGCACTTATTCATCAGCACCTCCTGACAAGGTGAGCACCAAAAGTAGACGGAATTGACGGCCCCGGCTCCCTTCTTTTACAGAGCATTTCAAAATTTAAACAAGTTTAGAATAAACATAATTTAAGAATATAAATTTATAACAAGGTCTAATATCTATACAACCTAACCTACTGGCAGCTCTAGCAATACAGTAAAAATAAAACCTAGGCTTGTCATTAACTGACATTAAAAATTACAAAAGGTAAACAAACATTAAGAGAGCATAAAATCTCTCGAAATATAAAGGCCTAGGAGGAGATTACGGGTCTTAGGAGATTTTTAAAGGGTCGGCAGCGCGAGTGCTGCCCCTCTGGTGTTGCAAACGTCCGTAGGCCACGGTGACCACTTTCCATCAGGTGGGCCGTATGCTTGTCTGCCACCTCAGTAGTATAAAAAAAAAACATTTTATATTGTTTATAAAACATATATAAAAACAAAATAATACATAATAATATCTGGTTCAAAAATTTTATACGTTTTATACTCGTACTTAGAAACGCCTAGAATACTATCACTTCCTCATTATATTATATTATATAAATACTCCACCCTAATAAAGTCACTCATTTTATCATGTCTTAGCAAACTTTAGTATCTGTTAGGTGTAAAACTGTTAACAGGTCACGCAAGGAACTAATGCCCTCAATATTTATTGGCAGTACTAGCTAACGACCGACCTTGGTTTGTATGTCACGCAGTTAGGTCCAAATGGGCCGTGTGTCAAGTAGGGAGAAATGAAGTTACATTTTGAGACGAATTATATGATGCTGTGTTTCCGGGTCGACGTTTTGTTCCATTTTGAGTTATAGGCCGTTGATTGTGATATATCTTTACTTTTTGTATAGAATGTGCCTTGTATAAAGTTGTATGTGAACAGTTTGAATAAGGAAGGCAAATATTTATACTAATTGAATCGGGCGTTACATGACGGAAATTCATCGTTAACGATAATAAAGGAGGGGAGGAGGATCCCACCACACACCCTCGATTCGACAATCCTAACGCACAACAATCAAGGATAACCGCTACTAATTGTAACGGAGAAATGACGAACCGAACTCCTCAAAGAAAGAGATGTAGGATAGGAATGAGGAAACCTTACACTCCAGGTTGTCAAAATTTTTGCAACACTCCGCTTTACATGTAAACTTTTTCACCATGTTGTAAAGCGGAGTATTGCAAAAATTTTGGACAACCTGGAGTGTAAGGTGTTAATACCACTGAGGTGGTAGACAATCATACGGCCCACGTGATAGAAAGTGGTCAACGTAGCCTATGGACGTTTGCAACACCAGGAGGCCGAGTCTACTAAAGACAAGCTCTAAAATAGAACCAGAATCGCTGTTTTTAGCTGTCAAAATGACAATCATAAATGCAACTGACTAGCGGCCACTGGCGCGGTACGCGGTCAAGTGCCAGTGGGTCTCACTACAGGGGATGCCGATGACCGTGCGGAGTGTAAGAGAAAAAGTAAAAAAAGCGGACCCTGGAACAGACAGACGCTCAAATGATGATGATGGATGTGAATGAGGTGCAGATATTTATTGATTTATTTATATATCACGCTAATCCCCGAAGGGGTGGCAGAGGCATATTATATGACAACTTTTTTGTCTAATCTTGAATGTGTATTCCTGTCCCACGTTAAAGATGGTGAGCCCATTGCCGTGTTGAAATAGACGGACGCAGGTTGTGGCTACCTGCTGTTGAAATTTAAAAATCGCCCATATGGCCTACAACTTGACTTAACGACTGCCATGTTACTAGCAACAGGGACCAACGGCTTAACGTGCCTTCCGAAGCACGGAAACTTTCGCAAATGTAAATGCCTCAAAGTGGTCACCACACACATCCAAGGACCAGCCATAGTGAAAGTTGCGTAACTCAGTGATCGTTTACAAAACACTAAGGGCCGTATTCCAGAACGTTTATCAACACTCAAGATACACTTGAGAGTAGATTTTATAAGGCAAAATCTAGTCTCAAGCGTTGATCGAGTATTGAGTAACGTTAATAATACGTTAATACGTTAATAATACGTTAATACGGACCTAAGTCCGCGGTACCAAGAGCGCATGTATTACAAAGTAGGCTTTAATGAAATAAGCTATCTGATAAAAATCACTTTTCATGTCGAGTATTTCAAAAACTTTTCGTATTCAACCAAAATCTAGAGTATAAAAATAATATTGGTTTATAATTGTATAATATACTTGCGGACCCTCGTTGGTATATAATTGATAAATATACTAGTTGACCCTCGTGGATTCGCCCAGGACGTACTTCGAACCCCGTGGCACCTATTAAATCCCGCCGTTTATTAATTTTACAATATTATATGTAAATTTACACGTATTGTTTTCATTTATGATTACTACTCCGCTCTCCTGGGTAGTAGCGTGATGATAAAGATTATAACCATTCTCGAAAAACGGGCTATTCAACACAGATGCAATTTTTAAAATTGAACCAGTAGTTCCTGAGATTAGCGCGTTTAACCAAACAAGCAAATATAAAAACAAATATACGATTATCAGCTATTTGTACGAAAATTATTTCTGTTTCAGCTGCCCTGTAAAATTAATCGATAAATGGGTTGGCTATCACAATTTACATTGACAGGTACCTACTCGATAGGGCTGGCTACAATACACTTGTTTGATTGACGTTGAAACAATGAAAATGGCGTTGTTGAGTTTAAAATGAGTCTCTTGTTGGTATATTTGCAGAATATTACAATAGTATGCTGATGAAATTGTCCCTTTAAATGCCTATATTAAATAAATAAATAAATATTCATCACGCCTTATCCCCGAAGGGGTGGCAGAGGCATATTATATGCCCACTTTTCACCGTGTGGATTTCTGTCCCACGTAATAGGTGGTGAGCCCATTGCCGTGTTGAAATAGACAGGCGCAGGTTGTGGCTACCTGCTGTTGAAATTTTTCATGATTCAAGCATTCAACCAGGCTTAACGACTGCCATTTTACTGTCAACCGGGACCAATGGCTTAACGTGCCTTCCGAAGCACGGAAACGCTCGCAAATGTAAATGCCACAAAGTGATCACCCATCCGAGGACCAGCCACAGTGAAAGTTGCGTAACTCTGTGATCGTTTACAGAACACTGAGACCGCGAGGCCACGAGCGCTTCAATTGCTTCAAATGCCTATATTATTTCGTTTTAAGTCTGTTTAGATGTTGTAGTTTTTTGTTACTTAATAAATTTATTACTAACTAACTAAAAAAACTAACTATCTTCACGCTGTATCCCTGACGGGGTAGTAAAAATACAATAAAAAAAAAATATATTAAAAAATATATAAAAAAAAATAGAAATAAATAAATAAAAAAAAATATATAAAATAAAAAATAACTATATAAATAAAATTACTTATAAATTTATTAAGCTGGAAAAGAGAGTGCTCCGTTGGTTTGGATACGTCCAACGAATGATTGAGGAACGAAGAAGTATATTCATTGTGTTGAAGGCCTAGGCTTACATAAGAAGACTACATGAGCAGATTACTCAGAATGGTTAAAAGTACTCGAATACTTAGACGCGCATGCTTATAGCGTATAATGAATGTGCTGGAAATGAAAAAAGTATAAAGTATATACATACATATTGTCACGCCTTTATCTCCAAAGGGGTATATATTTCATATATACATAGCATATATGAAATGTGGGCGTATATATAGACATAAAAATTGAAGTATAAAAAGATACAAGTGATCACGAAGCCTGGTGAAATGTCCTCTCTGACTCATCCCCGTCAGGCTCAGTAATACAACGTGCAGTTAGGAAGTCGCCATAGCAGGTCGCTACAGCCTTCGCCTATTCATTTCAACACGGCAATAATTTCAGTTTCAACCTGTTACGTGGGACAAAAATGCATATGGTGAAATGTCCGCGTATAGTATTCATCTTCAGGGAAAAAAAGTGACAATATTTATGTAATTAAGTTAGTGATTTTATTCTATACTTATCGTATTATGTAATTAATACCCTTGCTTCAGAAAAGTTCAACTTAAAACATTATTTGAAAAGTTTGCAAATTGAAATCCTTTTCAGTGGCTTTATAATATAATAACTGCTTAGAAATGGACGCGTAAAAAGAAGGCTTTATTTAAGGAGTTCATTGTGTATTCTATTAAAATGAAATTGCCCCTTAAATTACAAAAAGCTGTCTTTACGGTGTCCAGAATTTCAGATTACAAATAATGAAACAACGTGGTTATACTCTCAGAAGGGTTGCTCTTGGTAGCAGCGTGGTAATTATACATCAGGTTTTCTTCAAGATTAGAATGATAATTAAGTAGGGATTTTTTTCTTTCTTCTACCAATTAATGCCTGATTTTATTAGTTATCAAAACACGTGGAATTTATGTCATGTAGCAAGAAATTCTTGTGATTAGTTTTTTTTTTTAGTTTTTTTTAGGTCGCCACAGTCTGCGCCTGTCCATTTAAACACGGCAATGGGTTCACCACCTGTTACGTGGAGCAAAAATGGATATGGTGAAATGTGGGTGTATAGTATATGCATCTGCCTACCCGTTCGAGGATAAAGGCGTGACAATAAGTATGTATCTATGGTTATAAACATAACCATAGATACAACCTAATATAACCTTGGGTTCTATAAAAATGATACTTTACCATATTAATAATAACTACGAAGGTAGTTACCATATAACTACCACGGACCAATGACTTAACGTGCCTTTTAAAACACGGAAACTCTCAGATATGTCACAAATGGGCACCCATCTCAAAATTGACGAAATTTTTTTTTAACTAGTGTTTTACTATATCATACATTGAACGTCGAAATTTTTTTACGCCCCGAAGCCATGATTTCTCACATGCCAGGTGATCTGCTTAACCAAATAAAGTACAGAGGGTACTTGGATTTTTTCTACCTCATTTATCTTAATAAATAATATACATATTTTGAAGGATTTGTTAAATAGAGTATGAATATTGTTATTAATGTTACGACCATCTTGAATGTGCATCATATTCATAGGGGATGAATAACGGTTATTGTTCCAACCGAGCCAATATTAAAATTTTACGAATTTAAACCTTAATAAGATATAAATAAGAGTGAACTTTGCAGTATAGAGCAAGTGTATCAGCTTTAGTATCATGGATAACACTTAAATTAGTGGTGCAATCAAAACTTTTTCTCTAACCTTTATTTTTTTACTATTTTAAGGATTAAATTTTTATTGTCGAAACGAAAAGCTTCGGACATCATTTTTATGACATCTTTTGTAAAACAAAATGTGCATATAAAAGAAAGAGCTTTCTGCTTTATTTCAAAGTGTTAGCTGGCCAGCTTAGTTAGTTTAGCTATTGCTATTGTTACTCAGAAGTAATTTGTGTCACTTCTCAACTGTCATCGTAAAGTTTGTACAACAAGAAAATATGCAAATTTTCCCAAAAAAGATTTGTCAAATTGAACATTTATAATAAATTTCTAATGTAATGTAAAAACAAACACAAATAAATTGTAGGACATTTTTTACACAGCGCCGTTTAACTCGAATTAAAATAATAAAAACTGGAACCGAAAGGTTGGTCATACTCTTAAATGACAATTAAAATATGGTGAGGAATTGATTCGATATGGTTTGGGTAGTTCAGTGGCTAAAACATTGCCCTGGTTAGGAAAAGGTCACGGGTTCTATCCCCGTCTCGAATTGAATTGTCTTTTTTCACTTTATTATAAAGGTATAAAAAAAGGAAAAAAAATTGAACCGAAGGGCGTACCAGTGTTACCCCGCCCCGCTGCCTCAGTGTTCCGTAAACGATCACTGCGTTAAGTATCTTTTGCTATGACTGTTCCATAAATGGGTGACCACTTTGTAACATTCCCATTTACGAGCTATTATATCTTACGTGAATTGTTTATACTCTTGACTGATGGCACTTGGTGGAACTTGCTACACATCTTGAAAAATAAGAAGGTTAGGTTGGTCTTGGGTTTCAGTATCACGGCAGTCTATAAATCATGTTGAAGGCCTAATAGACATCTTGAAAATGCAACAGCAGGTAGCTATACATGCGTCGTTACGTCAGATAAAATGCATACATCCCCTATGGGGATAAAAGCGTCACTATATGTGTTACGTAAACTTATGCCATGGCATGTACACCACTGACCAGCTGATGGCCGCAGCTTTGTCCGCGTGATATATTTTTCCTATTCGAGTTGTCGTACGGAACCCTAAACTTTTTGAAAATCCAATATGATTTTTGATTTTGGTTAATGCGACAAAAACTTATGTGATATACTTTTATCAACCTTTAAACGTTTTAATATTTTTATTAAATAATAAAGAACGGGTTAAAATGGTTGGCACGTGTGGCGTTCAATTTATATGATAGTTTGATATAAAATTTCTTACATCCATACTCATACTTAGGTCTACAACATATGTAAACACCTTCACGTCCTGCTATTATTCCACAACCTGCAATTAGCCAGTAATAAATAACGGTTAGCCCACACCGCGACCTCATAGCCACACTATTATGATAGAAAATTAACCAACACAATACCAGGGGGCCAAGTCTACTAATTCAATCGCGTCAAAAGAGAAGAGAAAACGTCGCTCAATAGAGAGCCGACAGAAAAAAATGTTTTCGTAGTCTACTATTACAATTGCGGTCCAATAGAATTTTATCGACCGGCCGATAGAATGTTATTTAACACGTATAGCGCCTGTAAGTAGCTCTTAATCTTGTTTTTAGTATTGTGTCTATATTAATATTTTGGTAGTAAAAAACAACTATTTGTCTCTATTCTGCAGCTTGGAAAGTGTGATTGTAAAATATATAATAGTTTTTTAGAATACCTAGTTTTGAACTCATCGCAATAGAACCGCTATTGAATACAACTAGAACGGCTTTCTAATGAAAAATAGTAAACTCGGCCCCCAGGATGGTTTACTTAACATGGTTTATCGCATTTCAAAAACATAGTTCACATAGGACCAGTAATATGCTTTATCATCGCACCGCTCGCCATAGATAGGGTGTTGACCCTCCACTTTGCGTCCGGAGCGCACGCACACGGTTAAGTCCGATAGAGGCTTTATTACGCGTACGCATAGTTGTGAAATGAGCTCCCTGCCTGGGTTTTCCCGAACGTCTACAGTATGGGGTTCTTCAAAAAGGGCCTTAGAAGGTTTATAAAGGGTTGGCAGCGCGAGTGCTGCACCTTTGGTGTTGCAAACGTTCATAGGCTACAGTGACCATTTGCTATCAAGTGGGCCGTACGCTTGTCTGCCACTTCAGTGGTTTAAATAAAACTATTACTGTGGTGCTTCTCTTTTTCTATAGGATGTGCACCTAGTTGCCTTCCATGTCTTCCACTTTGGAAAGAAGATTACGTTCCTTTTTCAACGCCCTTCAATTATCTTCTGATTAATTTCGTTGCGGGTTCCACGACATTCTAACTTCTTCTGGGACTTCACCAAGGTCACTCTCGGCCTCGGTCCTGTAACATTTCTGGTCTTGGTCCAGTCTAGGCTGAGTATGATTAGACATATAGCAGATAAAATATAAGTAGTCAAATATAATTAATCACAATATAAAATAATAAAATAAATAAATATTGTTGTGACAACTCACACAATGCCATCTGATTCCACACTAAGCAGAGCTTGTACTATGGTAACCAGAATAACTGATAAACATACTTATATATTTCTAAATACATACATATTATATAAATAACACCCAGACACAGAATAAACCATCGTGCTCATCCCACAAAGTTTCCTCGTAGGATGATTCTCTCGCTAAATTAGTATTTTGTAAACGATCACTGCTTGTCCGCAGCTGACAGCTATGTGCCATTTCCATTTACAAGCGTTTCTATGCTTTAGAGGGCAAGTTAATCCATTGGTCCCGGTTGTCCGTTACATGGCAGTCGCTAATCCAAGTAGCATAAAAAATTCTTCAATATATCGTATCGAGCAGTGCCTGTCCATTTCAACATGGCAATGAACTGACCAATTGTTACGTGGGACAAAATAAATTTCTTTATTTTTTTGATTAATTGTTTAATTTGATTGATATATCTATTTTATTGTACACCAGAAATAAAACAGTATTGGATTACAATTAAAAACTTTTTTTTATCCACTTAGGTGGACAAGCCTACGGCCCATCTGTTTGAAAGTGGTGACTGCCTTTGGTTACGTAACATCAGAGGTGCAGCACTTACGGTGCCGACCCTAAAATTGCCATTGTAACGTTAGGGTGGGTTGGTGATAAACCAACCACCCCTAGTCCACAAGTTAAGGATAATTAGGAAGATGAGAGCTTGAGAGATTTATTAAGCGATAAGACAATTTAATTACAACAATAGGTATTAGGAACAATTTTTGAAAAGCAATTAGTAAACATGCTAAATTTTTCTAAATTGAAATTATAAAAGTGATTTATTTTCAATATCGAGCTGGGCTCGGGCCTGCGTCTTCTAGTTCAATGCACCAGACGCGTTTACAAACTACACCACCGTGATCTGCCCGATACTGACGAATTATTCCACCTCTTTACGTTTTTAGGCGACGTAAGACGCCATCAACCCGCACTTAGCAAAGTTGCACGGTACGAAAGTAAAGAATTGCGTATATAATCATTCGATTTGTGATGACACCTGCCTAAACAATAGAAACAATTTTGGAAAAGCAATTAATATGCTAACTTTCTATTAATTTTTTTTTTAATTAATAAAAAAATTAAAAACAAATTTAACAAAAGGTGTATTACAATTTGAAGTAAATGCAACTCAAGGCAGGATTCGGTAAAACGGTTACGGAAAATCTAGTAGGGTAAATGTTATACATTTTCAAAAAGTGAAATGTTCAAGTAATCAGAAACAAAATTTCAACAGTCATACCCGCCATCCACAAATAAAATCTCTGCAATCTAGCCACTAGTGTTGACATAATTAAGGAAGTTTGGTTGAAACCAATTATTTTACCTAAAAGGTAGAGCCCTAATTGGAACTGAGTATTGAATTTCAGCGATCCAGTTTAGAATTGACCGTGTTATAATTATACTGGTGCTACGGAAATAAGTATAAGGTTCTGAAAAGTTAATTTTGTATCAACTTGGTGGTAAAATTAGTATTAATTTGGTATTTAAATCTAATTTTATATAAGTTAATTGACTGAAAACGATAAACTAATTTTTAAATACTTGGAAAAAAATGTTTTTTTACACAGCGCCATCTAACCCAAAGTAAGCTCATATAAGCCTACAGCTGATAGACATACTTATATATTTCTAAATACTTACATATTATAAATAGGAA
The DNA here is from genome assembly GCA_948477245.1 of Thumatha senex. NCBI lineage: Eukaryota > Metazoa > Arthropoda > Insecta > Lepidoptera > Erebidae > Thumatha > Thumatha senex. The sequence goes on along the minus strand of OX419741.1, from coordinate 21,344,197 downwards.
ATACCTAAACCCCGAAACCAACATTTGCGGATCAAACTAATTTTTTTCCGACCCAGGAATCAAACTCGGGACCTCAGCGCGGCAGTCGCATACACTACCGCTGTGCCACCGTGGCAGTTACCAGCGACGTCTTTCTAAATTCAATATGATAGAATACCTAATATAGCAGACTATTATTTTTAATTTACATTTAAATTTGACCAGAATAATAGTAAATAATGGGTTGGGCTAGATGGCGCTGTGTAAAAAGTGTCCCACAATATTTAAAAGAAATAATAACCAGGCATTATAATTTAAAACACGACAAGAAACGCGTAAATTTGTATGTACAAAATATGCAAAATATGAAAAGCTTCTACCAACACTATGTTTTAAATTAAATTTAGGTGTAAGTCTAGCTTTCCTTCGTTTTCCTTAAGGTGAGTATAGACTTGTGCATTTTAAGTTGACTGTTTAGGTAGCATAAGTGGTGTATACGACCACCGCAAGGAGGTCTCCGATTGGATTCCCGGGTTGTAACAAATAATTGTCTAAATCGGTTTAGATGTATTAAGATTTGTATAATAAATGTGCCACAATATTTAGAGTATCAAGTTCAGTCCGAGACTACCAGGACTTCAATTTGGTCGTGCTTATGAGTGTCTAGCACATAAGACCTTTTAACCCTTTTTGTTACCACCTCACTAAAAAGGAAACGGGTTCAAAATTTCTTCCAAATTTAATATTTAAAAATAGACACATTTTAATAAATTTATTCGGCCCTTTGGACCCACCCCAGTTACGTGCTTCGGATCGGAAGGCACGTTAAGCCGTTGGTCCCGGTTGGCAACAAAATGGCAGTCGTTAAGCCAAGTTGAAGGCCTTATGGGCGGCTTAAAAATTTCAGCAGCAGGTAGCAACAACCTGCGTCTGTCTATTTCAACACGGCAATGGGTTCACCACCTATTACGTGGGACAGGAATACACATGGTGAAATTTCCCATTTCACCGTCTGCATTTTTGTCCCACGTAACAGGTAGTGAGCCCTTCGCCGTGTTAAAATGGACAGGCGCAGGTTGTGGCAACCTGCTATTGAAATATTTCAAGCCGCCCATAAATACAAACCTTCAACTGGGCTTAACGACTACCATTTTACTGGCAACCGGGACTAACGTGTCTTCCGAAGCACGCAAATGCAAATGGTCGCAAATGTAAATGCCTCAAAGTGGTCACCCATCCGAGGATGATCGTTTACAGAACACTGAGTCCGCGGGGCCACTAGTTCGTCAGTAAGTATTTTTTCACCTATATACTATTTCTCTACTTCTAATTTTACTACTGACAATTCAAATTTATTTAATTTAAACTGAGTAATACTGACAACAGATATTTTTTCTTGCATAGTACCTACATATGTACCTCCCTATTCTGGGGCTAAAGAAATAAAATGTATAACTAGGGTTTCTAATAAAAATATGAACCCATCAAACATATCTGTGAATTGTAACAGTATGAAGAAGTGTCTCAACCTGGTGCATCAAAACATTAGAGGTTTAAAAGGTAAAGAGCTAGAATTGGAGTTGTTAATGAATTGTAACAGTATTGATATTGTATGTTTAAATGAGCACTGGCTAAAAAGTCATCAATTCACTCATAGCTTCAATAATCACCAGGTTGCAAGCTCGTTCAATAGAAAGAAATATAAACGAGGTGGCTCTTTAATATTAATTAATAAAATATTTAAATTTAAAGAAAGATTGGAAGTTGTGAGCCTCTCTGTTGAGCGAGTTGTGGAGATTTCATGTGTTGAATTGGAGCGATTCATTGTGTTGAATCTGTACAAAACTCCATGCGCGCCAGTTAAGTCTCTTTTTGAAATAATGGAGGAAGCCTTAAGTAAAATATATAATAGCCATAAAACAATTGTTGTATGTGGAGACTTTAACATAAATGTTTTAGATAAGTCTTCAGAAAGTATAGATTTTCTGAATTTAGCAAAATCATTTAATTTATATCACAATTTTATGGAACCCACTAGAATAACGGCCACTACTGCAAGATGTATTGATAACATATTTAGTAGTGTGAAACCAATACATACATCTATAATTCATAAGGTTGACTCGGACCACACAGGGCAGTTGGTTTCCTTTTGTAATTCTCAAAGTAATGTAAAAAGACAAATAAATGTGATACCATTCAGTGAGAACCGTATAGAAAATTTTAAATGTAATATTACAAAAAAAGTTAAATTTTTGCCCTGTCACGGAAATGTGGATGACTTATACAACTCATTAGTCAACTTGATTAATGGTGAGTTCAGCTCAATTTTTACTCCTAAGCACTTATCTAACAGTGAAGGCCTAACTTTCAGTGACTGGGCAACTCCAGGAATCTATAATAGTCGTAAGAAATTGTATCAACTATACGAAGAGAAGTCCTATAATCATAATCCAAATTTTCAAGACTTTGTAAAAAAATACTCAAAAACATTTAGACAAACTTGCCTGAAAGCAAAATCAATTTATTTAAAAAATAAAATCAAATATTCAAATAATGTTATTAAGGAAACTTGGAATGTTATAAATATTGAAACCGGTAAATCCAAGGTGCGCTGTCATGATTTTCATTTAAAAATAAATAACGTAAATATTATAGAAGATTTTAAAGTTGCAACTGAATTTGAAAAATATTTTCTAACATTCCTCTTTCAATTACAAGAACTCTCTCGTCTTGCTCTAACGATGCTGAACAACTTTTAAAACAAGGCGTGGAGGAATGTGGCACAGACTTTGAATTTTCAGCTGTTAGTCCTAGAGATATTTTAAAAACTTTTAGGGCAATTAATATGAAAAACACTAAAGATTTGTGGGGTCTATCTGTTAAAACTGTCTCTCATATTATCACTGTAATAGCTCCACATCTGGCAGCTGTGTTCAATTGCTGTGTCAAGTCTGGGATATTTCCTGACCTAATGAAACATAGTAAAGTAATTCCTATATTTAAAGCCGGCGATAATGCAGATCCCTCTAACTTTCGGCCTGTTTCCGTACTACCAACACTAAGTAAAATATTTGAAAAGCTAATGCTTGGACAGTTGCTTAGTCACTTTAATATATATAATATACTACACAGGAAACAGTTTGGATTTACAAAGGGTTGCTCAACGGTGGATGCAGGGGTTGCTTTACTCAAAAGTATTTATGCGGCTTGGGAGGATTCGCAGGATGCATTCGGTGTTTTTTGCGATTTATCTAAAGCCTTCGATTGTGTTCATCACGAAACTCTTGTAAAGAAATTACGCCATTTCGGTATCAGAAATAAAGCTCTCGACCTTATGACTTCTTATTTAAGCAATAGAATTCAGAGGGTTGAAGTAAACGGTAAACGATCAGCAGGATCTCCAGTTGAAATGGGTGTTCCACAGGGATCAATCCTTGGTCCATTTCTTTTTTTGATATACATTAATGACTTACCTTACTATGTTGGGGATAAACATGAGATTGTGCTGTTTGCGGATGATACCTCTTTGACATTTAAAATTAATAGACAAATTATTCATGATTTGATTTAGCTATTCAAAGGGGGAACGCTGCCAGTATCTTCGGAACCTTGCCTAAAGGGACTCCTTATATTAATATATTTTAAATTATCATATTTTAAGGTTTTTTAATAATTTGTTGTAAATACAAGCATCATTTGTTTTATAGACAATTAATTAATTATCAAAAGTTGTTCATTGGTTTAACGTGAATAATCTTCTTTTAAATGATAAAAAAACTAAAGTAATTAAGTTTTCGACACCTAATGTGAGACAGGTGGCAACCAATGTGCAACTTAATGGATCAAGGTTGGATACTATTGGGGCTTCTGTGTTATTGGGTATAACTATTGATTCAAAGTTGCAGTGGGGACCACATATAGAAAAATTGTCAGACAAATTTAGCTCTGCTGCATATGCAGTAAAAACAATAAGACGGCTCACTGATGTTGAAATGGCTAGAATAGTTTATTTCAGTTATTTCCATAGCGTTATGTCATACGGAATTCTTCTCTGGGGAGACTCAGCGGACATTAATATAATATTTATTTTACAGAAGAGAGCTGTGAGAGCAATATACCAGCTTGGTCCCAGGGTATCTCTAAGAGAAAGATTCAAAGACCTTAATATTCTTACCGTTATATCACAATATATATATGAGAATTTACTTTATGTGCACAAAAACATAGACACATTTCTTAAAAAAAGTGATATACATAATGTAAATACTAGGTATAAAGATAATCTTGTATTACATTCTACTCGTCTCGAAATAATCAACAATTCTTTTATGGGGCAATGTATACGATTCTATAACAAACTTCCCGATGAAATTATAACGGACTTATATTCAATAAATATGTTTAAGACAACAGTCAAGGCCAAATTGTGTAACAGGCATATTATAAAATTTCAGACTATATAAATGATAAAAATGCATGGGAGTAAGTCGCTCTAAGTCAAGACACATAAATATACAAATATAATTAATAATAATAATAAAGAAACGTTATAAATATAATGTACATTTGTTCAACATAAGTGATCTGAAACGTCAGGTTAACTAATATAATTATATGTAATTTGAGTTTTTTATTGTGTGTACACATAGCTTTTTATAAATTTTGAAATTGACATGATGGTTGCTGTGCAGTTTGAGTATGTCATGCTCGCCTAAGTGTCCTGGCAGTGGTGGTGCATGTATCGGGTCGCCTTATTCCCTATAATACGGTTGAGTAGGGCGATGGCTGATATATGCGTCATACCCGTGAACGGGTGCCGTCTGTTGGGACTGGTCAGCTCATAGCTGTTATAGCAATTATTACAAATAAAACTATTTATATTTAAGGCAAATTAAGTTTAGTCGACTGTTCTCACGTAACTCCATAGGAGCAATGTAAGTTTAATATTGTAAGCCATACCTGCATTTTAAAATGGCAGCCATTTCGTTTCTTGCCGGAGTCTTCCTCATAAGGGTGGGCTACCTTTAAAACTGGCAACTAGAAACGCTCTCATTTTGATTTGATTTGGTTTCTTTTGTAAAGACTCATTACTATATAATTTGTTCAAATATCATGTAAATAAAACTAATGTAATTACTGGCAGTTAGAAAAGAGTGGCCATGAGTTTTATTGCCAGGTTCTTCCTCAGGCTCTACCTATTGCGTTGCGAATCTGGCAGTAAATGTAAATGTAGAAGCAATAATCTTGACGTTTATAAGTGTTACTTTGTGACCTACATGAATAAAGATTTTTCACTTTTCACTTTACACTTTTCTGTGTTTTGCATTCATTTTGTTGGTGAAATGTCAGGTCAACTGCGCTCGGGGCTTTTATCGATAAAATATTACACCAAAACATTAGTTTTTGGTTCAGTTCTGATTAGAAAAACAGTTAATAATCTCGTTCTTTTACAAGTTAATGCTCAAGTCTATCTATTTCGCTGTATCCCTAATGGGGTAGTCAGAGAGGACAGGTCGCCAGACTTCACGATACATGCATACTTTTTATTTTCCTGCCGATTCATTAAACGTTTCATAACTGCATGTTCGGTTTCCTCATCTATACTCACCTTAACAAATTTCTTAGATCATTCGATGTACATTATGCCGCATACTGGTAACGCTCGAGTTAGTGTTTGAATATTGAAGCAGGATATTATGTCGTTATTGCAATATCATATCATATTTCCTACAAGTTTTAAAATACTTGTAGGAATATTTTAGGTAAAGAATACAAGTAAAAGGATGTGGAACTAAGTCGCCTTTAAATTTTATCTGAGTTGGGGTCTTTTGTTGATGTTTAAGGCAAGTTATAGTAAGAACAAGAAGTTTTTTTTTTATCGAATCGAGACAAATTCTCTCGTTTGGTATTGCTTTAAATTTTACCTGGGTTTGGGGTCTTCGGTTTATCTAGATAGGGTTAGGAAGCAACAGAGTATGCTAAGCCAAAGAGAAAGACAAATGAAGGTTCAACTGCCACGGTGGCGCAGTGGTAGTGTATGCGACTGCTGCGACTGAGGCCCCGGCTTCGATCATCGGGTTGAAACAAAAATTTTAGTGATCCACAAATGTTTGTTTCGGAGTTTGGGTGTTTTATATGTATAATATGTACCTATGCATTTAGAAATATATAAGTATGTTTATCAGTCGTCAAGATCCCATAACACAAGCTTCTATTAGCTTACTTTGGGCTAGATGGCGGTGTGTAAAAAAAAAGTCTTACAATATTTAAAAGGTCTCAATAACTGGCACAACGCAATCTTGAAGGCAATTAAAAAAGTAGACATTGTAAGTCATTTTTTCGACGACCTGATAAAAAAATCTGCATCCGTCCAATCCCATGAGTATTGTGTATAACAGTTCATTTTATCATTTTTCAACACACTCGCTCGTAAAGTGAGTCTAATTTCATCGCTTTTAGATCGATATAGTACCTCATAAAGCACGCGTGCATAATAAACCCAAATATTTGAAATTTTTTGAAATCCAAAGTAATGTTATCTCATATAATATAGCTTTAGTGTACACAGCTACGGCAGAACAAAATGCGCGCAGCATTTTTCTCTAATTTAACATTTCTTTGTATTTATACATTATTTTGGATATCTAAAGATGTCAACTTCGAATAATTAGCAATAGGCGAGTGTTTTTACAGCATAACACGAGTATTTTAGTTCTCTTGAAATAATAATATTTTTTAATTGAGTTTGTGTTTTGATGTTATAGGTTTGTTTTGATTGATTTATTATTCTGTTTCCTTTCAAATGTGTTGAAAATCGTGCGTATATTGGTTTAACTCACTGGGCTCTATATCTTAGAAACCGCCTCGTGAGTTATAACCACTATAACGGACTTATATCGTAACATACTATTATAGAGAGGCTATGAAATAAAATAATAAATAAAATAAAAATATCTTTATTTTGCATAGACCATTTCAACGGCGCTTACAAAATGTCATACACTAAAACTGAAGAAAAAATAATAAATTTAAAGTGACCACCGGTTCGGAACGCGGCCCCACCTGAGAAGAACCGGCAAGAAACTTAGGAAGGCTTTTTTTTTGATGGCCTATTTACAATTTAATATTTTAATTATGTATTTTATGACTAATATATTTTATTTGCCAGCATATCATTTCCAGGCATCCCTGTCCTGTAAATAGTCTTTAATAGAGTAATAGCCTTTATCACAAAGCTTTCTTTTAATATACTTTTTAAATTTATTTAGTGGTAAATTTCTCAGGTCACAGGGAAACTTGTTGTAAAAGCGTATACAGTTACCCTGGAAAGAATCGCCAATATTATGCAGCCGACTGTGGTGAACTGAAAGATTGTTTTTATGTCTAGTATTTATATTATGTACATCACGGAGTTTAGTAAACTGTGATAGATTTTTCTGAACATACATAAGATTGGCAAAAATGTATTGTGATGCTACGGTTAGAATATTTATTTCTTTGAATTTTGAGAGACTCTGGGGCCCACATTATAAATTGCGCATACAGCCCGCTTTTGAAGAACAAACATGTTATTTACATCTGCAGCACTCCCCTAAAGGAGAATACCGTAAGACATAATAGTATGAAAATAGTTGAAGTAAACCATTCTAGCCGTATCCACATCTATTAGAGTCCATCTTTTTTACAGCGTATGCAGCCGAACTTAACCTAGATGCCGTCTTTTCTATGTGTGGGCCCCACTGCAAATTGGCATCAATAGTTATACCAAGGAACACAGTTGATTCCACAAACTCTAACACTTGTCCATTCAGTTGAACATTGCCCGTAACTTGTTTTACATTCGGTAGAGTAAATTGAATACATTTCGTTTGTTCTCATTTAGGCAAAGATTATTTGAGCTCAACCAATGAACTACTCTCGTGATTGCATTGTTTACATCGTCTGGAAGCAGACTGCGATAGGTTGATTGTTGAGGAAAATAATTGAAAAAAATCATACGTTTAATTATAATGTAATTATTCATAAAAAATACTGCGAAGATTCTTCATAATTTACTAATTTGAGTTGACAGTTAAGGTCTGTTTCCTTCTATTTGAAGTGTGAATAGGTTCAGTGACACAAATTTGCTACATTTCGTGTCCTAACTAGGTCACAAGCAATCTTCTAATACGAGAGCGGATATGCCTCGTGATTCTGGTGCTCGTAGAGTACTGCGGTTGGTTGTATGGTGTAAACAGAAAACCTACTTATTTTCAAGTTTGTAACATTTAGTGGAATAATGAAAATAAAAAGAAATGTTCACCTTGGTACATTCGTAATAACGACCTCCATAGGGACCCATAAAGGGAACCAGTTCACAAAATTATCCAACGTTTCACAGTATAAATAGAGAGAGATTACCATGACAAAGGTAGTGAAGTCACTTTTTATAAAAAGTGAAAAGTCTTTAAATAATAAAGCAATCCATTTAAGAGAATCTGAAGCAATCCAGTTTCTGGATTAGACAGACCTCAACAGAAGACCCAAACCCTTTAAGATAGTGTAGTTACTGTATCAAGTATAAAAAAATTAGAAAGTGTATAAATTTATCAGATTCAATGGATTCTCTTGAATGGAAGAAGTTTGAGTCAAAAGTAAAATGACTTATTAACACATAAACTAGATAAACTTAGCTTTCTCCACGCTATACCTCTAACGGGGTAGTCAGACAAAGCAGATCATCATATTCGCGACCCATGCATAAATTTTTCGCTTTCAACAGATTCATTAATCACTTTATACGAGTACATGCACGTCTGGGTATTTATGTACTTTTGACCTTTTCAATTTTAAGCAATCCGCTTACGTGGTCCACATGTCTCGGTCTACCCTGACAAATCTAATATTATAAAATGAACCTATTTAGCGTATACTTCACACAAAAAGTACTGCCAAAGAGTACTGTACTGAAACAGTACTATCAAAGAAGTATTAGTTCCATTTGTTACGTCTTTTTGGCAAACTGTTTGTCAACTCACACCTTGGACCACTTGCCGCGGAAGTGTGTCGTGGCTTTGTTTCCGACGCGCAGTAAAAAGTCAGTGCCGTGAACACCAGAACTGTTTGTGTCGCATTACTTGTATATTCTTTAGGCAACAACTTTTGATAAGTGTTGTGTACACATTGTACTAAGTACTACTTATGTAGCAAACGTTGTAGTAAAAGTGAAAATATTAATAAAACAGTATCTACCTAAGTATTTGAGTGCTAATTTATTGTTACTATCAACTGTTTTTGAGTTTCTACACATAATATACTGCCTCTGTGGCGCGGTGGGAGTGTATCCGACTGCTACACATGAGGTCGTGGGTTCTATTCCCACCCAGGATAAAACATTGTGTGATTATTTATACATAATATGTATGTATGTATTTAGACATACATAAGTACGTTTGATAGTTATCTAGTTACTATAGTACAAGCTCTGCTTAGTTTGGAATTAGATGGTTTTGTGTGAGTTGTCCCAACGATATTTATTTATTAATATATGTTTCCGTGCTTCGGAAGGCACGTTAAGCCGTTGGTCCCGGTTGCCAGTAAAATGGTAGTCGTGACGCCTGGTTGAAGGCTTATGGGCTGGATAATTTCTACAGCAGGTTGCCACAGCCTGTCCTTGTACGTTTCAAAACGGCAATGGGCTTACCACCTGTTACGGACAAAAGTGCATACGGTGAAATGTAGGCGTATGGTATGCCTCTGCCTACCCCTTTGGGTATAAAGGTGTGACATTATGTATGTTTAAAATTTATTGTTACAACCAACTGCCTTTGAGTTGTAACACATAATATAGGTAATCTGTTATCAACTATTTAACAAGTCAAAATGATGCGCCATCTGCCTGAAAGAGGATTATGTCAGAATTCGGAAATTGAGGGTTACTGCCAAGGGAACAGAACTTAAAGGAAAAAGGAAGCGCTCGTGGCCCAGCGGTCTCAGTGTTCTGTAAACGATCACTGAGTTACGCAACTTTCACTATGGCTGGTCCTCGGATGGGTGACCACTTTGTGGCATTTACATTTGCGAGCGTCTCCGTGCTTCGGAAGGCACGTTAAGCCGTTGGTCCCGGTTGCCAGTAAAATGGCAGTCGTTAAGCCTGGTTGAATGCCTTATGGGCGGCTTGAAAAATTTCAACAGCAGGTAGCCACAACCTGCGTCTGTCTATTTCAACACGAAAGCTTTTCGACGAAGCTTCACGAAGAATTTCCGAAGCACGGAAACGCTCGCAAATGTAAATGCCACAAAGTGGTCACCCATGCGAGGACCAGCCATAGTGAAAGTTGCGTAACTCAGTGATCGTTTACAGAACATGGTTTTAACATGTGCAGGCATTATGCTCATATACTGTAGGGTCTGATAGGCGCTTCCTGAGGAAACCTGGATTGTTATACGAGTACGAGGTTCCTGCCTGAGGTTTTCCGAATGTCTTTAGTATATTGTTATTATATTAAAAGAGGTGTGTAGCACCACCAGAGTTGCAAACGTCAATTGGTCACGGTGACTACTTTCGATCAGGTGGACTGAATGCTTGTCTGCCATCTTAGTGGTATAAAAACATATTACCTTAATAGACTTGCCTAAACAAGTAGACAGGAGAAAGGAATACGAAACTGTTTCATTAAACTTGTGGTATGTGATCTAGACAAATGATAAACTTATTTACCTAATTTCTAAACACATACAGTGGAAACACACCAACATCAGGTCGGATTTGAAAAATTCCTTTTGTGTTTAGGTAGCTCATTTATCGAGGATGGCTATAGGCTATATATCATCATGCTAGGTACTTCCCTGAAAAGCAGTAGTAGTAAATGTCGACAAATTGGGCAAAATGTAATGCATTATTGTTGAATTTATAAGCGACGGGATTAAATAGGTGCGACGGGAGTTCGAAGTATGTCACGGGCGAAGTCGGGGAGCTCACCTAGTAATATAGATAACTAGTTGACACCCGCGGATTCGCACACGTGGTTAAGTTTTCCCGTTCCCGTTTCCCACAGTAACCTATATTATTGTAAAATTTCATCAAAATCTTTTTGATGAATTGAATCTCGTTACGCTTTCAAGCAAAATCTTTCAGTAGATTTTGCTTGAAATCGTAACAAACATCCATACTTACAATATTAGTAGGATAAGTGATCTAAAATGTTAAATAGAAAACAAAATGCTTCTCACATTAACGTCAGAACTAACATTATCATAATTACTGTATTTAATAACTATCCATTAGTAAAATGAATATCCTAAAACTGCCGAGTCACACAGGTATCCGCGTTCTCGGAACGCGATGCATAAATTAACTTTACTTTTTCAACCCTCAAACTAAAGTAATTTATACTTAGACCTGTTCAGCAAAAAAAGGTTATTAATTGGAAATTTTCTGCAGTTATTGATTTCTACATTTAAAACCTATGAGGATACTCTGAAATATTGAAAAAGAGTCTTCCTCTTTTCTTCATGGATTGCATATTAGTTTTACGGTATATAAAAGATACATATAAAAGAGTTTTTTATAATATTTTGGGTCATTGTACACAAAAGTTATGCATTTTTAATATAACCTTGTACTATGGGACTTAGGCAACTGGTTATAATACTTAAATATATGCAATCTGATCGGACTGCCATTGTGGCGCAGTAGTAGTGTATGCGACTGTTTAGTGATGTGCTGATCCGATACGATAGGGAATACGATCAAATCGATTTTCGGATCGGATCAAAACCATGCTATACGAACGCGGATCGATACAACTATATCAATTATCGGATCACTGCCCAAACTATTTAGTTTGCAAGCGGATAAATTTTTAAAGCAATTTTGCAAAATTTCTCATTTTTTTTAAATAAATTGGAAAAAACAATTTGATTCGAGATGGGGGTTGAACCCGTGACCTTTGCCTAACCAGGGCAATGTTCTAGCCACCTGAGCCGTATCGAATCAAGTTGAAATTCTCCACCATATTTTAATCGTCATTTTAAGAGTATGGCCAGAGGCATCTATCGAGGTAATGAATAATGTTATTAAAAAAATTATGGTTTACAAACAATGTAATGTTGGTATGTTTGTTATTATTAGGTGGTTAATCAAAATTACATACGGATCTGAATTAATGTTACAAATATTAACAAAATTATGGTACTTTACATCTTAATAACAATTAGCGTTTGCTTGGCGGCGGGTTGGAAGATCACCAAATTACACAATATGCTCGTGCTTATTACTCCTAAGAAATAATGTGGGTAGGAAAATTACGAATGTATGTTTTGCACATACTTTCGACTTAGTGATCCAAAAGTCTATAGAAAACACAGCTTTACGTTACTTGTTTGCTGTTGCGACTTCTGTATCTTCAGAACGGCTCGTTATTTTTACCAATTTAACTCTATCTGATAACATTTTTAATAAATCAATGAAATCTTATGCAAATTTAATTTCTAAATCCTTTCTTGAATATTAGGTAACCACTTTCTTGAATTTTAAATATATTTTTTGGATAGATCTTTTGAGAATCTGACTCGTAATACCCCTCAATCCTCGGGTCGGATCAAGGTATTTCATACAACAATATCTGTGAGACGATACATTTCAGAAGTCGGTATCGATCTCATAGCCTGGCCAGCGAGGAGTCCTGACATAAATCCCTTAGAAAATGCATTGGCCGTTCTCGGAAGGCTTGTAAAGAAGCGAAACCCACCACTTCTGACACTTGCAGCCTTAAAACAGGCCATTACTGAAGAGTCGGAGATTATACCTCAATACCGCTTGAGGAACTTGGTTTTTAGTATGCCTGATCGCAAACAAACCTTGAGAAGAGTCCGTGAAGGAAACACAAGGTACTAAAATAATGAGGTGGCCATTGTCTTTGTATAAAAAAATGACAAAAAGAGAAAAATTTTGTTTGAAAGAACTTCCTTTATTTTGTTATCTTTTCATTTTCAGATGAATAGAAGGTTATTTTTAAAAAACTGTGGTTTATTTTACGAGTTATTAAAATTACTATCTGATTATTTTTAATTCAAAGAGATAGCATTGTGTAGTTTTAAAGTTATTTAAAAAAAAATGAGATGATCCTTTATTTTTGCGGACGAGTGTATAATATGTATGTATTTAGAAATATATAAGTATGTTTATCAGTTGCCAAGATCCCATATCACAAGCTTATATTAGCTTACTTTGGGCTAGATGGCGCTGTGTGTAAAGTGTCCAACAATATTAATTTATTATTTAATCTGTGCTCCATGTCAGTAGCAATAAATTTAGTTAAGCTGGTCAGTGACTTGCAGGTCGACAAAATGTCGTTGTAAGCAGAACACATACGGCACAATGGCAAATGCTGACCATAAATTGTGCGACAAAGAGGTAGTTATTTCTATACTTTGTTAAATATAAGATGATAATTTTGACAATTCTAAGTATTTTCTTCCTCTTTTTATGGCTTGGTTACTAAGACCTTTTAGCCAGGACAATGCTAAGTCATAGTCAAGTCAAGTCAGTCAAGTCCCCATAATGTTCATCGTTGTGGCATCGATACGTACAAAAACAAAAAAACCTATTTCTTTTTATTCTTTTAGGTAATGTCATAAATATTTGTATGATTAACAGTAAAAGACCTAATTAATAATAATTAATACATACATACATACATATTTTCACGCCTGTTTCCCATCGTGGTAGGCAGAGACTATGGTTTTCCACTTGCTACGATCCTGACATACCACTTTCGCATCTTCTACTTTCATAAGTGTTTTCGTACACGCTCGCCGGTTAACGGTGCTCTTGACCTGGCCTGTTTCCAAAAGGTCTTCGATTTGATTGATATACGTACGCCGAGGTCTACCCCTACCAGTTTGCCCATTCACTCTCGCCACATAAATCTGCTTCGTCAGTCTACATTCATCCATCCTCTCCACGTGTCCGAACCATCTAAGCATCCCTTTTTCTATCTTAGTCACTACATCTTCTGTCATACCGCAATGTTCCCTTATCGTGCTATTCCTTTCTTTATCCATCAACTTCACTCCAGCTATACTTCGCAGACTTCTCATTTCCACTGCATTTATTTTACTTTTATGCGTTTTCTGCCATACCCAACTTTCACTGCCACACATAAGTGTGGGGACCAGCACTCCTCTATGTACAGCCAGTCGTGCCTTCTTCGAAACGTTCTGACTGCTCATAAAGGCGTATATGGCTCCATTCACTTTATTTCCTGCCAATACTCTTCGCTCAATGTCATAGTCATACTTTCCATCTCTCGCAAATTTTGTACAAATATACAAACTCTTTTACTTGTTCTATTCTTTCTCCTTCCACAACAATTGAGCAATCCGTCATACTTGCCTCTCTTTCAAAAACCATTACTTTCGACTTATTTACATTCACTTTCATTCCTTTGTTTTTTAACGCATCATACATAATGTTAACCTTCAACTGCAGCTCCTCCGCCGATGATGCTAGTATTACCTGATCGTCGGCGTATAGGAGGCACTTGACGGTCATTTCATCCATTTTTATACCATACGTACTCTCTTGCAGTTCTTTCAGGCAACTGTCCATGTATGGGTTAAACAGCAACGGCGACGCTACACAACCCTGTCTCACACCTTTTTCAATGTGAAAAAAGTCTGTGCATGCTCCGTTGATTCTGACACAAGCACTGGAGCTCTCATAGAGAGATTTCAGTGCTCGTATCAAGTGGCTGTTTACTCCATACCTGGCCAGTATTGACCACAGTTTATTCCTCACCACTATCATAGGCCTTTTCCAAGTCTACAAATACGCAATAGACCTTTTGACTATTCGCCAAAAGCTTGTCTGCTACGCATCGTAAGGAAAAGACCTGATCCGTACATCCTCTTCCTTTATATAAATCCTGTTTGTACATCCCACATTTTTCCTTCAGTTTCATTCATCACTCTTTTTATCAAGATTTTTGCAAACAATTTGCCGACGATGCTGAGCAAGCTTATGCCGCGGTAGTTTTTGCACTCTTGCTGTGACCCTTTTCCCTTATAAAGCGGCACGATGACAGCCTTACACCAATCTCTTGGTACGCTGCTATTCCTCCAACAAAGGTAAAGGAAAAGGCAGTACAGCTGGCAAGCTACCACGCCTTGTCCCGCTTTCGGGATCTCAACAGAGATCCTATCAAGTCCCGCAGCTTTTCCCACTTTCATGCTATTCAATGCTTCCACTATTTCTTCCATTCTTATGACTTCTTCCTTACCAATTTCGTTCATTTCCCAGATACTAGTCTATAGTTGCATATCCTCTTTTTCAAACAAGCTTTCAAAATATTGCTTCCATCTTTTAAACACACATTCTTCTCCTTTCACAAGACTACCATCATGGTTTCTGATATGGTTGAGATGCGATGTCGTCTGTTGACCCCTCACTGTTCTTATGGACTTCCAAAAGAATTTCATATTCTGTTGGAAGTCATTAGATTACCTTTTATCAAATTCATCTCTGTCATTCTCTTTCTTTCTTTTCATCACATCTTTTGCAACACGCTTATACCTTTTGTACTCCTCTTTTGCCATTTTTAGGTCCACATCCGTTGCCTTCTGCATTCTTTGATTGACTTTTGTAGTCAACCAGTCCAACCATGCTTTCTTCTTATCAGACAACGCCTTTCGGACTTCTGCACACATTCTCTTTCTCTTACATCCTTGGTTTCTCTTACTTACCCCACACACTTCCACCGCAACTTCCACTAGACCTTCCTTAAATGACTTCCATACTTCTTCGATCTCGATTTCTCGAACTCACATACGTCATCAGAATTTTCAAATTTCTTGCTCAGCTTACACTTAAATTCCTCTTTTATGCCTATCTCTTGCAAATTCTCGACTTTTATGCGTTCTAGTACACTGACAGGTGCATGCACATGATGCCGCCACCACTGAAACAGACCTCTTACTCGACTAACAACCAAGAAGAGGTCTGTGTCAATCCTGGCACCGCGGTATGCCCGAGTGTCTAACACTTTCTTTCTCATCCTTGCATCTACAATCACATAATCAATCATGCTTCTCTGGCTTCCTTCTTGTCTCGTAAACAAATGGATATCCTTGTGGTTGAACATAGTGTCGGTTACCACAAGGTTCCTCTCCAAACATACCTCAAGCAAACTTTCTCCATTTTCATTCACTCGTTCGTCACCATACTTTCCCAATACAGTTTCATAACCATCACGCTTCACACCAAACCAACCATTAAAATCACCTAACGTTACTATTCTTTCATTCCGTTTACATTTACTCAGTATATCGCTCACACTCTCCCAAAATGCCTGCTTCTCACTTTGGTCCTTTGAAGATCGGCGCCACCGCGCATCTTGCGGAGCATAAACTCCTAAAACAAAGATGCGGGTAAGCCCAACCTTCAGCCTCAACCAAAGGAGTCTTGGGCTCACACATTCATATTCTGTCACACATTCATTCATTCTCGCGGATAGTAACACACCTACACCCTGGCACGCTGTACTGGTCGGGGCTACACCTGACCAGTAGGCCGTATAGGGTCCATGTGTAGTGGTGTCACATCCTTTCCTCTTTGTTTATTTCTCACACAGAATATCAATTCATCTCTCTCGCATCATCTCACATACCTCCTCAATTTTATCTTTTAATCCTCCTCTTATATTCAGTGTAGCAAAGCGGCTATCCATAGCCCACTTTTCGCCTCGATGAGAAACGGGACGTGACGGATGGCGAACCGCGTCGCCGCCATTATGGGTTTTAAAATTTTGATACACCATAGCATTCCCACGAGTGGCAAGGGAAAATAAAAGTCCACCTAGACAGAGCCCCGCTTGTCCAAGTAAGGCTAGCCTTGTATATAATTATTAATATTTTAATATAATTTAATAATTAATATACTTTATTCGATTTATTCGATTCATTTGTCTATGGTCAATTGTGTTGTATTCTTGGAAGACGCTTCACTTCGATAAGATGGCGGTAGTCGTCTATGTGCTAGGATAATTTTAGAAGTATTCTTGTAAATAAACAAATACGTTACTTTGTAGGCGTGAGATGTCAAAATTATGATCATATATTTGGCAAAGTGTAAATACGCATTATACATAGAAAACAACACAAATCAATTCGACTGGTGTTTACAATTATAGTAAATAGTTCTAGTTTCTTTAACCTGTACACGAGATTTTCCTAAATAAGCGTTGGGTGATTTCATACGTTTTTAAAAGAATTATTTTTTCGGACTAATTATAATTTTTGGGTACCATTTGAATTTAGCTAGATAAAAGTTCCACGTGTTCCAATTTATTTATTGGGAACCCAGAGTCTGTTTAAATTGACTCTTAACTAGATTTTGGGGATTTGGAAACCACTTTCGTTTGTGCCTAAATCCGATTAACTGATACTAGTAGATGAGAGATGAACGTGTTAGGCACGTGCGCTTCCCTAGCATTTAAGGTACTTTCGGAGATAAATTATAAGCTCGTGGAGTAAGCACGTTCAAGTGGTAATGGGTCCACATCTGTAGAAAAACCAATGAGCGACAGAGTAAACGAATTTTGGAGTGGAGACTGTGAATCGGCAAACGTACGGTAGAACAAATCCCTGCCAAATGGACCGATGACATGGGGGCCGAGTCTACTATTGACAAATCGTAGAATAGAATCAGAATCGCTGTTTTTGGCTGTCAAAATGTTAGTAGACTATCAAAATGCACTGACAAGCCGTATTTTGTCGCTCAACAGAAAGCCACCGGTACAATTTTTTTCGACACGATTGAAATAGCAGTTTCGCCCCCCAGGAAAAGTTCGCAGGAAGGAACTGGACGTGGATGGCGCAAAACTGTGTTGTGGCGTCCAACCGTGGACCGCCTAGATTAATTTGATTGATTGTTTGATTGAACCTGATTGCTCGTTTATCAGAGCACTGCTGGCTATAATAACACCTCTCAATCACGACTCGTTGTCTTGTTTTCCATCAGACTGGTGGTCTTATTTGACTGCCAAATATAAAAATTGAGACCATGATATTTGTCATGACTGGTAGCAAGTCAGGGCATAACTCAGACTGCAACGCAGGAAGAAAAGGCGCCTGTGTTCCTTCAACGGCGTCTTAAATATACAAGGTCTGCAGGGCGCCATGCTGGTGGTACTTGAGGAGGGGGTGTTGACGTCACTATGCGAGTTACAATTCTGTCTCATATATGTAAATAGTAAGTGAACCTTTTTTAATGAGGGGAATGTCTTTCTTTACCACAGAGATAGTATCGAAGCATACGGCCCGCCTGATCGGAATTAATTACCGTATACTAAGGACGTTTGCGTCTGTCTATATCAACACGCCAATGGGCTCACCACCTATTACGTGGGACAGGAATCCACACGGTGAAAAGTGGGCATTTAATATGCCTCTGCCACCCCTTCGGGGATAAGGCGTGATGGATATTTATTTATTTTATTTTACTAGAGATATACCAGTACTGCCTACTTTATTACCGGAGTTAAGGGGACTACCTTTTTCAATTTATCTTTAGTTCTAGTGTCTATGCAAAATAAAGACATTTTTATTTTATTTTTACCTAATCTTTTCACTCACGGCATTCTAGCTGGGCTAAATTATTGAGCGCCAAAAACCCATACAACAACCGTATTTTCTACTCGTAGGTAAAGTTGACCCTGAAAATTAATGTTCTTCCATACTGCAAACACGCGCAAACGGCTAAATAAATTTGGAAAACATTTTGAACGGAGATAACTGACATCCTCGATTAACATATGGCTACTTTGGACTTCTAAACCCTTAAAAACTTAACTTAATCCTTGAAAACCCTTGAAAAGTCTTATAAAACGGCTCAGTCTGCCCGTCTGTAAGCATCTATTTCTTTGGAACCATAACAGACAACAAACGGTTTGTAGCATTCGATTCAGGACAACATGAATGAGTGCATGTGCAATTTTGAACTATCTACCTCTCTTAAACAACTACCACAACTTTTAAACTTTCGCGTTGCATGATTAAAATTAGTGTAAAATACAGGTATTAAAGTAGTATATACGATCATGCTTTTCTACCTTAAATAAGTCTGCTTGTGACCACGGCTGGTGCAACCCAGTCGAAACGTTAAGCTATTTAAGGTAATAAGCATGATCGCGTTAATACCTGTATTTTACACTAATTTTATCTACCACTTCCAGAAACTGGTTTCGGTTTAGACATTGCCTGATTTTTTTGCTATGACAGTGAAAGGTGCGTTACTTGTTTATCCCGGGAATTGGTTCCTTTAGAAAACGGGTACGGAAAAACTTTACCACTCCGGTGAAGTCGCGAGCGAGCTTTCGAATAAATATACATAATTTGACTTTTTCAGAATAAATAGGCATAAGCATATTATGTATATTTTAATATTGTTTTCGCGTAATATAAAAAAATATTAAAGCAAAAAAGCTCAACGAGTCACTTATTGCTGAGAACTTTGCGTACAATATTAATTTCTGCTTTATTGCATATAAAAAATATGGCGTCACTAGGCGCTGTTTACATTTTCTATCACGTTTATTAAATTCATCTGTCGGCCTTAACGTGGCCTTATTTTG
The DNA here is from genome assembly GCA_948477245.1 of Thumatha senex. Taxonomy (NCBI): domain Eukaryota; kingdom Metazoa; phylum Arthropoda; class Insecta; order Lepidoptera; family Erebidae; genus Thumatha; species Thumatha senex. The sequence goes on along the minus strand of OX419741.1, from coordinate 21,324,602 downwards.
AGAGAATATTAGGATTATAGTCGAATGTGAAATAAATTTACAGAAAATGACTTACTTCTACTTCTGGCTACTACTTACTACTTCTGACTTCCGTGCTTCGGAAACCAGGTTAAGCCGTTGGTGCTGGTTGCCAATAAAATGGCAGTCGTTAAGCCAAGTTAAAGGCAAGCTTGAAAAATTTCAACAGCAGGTAGCCACAACCTGCGTCTGTCTATTTTAACACGGCAATGGCCTCACCACCTGTTACACGGGATAAAAATGCATGAGCTGTAATGTGGGCGTTTAATATGCCTCTGCCTACCCCTTCAGGGATAAAGGCGTGACAATATGTATGTATGTAAATTACTTAAGCTACCATCTTAATTTCATTGGATGTAATATTAATATTTTTACAATGTTTTTTTTTAAAGTTTGCTTGTAAGACATTGCTCTTTAGCGATAAAGCAGCCCTTTGTATATTTATGACTTTTATGAGACAGTAATCTCTTGACGAGAGTGTTTGTTATTGATGTGTTATAAAGTTTTTTCTATTCTATTCTTTTCACGTTAATTGGGTTGCCAAATTAATTCTGCCCGCTGGCAACGAAATATATCTTTAAATCACGTTTACGACTTTAAATTTTAACAATGATCTACACAGAAATAACTACAAAAGCCAACAAATATATCAGTTACAAATAGTTCTTGGCAATTATGACTTAAGTTGTTTGTTTCATTGAATGTTTTCTTGGAACAGCGCCCGAGTTTATGAAAAAATGACATCCTACATTTTCCTGTACAAGATGGAGTATTCTGTTTGGCACGTCCTGGTGAAAGAAATTTTATCTTATTTCAAAGCAAATTGACACTGCCAAGTTTTATGATGTTTGTGTTATTCTTTAAACTCTACAGATGAAATTTAATCGGTGCCAATTCAATGAAATTCAATTGTTTATTCGATTCTCAAGGCTCACTAGGGAAGACGTGATTCCGCACCTAATAAGATAAAAGGGGAAATACCCCTCAAGCAGCTGACAGAATACGTCAGAATTGGTGACTTAAGTGCATTCGGAGTATTCTAACTTCATCTATATCCCCAAGGTCATCGTCTTCCACATTAAAACCCATTAAAACAAACATCAAACTAAAAACACATTAAAGGTTGCCTGGTGAAAATTGCTTTATGCGATAAAGCCATCCATTGTACTGCTTTGATTGTAACAATATTTTCACTGTGTTATCCTACTAATATTATAAACGCGAAAGTTTGTAAGTATTGATGGATGTTTGTTACTCTTTCACGCAAAATCTACTGAAGGGGTTACTTTTTATCCCAGGAACAAGTTCCTGTGGGAAACAGGAACGGGATAACTTTACCACTCGCGTGTCAACTACTAGTATTGTTATAAATAAATAATTAAAACAAAACCTTTATATGTAGGTACATGGAAGGATCTAAGTAGTAAATAATCTAAACAAAATATTGTAAAACTAGTTATAAACCCTCGTCAACAAATTATAGTTTAACTATTTAGTTGACGCCCATAGGCGGTGATTTGGTCGAGCGCACGGACCAGGTTAAATACCTGGGATCTGTTTTTCACACGTCCAGTGACATCGATTGCGATGTCAAGTCACGCATTGCTGCCGCGTGGGCCAAATGGCGGGAGATGACCGGTGTCATTTGTGACCCTAAAATGCCGATCCGGTTGAAGGGACAGGTCTACAAAACCATTATTAGACCTGTCCTTTTACATGGCAGTGAGACGTGGCCGATATTGGAGCGACACAAGCAGGAGCTGCGTGTCACGGAAATGAAGATGCTGCGGTGGATGTGTGGGGTCACGCGGATGGACCGCGTGAGAAACTCTCGCATCCGCGGCAGCCTTCACGTCCGTGACATTGCAGACAAGTTGCAAGAGTGTCGCCTTCGTTGGTATGGTCACGTCTTGCGGCAACCGCCGGGCTACGTAGGTAACAAATGTCTGGCCATGTCAGCCCCGCCGGGTCCCGGTAAGAGGGGAAGACCCAAGAAGTGCTGGCTTGACGTCGTAAGGGATGACATGCGTGCCAATGATCTCACTACAGGGGATGCCGAAGACCGTGCGAAGTGGAGGAGAAAATGTAGGAAAGCGGACCCCGGGCGTCGCGAGACGCAACTGGGACACACGCTCGGATGATGATGATGATGTATTTAGTTGACGCCCGCGGTTATGCACGCGTAGTGAAGTTTTTCCGTTTCCGTTTCCCACAGGAACTTGATCCCGGGATAAAAATCCGCTATGTGTTACTCTGATGTGTAAGCTATATTATTGTAAAGTTTCATCAAAATCCATTCAGTAGATTTTGCGTGAAAGAGTAATAAACACCCATACATACAAACTTTCGCGTTTATAATATAAGTAGGATTTAACGCTTGCTAAGATGCCATTTAATGGGGCATGCCGTAAAATTTTACCTAAATAAAATTTGACACAGGTTTCCAAAGATTTCCCTTACACGGTGTATTCGGTTCCCAAATCTCATATAATCGTCAAAGTACAGATGAGGTTTATTCACTTCGATTTTATGACATACTTGAACCCATACGTTACCTTGCGTACATGGTTACACACAGATTGTTTATATGCTGTGTGAGAGAAAGAGATGCACACACACACATACACACACAAACACAAACAGAGTGAGAAAAGGGGAGCGAGAGAGAGTACGTTAATCAAAATAAACGAGACATAATGTTAGATTTGTTTTTTTTTAACCACTCAGGTGGCAGACAAGCATACGGCCCACCTGATGGAAAGTGGTCACAGTTGCCTACGGGCGTTTGCAACGCCAGAGGTGAGGCACTCGTGCTGCCGACCCTTTAAAGACGTTCGGGAAAACCCAGGCATGGAGCTCATTTCACAACTTACACGTCCGCAGAATAAACCCTTTATCGGACCTAATCGTACTCGTATGTGAGCGCTCCGGTCGCTAAGTGTGAGGGTGAACACCCTGTCTATGGCGAACAATAATTATATATTGAACCATACCTAGCTTAAACATACATGATAGTCGGATTCCATATCAATGATTTAAAGGAAATATCAGCAGATCCCTTTGATGATAATAAATTAGTGCACCTTTGCTTAAAAATAAGAATTTTCATAAAATTATGATAAATGTATTTTTAATAACCAAAAATGTCATTCCCAAATACATAGAAAGAAAAAACAAATTCAGCTATCAAAAATTGTTTTCCAAAAGACATTTTCGATCTGTGTTTGTTGAACGTTTTAACAATCAAGCCTGTCATTAGCCAGCCGACGCGACGGCACTGTGTATTTTCGGACCGGGTTTGAGTTTATTGAGACGGGCAGTTTTTATTTTTATCAACGTTTTAAGTTACATAGGCGGCAACTTTTTTTTTGTATAACAATTCACAATCAATAAATTTGACTGCGGCCATTTTTTCTAGCTATTTGAGTACTAGAAAAAAGAGTGAGAGGTGGAGGACATGGATTCAATTCTTATCCAATAAACCTTTCAATATGTTGATTCTTTTTGTGTCTGGGTGTTATTTATAGAATAAATATGAAATCAGTTATGATCATAATTCTATAATTTTTCAAACAAGGCCTTTAAATTGGCCTAACGACTGCCATGTTCACAGAGCAATGAGTAAACGGGGCCACGAGCGTTTCAACTGATATTTTTCAAATACATTTATATTATATAAAGCAAATATATAAACTCCAAAACCCACATTTGTTGATCATATATATATTTTTGTTCCAACCCAAGATTCAAGCCAAATAGCTTCACTTAGAACCTGATTCCAATAAAGTGCGAATTGGTTTTCTTTTGGCGCTCTAAGGGAAAACAGTTTCCATTACAAAAATAACGTCTAATTCACTGAGACCTACATCGACTAAACAGTAAGAGAAATTACACAGGTATTACATGCATATCTCGTAACTCAACTTACTCATTGTTCACGCGTTTATCCCCAAAAGGCGTGGCAGAGGGATACTATTTTACCCACATTTCTTTGTCAGCATTTTTTCCTATCCATATATATATATATATAGGAAATATATATATCCAATATTCCTATATTGAAGCGCTCGTGGCCCCGCGGTCTCAGTGTTCTGTAAACGATCACTGAGTTACGCAACTTTCACTATGGCTGGTCCTCGGATGGGTGACCACTTTGTGGCATTTACATTTGCGAGCGTTTCCGTGCTTCGGAAGGCACGTTAAGCCGTTGGTCCCGGTGGCCAGTAAAATGGCAGTCGTTAAGCCTCGTTGAATGCTTTATAGGCGGCATGAAAAATTTCAACAGCAGGTAGCCACAACCTGCGTCTGTCTATTTCAACACGGCAATGGGCTCACCACCTATTACGTGGGACAGAAATCCACACGGTGAAAAGTGGGCATATAATATGCCTCTGCCACCCCTTCGTGGATAAGGCGTGATGGATATTTATTTTATTTTTTCCTCGTAACAGGTGATGAGCCGCGTGGCTGTGTTGAAGAGAACAAGGCATGTTTTGACTGGCTGCTTTGAAATTTTTCAAACCAATTTTTGTTACAAGACCTTCACCTTGGCTTAACGACAATCATGTCACTGGCAACGGGACCAACAACAACAAGTTTCCGAAGCATGAAAACGCTCGTAATTGAAAATAAATCGACGAACGAAAAACTAATAAATGACGAGTATTTTTTTTTTCGTGTGGAAATCCTTATGTATGCTATGCCGGACGCCTACCGACTAAAACCACACGCTACCCTTCGATCTGTCTATGGCCAGGAGTCCCGGGTGAGCCCTCGGAAGGATAGCCCCAGGGCTCCCGCCTTTGACTTTGTCCGCTACCGCAGTCTCGTTCAGGGGGGTTCGGGTGTGTATCATGCCTCTTTGGGAGGGTTCGAGTGTTATCTCGCTACTTTTGGGGGTTCAGGTGTTATACCACTTCTTTAAGGGTGGACAATAAAGTGATAAAATAAAATAAAAAAATATCTTTATTTTGCATAGACCATTTCAACGGCGCTTGCAAAATGTCATACACTATTTAAAATATTTAAAACGACCACCGGTTCGGAACGCGGGCCACCTGAGAAGAACCGGCAAGAAACTTAGGAAGGCTTTTTTTGTGATGGCCTATTTATAATTTAATATTATTTCACTTTGCCAGCAGATCATTTCCAGGCGTCCCTGTCCTGCAAATAGTTTTTAACGGAGTAATAACCTTTTTCACAAAGCTTGTATTTAATTAAAATTTAATGGTAAATTTCTCAGGTCACAGGGAAACTTGTTGTAAAAGCGTATACAGTTACCCTGGAAAGAATCGCCAATCTTATGTAGTCGACTGTGGTGGACTGTAAGATTATTCTTATTTCTAGTATTTATATTATGTTTATCACAGAGTTTAGAAAATTGTGATAGATTTTTCTGGACATACATAAGATTGGCAGAAATGTATTGTGATGGTACGGTTAGAATATTTACTTCTTTGATTTTTTCTCGGAGAGAAACTCTGGGGCCCAAATTATAAATAGCGCGTACAGCCCGCTTTTGTAGAACAAAAATAATATTTTAATCTGCAGGATTCCCCCGAAGGAGAATACCGTAAGACATAATACTATGAAAATAGCTGAAGTAAACTATTCTAGCCGTATCCACATCTATTAGAGTCCTGATCTTTTTTACAGCGTATGCAGCCGAACTTAACCTAGATGCCGTCTTTTCTATGTGTGGGCCCCACTGCAAATTGGCATCAATAGTTATACTGAGGAACACAGTTGATTCTACAAACTCTAACACTTGACCATTAAGTTGAACATTGGCCGCAACTTGATTTACATTTGGTAGAGTAAATTTTATACATTTAGTTTTATTTTCATTAAGACAAAGATTATTTGAGCTGAACCAATGAACTACTCTTGCAATTGCATTGTTTACATCGTCATAGTTATCTAATTGTCTTTTGATTTTAATGAGGTGTCATCTGCAAACAAAACAATCCTATTCCTGTCCCCAACATAAAATGGTAAATCATTAATATAAATGAGGAACAAGAATGGCCCAAGTATCGAGCCTTGCGGCACACCCATAGTAACCATGAATCCTACAAAACGTGTACCATTAATATCGACCCTCTGTATTCTATTGTTCAAATATGAAGACAGAAGGTCGAGAGCTTTGCCTCTTATTCCATAGTGGTGTAATTTATTGCACAGCGTTTAATGTTCAACGCAATCAAAAGCCTTTGATAGATCGCAAAATATACCTAATGCATCGTGCTTGTCTTCCCAGGCTTCATGAATACATTTTAATAACTCAACACCAGCATCGGAAGTTGAGCGCCCTTTCGTAAACCCAAATTGATTCGCATGAAATATTTTATGACTATTAAAATGGGATAGCATTTGATTCAAGATTTTTTTCAAATACTAGATGGGGCGCAATGACCTCAATTATACATGATGCAGTTTTGACCGATAATCCCCAAAGGTCCGCGGTTTTCTTAATTTCGATACATTTAAATGTCTTTACAATGTCCTGAGCGCAAATATCTTTGAATACAAATGCATCCCTGCAACAAAGAATAGATTCTTCTAATAAATGTTCAGCGGAACTGGAAGACGCTTGGAGAGATTTTGTTGTCAATATAGGTACATTTTTGAAAAAATGTTCAAACACTGTCGCCACTTCTAGGTCCCTTGTAACATGGTAACCATTTACTTTTAAGTGGAAATCCCTTTCAGTCACCAAAGATCTACCGCATTCAGAGTTAATGATGTTCCAAGTCATTTTTATTTTATTCATAGAATTAGAAATTTTATTTTTAATGAATTTTGACTTAGCAAGATAACACGTTTGTTTAAATATCTTTGAATAATTTTTAACATATTCCTGAAAGGTTTGCCTAAAATTATATGATTTTTCTGAATATAATTCAAATAATTTATTTCTACTTTTAAAGATACCTGGTGTTGCCCAGTCACTGAAAACAGGACGACCACCAATCTGTAGTGTTTTTGTGTTTTTGAGGTAAAATCTTTGCCAAACTCATCATTAATCAAATTAAATAAGTGTTAATATGGTTGTGACAGTTGTGTACAACTGAAGTTTTTTTTTTTTTTGGTTTCGCGGGGAATGCCTTTACGCACCGTCATCCCTGCTGCAGGGGCAGCAGTGTGTGTGAGACTCCCGGCCCGTGGGAAAGGGGCCGTCCTACCCACTAAACCCCGCGGTGTTCCGCCTCACCTTAAAACCGGCTCGCAGTGTAGGCCTGAGGTTAAATCACTGCGAGCCGGCAAGGGGCACCCCAGAGTGGAGGGGTCCGTCTCGGGGCGGCCGGAAAAGTGACCACCCCGGAGCTCCCTAAGGAGCTGAAGAATCTAGCCCGCACCTCTACCGCTCTCGAACGCCCCTCTGAAAGCAGAGGAGGTAGAGAGCGGCCGGTACGGGCGTGCGCTAAAGGAGGGGCACCCCCTGGAACACAGAAAGGGTGCCCGTCGCCATGTGGCCAGTTGGGCGGGGTCCCCCGACCATCCGCCCACGGCCAGACACTATTCGGGGGCGCGCATGTATTCAGCACGTCGTCGCCCCCGAACACGATGGCGGGGCGGGAGCGTCTGTCCCGTACGCTCCCGCACCCACACAACTGAAGTTAGGTAATCTCTGTAATACATTTTCTTTAAAATTATTCAAACGACTTTGGTTAATTGGTACATATTTAATTTGTTTTTTGCAGACTTTGTTACTATGGTTTTGTACCTATGGCTAACACCTGTTCCCTACTCTATTTCTCTGCTGTTTCATATTTATATGAAATTGATTTCAAAGAGTCTTGAAGTCGTTCAATCTGACATTGAAGGGCCTGTGTATCAGTTTTGTACTGTTGTGCGACAGTATCAAGTTCTAACATATACATATTTACCTGGTCAATCAGTTGCAATCTCTGTCTATTAAGTGACATGCTATTTATAAAAAATATGTATCATTTTTTTAGATTTAGTAATAAACTTTTTAATTTTTAAATATTTCTATAGCTTATTCTTACTACACTTAATAATTTTTAATGATTTAGAACAGCCCCCGGTTTCATCATCAGAAATGAGGTCTATGACAATGGAAGGGTCAGCTGTAGCAGTATTTAAGCTTGTAGCCATCAGTTCATCGAACAAACTCTGATTAGATTGAACCACTGTGCTCTGTTTCTCATCTTCTAGTTACGATATTTTGATCTCCGATCGTTGTAGCTCCTCCTTTAGTATTCTAATTTGGTGCAGAGTTTGTTCATAATGATCCCTACATGAGTCAAAACTGTCAACTATAAGTTGTAACCCATCCCGATCCTGTAAGGTATCAGTATACAGCGAATGCAACTGTGCCAGTTCTTTCTTGAGTTGTCCGTTCATACTTAAAATACCTAGCAGTTCTAACTCATTTTCGTCCCTTTCCTTGTTCAGTTTATCGCACTTCTCACTCAAAATCCGTAACTCTTTCAACGTTAATTGAAGCCTTGTCTCTTGCTGATGAGCCAAGGCCTTACGCGTCATTATCATGTTAAATTAAGGAAATTTATAAATATTAAGTTATACTACAATAAAAAAGTGTTAAAAGTGCAAATAAACACACAGAAAAATACCGTAAATACTATTATGTACAAGCACAAGGATACGACAAAGTTATTTGTGAATCAGTGATCAACCGTAAATTTTATCAAATTATTTTTACCGTTGTAAAAAATTAAGTGGACAAATAAACTGTTAATAGTGATTCTAAAATCGTAATAAAAACAAACAAATATTGTGACATGTAATGAACTTAAACAGAAGAATAGTATACTTACTTATTACTAATCTGTACAAATTTCGAACATAAAAATTGAGAGTATACATGATATCAATTCAAATACCTACCGGAAAAACATATCACATCACCTATTGGGATATTAATATAAAAATTGTACCTAAATAATACAATAAATATAAAATATAATACTAAATAGTTCAAATAAATACAATACTAAATAGTTCAAATATATTAGGTTTGTTGTAAACATAGATATAAACACATCAACACGGTCTAGGGATATTTCATACTCAATTAAATAACTCGAAAAGTACTGGCCGCATTGGGATCTTTTATACACCGATTTGTTTGTAATTTATCTGAGACTAATTCCAAATTCAAATTTTTGAAAATTCTTTTGTTTCCGTGGCATAAAAATGTCTTGATGTGTAGGAGAGGGAATTTTCATTTGTGCGAAATTTAGAAAACAATACGAATTACGTTTAGTTACAGTTTTTTTTTCATTTTTAAACGAAAGATAAAGTTAAAATTGAGGTATTGTAGCCATGCAACGCCAACATTTGACGAGGGCGGAGATGTTACGAGCTGTGGGAATGCTGGAAGCTGGGTCTGTTCAGCGTAATGTTGCTGAGGCCATAGGGACCCACCAAAATGTAATTTCAAGATTGTGGACACGCAATCGTGCCACAGGTGAAGTAGCGGAGAGGCACCGGGGGCCAAGTCGCATCACTACCCCCAGACAAGACCGATTTTTGCAAATTACTGCGCGAGCTCAACCAAATGCAACGGCGACTCAATTTGTCCAAAGGCTGCGAGTGGAACACCAAGTGCTTGTGATTGACCAAACTGTAAGAAGGCGACTGCATGAAAGCAATCTACGCTCTCGTAGACCACTCCGGGTCCCACCTTTACGGAGAGGCAATCGTGGACGACGATTAGAATGGGTTCGGAACCACGTGGACTGGGGCCGTGAGCAATGGTCCAATGTGCTGTTCACGGATGAATCCAGGTTCGGCTTCCATCCAGATTCACGAAGGACGCGTGTTTGGCGAGTTCCTGGACGATGGAACTGTCTTCAGAACCCTCAGGAAGTTCACCCATACCAAGGAGGAACAATTATGGTTTGGGCAGGAATTCGTCTTGGAGGACGGACGGATCTCGTTTGGGTGTGAGGCAATATGAGGGCAGAACGATACGTCCAACAGGTGCTGGGGCCCGTAATCTTGCCCCACAGAACACAAATGGGGCAAGATTTCCTGCTCATGCACGACAATGCCCGGGCACACACGGCGGGAACGGTAGCAGCTTGGTTACATACACACAATGTTAGGGCCTTAGACTGGCCTGCTCAATCGCCAGATCTAAATCCCATTGAGCATGCGTGGGATATGCTGCAAAGAAGAGCTCTGAAGGAAGTTCCTGAAAATCTGGCTACAGAAGATCAACTTTTTGCGCACCTCAGAAGGACATGGGACAATATTCCGCAGCAAGACATTGACAACCTTGTTCTGAGCATGCCGAATCGTTGCCGATGTGTTATGAACATCATGAGCGCTTTCTCAGACTACTAACTTCAAGTTTATAAACACAAATTAAATAATTTTTCTATTTTTTTCAGTTTTTACTCATAAATTAAAAGTTAATTCATGTACGGTTTCCGTCTATGCTTCATTTTTTTCCATAAAATCCTGAAATTTTAATCGAAGTACCTTAACCATTATTAAAAAATGGTAGAATATTAAATAACGTATCTTTTAAATATATACATGTCATATAAATAATTAACACATTGATAGTAATTCGCTTTTTTAAAAATATCCCTAGACCGTGTTGATGTGTGTACTTACACTTATTTTGTAGTAATGTGTTGAGAATTATTATAGAATTGTTGTTGATAATTATTAGGAATAAAATAATAAAATAAAAATGATGACCCGTAGTGCAGTATCCCGTGACTTGCAACAAAAGTTCAACCTCACTATAAAGGAACTGGAGATTTGCAAAAATCTCAACAAACAGTTGCTAGAGGAACGAGATGATAGTGAAAAAGAAATATTAAATGTAATTGACAAAAACACCCAACTCAAACAAGAGTTGGCTGAGCTACATACGCAGGTCATGGAGCTCACCGTTCAGCGAGATCACCTTCAGTCAACAATGAAGGGTCTAGAAGAGTGCAGTAACACCCATGAACATGCTCTAAAACGTATTAGCACTCTAGAGTGTGAGCTGAGTGATGCTCATAACTCCATCAATCTTAGGGAAAATCTTATATCGGTAGATCAGGCTGCCCTTTCCAACAGTCTGTATAATGAGCTAATGTGTGGGAGGTCGGAGCCAGATCTTATTTGTCTTGATGAGCCCATCACCTCGCACCTGATGGTTAACTCATTGAGTATTCCTATTGCAGCAATAGACAAAACTGGTCACCACTCGTTATCGACTAACACCAACACATCAATAAGATTAGTTAGTAGTAGCAGGAATAAATTTTAAAAAATACATAAAACTCAATAAATTTATTTCCAAATCACAGAAACACATTAAAAAGCTTAGAATAGGAATGAACAATTATCTTAGGACTTGTAAATCAAATGTACAGTTAAAACAACTAATAGAAACAAGTAAAAAACATATATACACCCAAACAGAGCAATATGAGATGGATATACATCAATTACAGACTGAAATTATGTGTTTAAATGATTCCTTGGAGTCAATAACTTTAAAATACAAAACATCACAGAAATAAATTGGGGAGTACATTAAGGCATTGAATAGCTTGGTGGAGTCTTGTCACAGCAATGAACAAAGGTTCTTATCACTTGAAAAATTATATAATCAAACACCTGACTGTGATAAATCCCTTCCATGTTCTTCATTATCAATAACATCGCAGTCCGAGTCAACTTCTCCAATGGTTGACTCTGTAGGCAGTATATGTGACAATATTGTAAGCACAAATAACATTTACTGTGATAGCCCTGTAACAAAAATTACGCAACCATTAAATGTTGGAAAGACTGTAGTTTATTGTGATGAAATTGGCAAGAGTTTAGGTTATCACTTAATTCAACATCTGGGTAACTCGGTTATAACACTTTCATTTCCTGGGGCATCCTACTCTCAAATAATTAATAAGGTATTAACCAGTACACATTGCCCACAAACAACAATAGTGATACTTATTGGCAGAAGAGATAATGTGAAAATTAAAACTATCATAAAGTTTTATGAACAGTTGTCAAACATGCAAGTTAAACAGGTTATACTGTCTACACTGCCATATAGCAAATCTTTTACACAAATTGAAAATAACATTAGATACAATATAAATAGAAAGTTACATACCTTGACTACATATTGAATGAATATAGAATTATTTGACTGTAATCCTTTATTACAGAATTATTATTTTTTAACATTAGATAGTTGTTTACTATCAAATTTTTTACGACGTCAGATAGCTGTATTGTTATCCAATTTTTTATTGAATCAAGCCAAATTATTGGCTTATAAACCAGCTCCTTTTGAGCGTATTAGGAATGACTTACTAAATTGGGAAATTATCTCAAAAAACTAGTTTGTAAGACAACAGGTAAAAAATCTGGCCATGGTTATAGGTCTTTTGAGCCCATTGAGTCAATTTTTTTTAAAGACACAGAAAATAATATTTGTTGTAATAATTCTGAGTATATCAACAATACTTCTAGTAGTTTAAACTTAGTTCACCAATATATTGAAGGCATATCTGAAAAACTACTACAAATAGAACTTTATATAAAGGAACACAATGTTCACATTTTTTGTATTACAGAACATTGGTTAAAATGTCATGAACTATTGTTCAACAGCGAATTCTATTCACTTAGCAGTGCGTTCTCTAGAAATAAAGCTATTCGTAATGGCTCTCTTATATTTGTATCTAATAATTTAAAATGTAAAGAACGTAAAGATATTGTGGCCCTTTCTATTGAGCGTACTGCAGAATTGTCCTGTGTTGAGCTTGGTCAACTCATTGTCCTTGTGTCTACAGTCCTCCAGATAGGGATTATAATTTATTAGAAACTGTAATGGAATATGTATTGAAGCGATTGTTCACTAGTAGAAAACATGTTGTGGTGTGTGGGGATTTTAATGTTGATTTACTTGTGCAGTCTTCGAAATGTATTAGATTTAAAAATTTGTTTAAGTCTTTTGGCTTGCAAAATTTATTTTGTGAGCTAACTAGAATCACCTCACATTCTAGAAAATGTATAGATAATATATTCTGCAACTGTGTATCAACAACAAGAGAGATACTAAGTAACTATCTATCAGATCATCTTGGTCAGAAAGCAGCATTTCCTATCGATGTCACTTCTAAAAAGAATAAAATTGTATGTAGGCCAATGAGTGCACATCGACTTAAACAATTTAATGTTAATGTTTCAGCAAAAGTCACTCACATTGACTTTAATCAGGAAGATCCAAACAGCTTATATGACTCCTTATTTAATACAATTAAAGCTGAGTACAGCAACATATTTAAATCAAAAACATTTTATAAAAACAAAAACTTGCAATTATGTGAGTGGGCAACTGCAGGAATTTACAAAAGTTGTACGAACTATATGGTATGAAGCAATTTAATTTTGATCCTGCCTTTATTCAATATGTTAAAATTTATTCTAAGACCTTTAAAAAGGCCTGTGCTGCTGCCAAGTCGTTACATATAAGTAATAAAATTAAAGAGTCAAAAAACAAGGCAAAAATGACTTGGAATGTAATCAATACTGAAACCGGTCGATTACTACCCCGTGATAATAACATTGAGTTAATTATAAATAACGAAGTGTGTAATAATAAATTAGATATAGCACAAACTTTTAACAACTATTTTATAGACATACCCGCGAAAACAACTAGCTCCTTAAATTCTTGTCCAATAAAAGCTCAACGCATGCTTGGGGGCAGCGTGGATCAGTGTAGTGTCTTATTTGGCTTCAAATATGTAAACCCCAACGATATCATTAAAGTATTCAAGTCACTTAACTCAAAAAAGACAGCTGACTTGTGGGGTATTTTTGTAAAATTGATTGAGTCTATCATTATTAATATATCATCACATCTAGCTGAAATATTTAATAAATGTGTTGATAAAGGAGTGTTTTCAGATTTAATGAAACACAGTAAAGTAATACCTCTATTTAAATCTGGATCCAAAACCGACCCTGGTAATTTCAGACCAATTTCAATATTACCAGCGATTAGCAAAATTTTTGAAAAAATTATATTGCAACAATTACAAGCTCATTTTAATTTAAATATGCTATTACATAAGGAGTAATATGGGTTCACAAGGTCGTTCTACCATTCATGCAGGTGTGACACTTCTGAATCATATATATGACGCCTGGGATAATAGACAAGATGCTATTGGTGTATTCTGTACTTTGTACGAACTATATGGTATGAAGCAATTTAATTTTGATCCTGCCTTTATTCAATATGTTAAAATTTATTCTAAGACCTTTAAAAAGGCCTGTGCTGCTGCCAAGTCGTTACATAAAGGTAATAAAATTAAAGAGTCAAAAAACAAGGCAATAATGACTTGGAATGTAATCAATACTGAAACCGGTCGATTACTACCCCGTGATAAAAACATTGAGTTAATTATAAATAACGAAGTGTGTAATAATAAATTAGATATAGCACAAACTTTTAACAACTATTTTATAGACATACCCGCGAAAACAACTAGCTCCTTAAATTCTTGTCCAATAAAAGCTCAACGCATGCTTGGGGGCAGCGTGGATCAGTGTCGTGTCTTATTTGGCTTCAAATATGTAAACCCCAACGATATCATTAAAGTATTCAAGTCACTTAACTCAAAAAAGACAGCTGACTTATTGGGTATTTCTGTAAAATTGATTGAGTCTATCATTGTTAATATATCACCACATCTAGCTGAAATATTTAATAAATGTGTTGATAAAGGAGTGTTTCCAGATTAAATGAAACACAGTAAAGTAATACCTCTATTTAAATCTGGATCCAAAACCGACCCTGGTAATTTCAGACCAATTTCAATATTACCAGCCATTAGCAAAATTTTTGAAAAAATTATATTGCAACAATTACAAGCTCATTTTAATTTAAATATGCTATTACATAAGGAGCAGTATGGGTTCACAAGGGGTCGTTCTACCATTCATGCAAGTGTGACACTTCTGAATCATATATATGACGCCTGGGAGAATAGACAAGATGCTATTGGTGTATTCTGCGATCTCTCCAAAGCATTTGATTGCGTTGACCATAAAACACTATTGGGAAAACTCTTTTATTATGGTATCAAAGACTCAGCGCTGAACCTTGTTGCCTCCTACCTAAATGATCGAATACAACAGGTTGATGTAAATGGAATTCGCTCCCCTGGAGCATCTGTTGCTATGGGCGTACCGCAAGGATCAATTCTGGGTCCATTTCTATTTTTAATTTATATTAACGATCTGCCATTCTATATACTGAACTTGTGCGACATTGTTTTATTTGCTGATGATACGTCACTTATTTTTAAAGATGATCGCAAGCTTAGTAATTTTAACGGCGTAAATAGTTCACTTGCCCAAGTTGTAGATTGGTTTACGACCAATAATTTGCTACTAAACGCTATGAAGACAAAATGTATCAGATTCAGCATGCTTAATGTCAGGAATTACGGTACAAATATAACATTGAACAGTGATACCCTTAATCTTGTAGAATCAACTGTATTTTTGGGGATCACTTTAGATAGCAAACTGCAGTGGAATGCCCAAATAACGTGTCTTGCAGGTAAACTCAGCTCGGCAGCCTTTGCCGTTAGTAAAGTCAGGCAGCTTACTGATGTGGCAACTGCCAGGCTAGTATACTTTAGTTATTTTCATAGTGTCATGTCTTACGGCATTTTGCTGTGGGGCAAAGCAGCTGACCTACAAGTAATTTTTGTACTCCAGAAGAGAGCTATACGTGCAATATATAAATTGAGTGCTAGAGTGTCTTTTAGAGAAAAATTTAAAGAAATTGGCATTTTAACGGTTGCATCACAGTATATATTTGCAAATATTATGTTAGTTAAACAGAACATACATTTATACAATAGAAACAGTGACATACATTCGATGAATACTAGAAATAAGCATAAATTAATTGGAACGCATCATCGTTTACAAAAGGTTCACGACTCTTATGCAGGAATTGGCGTACGACTATATAATAAAATTCCTTTAAACATTATGAACCTGCCGTTACATAAATTTAAGGCGGAAATTAAGACGCACCTCTTGAAAAGGGCCTATTACACAACTAATGATTATTTGAACGATATAAATAAATGGAAATGAGTTGCTTGCTCTTCGCTTGAGCTATTTAGGATTCGAATGAATCTTGTGATACTCGTATGCCTTGTATCTGCATATATATGTTGTATTTTTACATCTCTACATTATTAATAATTTGAAACGTCTGACAACTAAAGGTTTCTAAATTGGCTGCGTTTAGTCCCGGTATTAACTAATATACAATGTAATTTGAGTTTGTTATTGTGTGAGCACCATGTAGATTTATTTATTTCTTTGAAATTGACATGATAGTCGCTGTGCAGTTTTTGAGTATGTCATGCTCGCCTAAGTGTCCTAGCAGTGGTGGCGTATGTATCGGGTCGCTTTATTCCCTATAATACGGTTGAGTAGGGCGATGGCTGATATAATGCGTCATACCCGTGAACGGGTGCCGTCTGTTGGGACTGGTCAGCTCATAGCTAACAGCTATTATATATATTATTACAAATAATCTTATTTATATTTAAGGTAAACTTAAGTTTAGTCGACTGTTCTCACATAAATCCAAAGGAATAATGTAAGTGTAATTTTAATGTTGTAAGCCATTCCTACATTTTAAAATGGCATCCATTGACTTTCTTGCCAGATTCTTCTTCTTCAAGGGTAGGCTGCCCTTAGAACCGGCAACTATAATCGCTCTAATTTTGATATGATTTAAACACAACATTGATTTTGTTTTTTTGTTTGTATAAATTCATTACTATATAATTGGTCAAATATCATGTTAATCAAACTAATGTAATTACTGGCGTTTAGAAAAGAGTGGCCATGAGTTTTATTGCCAGGTTCTTCCTCAGGCTGTACCTATTGCTTTGCGAATCTGGCAGTAAATATAAATGTAGAAGCAATATTCTTGACGTTCAAAAGTGTTACTTTGTGACTTAAATGAATAAAGATTTAATTTAAAAACTATTTTAAAAACTATTAGTTTTATAAATCTTGCCAAATCCAAGTAATAATTTCAAATATTGAAAATTTTTCCGATGTTCTAACTGTCACTACACCGGTACAATGTTTACGTTTACTACTTTTAGCACAATAAATAGTGAAAATGATTATTTAAATTATTATTATTTATCTGGCGATCTGTCCTCTCTGACTACCCCGTCAGGGATACAGCGTGAAGATAGTTAGTTAGTTTTTTTTAGATTATTTAAAACTCAATATGGTATTATTTGGTAATGATGAATTGGTTTTTAGTTAAAATTATAATTATTTTTGCAATATTACAATATAAAAAACGGAGCCAATTCAAATCAGCTGTTATGCCTGGGGTTGCCACAAGGAAAAAAACTCGGAACCTGTTACAACTATTTTTAAACTTTGAAGCAATGGACTCTACTTAGTCTATGGATACATTTTTAAAGCAATTATTTTGCTAAATTTTTCCACTTTATTAAAAGTTTATCTGAAGGTGGATCAGAAAGTAAGATTCTGCAAAGAAACAAAAAGATTCAATGGGGCGCCATAAATCTGCTGGGATACCCAAACCCATCCGCCAGGAGGAAGTCTGGGGAAATGAGCGAAGTAGGCGGCAGAATACACGGTCCGATCGCTCGCTCGGCGGTCCCGGCGTCCCCCACTAGTAAATAATAATATTAGTGGTACTACTAGCGTTTCTGTGTGTATCAAGATAATAAATCAATGTAAATCATCAATCCAGACAAATTGCTGCACTCACACAACAATAGAAAGAAACTGACCACCCACTCGCAAATTATGAAGATGGATCTGAGACAAATCATATGTAGTCGTACTGGCGATGGTTTCCCCTTTTGTTCAATGAATAATGCATATCTCATATTTCATATGTTCGGTTGATGGCACAAGGTCATGATTTAATGCTTGTTTATATTTGTTTACTGATAAACGAAGCTTAAATCGAGAGAGGATAGACATTTCTTGCTTGGTTAAAACTTTTTATTTTAATCTATCACGTCTTATCCCCGAAGGGGTGGCAGAGGCATATTATATGGCCTCTTTTCACCATGTGTATTCCTGTCCCACGTAATAGGTGGTGAGCCCATTGCCGTGTTGAAATAGACAGACGCAGGTTGTGGTTACCTGCTGTTGAAATTTTTCAAGCCGCCCATAAGACTTGACTTAACGATTGCCATGCTACTAGCAACCGGGAGCAACGGCTTAACGTGCCTTCCGAAGCACGGAAACGCTCACATATGTAAATGCCAAAAAGTGGTCACCCACCCGAGTACCAGCCATAGTGAAAGTTGCGTAACTCAGTGATCGTTTACCAACCGGACCACGCTCTAACTTTTATGTTCTTATCATTATGATGGTATCTGGAATCTCGAGTTAACGACCTTGTAAATGCGTGTCTAATTTTCTATATCTACTCCATATTTTTAAACAATACAAATGCATTAATATATGCTCCCTAGTAGCAATGAGTGAGTGAACATTTTAAATTCACATTACGTTTTAAATTCATAAATTAAAGGTCATTCGTTCGTTCATTTTCAATCAATATGAATTTATAATTTGTACTTGACAATGTACTTGGTTTTTAGTCCTGTTCAGTTAGCTTAGTTTAGAATTAATTAATTAACGAACTTATAATCTATACTAATATTATAAAGCTGAAGAGTTTCACCTAGTTTCAGTTCACCTAGTATAAAATATTGTTATTTTATTAAATAAAATATAAGTGAGATGAAATGTATTTTTTACATGTACAATAACGGTTTCTTTTACTTGAACATCTAATTTATAGTACTAGCTACTTTAAATTAGATGCAAGTACTACTAAAAGAGGACTAAGATTCTTGTTTTATTTTGAGATTTGTCACAAATTTAATCAGACTGTCTTGCCTTTTTTTTACTTGCATTTATCTTAGTCATCGTTGTAGATGATTGATGACTCTCGGGGTAACGACTTCATGATACTTTGAACTTGGTTGATAATTTTTTTTTACATAGAAATAAAAAAATTATTAAATTGATATGCAATCCAAACTTATATTATAATATAATATCTATATTTGTAATACTTCTTTTTGACACAGTGCCATCTAGCCAGAACTGATATACATACTTATATATTTCTAAATACATACATAGGAAACACCCAAACTCCGAAATCAACATTTGTGGATCACACAAATATTTGTTTCGACCCAGCAATCGAATCCGGGACCACATGTGCAGCAGTCTCATACACTACCACCGCGTCACCGAGGCAGTCCTAAGTATTGAAACTAATATCACAGTATGAAAAGAGAAAACCTACTATTGGTTGTGAACTTGATCTTTCGGCTGTGCTAATATTATAAATGGAAAAGTAGTAATAAATGTATCTTTCCTGAAAATAACACCGTTAGGCCCACTTGCACGATCTTGGGTTAACGTGTATAATTCGGAGGTATGGACTAACACCGAGTTAAATCATTAAGGCCCACTTGCACGATCTTGGGTTAACGTGTATAACTCGGAGGTATGGTTTAACAATGAGTTGAATCATTAAGTCCCACTTGTACGATCTTGGGTTAACGTGTATAATTCGGAGGTATGGACTAACACCGAGTTAAATCATTAAGGCCCACTTGCACGATCTTGGGTTAACGTGTATAATTCGGAGGTATGGACTAACACCGAGTTAAATCATTAAGGCCCACTGGCACGATCTTTGGTTAACGTGTATAACTCGGAGGTATGGTTTAACACCGAGTTGAATCATTAAGTTCCACTTGCACGATCTTGGGTTAACGTGTATAATTCGGAGGTATGGACTAACACCGAGTTAAATCATTAAGGCCCACTGGCATGATCTTGGGTTAACGTGTATAACTCGGAGGTATGGTTTAACACCGAGTTGAATCATTAAGGCCCACTTGCACGATCTTGGGTTAACGTGTATAACTCGGAGGTATGGTTTAACACTGAGTTGAATCATTAAGTCCCACTTGCACGATCTTGGGTTAACGTGTATAATTCGGAGGTATGGACCAACACCGAGTTAAATCATTAAGGCCCACTGGCACGATCTTGGGTTAACGTGTATAACTCGGAGGTATGGTTTAACACCGAGTTGAATCATTAAGTCCCACTTGCACGTTCTTAGGTTAACGTGTTTAAATCGGAGGTATGGATTAACGCCGAGTTGAATCATTAATTTGTTAAATCATTATTAGCAGACCCAAACATTATTCTAAATCAACAGTTGGATTTAAATCGTTCACCCTTATTGTGACAAGTGATGACATCTATATATTTTTACTATTAACGCAGAATATGTAAATTTTAATTTTTAGTTAACCAAAAAATGTTTGTAATTTGTGTAGTTAATGACATAGTTCAATATGGCAAATCATAGTAATTTAGTTATTTAATAATTGTGACAATTTAATATTTTGACATTTAATACTTTTGACATTTTAAATTCTTGACATTGAATAATATGACACTTTGACATTTGCAATTCTAATATTTTAAATAGAATTATGATTCGTCGTATTTAATTTTTTTCAAATGTAAAACTGTATTCTCCCTAATTTTGTGGTAATTTTCTAAACTGGTAACTTGTAATGTCGATATACCTACATCGTACGGTTATTAGTTTTAGTATACTTTCTAGGTTCAGTCGTTATATTGTGTACCTTTGAGAATGCCGTGAGGCGAAACCGGTCAGGTTTACAAAGTAAATGTTGTGGAACAGTACAAGTGGTGTTATTTAATATGTGTAGCAAGTTCCACCAAACGCCATCAATCAACAGTATAAATAATTAATTTGTCTAGCATCACCCCGAGTTAAGGGTAAACCTAGGGTCAAATCGCTAAAATGTTAACTCACCGATTTCTGATGATTAATTAGTCTAACCTTGGGTTAGCAGCTGGCAGACAATGCATTTTGGTACAAAGTGGCACGTGACACGGACTCCTCAAAGTGATACGCACCGCGCAATCATAATACGATAAAATTAAAACGCACTCGGCTGTCATGTTTCATTAATTCGTGTAAGAAAAAGTCTTATGTGGCAAGCTGTAGTGTAAAAAAGATATTTCTTACAAGCAACGTCAATTTGATATATATTTACAAGCAAAACAAATGTTAAGCTCCGGCAACGTCCTTCAAGAAAGTGGAGAAACTAAAAATAAAGTTCTAATTTAATTTTAATTACCTATTTGAAAGTGCTAAAAGTCGGTTTAGTAGTTCTGTTGGCATATTGTTTCTCCTAATGGCTAATAAGTGTGGTGGATGTGGGAAGTATTTATCGGCGAGTGAAACTGCTAAATGCAGTAAATGTAAACAGAATTATCATCGAGCATGCGTCAACATCGCCGCGTCGGGGCCTATGCCAACCCATTGACACTGCCCAGAATGCGTAAAAAATGTGACCAGGGATAATAGTGCGGATACGCCGGTATGAGGGCGGGACATACTAACTATGCAGGAAAAATGTCTGGAATCTGAGTCTGTAAACACCATGCAACTGGCTTGCATCCAGGGTCTTCCTATCGATATTAAGAACGAACTTAGACTACAAAAAGAAGAAATCTTGGCGGCAGTGCGTAGTGAATTTAAGCTACTCCATGATGTTATTAATGAGTTGCAGGCTTCGGTGAAGTTATATAATGATCGTATTAATGAGGTAGAGGGAAGGCTCACTGTGTTGGAATCGAACACAAATCCTCCTGGTGAGAGTGGAGTGCCGCGGGAGGTCGAAGAATTAGTTTCTCAATTGAGGAGTGATTTAAATGAACACGATCAGGATCTGCTTGCTAATGACATCGAAGTTGCTGGTCTCTCTGAAATTAATGGGGAGAGCCCCGTCCATGTGGCGCTCTTGTTGGCAAAGACACTTGGCGTCAGTGTCGAAGAACGAGATATTGTAAGTGCAGAACGCGTGTGACCACGACGTATAAATGCATCTGATTTCAGAGGACCCTCCCGCCTGCCCCGTCACCTTGTTATTTGCCTTGCTTGCCGGGATCTTCGCGATGAAATGCTGCGGAGTGCACGAGTCAGGAGTGGTATGACATCGACCGATCTCAACATACCGTCTACTCGTTTTTATATAAACGAGCGTCTTACAAAAGCTAACCGCCATTTGTTTCGGCAGGCGCGGGAGACTGGTAGTAGCCTGGGGTGGCGTTATGTATGGTCCAACCGTGGCCGAATCTTCGCTCGTGATAAACCTGGTGACCCCATTTTGCACATTCGTTGTGAGGCTGATACACTACGCGTATTTGGTAACTTACCTAACTCCAAAACAAATAATTAGTTTATTTCTTAACTTTAAAGTTATAAGAGAAATTAAAAAAAAGAATTTTTATATCATTTATGCCATAGTCACTTACTGCTATTTAGTGCATCATTTTATATTACAGTGTTTAGATATTGTTTGGTGGTGATGGAGTTTCATCGTATAACTGGTTGTAATGTAATGTTGTTTATGGGTACTGATGGGTCTGCTGTATGCTATGTAATGTTCGAGTATGTTCTATACTGTTTGGTCACCTACCGGAGTCCAATAAAAAAAAAACTTTAAATTTAAAATTAAAGATTGTACGAACAAAAGTAATAACCTATTATTACGACGATCTTCGTTTACTGGTACATGATCCATTTTGTGTTATAGAGTATAGATTCTATTTGGTTGTGAAGGATTTTATTTACTGTGTAATTTATTGTAATTTAGTGTTATTTTTAGGTACGGACGGGTCTGTAGTATGCTATGTAAATGTCTTTTATGCTGCGTGTCACACGATTCTAAGCGATAACTGTGACTATTTTCGGTGCACATATGTAAATGTTAAATTGTTGTATATTTGTATTTCTGTATACTATGGTATTCCATTTTGTTATCTCCTTGTTTTCTTTAACAGCCTACATCATAATATTATAACCTATGTCACGCTCAAATGTAACTTTCTGAGTATGCATGTGAATTATTTACATGTTTGTACTTATTTGCGCAAAACTCTTTTATATCTTTATCCACTTGTTCTCTGTATTTTACCACAGCCAATACTCCTTGTTACAATCGTAAGTGTTATGAAATTGATTAGCGGTTTAAGATACATGTATATAAGTATGATCTGCGTAGTAGATACCATACATTTATATATAGCTGCAGTTTATACTAAACTACAAAGACATAATAAAAACTATTTTAAATGATTGTGGAAAGTTTTTTAAAGTTTGTTTCCTGAATGCAGGTTCACTTGGCACAGATCACGACGATTTTATTGCTGTGCTGGAGAGGCATCGTTTTGATATTTTTGCTATTAATGAAACGTGGGTACATGATGAGGCGTATGCACCTGTGGTTCATGGGTACAAATTACGTTATGTTCCTCGACCCACAGATGTAACGCCTGGGCGCGGTGGGGGTGTTGGATTTTATATAAAGCGCGGGCTGAGCGTGCGGACCTTGAGTATTCCTGTTGACCCTAGGTTTAAATCGGTGGAGCAAATGTGGCTTACGCTGACACTGAATGGAAAGATAATTAAGATTCGCACCGCATATCGGCCGCCATGGCTTGATTTTGAGCTATTTCTCGACGCAGTTACGGATGTTATTGGTATGTTCAGTGAGACCGATAGTTGTTTGTTGCTCGGAGATTTCAATACTGATTTATTACACACTGAATCAAAAACTAAAATAGTCACTGATTTTCTTTGCTACTTGCATTTATTTATTTATACAGTTAGTTACAACGCCTACCCATTTTACAGATACTAGTGCTACGTTAATCGATTTAGTTTGTACTGACCTTCGGGCAAGGTCTATTCTTGTTGAATCATTTAAAAGCATTAACAGCCATTGTGTTATAGCTTGCGAGTTCCAAGTAAAGCGGGATAGATTTAAACCATATGTTGTTAAGTTTAGACCCATTAAATACTTATGTAGGGATACTTTAAATATTTTTTTGTGTAATTTAGACTGGCATATTATATCTAATTTGGATTCCGTAAATTCAGTGTGTTTTCAGTGTGTTTTGTAGTTGTGTTACAACAATATTCGATACTCTTGCACCCTTGAAGTCATGCGTTATAAGGGAACCTTCATATCCATGGATAACAGATAACGTAAGATTACGGATGCAAGTTAGAGACAATGCATTGGCCTCTTATCGAAGAACTAAATCCGAGGTCAAGAGGGACTACTATAAACAATTAAAGTCGTCTGTGATGACAGCTTTGCATAATGAAAAAGTTGCTTATTTTGCACACAACATAAATAACAAGATTAATAACCCTAGGCAGCTCTGGAAAAATATAAAGGCTACGGTCTTACCTCACAGGCGGTCTCATAACCTACCATCATTGTTTTCTGACCTTGATCAGGTCAATCAGCACTTTTTGAACGTGCACGGCAATCCTATAGTGCATGCATCAACTCTTCACTATTATCAGTCTCAACGGTATAGCGATGCCTTGTTCAGACTGTCGCCGGTGAGCGAAGCGACGGTATCCACCTTTATTTCTAATCTTAAATGCAACGCTGAGGGGTGCGATAATATAAGCCTAAGCATGATATTGTTAACAATGCCTTATACACTACCTACAATTACAAGTATTATTAATAAATCGATTGAAACTTCAACGTTTCCGGACATCTAGAAATTGGCCACTGTCAGATCTCTCCCAAATGTTTCCAACCCTATTGCTCTTAAAGATCTGCGGCCTATTAGTATATTACCATGTTTCTCCAAAATCATGGAAAGAGCAGTGTGCTCTCAAGTGACTGAATTCTTGGAAAGTAATAATATATTACCAAAGTTTCAATCGGGATTCCGTAAGCGGCACAGCACCACCACCGCCTTTTTGGATGTAACTGACAACATTTTAGCTGCCCAAGATAAAGGTATGTGTACTTTACTCGTTCTACTTGATTTCTCTCGTGCTTTTGACGGCATAAATAAATTATTGCTGTTTAGACAACAGCAAACTTAAATACTACGGATTCGATCAAAAATCAATAAAATGGTTCCACAGCTATCTGGACAGTCGTTTTCAGCGTGTGGAATTGCGCTCTAATGAAGGAACTTTAGTCTCAGTTTCAGAGTTTTATTCTGTGGATAGAGGCGTGCCACAAGGCTCGATTTTGGGGTCAATTTTGTTTGCTTTTTACTGTGCAGATATACCCACTTGCTTTGAAGAGTGTAATTTTCATATTTATGCCGATGATACCCAAGTGTATATATCTTTTAAGCCCGAAGAACATGTTAAAGCTATGGCTGCTTTGAATAATGACCTAACAAGAATTGTAAAGTGGTCTGACAATAATTGTCTAGTTCTGAATCCAGCCAAAACATAATATATGTTATTTGCTACAAAAAGGCAGTTAAAAAAATTACCTGATCTGAATGTCAAGCTGATGGGGGAAAAAATAGAAAAAGTTTTGGTGGCCCGTAATTTAGGAGTTAATGTTGATTCCGCTCTAAGGTTCGAGAAACATGTTGCTGAGGCGGTTGGTAACTGTTTTTATCGGTTAAAGGTCCCTTATAAAATGAGGCCGTACGTGGAACTGCCTATTCAATTAGTAGAATCGTTAGTGTTGTCCGAATTAAACTACGCTGATGCTCTATACGGCCCACGCTTGTTATCACGGAGTGACCGATTAATACAAAGGGTCCAGAATGCCTGTGCTCGTTTCTGCTTTCACGTTCCGCCCCGAAGTCACATCACACCCTACCTCAATAAACATTCTATCCTTAGAATGAAATCTAGGCGAAAGTTGCACCTAGCATGTTTAATGTTTGAGATTTTGAAGTTTTAGGAGCCCTGATACTTAAATACTAAACTTAGTTGGGTGTCAAGCAAGCGTGATTGTGCAAAGAGGCACTGTGCACCACAGTGCCTCCTTCTCTTCACACAAAACCGATGCTTTTAGAGGTAGCTTCCGTTATGCGGCGTCCAAAATTTGGAATGACCTTCCCCCACCTATAAGGTCTCTAAATTCCTTGTACTCTTTTAGAAGACACCTTCGGAAGTTCCTTATAGAGGCGCAGCAGAAAATGGGTATGGTGAAGGGTAATATGTCCTTTATTTGATCCTTTTGGCGCGCTTAATGTGTAAATTAACTCTTTCTTTTTTTATTGACTGTATAAGTTGCCTCTTATATGCATTTAAGAATTTGGGGATTCTTTATTAACTTTAACCTGATGTGTATATGTTTTTTGTGCTGCTCAGTATAGTATAGTTTCATGATATGTATTGACTTGGTATAAATATAGAAAAATACTTTAATAACTTATCTTGTGAGAATTTTGTATTTATATATAAATTACAAGATTTTTTTTCGTATGATTGCCTAATATGTAACAGCCTGCACAGAACCTGTTTATGCACCCGTGAGCGTAAATAAAATTAAAACGCAATGGTTTAGTTGAAAATCAGCGCCAGGCTTTAGTCTGGCACTATGCTGTCTAGTTCAGCATAGTGCCAGACTAAAGCCTGGCGCTGATTTATTATATGGAATTTTGTCATAGATGTGTGGGCACGCATTTCACATTTGTAACGCATTATTTTATTTTTATTTTTTTGTTATTTTTTGTGTGCCCACTTTATGATAAATAAACGTTTTTTCTTTCTTTTTTTCTTTCTGTATAACATCCGAGCCCCCAAAGATGCGACGTAACACTCGAACCCTCCAAATTCCCGCAAATGCAGGCTCGTTCAAAGGGGACTACACCCTAACCCCTTTGAACGAGCCTGCATTTGCGGGCAACGTCCGTCCGGAACCCTGAGGCTATCCTTCCGAGGGCTCACCCGAGACTCCTGGCCATGGATAGATACAAGGGAAACTAGTGGTTTTACGCGGGAGGAATCCGGCATATGAGTCAGTCCGGCAGCAACCATGAAAATTTCCACACAAACGATCGAACCTAATCCTACCCTCTCCTTTTCGTTCCCGAAGAACGCGTGCTAGGTAGAAGTGCCACTCCCATACAGTGGAACAAAGTTTCGCCAGAACGGAACGATTTAAAAGATTGTTTCTCTGTCGAACTATAGTTACCTGGAACGCTCTGCCACTGCTGTGTTTCCTTCCTCTTACAATCCCGGGTTCTTCAAGCGGAGCGTGAAGAGGAACATCATTGGACTGCCAACTTTGACCAACGCTGTCAGTAGTCATGTAGATTAGGAGAGTACCCCTCAATTCGCTAGATGTCGTCATAGCTTTCTATCAGGTGGACGGCAATATTTTGGCGAGCTAAATATATAAAAAGAAAAAAAAACCGCCAACTTTGAACCAAAATAAATATCGATAAAACTTTTTTCCACTTTTCAACATCTAGACATAAAAGTGTAGGCGAAATGAAATCCCTCTTCAACCTTTCAGAAAGTTATAAAACCTTATTTTTAATTCAAGTTTGGTTAGAAGTCGAAGCTCTTGAAATCTTTTTTATTTCTTTGCCATAAACCATTATAACGTAGGTGGGGCTGCAGGCATCCTCTTGTTAATTATAAGGCTATTATTGGACTTGGTTAGGTACATTAAAACCAATCACACCCGTATTTCTATTACTGTTACTTTTGTAAAACAGGATTTAGAATAATAACCAAAACCAGATAAGTTACACCGAGCTCGACCTCAATAAAGTCCCAGGAGAAGTTAGAATATCTTAAACCTGCATGAATGATATGAAGATAATTTGAGTGAGTTGAAAAAATACAGTGAATCCGTTTTGTCTCTAACAAATGTGGAAAGCAACTTCGTTTGCATTACTGTGATGGTAAAACAGGATTTAGAGCAATGACCAAGACCTGAAAAGTTAAGTTAGTTAAAGTGACGTTATAAATATATCACATATTTAATAATGGCATCACTATAGCGTACCTCAGGCCCCAGGCGAGGGGTTTACGATCAACACTAGGATTATGATAAGTTATTCTATTGACTCTTTTCGTACAAATCCCACTATATAATGTACTAAAAGATTGTTTTACTTAATATACTACTCAGGACTTCACGCGATAAAGTATGAGTATACACCATAAAGGTTGAAAATTAACAAAAACCCATTTGGGAATTACAAAAAACTGCTGCAAATATTTTCTCAAAACCTTTCAAATTATGACTCCGAATCTCTTTTTTTTTGTGCAAGACTTATTTGATTATATTCTGGTGAATATAATCAAATTAGTCGTGTTTAAATTGCAAAATTCCATATAATAAGGTTGGTTGGGTCTCTGTAAGAGACAATGCATAAAATATAACAGGGATCCCTTGTTAGTTTAGGATCCTTGTCCTCCACAATGGAAGTAAACATCATACATCTCAGATGCAATTTTAAATTTATCATTAAATTCTTTAAAACCTAAGGTAAATTACGAAACATCTAGCAATAATTGAAGGAAATTGTTTTGAGTAACTTTCCTTTTACTTTTTGTACAGTCGGCCTAACTTTGGGCTTGCGTCGTCTGTAGTAGTCCTGCCTAGCTGTAGCATCAGTCGTGCTACGCCAGTCACAAGAACGCTACGCGACGTAGCGGCTATGACGACCGCTACGATTTGATCAGTATCGTGTGCTACGTGATTAAACTTTTCTAGGCAATTAAAGTACTAAAGTGTATATAGCTACTAAAGTGAAAGTATATATAGTGTATTTTAGTGTTTAAAGTGTAAAATATTATTACAAGTGTAAGTGAACACTTAGTTTTTATTATTATGATCTCTGCTCGGCGCTGTCCAATTTGCAGAAACAACAAACGATGACCTTTTCATTTTGCAGGTTAGTTGTATTTTTAATTAATATGCGATGAGTGGAGAGCCACAATTAGATTTTTAATATTTTTTCCGAGCATAAAGCCTTATAACCTTCTAGTATCATTACGAATAATCCATGAAAATTTTATTGGGCTGTTAAATTTTTAGGTATAATTTCTTCGGAATTGCTCCACTGTGTTCGTAATAAAATACATTTAATATTTTTATGTGTTATAAATTATACGGAATTGGGTTAATGCTCGCAAGAATAATGAATCTGGCCCTTATCTTCATTAGAGGACTAGATATTACTTACTGGAGTTGTATAAAAAAGTAATTAGTAGATAATCCAATTTGTGGTTAGTGTAACAAATATTAATATTCAATAATAAATATGAATTTGATTAATTTTACATTTCATATTTTTATATCTTATAAATTATACGGAATTGGGTTAATGCTTACAAGAATAATGAATCTGGCCCTTATCTTCATTAGAGGACTAGATATTACTTACTGGAGTTGTATAAAGAAGTAATTAGTAGATAATCCAATTTGTGGTTAGTGTAACAAATATTAATATTCAATAATGAATATTAGTAACATTCTCTAAACATAATCAATTTGACTGGTCTGTTTTAAGTCAATGGTTAGTGTAACAAATATTAATATTCAATAATGAATATTAGTAACATTCTCTAAACATAATCAATTTGACTGGTCTGTTTTAAGTCAATGGTTAGTGTAACAAATATTAATATTCAATAATGAATATTAGTAACATTCTCTAAACATAATCAATTTGACTGGTCTGTTTTAAGTCAATGGTTAGTGTAACAAATATTAATATTCAATAATGAATATTAGTGACATTCACTAAAAATAATAGTGCTTTGTATTTGGGTATCACTGTTGTCTACTTTAACTGTCTTGGAAGTGCAGTAGTGGTTTATGCAACAGCCGTTGTTAAAATTTTAAATATTTCCTTTGTCGTTTGGGTATTTATTATGTACGAGTATAAATAGTGGCTAGTTTTAAGGCGGTGGCTGTGGTTTGCCATCGCTTTAAAACCAGGATCCATAGGAAATGAGTAAGAAAATTATTTTTATTTTGACTTATTCTGTTATTCAGGGCAGGTAGGTATGGGGACTGTGTGGTTTTAGCCGGTCCGAGTCCGGCATGACAACCGAGGGGATATCCAAACATAAAAAAAAAGAAAAGGGCAGGTAGATAGGTACAAGTACAGATCTGTTCTTAGTTGTTACTTATTTTGCTATTCGGAGTAGAGACAACAAAAATAAAATGAAGGATCATAAAAATCAGCAGACCCGCTCTTGAGTTATAAGGCAAATTAGATAACGAGTGGCCTCGGCGAGCCTTGCTCCGCGCTGCAAGATGGCGCAAATGTCTAATAATAATAAACATATAAAATAAGTTGACAGAGTAACGTCATATATTAATGTAGAATTATTAGTGTCAATAACCCTGGTACATCCATAACAAGAGTTACCCTGAGCGCCCTGCAATAGAAGATAAGTAAGGACAGAGTGGTTTTAATCGGTTTGAGTCCAGCATTAAATCCGTGGGGATTTCCACAGGTTTAAAAAATATTCAAAATTTTACACAAATCTTTAAAATGAGTCTGATATATTTCTTTCAGGTTATATTGTAAATTAACGAAGGTTTTACTCGCTTTTTCTTGTGGGAATAAGGTGAATAAATGTAGTTTTATTTACTCCTTATAAAATCAGTTATCTGCAGCTAAAGTCCTGATAAAAATAGTTATTATATAATACTAGCTGAACCGCGCGGCTTCGCCAGTGACATACTTCCAACCCCGTGGCACCCATTTAATCCTAATTTAATAAAAGTTTCCCCGATTTGTAGACATTTATGATTACTGCTCCGCTCTCCTGTGTAGTGGCGTGATGATATATAGCTAAGAACCTTCCTCGATAAATGGGCAATCCAATACAAAAATAATTTTTCAAATCGGTCAAGCCGTTTTCATTCTATGTCGTGACAACGGAAAACGGGTTTCATTTATATATATATAGATAATCTAGTATATTAAATATAGTATGTGTAGTGTATAATATAGTATATTAAAGTAATAATCTCTGAAACAACTGTTTCAGAGATTATTACTTTAATAAAAAGACAGACAGATAGTAGACCGTATATTCTTTCATATGCATTTAGTTAAAAGCTGTTAATTTGGAATTACAAACTGCCACTTAAATTTTATTGAATGTAATATTTACAACGTAACACTTTGCAAATTTTAAGACAATGGGAGATAAGAAAAATTTACATATTATATATTTAAAAAATAAAAATAAAATGTGCGTGTAGTTACTATTGCAACAGTCACCGTTGTAAGCTTGTTCTGTTTTTTTTTACAATTTTGTATGTTCCAATACAAATTTATTTGTATAAAATGTAATCATATTTACAATTCACTTGTTCAGTACAAAGAAAAAAAACATAATAAACAAAATTCCTTCCGCAATACACGTATTAAGTACATGTAACATAATTCATTCAATCTGTGCGGTGTCTTCAATATGACTAAAACATTTTGAATATTTTCTTCTCGTTTTGTAATAACAAGCTCGCAACATTAGTCGCAGCGTAAGAAGGTGGATATGCGGAAGTATTATCGTTTACCGTTTATATAATGAAATATTTTTTTAAGCTTTATTGGTTAAAGGCTTTTCTTTTTTCCCTGTGGGAGCTTGAGTTTTAGAACAATCTTTTACTTATATACGTTACTTGAGTAAAATGGGATTTGGGGAATTTTAAGTATATTCGTACAAAAAATTGGGTTTTGTATTCATTAGAAATTTTTTATTAATTACGTTGATGGTTCAAACTATATTGTATGTCGTAGCAGTGGCAGTCGACAGTCTTTTAGTACCGGTGAGGTGAAGGTCATAGAGAGTTTTACAGGAAAAATTGTTTCTCAATAACGCCTTTATCCTCGATAGAGTGGTAGAGGCATATTATACGCGCCCCTTTTACCGTGTGTATTTTGTCCCTTATAATAAGTGGTGAGCACATTACCGTGACAATTTAAAATAGACAAACGGTGGTTGTAGCGACCTAGTCAGTCAAAAATTAAGAGTATTATAACTAAAAGCCTATCCTGAAAAAACAAGAAATCAAAAGAAAATTTGAACTATCGTATTTTGTACTAATTATTATTTTTGATGTGTACGGGGGCCGGAGCCCCATTTTGACTGCAACACAGAATCTGCGACTAGCGCAAGTCTCTGTTTTGAGGGAAATATTCAATGATAAATGTGTGTAGTACAAAAAAAAATCAGAATTCAAATATAAAATGAGTTTGTACAAAGGTTCTGAGTAAGAAGTGCAGGTAATAAGAAAACAAATTATAGAATATTCAAGAATATTCCCGGCTGAATAGTTTTGTAGTGTTTTCGAAGTTTTGTGAATTTTACCACTGCACTGGCGTCAGTGAATTGGAGAGCAGCCCAAATCGTCTTATATTGGGTGCTCGTGCCAAATGGTAAAACAGTTATTAAAATGTAAAGCTTCTCTTTCATTTGTTATAAAGTGTTTGTAAAGTAAACAGTGTTTCTAATTGACTGCCTCCGGTGGGAGTGTATCCGACTGCTACGCAAGAGGTCGTGGGTTCGATTCCTGGGTCGGAACAAATATCAGTGTGATCCGCAATAATGTTTCGTAGTTTGGGTGTTTTCTATGTATAATAACTAACTAACTAACTAACTATCTTCACGCTGTATCCCTGACTCGTTGAGATTTAGATTCTTTTATTTACGAGAATGAAGATATTACAATGATGGTCTTATAATTACCGATCTCCAGGTACATTTTACAATTGTAGTGTGGTGTGTAAATATTTCATTACTTACTGCCTCTCTGGTGCGGTGGGAGTGTATCCGACTGCTACGCAAGAGGTCTAGGGCGATTCCCACCCAGGATAAAACTTTGTGTGATGAGCACGATGGTTTCTGTGTGTTAA
The DNA here is from genome assembly GCA_948477245.1 of Thumatha senex. Taxonomy (NCBI): domain Eukaryota; kingdom Metazoa; phylum Arthropoda; class Insecta; order Lepidoptera; family Erebidae; genus Thumatha; species Thumatha senex. Next base: position 21,291,770 of record OX419741.1, on the reverse strand, counting down.
TTATCTATAATATGTATATCTTTTATATGTATGTATGTCTATCAGTTATCTGGCTACATTGTACAAGCTCTGCTTAGTTTGGAATCAGATGACGTTGTGTGAGTTGTTCCAATAATATTTATTTATTTATTTTTACAAAAAAAAGCAATAATACAAACAAAACAATAATATCTGAGACAATAAAAAAAGAAAGAATGTAAAGGATATTAAATTTTTAGTTTACACGTGAAATAATAATCTCTAGTTAGATTATTATTTTACGTGTAAACCGACCGTAACTTTCCGACCACCGAACAACCCGACAAATTCAATATATCATTTAAAAATACCTAAGTATCATACAAATTTAATAGAAAGTTAAGTTAATTAAAAAGTACATAATTAAATTCTAATGTCAATATGGCTAAAGTTAAATTCAATTTAAAAACCTTGAGTCATTTAAATTATATCAATGTCAATTGAATAAAATTATATGTCATAATACAGGTTACAAGGTCAGCCTTTCATCCATTTGTTGTGTCATTTTCTAAGCACCCGTAAGTGGCATTAAAAAGTTGATAGCTAATTTATTACTCATTGCTAATAAAGTGTGTAGATAAGTCTTAAATTTATATCTGTCAAATATAAATAGTTGGTGTATTTTAATTATTTATTTTACATAAATAGACTGACACATAAGAAAATTTTAAGAGAAATAAGCTGTATCCATTTCATAAACTGGGCACAAGCACTGATTTTTATTTAATCTATAGAAAAACCACAATATACTTAACTAAAATCTTATTATAATTGAATGTCTGCGGACTAATACATCACAAATCTTTACACGCATTTTTTTCAAACGCAGGTCGTAAAAATACCATAAAATGGTTAGGACAACCTTACCTTATGTCTTTCCAATCATAAATTACTCATAAAAGTTGTAACCATGAGACGTTTGCAGTGTCATGGCGAGTTTCAAGGACAAATATTTTTTTATTTCTTCTACCTAAACACATAATATTAAGTCACAAATTTCCACCTCATCAGTATTCCGTCTGTCGTCTTAGCTAAGGTCCACAGCCTCCATAAATCTAGATGTTGAATGTTTTTAAATCACCTAATTTTGGATATTTGAATTTCTTTTAAATTCGCACAGATTGTCCGTGAGTAACTGGCGGGCTTTAGCTGAAAATAAGCGGTATGGTATATTGTACGGATTTAGGCACATTTAATTACTCGTACACTATAAAGCGCTAGTGGCCCCGCTGACTCAGTGTTCTGTAAACGATCACTGCATTAAGCAAGATTCGCTATAGCTGGTCCTTGGTTGGGTGACCACTTTGTGGTATTTACATTTGCGAGCGTTTCCGTGCTACGGAAGGCACGTTAACCCGTTGGTCCCAGTTACCAGTAAGATGGCAGTCGTTAAGCCAAGTTGAAGGCCTTATGGATGACTTAAAAAATTTTAACAGCAGGTCGCCATAGCCTGCACCTGTCCAATTCAACACGGAAGTGGGCTCACCACCTGTTACGTGGGAAAAAAATGCATACGGTAAAATATGGGCGTATAGTATGCCTCTGCCTTCCCCTTCGGGGATTAAGGTGTGACAATATGTATGTATGTTAATTACCTATTTCAGTGGCAGAGGCATATTATACTCCCACTATTCACCGAGTTTTTAACTTACACAAGTTAAGTTTAAGTTAAAATATCTAAGTATCATACAAATTAAATAGAAAGTAAAGTTAATTAAAAAGTATATAATAAAATAAAATAAAGTACTCTCACTACTAGTAGTACCTCCGAGTACTTTATTTTATTTACCGAGTTTTTATTGATGTTATTATTTTTGTATGTTCATAAATATGTTTTCTTCTTCTATCTTTTGTTAATAAAAAGGATAAAAAAGCGAAATATGTTCGTGTGTAGTTATCAGTAGCTGCCAAAGTAAAGTTTGAAAGCAAATGAGATTTAAAAAAAGCCTAAATGCCAATATCGGCAAATTTAAGGTCATTTATTGTAACCATGTGAGTTTAAAACCATTAATGACATTATATTTTGATGACTTGTTCAGTGCATTATGGTTTTCAGAAGTGTACTTGTGACATTGTACGTAGTATAAAATGTAGAGAGGTGAGCTCCTTTATATTTTTTCAGTATATCAATCACACCTTATTCCTCAAGGGGTGGTAGGGGCATATTTCACCATGTGCATTCCTGTCCTACGTAAAAGGTGGTGAAATAATTGTCATTTTGAAATAGACAGACGTAGATTGTGATTATTTCAATAAGCACATTAGGCCTTAGTGTGTCCTTACGGTCTTGAACATATTGTTAATGAGATTACACTTTTACAATTTTATTTATAGTATTAATAATCTGAACATGTTTAGTGTAATTGATTTATGTTAACGACACTTAATACACGAACAACGCGGCAGCATTGCCACTCCCATACAGTGGAAAGATTCGCTAGAACGGAACGAATTGAAAGATCGTTTATCTGTCGAACGATAGTAACCAGTAACGCTCTGCCAGCTCACGTGCTTCCTTCCTCTTACAATCCCGTGTTCTTCAAGCGGAGCGTGTAGGGGTAGGTACAGCATTGGGCCGCCAACTTGAGGGACGCTGTCAGTAGTCATGTGGACTAAGAGAGTGTCCCTCAATTCGCTAGATGTCATCATGGCTTTCCATCATGCGGAGGGCGTCATTTTGGCGAGCTAAATAAAAAAAAAAACAAAAGACACTTTTACAAAGTATTGAGATAAATTTTCTATGAAATCGAGAAAACCGATAATACAAATCTATTTTAACTCGTCAAAATAACGCCAACTGAAATTCAATATTTATTAGTAGTAGATTGATACCGTCAATGTGCTAATATTAGCTCCGCAGCTCGGCTCCTTCGAACTAGGTATATAAATGATAAATGTTAAATAATTTTACATGTAAGCTTTCTGAGACATGATAGTTTTATTTATTTATCTATCACGCCCTATCCCCGAAGGGGTGGCAGAGGCATATTATATGCCCACTTTTCACCGTGTGTATTTCTATCCCATTGCCGTGTTGAAATAGACAGACGCAGGATGTGGCTACCTGCTTTTAAAATTTTTCAAGATGCCCATAAGGCTTCAATTTGACTTAACGACTGCAATGTTACTAGCAACCGGGACCAACAGCTTTAACGTGCCTTCCGAAGCACGGAAACGCTTGCAAATTGGTCACCCATCCATGACCAGTAGCTTAACGCAGTAATCGTTAACAGAACACTGAGTCCGCGGGACCACGAGCGCTTCATTCGTTAGTTTTAACATTTAACTAGCTGTCCCGCCCGGCTTCTCCCGTGACATACTTCAAACCCCGTGGCACCCATTTAATCCCGTTGTTTAATAATTTCACATTCACAATAATGTATAAACATTTTCCAAATTCATTGATTACTTCTCCGCTCTCCAGTACCTAGTACCTACCTACTAAGCCCGCACGGCCCGGTCGAATTAAATTAATTTATTTGCGCTTTATTTTGAATCTGCGATAACTCGTAAGATATTCATTTAATTTGCAAGGTATAAAGGGACAAAATAATCTTCATGAAATGCTAAAGCCAAATAACGTAGTAAAAATGATAAGGATTAATAGCCTATTTGTGTAAATAGCCTTCAAATTACCACTTTATAATTGCTGTTTTTTTAAAGTATAAAAATGGATATAGTATGTTCAAGAGATAGGTCTATGTCGTCGCGGACTTTTTTGTAGACCTTTATAAGATACACAATTGCACCATACATTATTTTGTTATATCTCCAAGGGTTTAGGCAGCGTTTTTGTTGAAAGCTCCCAGACGGCTTATTATTTCCGACATTCCCAACAAATATCGTTATAATTAGGTAAATATATACAAAAACTTTACAAATTATACATAAAAACATTCTATGAGAACAACTCTAACTATTAAAAAAAACCGTATCGTAATCCGTTGCGTAGTTTTAAAGATCTAAGCATACATAGGGACAGACAGCGAAAAGCGACTTTGTTTTATATTATGTAGTGATGACCTTCTTCATATAAACCATATAATCTGAGGCAACTATTTAATCCCGTCGCTTGTAAATTCTACAATAATGCATTAAAATTTGGCAGATTTTTCAATATTTATTATTACTGCTCCGCTCTCCAGGGCAGTAGCAGTATGATAAATAGCTTATAGACTTTCTCGACAAATGGTCTATTCAACACAAAAAAAATCGATTCATACCAGTAGTTACTGTTAGTATTAGCACCTTTAACCAAACACACAAACTCTTCTGTTCTATATATTAGTACAGATACTATTTTTGGATGCTTACAAAATTTGGAAAGATTTAACGGTAACCACTTTATCTAATACTAGTTGACGCTCGCGTAGAAATAGTTTTCCCGTTCCCGGGATAAGAAGTAGCCTATGTGTTATTCTGATGTATAGGCTATATTATTGTAAAGTTTTATTAAAATCTATTCAGTAGTTTTTACGTGAAATAGAAATAAACATCTATTTTTACAAACTTTCGCATTTAAAATATTATTAGGATTTGCTATCGTGTTTGACTATTTCAGACTCACTAAGCCAAGTTGAACCCAGTTTATCCGAAACTTGTTTATCGGGATAAAAAGTAGCCTATGTGTTATTCTGATGTGTAAACCATATTAATGTGAAGTATCATGAAAATCCAGTCAGTAGATTTTGCGTGAAAGAGTAACAAACATTCATACTTACAAACTTTCGTGTTTATAATATTAGTAGGATATATGAGCCAAACAAACTCTTCAGCTATATAATATTAGTAGGTATAGATAACGGACGTGGTTAATTACGGAGGATTAGCGGTATCTTTAAGAGTGCTTATCGTTATATTTGTCAATTTTGTCATTGACATGTGAACTTAAATTGTTTGGTTTATCACCCTTGACCTCACATTTGTATCACAAACTCATTTTTTTCTTTCATTACTTATTTATCATTTTTTTTTTCATAAAAACAAACACCAAAATATTTTTTAGAATATACACAAGGTTAAGTTTAAATAATCTGATATTGTGACAGTTTCTGTGGAAAGTCCAAAAACTCTCTGATTTGCGACGAAAAGTTATGGTTTTAACCACAAATTTAACCACATCTATAACGAAATTGAAAAGTGACTGACCAAAATCGCTCAAATGGCGCTTGCAACGGTGTTAAAATATTTAACGTGAGAGCGAATGTCCTCTTGTCTAGGTTATAAAACTTTAATGGACCTGAAATTCGATACAAGCTAATATTAACTTGATTTGAGATAAATGGCGCTGACTAAAAAAATGTACCAATATATTTTTTTATGAAAGTGTCAGCGTTAAGCTGGAAGAGGGCGTGCTCCGTTAGTTTGGACACGTCCAACGCATGAGTGAGGAACGATTGAAGAAGAAGATATATAGTGCAAAAGTAGAGGGTAGAAAGAGTCAGGGTAAGCTGAGAATTACATATGAAGACCACGTGAGCAGATTGCTCAAAGTCCAAAGTACTTGGATACCTGCATGGATGGAGACGTGCATGTATGAAGCGATTGATGAATCTGAAAGAAGTATGCATGAATCGTGAAGACTGGTGATCTGTCCTTTCTGACTACCTCATCCGGGATACAGCGTGAAGATAGTTAGTTTTTAGTTTTTATATTGTAGTAGTAGTAGTAGTGGAGGATGGAGTGCAGGGTAGCTGCGTGGAATGTTAGGGGAGGAATGCAAGATAAGATGAATGAGTTGATGGATGTTATGAATGAGAGAAAGTTAGATGCAGTGTGCTTGACAGAGACCAAGCGCAAGGGCAGCGAAGTCTTGTAGCTCCCGGGTGGGATGCTCGCGCTTTGGTCTGGAGTACCAGAGAGCGAGCATGGCAGTCGGGGGGTTGGAATTTTGCTGTCCTCGCGATTGGCCTCCGGTATGTATGAGTACAAACTGGTAGGTCCTAGAATCCTCTGGATCCGTGTAAAACTTGGTTTGACGAAGATTTTCCTGGTAGCTGCTTACGCGCCAGTATCTTCGTCGAACGCGAGTGAGCTAGAGGACTTCTGGGAGAGTATGAGAGAAGCTCTAAATGTGATAGAAGGAAATGAAAGACTTATAGTATGTGGAGACTTGAATGGATGGGTGGGTACCGCTCGCAATGGTTTTGAGTCGGTACTCGGGAAGTATGGGGATAAAAGGGTGAACGACGCTGGCAAGCTAATACTGGCATTTTGTAAGGAGAAGGATTTGTTTGTGGCGAACACAATGTTCAACCACAAACAAATTCATATGTATACGAGGAGATGTAAGTCAAAGAGAAGCATGATAGATCTATTCCTAATGGATAGTCGGCTCCGTAAACAGGTGATGGACACGAGGGTTTATCGAGGCGCTGAGCTGGGATCAGACCACTACCTAGTCATAACTAGGATTAGGGGTCTGTTCGCGGGTTGGCGTCATCGTACCGAGTGTCCTGAACCTGGGCCGACTTATAGCATCAAAAGCTGGAAGCTGCAGGATGCATCCATTAGGGATAAATATAATGAAAGGGTAGCCGAAAAGCTTGGCGACGTCAATGTAAGCAGTGAGAATGTGGAAAGAGTATGGCAGAACCTTAGGGACAGTATGATAAATGCCGCTGTGGAAGTGTGTGGAGAAACGAAAAGAGGCAGTAGTAATAAGCGTGATGCATGGTGGAATGAGGAAGTGAAAGAAGCAGTTCGAATGAAGAAGAAAGCATGGCTAGACTACTTAGCCTCGCGGAATGATTTTAATATGAAAGAGAGATACAAGCTGCAGAAAGTTAACACGAAGGCACTGATAGAAGAAGCTCGTGAAAGGTGCAGAATGAAAGCGGATGAAAGGTTGTCGTCCAATTTCCGGGATAATGCCAAGCTCTTCTGGAAAGAGGTAGGCAAGACCCGGAGTTGTTCGGCAATCTGCAGTATGAATAAAGTGCTTAGTGTTAACAATGACGTCCTAACAGACCAAAGTGACGTCCTGCAGAGATGGAGTGAATATTATGGAAAGATGTATGCAAGAAAAGACAGAGATGCCACATCGGGAAGTGGAGCTCACTTCGATGCTACGGATCCCGATGTCATTGAAGTCATTAGTATGAAAGAAATAGAACAAGCGATAAGAAGTATGAAATGTGGTAAGGCTGCGGGAAAAGACAGAGTTACTGCTGAGATGATCAAGTACGGTGGGTCGCGTGTCTGGGACACACTTTGTCTGTTATGCAACTTGTGCTGGCGGACGGGTGAGGTCCCAGATGACTGGCGAGTAGCAGTTGTAGTACCTATTTACAAAGGGAAAGGCTCGCGCCTAAACTGCTCCAGCTACAGGGCGATCAGCTTGGTCAGCTTAGCTAGTAAGGTGTATGCAAAGGTTATAACGGCACGAATGCAAGAAAAGTCTGAAAGGTATTTATGGGAGGCTCAATGCGGATTCCGACGTGGAAGAGGTTGCATGGATCAAGTGTTTTCTCTCCGCATGATCGCGGAAAAGTTTCTGGCTCTTAGCCAGAAGGTTTTCTGCGCTTTTGTGGATCTAGAGAAAGCATTTGATAACGTTGTGAGAGAAACGCTGTGGGACTTGCTGCCAGGATATGGTGTGGACGGCTCGCTACTGCGGGCAATACAGTCGCTTTATAGGGACTGTAAGGCTTGCGTGCGAGTAGGGGGGGATGTGTCACCTCTTTTTGATGTCTGTACAGGCGTCAAACAGGGATGTGTCATGTCCGCCTGGCTGTTCATAGTGTATCTGGACAGTTGCCTGCAGAAGTTGAAAGATTTTAATATGGGTGTGAATTTGGGTGACTTTACAGTAAACTGTCTGCTGTACGCTGATGATGCGGTGCTCATGGCCTCATCAGAAGCCGACCTACAGGCATTAGTCACTAATATGAAAGAGGGGTGTGAAAGTAAGGGTCTCCGCATGAATGCAAGTAAAACTAAGGTTCTAGTATTTGAAAGAGGTGACGTAAGAACTAAATGCGAGATTAGGGTAAACCAGGAACGTCTAGAGCAAGTGAATGAAATTGTGTATTTAGGAAGTATGTTTAGCGCGGATGGAAGATGTGATTCGGATGTAGAACGGCGAGTAGCTGCCGGAAACAAAGTTAACGGTGCTTTGTCCCAGTTAGTAAAGCGACAAAGCATCGTAAAAGAAGCACGAATGGCGATTCATAACGCAGTGCTAGTGCCAACTTTGCTTTACGGTAGTGAAACCTGGGTATGTCAGCAGATGCATGAAAGTAAATTGAATGCTGTGGAGATGCGATCACTTCGAAAATTGTGCGGCGTTACCTTGGCCGACCGAATACGTAACGAAGTGATACGCAATATGGCAGGTTTGAATGAAAGTGTCAGCGTTAAGCTGGAAAAGGGCGTGCTCCGTTGGTTTGGACACGTCCAACGAATGAGTGAGGAACGATTGACGAAGAATATATATTGTTCAAAAGTAGAGGGTAGAAGGAGTCAGGGAAGGCCGAGACTTACATATGAAGACCACGTGAGCAGATTGCTCAAAAACGGAAAGGTCAAAAGTACTCGGATACCCAGACGTGCGTGTATGAAGCGATTGATGAATCTCGAAGAAGCGAAAGAAGTATGCATGGATCGCGAAGCCTGGCGATCTGTCCTCTCTGACTACCCCGTCAGGGATACAGCGTGAAGATAGTTAGTTAGTTAGTTAGTTTATATTTATTTATTAAGTAAGCTCTTTAACGAATGAAAATTTTATGGGCTACATCATATGCACGTATAGTCTCAAGCCTTTTTATACCTACAACACATTCGGCGTCTTCAATTTTGGAACAAAGCCAAACGTTCCCGCCAAAGTGCTCAATAAAGTGGAATTAAGGTCAATCCTTGATACAGTCAATGATAATGTCAGTCAAATACCTTCCCACATGACAGTAACAGACATTGATCGACACGACTGTACAACGTTTCTACGGAAATATTCGTGATATCTTTAATGTGACATTGCTCTGCTAAAAGATTTTATTTCTGCTCATTGATATAAATATAATCGATCGTATTAGTATCCTTTGAATCAAGTTCTGTAAAGAAGGTACAGTCAGGAGCATAAATACTTCTATGACAAGAAAGTACCGTCATAATTGCCTTCAAAGCATGCTCTTTCAGAAACGATACACCTACGCTATCAAATAATCAGTCTTTAAAACATTAAATACCTTTTCCAGAATTATTGAGCGATGTTAATAACATAAAGATAAAAAAAAATGAAATATTAAATTTTGTTTTGCTCTGCTGAAAAGTTGTGACTTTCAACTTATATAATTTTGCACTTGAGACACAGATATATTTTTGCCACCCCTTCGGGGTTAATAAATAACTTTAGGGAATGATAAATAATAATATAAATATTGTTATTATACCTCTACAGGTATTAAAGTCCGCTTATAGTTTATTATCGTCTATCGAAGTACAATCCCAAAACAGCTCTCCCCTCCACCTCTTATAAATTACACAAATTACAAGACAAATAACAGAGACAACTACGAGACAAATAAGAATTTATTGACTTCCGATGTCACTCATCGTGGCATGCTGGTACAATTCCACTTGAAGATCAATATAATGCCGAGTGGTATTCAACCATTTGTTTACTCAGGGTGTTAGAAAAAGTTCGCAAAAGACGACCAAAAAGCCGCGTTCTCTTACATCATGACAACGCTTCTTCACACACGGCCAATAAAACAAAGTCATTTTAGCTTACGAAAAACTACAACTCGTCACCAATTCTGCGCATAGCCCCGACCTAGCACCCTGTGATATCTGTATTACCTACAGATGCCTACAGACATATGGTCCTCCTGATTAAAAAAATGGTCCGACCGCATGAAAAAATGTTTAAAATGTAAAGGAGAGTTTTTTGAAAATCAATAAAAATAAAATTTTGGTTAAAACATGTTGTTTTTTTAAGTTACGTAAAACTTAAAGTGTGACCTACGTAGTCAGTCCTGAGATTGCTGACAATTTGTGTTATTTCCTTTACGAGCATTTCCATGATTAAAGGCGGGTGGACATGAAAAATTTCAAAAGCAGTTATTCATTCCCTGTCTCTGTTCGGTATAACATGACAATATCGTCAGCACCTATTACGTGGGACAAAATATAAAGGAGAAATATGGATGTATAGTCCAGTCCACCCCTTCGGAGATGTGACTTGACTAGTGATTCGGTGTACGAGAGAGAGAAAATTATAAAACAAACGCATAAAGTAAGTTGTTAGTTTACTGACATAATATGAAGCTTTACAGGTATATTGTGTATGTGAGAGTTGTCCCAACGATATTTATTTATATCTAAAAACACCTATTCCGTTTATCCATAATCAGTCAGTTATTTTTAAAAGCGGGCATATAGTATGCCTCTGCCACCCCTTCGGGGATAAGGCGTGATGGATATTTACTTATTTATTTTTAAAAGTCCTCTCCAGTTTCCTAGATACATTTTCCTAACACTAAGCCGTGTCGCAGTCCTTGTGGCACGCACTCGCGCACAAAGGCTATTAAGGCATGCATTATTAATAGACTAAGTTAAATGCTATCTACTAACACGTCTATTACGGCACTTTGAGCCGATCCGATTTACTCTTAGTTCTCTAATCTTCTTCAACATTATTATCAACATTTCAGCTTATTACTGAGTTAGATGTGAGCTTACTCAAAGAGCGTCAGAACATCTGAGGAGAAACCCTCAGATGTTCTGACGCTCAACTTCAAAGTTGGCAACTCAAACTAAAAAGAATAGAATAGTATTATACTTTTCCTAGTGACGCCCGAAATTCCGCACGCGTTTTGAAGATTTCCCGTTCCCGTTTCCCACTAAAGGAACTATATCCAGGAATAAAAAGTAGCTTATGTGTTATTATGATGTGTAAGTTATACTATAGACTTTACAGTTTCATCAAAATCCATTTAGTAGATTTTGCGTGAAAGAGTAACAAACATCCACCCATACTTACAAACTTTCACGTTTATAATATTAGTAGTGTCCTACACGAATTAATAATTACACGTATATGGAATACAGGTTTTGAAATGTACAATCGGCGGCCTTATCGCTAAGTGAAATTTCTTACAAGCAACTTTTGGGTCTATGTAGGTTGGCTATCTATAATGAAAGTCTACCATCGGTACCTGTAGAAAATCAGCGACGTTTACACTAAATCTGCTTACTACGGCGGAGCACTATTTTTCCTGACAGAAGTATTAAGCTCGTGGATCTGCTGACTCAGTGTTCTGTAAACGATCACTGCGTTAAACAACTTTTGCTATGGCTGGTCCTTGGATGGGTGACCACTTTGTGGCATTTACATTTGCCAGCGTTTCCGTGCTTCGGAAGGCATATTAAGCCGTTGGCCACGATTGCCAGTAAAATGGCAGTCGTTAAGCTCAGTTATAGACTTTATGGGCGGCTTCAAAAACAGCAGGTCGCCACAGCCTGCACCTGTCCATTTCATCACGGCAATGGACTCACCACCTGTTACATGGAACAAAAATGCATACAGTCAAATGTGGGCGTATAGTATACCTCTGCCTACCTCTTCGGTGATAAAGGTGTGACAATATGTATGTGTGTTTTACAAAGTTATGTGTGCTTACACAATCTATACTAATATTATAAAGCTGAAGAGTTTGTTTGTTTGTTTGGTTGAACGCGTTAATCTCAGGAACTACTGGTCGGATACGAAAAAATCTTTTTGTGTTATATAGCCCATTTATCGAGGAAGGCTATAGGCTATATATCATCACGCTACTACTCTGGGGAGCAGAGCAGTAGTCATAAATGTCGACAAATCGGGCAAATTATTATGCAATATTGTAGAATTTATAAGCGACGGGATTAAATAGGTGGCCTATGCCACGGGCGAAGCTGTGGAGGTCATCACGTTATAAAATAAAAGAATGCTTGTTATAAAAAAAACTTTTAGTTATAAAAAATAAAATAAAAAATATCCATCACGCCTTATCCCCGAAGGGGTGGCAGAGGCATATTATATGCCCACTTTTCACCGTGTGGATTCCTGTCCCACGTAATAGGTGGTGAGCCCATTGCCGTGTTGAAATAGACAGACGCAGGTTGTGGCTACCTGCTGTTGAATTTTTTTTTAAGCCGCCTATAAGGCCTTCAACCAGGCTTAACGACTGCCATTTTACTGGCAACCGGGACCAACAGCTTAACGTGCCTTCCGAAGCACGGAAACGCTCGCAAATGTAAATGCCACAAAGTGGTCACCCATCCGACGACCAGCCATAGTGAAAGTTGCGTACCTCAGTGATCGTTTACCGAACACTGAGACCGCGGGGCCACGAGCGCTTTTAGTTATAAATAAAACGTATTACTGGTTTAAAAAAATCTGACGCAATCATTCACCACTCTAATATAAAATTAACAAATGTTTAATTAAGCGTTGAATGCTACAAGTTACAGAGAACTGAAATATGTAATTAATTATGAAATCATCTTCAGTGTTATATTATGAATTATTTATTCATGAACAGGATTTTAAGCTAACCGGTTTATTCGATTTTCCTTTTTGAAATATTATTGTAAAAGATAAGTTAAGTCTTTACAGAGTAAAATCAGCAAAAAGTTAGCGAAGAGATGCAACCATAAGGTATTTATGCTATAGAGTAACCAGGGAACCTGAAAACAATTATGAAAGTAATTAGTAAGCTGACTACGAGTATACCATTATATAATGTAAAAAATCGGCTCGTGGCCCCGCGGTCTCAGTGTTCTGTAAACGATCACTGAGTTACGCAACTTTCACTATGGCTGGTCCTCGGATGGGTGACCACTTTGTGGCATTTACATTTGCGAGCGTTTCCGTGCTTCGGAAGGCACATTAAGCCGTTGGTCCCGGTTGCCAGTAAAATGGCAGTCGTTAAGCCTGGTTGAAGGCCTTATGGGCGGCTTGAAAATTTCAACAGCAGGTAGCCACAACCTGCGTCTGTCTATTTCAAAACGGCAATGGGCTTACCACCTATTACGTGGGACAGGAATCCACACGGTGAAAAGTGGGCATATAATATGCCTCTGCCACCCCTTCGGGGATAAGGCGTGATGGATCATCATCATCCGAGCGTCTGTCCCAGTTGCGTCTCGCGACGCCCGGGATCCGCTTTCCTACATTTTCTCCTCCACTTCGCACGGTCGTCGGCATCCCCTGTAGTGAGACCATTGGCACGCATGTCATCCCTTACGACGTCAAGCCAGCACTTCTTGGGTCTTCCCCTCTTACCGGGACCCGGCGGGGCTGACATGGCCAGACATTTGTTACCTACGTAGCCCGGCGGTTGCCGCAAGACGTGACCATACCAACGAAGGCGACACTCTTGCAACTTGTCTGCAATGTCACGGTCGTGAAGGCCGCCGCGGATGCGAGAGTTCCTCACGCGGTCCATCCGCGTGACTCCACACATCCACCGCAGCATCTTCATTTCCGTGACACGCAGCTCCTGCTTGTGTCGCTCCAATATCGGCCACGTCTCACTGCCATGTAAAAGGACAGGTCTAATAATGGTTTTGTAGACCTGTCCCTTCAACCGGATCGGCATTTTAGGGTCACAAATGACACCGGTCATCTCCCGCCATTTGGCCCACGCGGCAGCAATGCGTGACTTGACATCGCAATCGATGTCACTGGACGTGTGAAAAACAGATCCCAGGTATTTAACCTGGTCCATGCGCTCGAGCAAATCACCGCCTATGCGACGATGGACGGACGGATGTGGGATCTGTCGAGTTTAGTGCCAAGTACTCGGTCTTCGCCACATTTAGTTTCAGACCGCCGTTCTCAAGCGTCTCCTTCCACGCCTTTACACGTCGCACCAATCTGCCCCTGTCCGCGTCTGCCAGCGCAATATCGTCAGCATACATGAGCAACCATGGAGGCTGCTCATGTGGGTTTCTGATGCTGTCTGACAATTCGTCTAATATTACACTGAACAGAAGCGGACTAAGGACAGAACCCTGGTGTACCCCGACGGTGATGGGGAAGGGTTTCGTGTCGCCAACAGCAGTCCGAACCATTGAATCGGAGTCACAGTATATGTCCCGGATAGTGTCAATATAGACCTCTGGAACCCCTTTGGACCGCAGTACCCATCAGATCTTCGCACGAGGAACACGGCCTTCTGCATATCTAGAAACAAACAGTGCAGAGGCGTGTTCTTCGACCTGTATTTCTCTGCGACAACCCTCAGGGCAAAAACAGGGTCCGTGGTCCCATGACCAGGGCGAAACCCATATTGACACTCCGAGAGAGTACACTCCTGCCGGATCCGAGAGTCTATAATCCTCTCGAAGATCTTCATGGTGTGGGACATCACCTTAATACCGCGGTAATGCCCACACCGCGAGGACCCATCGCCTTCCAGGCTTCGATGGGGACTCCATCGGGTCCGACAGCTTTCCGATTCTTCATGCGGCGAAGCGCAGTCAGGACTTCTCCAGGCGTTACCGGTGGCACTAGCCCCTGATTCGGAGGGAGGTCCGGAGGCTGCACCTCTTTATGCTGTTTATTAAGCAGCTCGTGGAAGTTCGAGTGCCATCTCTCCTTTACCGCGAGGTCTTCGCTTAACAGGTTGCCCTCAGGGTCTTTTACACAGCGACACTTGGATATATCCTGTGCCGCTTTGACCCTGGAGCGCGCCAGTTTATAGATGAGCTTCTGCCCCTCAGACGATTCCAGCTTATCATACAAAGGTTGTAAGTGGTCTCGTCTGGCTCTGGCTACAGCTCTCTTTGTGGCGCGCTTGGCAGCCCTGTACGCGTCGCGGTCTTCAGGAGTTCCGGTCGCTTGCCACTTTTTAAAGAGGGCTTTCTTCTCCCTGGTCTCCCTCAGGACTGCGTCGTTCCACCACCAAGTTTCCTTGTCACATTTGCGTCCACCCTTAGACTCACCGAGCACCACCTTCGCCGCTCCAAGGATGGCCGCCTGAACTTTGTCCCAGTAATCTTGAACTGGTTCGCCTTCAGTGTCGGTGCACTTGTCACCGACAGCTGAAACGAGCTCCTGGGACCTAGTTTCATCAAGCAGCCACCATCTGATGCGGCGCTGGCACCGCTCGATGCGTTTGCCTTTAGGCTTCACGCAGAGGTCCATGACAAGGCGACGGTGTTGTGCAGTAAGACTCTCACCGGGTATGATCTTGCAGTTGGCCACCTTGCCGATGCTGTGTCGCCTAATGAGTAGGAAATCGATCTGAGTTGTACGCCTCCCGCTCTTGTAGGTGATGAGATGTTCAGATTTCTTTTTGAAATACGTGTTCACAATGGCCAGATCGGCAGCCGCACACGTTCTGAGGATAGTTTCTCCTTCAGTGTTGCGGGTGCCGTATCCAAAACCACCATGAACACGTTCAAACTCCTCACACCTCTCACCCACATGACCGTTTAGGACGCCGCCCAAAACGATTCCCTGTGACAACGGAATGCTCCGAAGCACTCCCTCGAGTTGGCCCCAAAACGACATCTTATCGGCGTCGCTACAACCGGCCTGTGGCGCGTAGGCACTTATCAGGTGGGTAATAATCCCATCGATAAGCACCCTCACGATCATAAGCCGGTCGCTACAGCGTTTCACCTCCAAGATGCCGCTCTGCAGCCCTTCGGAGAGCACCAGCGCCACCCCGTTCTCCCCACCAGGCGCACCCGTGTAGTACAGCTTGTAGCCTTTCTGCAAAGGCCGGGCTCTGTTGCCCTTCCACCGAGTCTCCTGCAGGAACGCCACGTCCACCCTCCGCCTGGAGAGTACTTCGGCCAACTCTACCGCACGCCCAGTCAGCGTGCCAATGTTCCAAGATGCGAAGCGGATTCGGGTTGGGGCTAACTTCTTTAGCCGTGCTGGCCCGACACACGGCAGCCCTAGCCCACTTGCCACAGGAGTCGGGCGGGGCTCCTGCGCGCCGTTTTGCGGCGGCGCCCTATCCCTAGCAGCATTCCTATTGTACTTTACCATTGTGTTTTGACGGGTGGCTTTTATGGGAGCGACGCCCTCAGACCTCCCAACCCCAGAGGGGAAAGCCAGCGCCAGAGCCTCGTCCGTTAATCAGCAGGTGCACGCACTAGCACGGGAGGTTGACTTGGGCCCCGAAGATCTTGGTGGGGCCCCTTACACCCAATTATAGCGTGATGGATATTTATTTATTTATTTAATGTAAAAAATCATTCAAAAGGTCGAGTGTAAATGAACCTGTGTCCCTGCTTATGAAAATTAGAGTGTGTGTGTACTTATGTACACGCGTTAGAAGTTATACTGCTTTGGCGTAACAAGATAAAAAACTTTTTAAACATTTTACCTTTCGCCTTATCCTACGTTTGTAGAAAAAACTAAAATTTTAAGTAAAGCTAACTTCAGGGTGTTTGAAAACTACTTTGTTATAAGTTATCATGGAAACACTTATCAGCTAACTTCAGGGTGACGGTTTCTCGTGACGGTCTGCGCGCGCATCGTAAATATTTACTTCATCATTTTTCCGTAACGCGCCATAAGAAGTGTAACTTCAAAAACCTATAAAAAATTGAAAGTTTGGAAGCCCATTGGGTTACTCTTGTCCAATGTTTGGGATTCCTTTATACCTTATAGTGCACAGTAACACGCCCCACCCTGCCCTACATTGGTTTTTGCTAGCCATTTTTTGTTGACAGTCGGACAGCTAGCTATGCCCTCATAGACGACGTAGTTCTTTCTGGGATCTCTTCAATGTACTTTGACTGATCTATGAATATGTGTGAAAAATTTTAGACACATTATATATGTGTCTAAATTTTTTCTTAAGTTTTATCTATCTATGTTCATACTGTATCCCTGACGGGGTAGTCAGAGAGGATACTATCTCCACAAGATCCATACATAAGTACTGCTTTCACATCCTGCTGATTAAATTTAGGGTTACTAAACCAAAATTTCACAACTTTAATTATAGTTTATTCAATGTAGTGTGAAACTAACAAAACGAGTAAATAAAACAATTTTTGACAAATTATTGGTGATAGATAGATAGATAATTCTTTTTTGAACACCATTATATATAGTACTACGTGACCCCCCACGGCTCCAAACTCCGTCGCTTATAAATTCTACAATAATTCACAAAAACTTGCCCAAATCGTCGATATTTATGATTACTGCTCCGCCCCTCAGGGTAGTAGCGTGATGATATATAGCCTATACCCTTCCTCAATAAATGGGCTATCCAACACAAACATAACTTTTCAAATCCGTCCAGTAGTTCCTGAGATTAGCGCGTTCAACCAAACAAACAAACACTTCAGCTTTATAATATTAGTATAGTTTTTGACGACTTAAAAACTACAAGTAAGAGTTAGTTTGAGCTAGACTGCGACGAAAGTATAAGGTTTTTTTTTATTAGGAATTCCTAAAAACTGTTATACAGTACTGTGCTATACTTTGGATGATGGTAACCATTCCTGTTTTCGAGATCCCGTCATAAAAAAGTATCAGACAAAACGAGCGTAATGAAATCAGGCCATTAATATTTACGATACAGACGTGCGTTTTATATTAAGCGTTGTGGGACTGAGAAGACAGCAGGCTATGTTGTTTACTTACTCAGCAAATTTTTTTGCAATCTTAATACTATCCTGAATAATATTAAGATTGAATTTTTCTGTAGGTGTTCGTTTCTGACCCATAGTACACCAACGTAGTTCACCTAGGTGTTCCACGGTTAACTTTTTGTACCCCTGCTCCACCTAGGTGTCCTTTGGTTAACTATCTGTACCCGGGGCGCCGCTTCTCTATCATATGGACTTGAAAGCGTAGACAAAAATTTACTGGTGAAATGTCTTGTCTCTTGTTTCGCCGGTTCTAACTATGAAACAAAATGACAAATGACACCAGCAAATTTCCGTCTACGCTTTCAAGTCGTATGGTCCAGAATAGGGCCCCAGATGTACAAAATGACAGACGTACAAGATTTAAAATATTGCCGCCAATTCGCTTTAGGTTCTAATTTCAAATGTTAACATTTTTTCTGTGGCCCATAGCTACAAAAAGACAATACTTCAATAGAAATTTATATCTTCACTACATGCCGTGATGCGGGTGTGAACAAGAAATATTATATTAAAATTTAACATTTTCCATTAGTTTCCCGCATATCATTACTTCCCAGAAATCCATCCTTTTTAACAACTATCAAATGCTGTAATAATACAGGCTGTGTCAAGATCATTCGGTTCGATTCCCGGCTAGAATTATTGATTTTCCTAAAATTCAATGATGCAGTATTTTCATCAAAATCGGGCTCGCGACTCCTTTGAGCATTTTTTTATATTCCTTATAGTTTAGTATTGGGCCTTGAAGGCCCACTTAAAAAATTCGGACTGTATATCAGCCTCTCTTAGTGTAACCCCAGTTACGTCTAACCCTTTCTGATTTAGAGTCTGGGGTTTACCTTTTTTTGGCTGCTATCGGCATTTGTTCAACTTTTGAATTTTGACCTTTTTGGAAGCGACTGCCGTCTGACCTTCTAACCCCATAAGCACGCCTGCGACGTTGCCATGTCCTTTAATCAGCAGCTGCCCTATATCTATCAGGTGAGGTCGCTTAGGTCCAGGAGACCTTGGTAGGGCCTTGTTGGTAAATTAAGTTAGTACTAGGTGGTCGCCTGTGGGTCGAAATTCGATCAATATAAAAAAAAAGGTTTTTGTACTTCTTCTCCACATAAACTTTTTTTTTTTCAATTTAACTTTCATCTTTTCACGCATTTTTTTAAATGCAGTGCTTTATATTTCACTTCGCGCATTTATATATTATCACTACAAATTATAAAAAAAAAATAAACAATGGCATATTTTATCTCTTAAGGATAACATACTAGCTTACATTGGGAGAAACTGGTACGGGATAACTTTGGGCATAAGCTAGTTATACAGAAAAAACAGAGTTCTTCTGTGTACTGCTAGTTATATGGTAAATGGGACCTACGGCTTAACGTACCAAGTCCAGTTTAAGGTCTTATAGCAGCGGCTTAATAAGCCACTTGTTATATCGACCAAATAATGTTACTATAGTGAAATTTCCCCTTCTATCCATTTCGAATTTTTTTGAACCACTGTATAATATAATTTCATTCCTCGTTACACAATATGGTTATGATACAACGTTATTTTACCCTCCCCGCACTTAACAGCGGCTTATTTTTCAGCGCACAGAGTAAGTAAATAATGTGGTTTGTACGGGATTTAAGCTAACTTTGCAAATTAGCTTAAGTCTTGCAAGAAGGTGAAAATATATACCGCCTCGATGGTGTAAGGGGTAGTGTATACGAGTACATACGACTGCGGTACTGAAGTCTTGGGTCGGGAATCCGGATCGGATCAAATATTTGTATGATCCGTAAATGTTTGTTTTGAATTTTGGGTATAATATGTTTGTATTAAGAAATATATAAGTAAAGATATTTAAACTTTCGCTGTCACTAACATTATTATCAGATTTAATGAGGTATTTACCATCTGTTAACAGTTGTTTCCGATATTTCAGCATTGTTGCAAGTGCTGTGATCACGACGCTAGCATCAGAAAACCAAAGTTAATACAGTTTATTTTCTTTATTTTACAAAGTTTTTACCTTACGTAAGCAGATTGCTAAAAAACGGAAAGGTTAAAAGTATTTGGATACCCACATGCCCATGTATGAAGCGCTTAATGAATGTGCAGAAAGCGAAAGAAGTATACATGGATCATGAAGCCGGGCGATATGTGTTCTCTGACTACCCCTTTAGGAATACAGCGTAAAGATAGTTACTCAGTTATCTGACATGTAATGCCACTGCCCATTTATCTGTCTGCGTGTAATTGAGGGATTTTTTCTGGATAATAATGTGTGCATTTAGACATAGTTTCTGTACTTAAGTTCAGTTTATTTTGTAAAGTAAATTAAATTAATCACCGTTACACTTTGTCATTACATATTTTTTTTTATTGACAATATTTTTTAGCTTTGTGTCTTCAATATCAAGGCAAAAATAAATTCAGATCGATTTGTACTCAAAATCGATGGATGCGAATCAATCGACAATGTGAATCAATACAAATAAATGCGATTTCCTTCGCAATCGACCGAATAACAAATGTATTTTATCCTTGTTACTAGATAAAAAGTCGCCAATGAGTCAGCACAACGAATTTGTATTTTATTCTAGTTTCGTTGACAAGAGGAAATGTGGAAAGGAAGGGCAGTTTTTTGGGTACAACAAAGATTATTTGTCGTCGAAACGAAATGTCGCCTTGACACGAAATTTCTACCGAATAAGTTACGCGAATTGATGTACTTTTTCAAACAAACTGTTATAAACTATTGTAATTTGTGAACATAAAAAAAACTAAATTGACAGTTACACAAGGATCTTTTAACCAATAGCCATAACTTTGATAATATCCTTTCCTATTGGAGCTTATTGTTGTAAAATCATCTATAAATGCAAATAAAATTTAAGTGTCTGTTTGTGATACCAAATCATAAATAGACATTTAAAATGAAAGGATATACAGAAATTCCTTACATAAAAAGCATTTTTTTTTTCTCTGCCTGCCTGATTCTCTGTCTGTCTACCTATTTGTTCCATCTAATCAATGAAACGGCTAGACTGATTTTAACAAAACTTTACAGGCAGTTAGCTGATGTTGACTAGGAGTATCTAGTCTACATTTTTTCCCTGTATTCATACGGAAACTGTAACTATGTGAGTGAAACCGAGGGGCATATTTTTTTATAGATACCACAATGGTGATAGTCATACCTGGGGGCCGAGTCTGCTATTTTAATCGTGTCGAAATAGATCATCGCTCAATAGAAAGCCACCGGTACAATTTTGACAGTTTTTCGTAGTGTACTGTTATAATCGTACTCCAATAGACTTCTATCAGTCGGCCGATAGTATTCTACTAACACGTACCGCGCCAGTCGCCGCTAGCCAGTTGCATTTTTGTTGGTCTACTAACATTTTGACAGCTAAAACCAGCGATTCTGGTTCTATTCTACGGATTGTCAATAGTAGATTCGGCCCCCTGATCAAAACACGGCAGTCTATAGAAGTTTTTACAGAACAGTTTTTGCAAAATTCACACTGTGAACTCTGCTACGTTAAAGACCTCTTGTGAAGAATCAAATCAAATTATAGACGTTCGGGGACCAAGTTGGGAGTTCATTCCACAATTTAAGCGTACGCGAAAGAAAGTTCTTATCGGACCTAAGCGTATACGAGCTCTGTTTACAAAGTATGATATTTAAACATAAAAGTTATGCCTCAAAATTTTTTAGGCATATTTATTCAAATCCTGTTTCATGACGTAGATATTTGTTACATTTGTTATCGCCATGACACTTTTAAATGGTAAATTTTGTTAATGACAATTCTGATGTTAAATGAAAAATGGACTCTACAAAGACTCGAGTAGCTATGCAATAGAAAAATTACAAAAAAATAAAACGGTGACGCTGCAGAAAGAGGGGATGACACAACAAGATAACTTCACCGTTCGTTTGTTCAGATAACGAGCTTGGCCATAAAGTATTATGGAAAAACTTATCTCAGATCGTCTCAAGAATTCGTAGTGTTTTCTTTATTAGTAATTCGACCAGGTGTAAACAGGAATGCTCCGTTGGCTTCGACACGTCCTAAAAAATAGTGAATAACAATAATATATTGTGCCAAAGTAGGGGATATAAGGAGTCAGGGACTGAGACTTACTTACGAGGACCACATGAGCAGATTACTCAAAAGCGGAAAAGTCAAAAGTACTCGGATACTCAGACGTGCATATTTATTTATTTATTAACCAACTTATACTAACAGTATAGCACCACACATATAAGTTATAGTTTACATACACAATTATATCTAAACTTATGTTTAAGTTAACTTAAATTCAACGGACGGTTTTATATAGTACATCATAAATTATATTTTCAATAAAATTTGTAACAATAAAATATTAAAAATGTATATTATATTATTATTCAATAATGGTACTGGATGTGGTTATACTCTCTAGATAGTGACTAGCTGCAGCCAAGAATCTCGGTTCCGTAAACATGAATATTTCTACGGTCTCATCCCGCAGAAGAATATTGTTGATGTGGGTGAGGGCTAGGTATAGTGGGCTACTAGTAAGGGTTACAGAAGAGGTAGGTACTAAAAGAAGGGGACGCTGCCGAGGGCGTAATGAACGTCTGATTGTTAGAGGAACATTTATAAAAATATATTGCAAAAGTGTAGAATTAGAAAGATTACCACGAATTAGGCGGAAAAAAATAAATAATAAGGCTGAGATTTCTTCTAACTTCTAGACTCTGATAGGCGACGATTCCTAGCATAAATGGTGTGGGGTACATGTAGGTATAGTAACCGTACAGTTTGAGGTAGAAGTAGCGAATGAAAGATTTTTGCACTTTTTCGATCATATGTATATAACAGTTTTCGTGTGGATTCCAGATGGCGCTGTTAGTCTCCAATAAGCTACGGACATATGTATTGTACAATAAATTTATAGCATGGGGGCAGTTAAGAACCTTTATGTGTCGCATAACAAATCCTAGACTTTTTCGGGATCTATTACATGTTATTATAATATTTTGATTAAAGGTAAGTTTTGGGTCAAAATGTGTCCCCAAATCACGAATTATTGAAACACGGTTCAGGGTTACAGAGTTCAACGTATAGGATTTGATAATCGGTTGTAGTGCTTTCGAATAAGACATAATAGCGCATTTATTGATATTGAGATTAAGACCGTTACGAATACTCCAAGTGTAAATATTGTCAATATCTGCCTGAAGTTTAACTGTGTCATTTGTGTCATTTATTGGTAGTGTGATTTTAACATCATCTGCATACATAAGAACCATGGAATATTTTATATGTGTTGGCAGGTCGTTTATGAATATTAAGAAAAGCAGTGGACCTAGGCTACTACCTTGTCCAATACCCGAGGTGACTGGGTAGAGCTCAGAACGATTATTTTTGTATAAAACGTATTGTTTACGGTCTTTTAAATAGTTAGCAAAGAATTGAAGCAATGGTCTAGAATAACCTGAAGTAGTCATTTTTGTTAACAGTATATCATTATCTACTCTATCGAAAGCCTTTTGAAAATCAAAATACGCTACATCCACTTGAGTCTTATTATTTAGGTTTGTAGCTATGAACGTAGAAATATTAAGAAGATTCGAAGTAGTAGAGCTTTCGGTAAGAATCCATGTTGCTCTTCAGCAAACCAGCCAGCTATATCACTGTAAATTATTTTATATAATATGGACTCAAGTACTTTACTGAATATGGACAGGACAGCAATAATAAAAAAATTATAATAAAAATGTTTTTATTCATCTCATACATTGTCATACAAATTAAACGTTGAGACAACCCCTGTAAGTTAAAAAAATACTTGTGTCGGGGTTGACTCGCTTCTTCCCTTATTATATCTATTTAACAATGACGAGACCTTAATATTAATAAAATAGTCTTAGCTTAAGTAATTAATTTGATTTAATAAGAACTACACAGTTAAAAAATGTGGTAAGAATTTGTATATCTTGTGTTTGTGTATGTCTGTGTGCTGTGTGTGTGTGTGTGTGTGTGTGTGTGTGTGTGTGTGTGTGTGTGTGTGTGTGTGTGTGTGTGTGTGTGTGTGTGTGTGTGTGTGAGTGAAGGTATAAGTGTGTAAGTGTGTATGTTTGCGTGCGTGTTGAGTCGTAACATATGTATGTACTCAAGTTTACCTGACTAAAAAGTGTTCAGTATCATCATATGTAAGTGAACTAAGCCATTCCACAAGGGCATGTTTGCCGTTGTAAAGCAGCATAGGAAAGATACATAATTTTGTATTTATTTTGTTACATATATATGCCGATTGAGTGTTATACTGACGCATGGCAAAAGCGGAGCGAACATTTGAAGATATAGCTACATTGCCTTTACGTCTTCTTTCCTTTAGTATGGAGGAATCGAAAGTGAGAGTCTTGTGCAGAGTTAAAGTTGAATTAAGAAGGTAAAGTTTCCTAACTGTCAGCAAATCACTGTCTCTATATAGATACTCAGTGGGATACCTATAGGGCTTAAAATACATAACCTTAATTAACGCTCTCTGGGCTCTTTCTAATTCCAAAAATTTGATTTTATGGCACCACCTCATACGGGAATGCAGTATGTTATAATAGATTGTGGATTCATTACGTGTCTCAAGGTTTTAAATATCCATATGAGCTTTCTTACTCTAGTCATGGTTGTCTTTAAATGAGAGTGCCATGACAACCTTTGATCAACAATCACATCCAGATATTTAGCCGAAGTTACTTGCTGCAAACTCTGACAGTTGCAGTTTAAGTCTGACGAGTCGTCACACCCATGTATAACGACACCGAAATCGGGGCTTGCCTGCGATCTTGCACTTGGAGTGAAACAGACGTAGTTGGTTTTATTAATATTAAGGGTTAGCAGGTTTCAGCATTCAACCAGTCAGCTATTTTTGCCAGACCATACTCAGCTCTAGACCGTACAGCTCCAAGACACTCCTGAATAAATAACTGCGGTGTCGTCGGCATATGAGAATACGCATCCGCGGCTGCTCCCAACTCTACATAATTCATTAATATAAATGAGAAACAGCGTCGGACCGAGCACACTTCCTTGCGGAACACCGTATGTTACATATTCTTCTTCACTATAAAGTTTTTCAATTTTTACTTGTTGTTTTCTATCTTCTAAGTAGCTTTTAAAAAGAGAGAATTCTATTCCTCTTATGCCAATGTCCTGAAGTCTCTGCAAAAGGATG
The DNA here is from genome assembly GCA_948477245.1 of Thumatha senex. Taxonomy (NCBI): domain Eukaryota; kingdom Metazoa; phylum Arthropoda; class Insecta; order Lepidoptera; family Erebidae; genus Thumatha; species Thumatha senex. The sequence continues at coordinate 21,266,924 of OX419741.1, read as the reverse complement.
GGAACAGAAACGGCGTCAAAGGCCTTTTTTATGTCTAAAAACACTGTTAAACACTTATATCCACTATCCACCTTTGTTGTGATCTCTTTAACCAGTGCAATAACTGCGTCTTGTGTAGAAAGTCCTTTTCTAAACCCATACTGGGAATGTGACAAAATGTTATATTTATTTAAATAGTTGATAAGTCTGGTGTTCAAAAGTTTCTCCAAAATTTTTGAGATGCATGGTAGAACGGATATCGGTCGATAATTGTTGACTTCATTCACATCCCCACCCTTATGTACTGGAGTTACAATCGATCGAATCGAACGTTTGAAAACGGTAGGAAACTTACCAGTTTCAAAGCACTTATTCTAACTCTGTTATAATCGGTTATAATCGGTACAAGAAAATCTCTAGAAACCCTTAAGATTCTGGTTGGTATACCATCCCAACCCGCTGCACTCCCGGAATCAAGGCCCATTAATATGCCATCCACTTCTTGCGGGTCGGTCGCGAGCAACACAAAGGAAATAAGACGGGAGCCCAGGTTAGAACTATTCTTGGGAGTACCAAACCTATGAATGATTTCTGAGGCTAAGGCTTTCCCAAATCCAACGAAAAATTGATTAACACGATTTAAGGATTTTGGAGTTTTGAAATTGCTAATTTCATTTATTTTCTGCCATAAATGTTTTGGATTTTTTCTCTCTGGAATTGCCTTTTTTGTTTTTTAATTAAATTTACGCAAAAGTAACGATATCGTCGATAGGTAATCTTTAATATATCGTTGTATGGATCTTTTTTTAATAGTGAATGCATTTTGTCACGAAGTCTAATACAACGTATTGTGCCTGTAGATATCCACGGCTTAAGTGGTCGCACGCTGTTTGTTTTATTATTTGAGAGTAATGCAGATCTTATAGCGATTATTAGTTTTGCAGCTAAAGCATCCGGATCTCTTTGTTCATCACAGAATGTTGTATTACTCTCAACCAGGCTCCTATATGCGCCATCAAAATTAATAACAGTCTTATATTTACGGCACATTTTATGTTTTATTTTATAGGTTATGTTGAGCAATACCATAGCATGATCAGTTATTATTGTAGTAAGAACTGCTACAAATGCTGAAAAATTCTGTTTGTCAATTTTTAAAATACAATGATTCAAGCAATTTTGATTCCTTGTAGGTAAGCAGTGCCCTGGAAGAAGACCATGCCCTGCTAGCATATTTAAATAGTTCTGTCGGTTACGGTATTCGTGAGATTTCTCTTTTGTTGTTGGTATGATATTAATGTTTATGTCACCTATTATTATTATATTTTTGTGCGAAGTTATAGTTTCTAAGTGTATGTTTATGGAGCCTATAAAGCAGTCAGCATGTATATGTGATGGAGAGCGATATACACCAATGATGGTTTTATTACATATAGTTATCTGCAAAGCGGAGGCATGTGTAATATTAATTTCACAAACCTTGGCAATATGGTTGTTTTTAATATATGCTACTACACCATCATTCTGATTGAGCTGCCTGGAAGTGTAATAAAAGGTGTAGTCGTACAAGTAGGGCAATTGTTTATTATAGTCAAGCCTACATTCAGTTAGGATTAGTACATCGACTTCATGTTTCATATGTGAGAGGTTAAGTTGTAAATCGTCGAAGTTGCTATAAATACTCCTAATATTTTTTGTCATTACTGTAAAATTTGTGTATTGTGGGTGTAGATAATTATGAAATTGTTCTATATTAATTAGTGCGGAGCTAGCAATTTCAGCGCCATCTAGTTCCCGTAATGTATTGAAGTTAGTATCCATTTACATTTCCATAGAGTAGTTGGTGCTGCTTGGAAATCGCTATCAGGTGTGGAGTAATACATATGCTTTTGCATGTGTCATAAGTAAATGCCAGTTTATTGAAATTACGTACATAGGATATGAGTGGAACAATATATGTGTAGAACGGGTATAAAATAAAATGTAGACAGTCAGATCTGTAATTATTATATACGATATGTGCACACACATATCTAGAATAATTAGTATAATTTATTTTAATTTACACAGTTAGTGAAATTTAAAAATTCTGAATCGGTTTCCTTTTTTACTAAACGCCTGAAATATGTAAAAATCGCGTAAGATATTTGTTTGTTTGTCTGTTTATATAGCCTATGATAGTTATTTTTAAGTTTGTTCAAGTTAATGGTGTTAGAAGAAAGCCAGTGCGGGTAACGTTGATTTAATGCGTTTTTGGCCCTTTTGAGAGGTACGTGTTCATCAATTACTTCATTTAATAACTTATAGAATGTATTCACAGCTTCATTTACATCATCTCTTAAATATACCGGCTTCCAGATTTGAGAGCGCCGAATATAATTGAAATATAAATGAAAAAATCTACGTTTTGGTAGTTTCCGATGGGTGTAGCACTACTGTTAGTACTTAACTTACTTGGGCTATCGTTATTTACATAACTATTTGTATGCAGCGTAAATACATTAATAGTGACAACTAACGGCTGGTGATGCATTTCATTAGATACGATACCGGGACAACAGGAAACCGAGATTCCTGTTACATTCGGATTTATCAAAATTAAATCCAGCATTCTACCAAGGCCATTAGTAACTGTATTTTTTTGTATTAAATTATTTTCAACTATAAATAGTTCCAAATCGTTACAGACCGTGGTACTAGCTGAATACATATTAAAATCTCCCTTTATTAAGATTGGGAGTGTACTATTTTTAGACATTATTCTTCTAATGCAGTTAAAAATACTATGATACCGGTTATGTGGTACGCCTGGAGGTAAATAAACTACACAACATATAAAATTGATATTACCCTTAGTGACTTTTGCACATATAATTTCGTCTCCGATTTCGGACTGACAGTCCAAGTGTGTGAGTGAGTAGGGGGAACGTGCAGCTCCACCTCGACTTCGCCGATACCAACGCAGTACGCTGTAATCCTGTGGAAACACTTCAGAGTCGAACACACTGTCGTCGAGACCTGTTTCTGTAAGGGCTAATAAATTGCTTGGAAAAGTTTGTAACAATATTTTTGTATTTGAGCACCTGGTTTTGAGGCCCCGAACATTTTGGTAAAAGATCTTATCCAATTTTTTAGTTTTCCTCTCGAAAAAATGTTTTATTTTTCTTTGGGGACCATTGTGTGTACCATTCTTGAAGTGAGGTATTTTTAGGTCAATTATTTGGTGCAAGGTATGAATTGAAAAGATGTGCCTGAACGCCCACTATGAAACAGTTATGCTTGGTATGCTCTGGGTTGGGTTTTATAATGGTGATTGCTTCGATGTTAGAGTGCATCGTATGTTTTCCTGCGACACCTCGTCATGAAAGTTCCAGGCATGAATGTATCTCATACGCACTAAAGTTTTCACGTCTGCGTCAGCATCACCTGTCGCGTGGATTACAGTTTGTTGCTGGCGTTGTGGTCCTTTGCCTGTAGTGAATACTCGTGATTTGTACCTTTAATTGGGGGGACCAGCTAAGCATATAGATTGATCTGCTGAGGCCCGTGGTGGAGATAGAGTTGGCTTTTGTTGGTGAGGTTGATCATGTGGCAGTGTGACAGAGTTTGCAGAAGCTTGCCTACCACCATGTTTCTCATTATATTTATTTTGGTATTGTGCGCCTGTTGTACTATTATTTACTATCATTTTATCTATAGTATCTAGTCTGTGTTTTGTAAGCTCCATTTGATAGCTTACAGTTGTTTCTCTCAATTCTAGTTCGGCTAAACGTTTTTCATTATTTTCGCACTGTAATTTACATTCAAATTGAGCGTTTGAATTAATATCTGAGATTTCAAATAATTTGTCTTCATCCTTACGTAGCACATCATATTTATTGTGAAGGTCATGTAGAGATGTTTTAATAAACTTTATGTTTTCTGACATCTCAGACATAGTTGTTTCTTGGGCAATATATCTTTGATTCTACTCTTCACGTAAGGCACGTAACTCAATTAACACGGCGGTGAGTGTGCTCTCTTCAATAGTAGTATTTGGATCCTAGTGCCCCGACACGTTGGGGCACTGGGATAGAGATGTTGTCTTTTGCTCTGGTTTCTCTCTTATAGTGACATTTATTAAATCGTTAAGATCCTGCTCCTCATTACTACGGACTTTATTAGATTGTTCCCTGTTACATGGTGTCATTGGACCTACTGGTGTGTAGTTGTTTACTATTTTAGGCTTTTTGCAGCGGCATCCATGACAGATTCAACAAGTCCTTCTAAATTCATTATTTGAAGAAAGCGATCTTGTGGCACATTTGCGCACTCTAGTTCATATGCATTAATACATTTTGAGCATGTTAATGATAAATTATCTACAATAACTTGTTTACATCCCTCACACTCCTCCTCCTCCTCCTTACATCCTCATATGTGAAGCGATTAATGAATCTGCAGGAAGCGAAAGAGGTATGCATGTTTAACGAAGCCTGGTGATCTGTCCTCTTTGATTACTCCGTCAGGGATAAAGCGTGAACATAGTTAAGATATAATATCGTAAAAAAATTATTTAATGGCAATCGGGACCAACTGCTTCAACGGTACTTGGATGGGTGACAGTTTTGTATTATTTACGAGTCTTTCCGTGCTACTAAAATAACGCTACGCCGTCGTTACCGGTAGCCAGTAACATGGCATTCGTTAAGCCAAGTTGAAGCCTTATGGCGGCTTAAAAACTTTCAATAACAGGTCGCCACAACCTGCACTTCTTCGTTTTCACACCGCAATGGGTTCATGTGTTACGTGGGATAAAAACGTATTATATGCTTCTGCTACGTCTTTGGGGATAAAGGCGTGATGGATAAACAATCAAACCGAACCATATTTTGATTTTTTTTATACCACTGAGATGGCAGACAAGCATACGGCCCACCTGGTGGAAAGTGGTCACCGTAGCCTATGGACGTTTGCAATACCAAAGGTGCAGCACTAGCTCTTCCGACCTATAATATGTATATAATCTAATACAACGATATCTAATTCTAAACTAAGCAGAGCTTGTACTATGGTAACCAGATAACTGATAAACATACTTATATATTTCTAAATACACACTTATTATAGATAAATAACACCTAGACTCATAATAAACAATCGTGCTCATCACACAAAGTTTTATCCTGGGTGGTAATCGAACCAACGACCTCATTCGTAGCAGTTGGATACACTCTAATTTTCACACTGCCTTTATATACGAGTAATTAAATTCACAAATTAAATGGACCGCTCTAAAGCAACTAACTACAGTATACACTTACCTATACGATACTAACTAGCTAAGCCCAGGTATTACTTAGACTGACATTCAATGCAAATTTGATGGACGCCCGTTTGCGCTATTATTCGGTTTTGGGCAACCCATGTCCAACAACGGTAGCGTCCATAAAACGTGTTATATTAAACAATAGAACCTTTTGGGAAACATGTCGGTCCATTAATTTAAATACTGCCTATGTGGCGCGGTGGGAGTGCATCCGACTGCTACGCAAGAGGTCGTGGGTCCGATTCCCACCCAGGATAAAACTTTGTGTGATGAGCACGATGGTTTATTCTGTGCCTGGGTGTTATTTATCTATAATATATATGTATTTAGAAATATTTAAGTATGTTTATCAGTTATCTAGATCCCATAACACAAGCTAATATTAGCTTACTTTGGGCTAGATGGCGCTGTGTGAAAAGTGTCCCACAATATTTATTTATTTATTAATTTAAATAGGTAATTGAACAGAGAAGAGTATTTTTGACCTATTTAATCTAATCGATTACTAATTTTATAATAATGTGTGTAAATAAATAAAAATAATATTATAAATCTATCTATCTATCTTCGCGCTGTATCCCTGACGGGGTAGTCAGAGAGGACAAACGCCAGACTTCGCGATCCATGCATACTCCTTTCGCTTCCTGCAGATTCATCAATCGCTTCGTACATGCACGTCTGGGTATCCGACTACTTTTGACTTTTCTGTTTTTGAGCAATCTGCTCACGTGGTCTTCATATGTAAGACTTGGCCTACCCTGCGCGAAAGTTTGTAAGTATGGATGTTTGTTACTCTTTTACGCAAAATCGACAGAATGGATTTTGATGAAATTTTACAATAATAGCTTACACAGCAGAATAACACATGTTCTACTTTTATCCCGGGAACATGTTCCTGTGGGAAAAAACAAAACTTCATTACGCATGCGGAGCCGCGGGCGTTAACAAGTATATCATATATCATCATATCGATAAAGTTACAACCTGTCAGAAACATTATCGAACAACAAATTGACAAAGACGTTCTGATCCCTATTCGAAGCTTCTATAGAACTAATTGTGTTGCATTCAATGTCATTTCGTACCAATACTTTCCTACAGTTTTATATCATAAAGCAATTTCGTACCACTTAATTAGCTAGCAAGCAATAAATAAAGATATTGGTATTGTGTGTTGAAGTGGATACAATTCTTTTTAAGACATATTATATGAGCTTTCTTCACAATATTTTATTTATGCTTAATACTAGTTAATGCGCGCGGTTCCGCCCGCCACCAATAAATTTTTTTCGTTTCATTTTCTCGTAGAAACTTGTTCTACGAGTAGGTATAAAAGTACTGCCCGCCCTTGTTGATTTTTTTATGTTACCTAATTAATTAAAATAAAATGTCCCACGTAACGAAGTGATACGCAATATGGTAGGTTTGAATGAAAGTGTCAGCGTTAAGTTGGAAAAGGACGTACTTCGTTAGTTTGGACACGGCTAACAAATGAGTTTGGAACGATTGACGAAGAATATATATTGTGCGAAAGTAGAGGGCAGAAGGAGTCAGGGTAGGCCGAGGCTTTCATATGAAGAAAACGGAAAAACGGAAAAGTCTAATGTATACCCAGACGTACATGTATGAAGCGTTTAATAAATCTGCATGAAGCGGTAAAAGAATACATGGATTGCGTAACCAGACGATCTGTCCTCTCTGATTAGCTGGATACAGCTGGAAGGTAGTTAAGTCTTTTTTTAAGTCTAAGTAAATTTACGCCAATCTTGATCTCAGGAAGTCCCAGAAGAATCTATAATGTGTTGGAACCCGCATCTGGGTTAATTAGAAAATAATTACATACATAATAAACAATCTGACAATAAACAGACTGCCTCTGTGGCGCGGTGGGAGTGTATCCGACTGCTACGCAAGAGGTCCTGGGTTCGATTCCCGGTTCGGAACAAACATTTGTGTGACCCGCAAATGTGTGTTTCGGAGTTTGGGTGTTTCCTATGTATAATATGTATGTATTTAGAAATATATAAGTATGTTTATCAGTTATCTAGATCCCATAACACAAGCTAATATTAGCTTACTTTGGGCTAGATGACGCTGTGTGAAAAGTGTCCCACAATATTTATAATTATTTATTTATTTATACATACATTTACATATTGTCACGCCTTTATGCCCGAAGGGGTAGGCAGAGGCATACTAAACGCCCACATTTCACCATATGCATTTCTGTCTTACGTAACAGGTGGTGAGCCCATTGCCGTGTTGAAACGGACAGGCGCAGGCTGCGGCGACCTGCTGTTAAAATTTTTAAGCCGCCCATAAGGCCTTCAACTTGGCTTAACGACTGCCATTTTATTGGCAACGAGACCAACTGTTTAACGTGCCTTCCGAAGCACGGAACTGGGGTGGGTCTAAAGGACCGAATAAATTTAATAAAATGTGTCTATTTTAGATGTTAAATTTGGAAGAAATTTTGAACCTATTGCCTTTTTAGTGAGGTGGTAACAAAAAGGCTAGAAGGTCTAATGTGCTAGACACTAATTAGCACGACCAATTAAAGTCCTGGAAGTCTCGGACAATAAAATAATTTTAAGGTGAAATTAACCTGAAATAGGTTGAAAATCCCGAGATGAAATTTCCCTCCTTTGCAAATCGGAGACCTAGAAGGCAGCTAGATGTGAACTTGGCAAACCAAACATTAAATAAATAAATTAAACCAAAGTATATAAAAGATCAGCTTTATTATAAAGTAAATGTAAAAGTTACAAGTTAACCAACACCCCGAAATACTTTTATTGCTATTATTGGTCTAGAAATAAATAGCGAAAGTACGTGTCCAGACTATATTATTGCCATGAAATTGTACCAAAAGGAGGTAAAGATAAATTTGTTTTATTACTTACACTTACAAGATAGTAACAGTTTGAACTACTTATTCTCTGACCATACCATAACAGTTTGATATCGGATAGTATAAAATATTTATATGTTTATTCTATTGCTTGCGTAAGGTAAGTAAACTATGAAATTAGTTTCTCATATAATAATATGTATGAAATTAGAAATATATAAGTATGTTTATTGGTTATCTAGATCTCATAGCACAATCTTATAAAAGCTTAGCTTAGGGATAGATGGAGCTGTATAAATCATGTCATCAAATAGAAATATTGAAAAAAACGTTACCACGTTAAGGATTATGAACCAAAAATAGATTATGAATTAGATTAGTCCAGAGAGTAGCTTACCTCTTTTTTATAGCTTATTTAAGCAATACAGACATGTGAACTGCCTGAATGTAAGCCATTCTTATATTCAACTTGCTATAAAATTAGTGGAAATATTTGAACCGCCGCGTGCTTAAAAAGAAGCTAAAATAAGCTTTTCCTTAATAATAATCACTTTATTATGTACGGGACTCCCGGCCATAGGCAGATAGGACACCGTGTGATTTTATTTTGTAGAAGTCCAGTATATAATCTATAAGGCTTTCCTCAGGTAAAAAAGACATTTAAGCCACTTTAACATCTAATTAAAAAACTACTGCCTGTCTGAAATCGTATTTACCCATAACTTCACAACCACTTTCTATAAATCACTACATACCTATATATATTCTAGTAGGAAAGGAGCCTTTCTACCTATGACCCATCGAACCTTTTCCAATGTTTCACTTGGAGGCGAGAAATAATGGACGCAATGCCCACCGATTGCTTTTTATACCAAAAGTACAACCAACACCAAAAGTGGAATCTCAAAAAAGTCAAATATCACAGCACATATTATCACAGTGCATAAAGTTATTGTACTTTCCTTTAAAAGTTTGTTAGTTTGTAATTCCAACATCCGTAACAAACTTTTTATAACATTGAATGAAGTTATATTATTTTTGTAGTAATAATATTTGTGAATTTTGTTAGTCAAATGGATATCGATCCATTAAACTATCGAGTTTATCTAATTTTGTTGTTCTGTTATTTTAATTCTAGTATGTTGGTATATTGTTTTACATATGGTTAGCAATGTCGATACTTTTATGAACGTACTTGATTCCTAAATCGAAATTGTTTGATCAATATTTGGTAAACGATCACTGTGGTAAACGACGGAAGCCTATTTGTAAAAAATTCTGTATTCTGGATGGTTTACTTAGTCCTTTTTCTCGGCTACCAGTAACACGAGGTTTTGTGTTACATTTAAGATTTTATACAGGCGGATAATTTATTACGTAGAATCAAATACAACTAGTGAATTATCTTAAATGTCTTTGCCTTCTCCTTTTTGAATAATGTAATATAAGACGTGAGTATAATATTTAAGCTAGTGAAGACGTCTCGAGATTTAGTGCATAACTACATAGATAAAGCGTAGAATGAAATGTAATGAAAATTTGTAATTCACGTAATAATTATATAAGTCACGTGATGTGCTTTGACTGTTAATAGCTATTAATATATCAAAAACGTGACCAATATTATAATCTGAGTAATTATTACGTACTATTTGTGTTAATTTCAGCAGTCTATTAATATTAATTTTTTACGAAATGACAGCCAGCCACTGACTGTTTTTTTATGAAATGACTGTCATTTCATATCATAAAAAAACAGCAAATTACACTACGGTACATATAAAACATTAAACTTTTATAAAAGTGTCTCTTTGACTTCCTACGCTTCTATCTATTCCCACTTTTCTGTCAATTGACAATTTTATTCAACTATTCACTTTTGATGGTGGATGTACCTACAACGCCAGTCCCACATAGCCAATGTACGTACATTGGTGGCTGCTGACTCGTCAGAAATGCATTACATGACGTTAATAAACGCTGAACGAGGTACTTTTGTACGCTCACACACCTTTATACGGCAATATTCCGCAGGCTTGATAGTATTGCTCTCCGTTTTATATGTCTTTGGTGACATTGTGCCCTATTTGATTTGTAGTCAATTCATTGCTGTAGAACTTCCTCATAAAAAGCTGCTCGAGCTATTTTATTGTTCGTGGATTTAAGATGTAAAATTGTGCTTGACAGAAACTTAACACACTATATTTGCACACATTAAACTGCTTTTTTTCCCGAAAATTACGGTAGGGCCTCATTGCACTTACCCAGAAAACAATATTGTACAAGTTTATTTCTACTAATAGACCTGATAATGTGAAACGGCATTTTTCTTTCAATATTGTGACGTTGGGTGTGTAGGCTGGGGGCGAACTTAGGGTGGTTTACACACAGATATGAAGGAAAGATGCATTTGCAAAGACATGAGCATATATTAAATTAATTAAACGTTATACAAAGTAATTTTGAATTTACGTTTTTGATAAGCTAGGGTGATAGAAGCAGAGGGGGTTGGTTCAGTAGGCGAGATCGTTGAGACCCGTCCCGAGGTAAAGTGGTCACCTAATGAGCAGCTACTGTGGAAGAAGGGCTAAGGACCGCCAGTGCGGCCCGTTATATAAGGCGCTGCGGAGGACGTAAGGTCGCGGGAGCAAGGCACTGCTCCTGGCTCGCGCGCTGCGCCTCATGTAGCTATGACGTCACAATGTTTTAATTCAAGGTAAATAATACTTCGCACAAAAGTAAAACAAAAAGAAGAGTATATGCCAAAACTCCCATGTAAAAGTACAATATGAAGAAATCGAATTCTCAGCCACCAACCAAATCATTCAATTATCACATCAGGCTATCACAGCCCATTAGTGGACGTGGGCCTTTTTTCTGTATTTTGGGAAGGTGCTTGGCCTTACTGCACCATGCTGGCCAGACGGGTTGGTATAGAAGAATGGTTTCGAGATTTACTTCCCCTTGATGTGAGCCTGGCTTCAACCATGAAGGTTTTGATAGGACCTATTTATTTTCATCACACATTGCTACAGAATAAATATAAAGTTCTAGTTTAGTGGGAATTTAATTGGTATTTTGATATTAGAAAATTTGATATAGGACGAAATCAATATTCAAATTTAGGGATATAACTACTTAATTGTGTTTCCTAAACGCAATAGAATATCTGAAGGTCATAAGAGAACAAAATCTGCAGGGCTCAAGTGAAGTGAAGTATATTAAAAGAAATCTATGTGAAAAGGGTTATTACGCTGTTAAAGACTATTTACAGAACAGGGATGCCTGAAAATGATCTGCTGGCTAAGTGATATAATATTAATAATCATAAAACATATAATTTTAATATTAAATTGTAAATAGACCATCAAAAAAAAGCCTTCTTAAGTTTCTTGCCAGTTCTTCTCAGCTGGGCCGCGTTCCGAACCGGTGGTCACTTTAAATATATTAGTGTTTCTCCAGTTTTAGTGTATGACATTTTGTAAGCGCCTATTAAATGGTCTATAGAAAATAAAGACATTTTTATTATTATATTTTTTCTTCATACCTTGCCCTAGCAGAGGCAGACCCAGGGAGGGGCGTGTTGCACTGTGTCTGTGCACGCGTTTTCTCACTGGTGAGGGCCACAACGTCCCTCAATTCGCTGGAGTCGCTGGACTCCCAACGGCCATGCCATGGGACTAGGGATATCCTCCACGGGAATACCCGGGTCTTTGAGCATACAGGCACATGGATGACATCTAGCGGTTTAGTCGGTACGAGTCCGACGACCCAACTCGCCGTCAGCTCACGGTGATGTAAAGCCTAAGAGGATTCCGCACGTTAAAAAAAAAGGCCAATATATATATATATATATATATATATATATATATATATATATATATATATAAAAGAAAGTCGTGTTAGTTACACTATTTATAACTAAACAACGGCTTTACCGATTTGGCTGAAAATTGGTAGGGAGGTAGCTTAGAGCCAGGAGACAGACTACTTTTTATTCCGGGAACAAGTTCCTGTGGGTAACGGGAACGGGAAAACTTCTCTATGCGGGCCAAGCCGCGGGCGTCAACTAGTATATTATAAAGTTCAAGTTTACTGAGAATCATATTGGTATTTTAATATGTTCCGAGTTGAAATAGAATAAAAATATCAAGGTAATATTTTGCGTTTCTTTTATACTCCCAGTAGAATGTCTAAAGATTTAATAAAGAAAAAAATTGCTGAACTGTCATCGGTGCCACTTTCGTATGACATTAAATCCCTTCTTCGTTAGGATGATGGATCTCGGTGTCATATCTAAGTAGCACCGAAATCGAGTAATTTCAAGAACAATAGCAGACGTCAAGGTGGATTATGCTAATACACCGACATAATACAAACCCCATATACCAAGAAGAGTTTTCCCTTTCATTGTTTTGTCAGGCAAAACAAAAGTATAATTAGCACATAAATATCTTACTTACAATATTAATTGTCAAGTTTCACAGAAATATTTTTTTAATACTTTAATTAGCAAAGTTTATGGTCCACGCGTAATCATTTGAGATTATGGATGTTTGCAACATCACAGTTGAAACACGCGTTACCAACGCTGTAAAACATTCTATGACTCCTTTTAAATAACCCATACTATAGACGTTCGGAAAATCCGAGACAGGTGTATTTATTTGATTTTTACTTAATACACGTGTTGAGGTAATAATACTTTATCACTATAAAAAAGATATTTAAGCGATACTAGAATAGCGGCATTTATTGGACGTTATCTATGATGGACATTTTTTTATACCACTGAGGTGGCTGACAAGCTTATGGTCCATCTGATGGAAAGTGGTCACCGTAGCCTATGGACGTTTACAACACCAGAGGTGCAGCACTCGCGCTGCCAAACCTTTATAAACCTTCTAAGATCCCCATACTGTAGACGTTCGGGAAAACCCAGGCATTACCTATATTTGCCTGTTATTTGTCACACTTTTAAGGTAGATACTGTCTAGATTAACATCTGTATTTCATTTGATTTTCGAAATAAATAAATTTTTTTTTCCTTGTGTCAACCCTAGGCATAACAGATGATTTGAATTGGCTCCGTATTTTATATTGTAATATTACAAAAATAATTAAAATTTTAAGTAAAAACCAATTCCTCACTGCCAAATAATAGTATATTAAGTGTTACATAAACTATTTGTGATAAAAGTAGATAAATATAAACTTTAAAATTGTACCGGTGCAGTGACAGTTATATATCGGAAAATTTTTCAATATTTAAAATATGTACTTGGATTTGGCAAGATTTTTGAAACTTATAGCTGTTTAAATCAAGGTTTGTTTGTTTATTTACTTTTACATCCTCACATGTCCAGTAATAGATTGATTTTACTGACTGATTATAGAATACTGATTTTAGAACATAACCTTGTTTTTGTTTCGCCTTTCTTACTCTTTTTTGCTAATAATTACTGATTCTGTAGTACGTAATTATAATCAAAAATGTCGAATACTGTTAATATGATAATGATGCGTAAAGCCTTAGCTAATCAGCAAGAGACAAGGCTCCAATTAACGTTGAAAGAGTTACAAATTATGAGGGAGAAATGCGATAAACTAAACAAGGAAAGGGACGAAAATGAGTTAGAACTGCTTGGTATTTTAATTAAGAACGGACAGCTTAATAATGAACTGGCACAGTTGCATTCACTGTATACTGATACCTTACAGGATCGGGATAGGCTACAACTTATAGTTGACAGTTTTGACTCTTGTAGGGATCATTATGAACAAACTTTGAACCAAATTGCAGTACTTAAAGAGGAGCTACAACGATCAGAGATCAAAATATCACAACTTGAAACTGAGAAACAGAGCACCGTGGTTCAATCTAATCAGAGTTTGTTCGATGAACTGGTGGCTACAAGTATAGATACTGCTAAAGCTCACCCTTCCATTATCATAGACCTCACCTCTGATGATGAATCCGGGGGTTGTTCTAAGTCATTGAAAATTATTAAATGTAGTAAAAATAAGTTAAAGAAATATTTAAAAATTAATAAGTTTATCACTAAATCAAAAAAAAAATGATACATAAATATAAGTTTTTTATAAATACTGTGTCACTTAATAAACAGAGAGTGCAACTGATTGACCAGGTGAATATGTATATGTTAGAACTGGACACTGTCGCACTACAGTACAAAACTGATACACGGGCCCTTCAATATCAGATTGACCGGCTCCAAGACTCTTTAAAATCAATTACATATAAATATGAAACGGCAGAGAAACAGAGTAGGGAACAGGTGATAGCTATAGGTAAATTAGTAAACTCATGTCATTGTCAAAATTACCAATTGATATGCGGCCATGTTCCCTACTCACCCTTAAATTGTAAAAAAATTATATGCAGTGATGGAATTGGTGAGCAAACAACTTCTTCAATCCTAAGTGAAAATATGTGCGGTGGTACATTGCATAGTAATATATCACTGCAGCCACATTCAATAACATCTGGTAATAAACTCACTTCATCACGAGTTAAAACTGTGTGCAGTGTGGATACTAGTATATTAAGTTCAAGCAGTACCTGCGAGGTATCTATAATAGAAAAGTTGCAAATAAAACATAATGAAAAAATTTTAGTGTATTGCGATGAAATAGGTAAAAATTTTGGACATCATTTATCACAGTTAGGTCATTCTGTAATAAATCATACATGTACAGGTGCTTCTTACTCTAAAATTATAGATTTTATTTTGACTGGTACTCACTGCATGCAGTCCACTATAGTGGTGCTGGTTGGTAGAAGAGGCAATATTAATAGTGACAAACTTATAAAAATTTTTGATTAGTTATCAAGTCTAAATGTAAAACAAGTCATTTTGTCCACCTTGCCATACAGCACTGCTATGAGCCACAAGGAAAACAACTTAAGATACAAATTAAATATGAAACTACATACCATGGTATCATATTCCAAAAAAAATTTATTGTTAGATTGGAATATTATTTTCAATAATAATAGTCTGTTGACATTAGATAGATATTTTCCTTTAAAAAACTTTACAACGAAAGGTCTTACAACGAAACTTTACAACGAAAGGAAAGGTCAACATAGGCTCTGCTGCTATCTAATTTTTTAATTTTTCAAGCCAAATTATTGGCAAGTACAACTGCTTTTATTGAGCAGGATAATTTTGACACTTCATATTTGGAAAATGAAATTCCAAAAAACTAGTTTGTAGGACAACAGATAATAAATCTGGCCAGTTTTGTCAGACTTTGGCCCCTGAGAATAATCATAATAAAAATATTGTTTTTATAAACCTGGTGCACCATAATGTTAGAGGTTTAATAAATGGTAAAGATTTAGAGTTGGAGCTATACATTAATGCAAATTCTATTAATATTTTTTGTGCTACAGAGCACTGGTTAAAAGATCATGAAATCACATTGTTGAACTTCATAAATCACCAGGTTGCTAGCTCGTTCAATAGAAAACATTCTAAACGTGGAGGCTCTTTTATATTAATTAATAAAAACTTAAAATTTAAAGAAAATTTAAAGAACGTAAGGATTTAGTAGCCCTCTCCATTGAGCGAGTTATTGAGATTGCCAGTATTGAGTTTGAGCATTTCATCTTGTTAAGCGTATACAGTCCCCCTAAAGCTCCGTACATTAAATTTGAAGAAAAGCTTGAAGAAGCACTGTTCAAATGCCAATGTTCTAAGAAATCTATAATAGTTTGTGGAGATTTTAATGTTGATATACTAGATACATCATTAACTCCATCAGAGAGAAATAAAATGAAAAATTGTTTTAAATCCTTTAATCTGCGTAGTACTTTCTTAGAGCCTACTCGTATTACAGCCACCAGTGCAAAATGTATTGATAATGTTTTTACTAATATTAAACCAATAAATAAAGGTATTGTGGATCCTGTAGAGTCAGATCATCGTGGCCAATGGATAAAGTTTCCTAAAATTAGTAATAAAGTCTGCAAAAAACAAATTAAATATGTACCAATTAACCAAAGTCGTATGAATATTTTTAAAGAAAATATAGTAAAGAGATTGCCATATCTACCTGACTTTACTAGTGTAGACCAGTCATATACAAACTTATTTAATTTGATTAATGATGAGTTTGGCAAAGTTTTTACCTCAAAAACTCTACAGATTGGTGGTCGTCCTGTATTCAGTGATTGGGCACCAGGTATTTTTAAAAGTAGAAACAAATTTTTTGAATTATATTCAGAAAAAACATATAATTTTAACCAAACCTTTCAGAAATATGTTAAAGATTATTCTAAGATATTTAAACAAACATGTTATCTTGCAAAGTCAAACTTTATTAAAAATAAAATTTCTAATTCTGTGAATAAAATAAAAATGACTTGGAATATCATTAACTCTGAATGCGGTAGAACTATGGTGACAGAAAGGGATTTCCACTTAAAAGTAAATGATTGTCATGTTACAGGGGACCTGGAAGTGGCTACGGAATTTGAATTTTTTTTCGAAAATGTACCTATTTTGACGACAAAATCTCTGCAAGCGTCTTCCTGTTCCTCTGAACATTTATTAGAAGAATCTGTCCCTTATTGCAGGGATGCATTTGTATTCACAGATATTTGCGCTCAGGATATTATAAAAACTTTTAAATGTATTGAAATTAAGAAAACCGCGGACCTTTGGGGATTATCAGTCAAAACTGCATCATGTATCATTGAGGTCATTGCGCCGCATCTAGCAAATGTGTTTAATGACTGTGTTTCCAGTGGTATATTTCCTGATTTAATGAAACACAGCAAAGTCATACCCTTGTTCAAGGCTGGCAGCGCTACAGACCCGTCTAATTTCCGACCAGTGTCAGTGCTGCCAACTTTGAGCAAAATATTTGAAAAAATAATTTTGAATCAAATGCTATCCCATTTTGATATTCATAAAATATTTCATACAAAACAGTTTGGTTTTACGAAAGGGCGCTCAACTTTCGATGCTGGTGTTGAGTTATTGAAATGTATTCATGAAGGGTGGGAAGACAAGCAAGATGCATAGGTATATTCTGCGATCTATCCAAGGCTTTTGATTGCTTTCAACATGAAACATTGTGCAAAAAATTACATCACTATGGAATAAGAGGCAAATCTCTCGACCTTCTGTCTTCATATTTGAACAATAGAATACAAAGGGTCGATATTAATGGTACACGTTCTGTAGGATCCATGTTTACAATGGGTGTGCCACAAGGCTCGATACTTGGGCCATTCTTGTTCCTGATTTATATTAATGATTTACCATTTTATGTATGGGACAGGAATAGGATTGTTTTGTTTGCAGATGACACCTCATTAAAATCAAAAGACAATTAGATAACTATGACGATGTAAACAATGCAATTGCAAGAGTAGTTCATTGGTTCAGCTCAAATAATCTTTGTCTTAATGAAAATAAAACTAAATGTATAAAATTTACTCTACCAAATGTAAAACAAGTTGCGGCCAATGTTCAACTGAATGGACAAGTGTTAGAGTTTGTAGAATCAACTGTGTTCCTCGGTATAACTATTGATGCCAATTTGCAGTGGGGCCCACACATAGACAAGACAGCCTCTCGGTTAAGTTTGAGAAGAAAAAGAAAAAAGACGGCCTCTAGGTTAAGTTCGGCTGCATACGCTGTAAAAAAGATCAGGACTCTAACAGATGTAGATACGGCTAGAATGGTTTACTTCAGCTATTTTCATAGTATTATGTCTTTCGGTATTCTCCTTTGGGGGAGTGCTACAGATGTAAAGAACATTTTTGTTCTTCAAAAGCGGGCTGTACGCGCTATATATAATTTGGGCCCCAGAGTCTCCCTCCGAGAAAAATTCAAAGAAGTAAATATTCTAACCGTAGCATCACAATACATTTTTGCCAATCTTATGTATGTCCAGAAAAATCTATCACAGTTTACTAAACTCTGTGATATACATAATATAAACACTAGACATAAAAACAATCTTTTAGTTCACCACAGTCGGCTGCATAAGATTGGCGATTCTTTCCAGGGTAACTGTATACGCTTTTACAACAAGCTTCCCTGTGACCTGAGAAATTTACCATTAAATAAATTCAAAAGTTTATTAAAAGAAAGCTTTGTGAAAAAGGTTATTACTCTATTCAAGACTATTTACAGGACAGGGATGCCTGGAAATGATCTGCTGGCAAATAAAATATTATAGTCATAATATATTAAATTGTAAATAGGCCATCAAAAAAAAAGCCTTCCTAAGTTTCTTGCCGGTTCTTCTCAGGTGGGCCGCATTCCGAACCGGTGGTCACTTTAAATATACAATTTTTTTCTTTCGTTTTAGTGTATGACATTTTGTAAGCGCCGTTGAAATGGTCTATGCAAAATAAAGACATTAAAGACATTTTTATTTTATTTATATTTATTTATGAGCCGTTCTTTATACCGTCAAAGCCACAGGTGGCGTAAAATTCTGAACTAAACTAAAACAAACTTCACGTCGTATCCCTAACGGGGTAGTTAGAGAGGACAGATCGCCACGCTTTGGGATCCATGCATACTTCTTCTGCTTCCTTCAGATTCATCGATCGTTTAATATATACACGTCTAGGTATCAGCACAGCACTACAACTACTATGGTATCCGAGTACATTTGACCTTTCCGATTTTGAGTAATCTGCTCACGTGATCTTCGTATGTATGTCTTGGTATACCCTGACTCCTTCTATCATCGACTTTCGCACAAAAGATAGTCTTCCTCAATCTTTACTCACACTTTTATTGGACGTGTCTAAACCAATGTAAATTTCTTGACAATTCAAAACAAGTTAGTGTGCTCTATTACAGACCGTTATAAAGTAGTCTATAGCGTTATATTCTACGTTGTTATATAAATTGACTATATAAAAATATTCTCTTTCAAAAACGGAAACCGCCCACAGTAACTTCTTGTCTACAAAATGCTCTTGATAACCAAAAACGTTTGACGTACTAAGCACTTAGTATTCCCGTCCATCCTCTTGATTGTTTCAACTCCTCTGAGACCAGCTGCCAAGGTAAGCAATTTGTGTCAGCGATAACAAAGTGGTTGTTTGATGTTTTGAACAATTTAGTATCTCTTTTTCGTCTTAAGTGTTTGCTTTCAAACCATACTTGGATTTGAAATCCTGATTCCACGGGGGTTTAGCTGCTAAATCAGTTTTCCCAATTGATTAAAAACCACACGGTTTTAAATTATTGGCATTGTTAGGATTCAGTGCCGTCTAAAATTGGATAGCAGGTGGATTGCTAGCAGATAAAGTCGCTTTGGTGCCGAAGATCTTGATAGGGCCCCTTACATATTGATATACTTACATATGACTGACATTGATTTATCCATAATTTTTAAACACAAAATGGCCCACTTTTAAACTAACCAATCAAGTAAAACCCTCGGACAATGTAATCCCCGACAAATTGTGATTTAACAGTTTCACTTTGAGAGATTATAATGTACCAAAAACAATGTGTTAAATAGTAGTATTTTACGGTTCACAATATGCCGATAGTTAGCAATTTCGCGAAATGGATTACAAGGGAACTGTGTTTACAATTTACGGTGACATATATAAATGAGCAGATTAAGATATGAGGATACCAAAACATTAACTAATTGAATCAGGCGTTACATGGCGGAAACCCATCGCAGAACGATAATAAAGAAGGGGAGGAGGATACCACCACACACCCTCGATTCGTCAATCTTGACGCACAACGGTCAAGGATAACCGCTACTAATTATAACGGAGCAATGACGAACCGAACTCCTCAAGAAAAGGATGTAGGATAGGTAAAAGGAAACCTTAATCTCCAGGTTGTCAAAAT
This sequence comes from Thumatha senex, assembly GCA_948477245.1. Classification (NCBI taxonomy): domain Eukaryota; kingdom Metazoa; phylum Arthropoda; class Insecta; order Lepidoptera; family Erebidae; genus Thumatha; species Thumatha senex. The sequence continues at coordinate 21,246,913 of OX419741.1, read as the reverse complement.
TTTGCAATACTCTGCTTTACAAAAAGCGCTTTGTAAAGTGGAGTATTGCTAAACATTTTCGTCATTCCTCCGTTACAATTAGTAGAGGTTATTCTTGACCGTTGTGCCTTAGGATTGACGATTCGAGGGTGTGTGTTGGGATCCTCCTCCCCTCCTTAATTATTGATCTACCAAGACATTTATATCTGGTCAAGGATTATATTATACTTTATCGATATTAAATATGCTTACGTTTATAATTGTTTCCATATTTTTTCTTTTATCTTTTTATTATTAACAAACACATACGCACACACTTTCGCTCACGCACAGACATACGGTCTCTCTGTACACCAATTATAATGATTTAAAAATAAATACTACCCCGACTGCCCCGTCATACAGCGTGTAGATAGTTTTTTTAAAGTACAAAATCCTACCATTCTACTAATATTATAAATGCGAAAGTCTGTAAGAATGGATATTTGTTACTCTTTCACGTAAAAACAACAGAATTTATTTTAATGAAACTACATCAGAATAACACATAGGCTACTTTTTATCCCGGGAACAAGTTTCTGTGGGAAACAGTAACGGGAAATCTTCTCTACGCGGGCTAAGCCGCAAGCGTCAACTAGTATACAATAAATACCTATACAAAATCACACACCTTGGCCAGATCTTAATTAAATCTCATTTTACTGCACCATTGTATGTTATAATAAGTTGTGCATCATATCTTCACGTCAGAACACTAAACTCCTCCTGACTCACTGGTGACAATCAACGCCCAGCTTATACCCTTGGACCTAGATATCTGAATACCTGATACCGGCTTCACTCGCGTGAAATTTGGTTATTACACAAAACGTGTTTCCCGTAGAAATAAAATATTTTCCGGTATAAAAAATATTATCCCTAGGATTAACACATTCAGGGTACTGCCAGGTTTAGAAAACAGTTGTCGGTATCTTTTTTAGTACAACTTTAAATAACCCAAATTATAAAAAGACATGCAATTTGTATATTTTTGTAATTACTATAATTACTAGCTGACCCCCGCGGCTTTGCCCGTGACATAATTCTAACTACCGTCGCACCCATTCAATCCCATCACTTATTACTTTTACAAAAATATATGTAAGTTTGCTTGTATTGTTTTATAATTACTGCTCCGCTCTCCTTTTTAGTATCGTGATGATATATAGCTTCCTCGATAAATATGCTATCCAACACAAAAGAAAAATCTATTCCGACCAGTAGTTCCTGAGATTAGCGCTTAGCAACATATTTTGCGATTCATTTTTATTAAAATAGATTTTTAGATGACAAGAAAACATTAATAAATAATACATTTTTATTCTTCTATAGCCCAGTTAAAACCGACGTGAACTATTCGTACAATGACACCTGATTGTTTCGTGTGGATTTTATTTGGCTTTGTAACAATTGGCCATTGCTGTCAACCTCAGCTTTTGTTTTCTGAACTAGTTCTATGCGCTTTGTATCAGTTTCATAGCAATATTTTATTTGATAATGGCCAATTCACATTGTTAACTGGACAAAAGCTCTGGCTACATTGACTAACATTTATGTATTTATATGAAAGAAATATAACTAATAACGTCAAATTATTTTCTAGTAATGAGTTTAAGGGGAAAATTGCAATGCTTCATTGGAAACGCATGATTTTTCGGGTGAAATGAAAAAAAGGGTCAAATAAAAAGAAAACGGAAGCCTCCTAAGGCAACTTTCTTGTCAGTCTGTCTGTTGAACTGTCTGTCCATGTTTCACTATCGATTTCTCCGGAACAAATGGACCTAACAAGTTTAATTTTTTACAAGATACACGCTAAAAAGATATGAGCAAAATTAGTTTTTCGCATAAACGTGTATTATTGCTATAAGACCTTGCTTTTGACCAAAATTGTCAATTTTAGGTCAAACGGAAGTATCCTTTAGGTTTTTGGGTCAAAAACCTATAGGTGGCCTATGAAATTTGACAAAAAGCAACTTACAGCACCAATAAAGGCATAGACCTCATAGTTGTATGGACGTTCATAAAATTCAGAGGTTTAGCTTAATTGGCTTTCACCTCAAATAAGGTACAGTTTTTTTATGGAACCTCCGGCGTACCAGTTCGACTCGTGCTTGATCGTTTTTTATAATCGTCAACTGAATAAGGCCGTATAGGACCTACTTCTGTAAGAACGGCAAGTAGCCAAACTGCATTAGGCCCTTGGTCATGGAGGCCGGTAGTCCTACATAATATGTCACTTTGGATTTTTTCTACTAAAGTTTTGATGAGTGTTTGTGGCTGAAAATCTCTATAATCTCTATCTATTGACTGCCTCGGTGGCGCAGTAGTAGTGTATGCGACTGGCCGCGACTGAAAGCTCAAGAACGATTACCGGGTCGAAAAAAAAATTGTTTGATCATGATCATCACAAATGTTTGTTTAGGTTATTTTTAAACTTTCGCGGTTTATACTCATACTTTATATACTACTCGGGACTTCACGCGAAACAATTTTGTACTTACATTCACCGACGTTTCGAGCGCGTTGCAGCGCCCGTGGTCGCGGCTTGACTGATGGTGAGGATCGAGAGTATGCATGGAGTTACTTTTGTTTGTAGTTACCCTCCATTATTATTATAATGCAGGATAAGGCCGGCGACACACTCCACTCACTACGTCAGTTTTGTTTGGCACAGGTTTTCTACGGTCAAGTTTTTTCATCACTGAATTCCACATTCCGGATAGCTTGAATCCATCTTCCCTATTGAAATTATTGTATCTTCTAATTTCAATAGCTTCACGCACAACACGAGGATAATAGTGGCGATCAGTGGAGAGGACTTTGGGTTGATGGAGTTCGATCCAGTGATTACTACCCGACTCGAGGTGTTCCGCTATCGCCAATTTGTTGAACTGACGGTTTTTCACAGCTGCGATGTGTTCTTTGACCCTTTCTGCGATGGTTCGTTTTGTTTGGTCTATATATGAACGACCGCAGCTGCAATCCACTTTGTAGACACCTGGTGTTTGCAGAGGGATGACGTCCTTTGGTGTTCGCACATACTTCGCTACTTTGGCTAACGGTTTGTATTTTGTACGAATGGAGAACTGCCGTAAACACGATCCAATCTTGTCCGTTATACCTTTCACATACGGCATATAAGCCGGTTGACTGCCAACACCCGGTTTCATCTTCCTCGGTGCACGTCGTGTCTTCCTGCTACTCGTATCATACCCATTCATCCTAAGTATCTCCTGAACGTGCTCCAACTCCTGCTGTAGATACTCAGGGTCGCAGAGGTCATTGGCTCTCTTGATGAGTGTGGCGCTTACTGATTTTAGGTGAAGTGGGTGATGATGCGATGAGGCGTGCAAGTATCTGTTAGTGTGAGTGGATTTCCGGTACAAAGTATGGGCCAAGGAACCATCAGTTCTCACCATTAACTTAATGTCGAGAAAAGATAATGATCTGTTGTTCTCAATCTCATACGTAAACTGTGTTTTCACATGTAATGACTTGAGATACTCAGTAAAACAAATCACCTGCTCTCTGTTGATTTTAAATATGCAGAAAATGTCATCTACATACCTTTTCCACAACCTGATCTGGATTTGGGCATCCTGGAATACCATGTCTTCTATATGCTCCATCCAAATATTCGCAACCACTGGTGCCAATGGACTTCCCATAGCAACGCCGTCTATCTGGAGGTAGTGTTGGTTGTGGTAAAGGAAGTAGTTTCCTTCTATGCAACTTCGCAATAGTGTTGTGTAACTGTTCGGCAGATCATTGTCCCTCACTTTAGTCTCAATAATCAGTAGACACTATTCTAATGAAACATTAGTAAATAAAGATTCCACATCAAAACTTACTAAAATCTCATCCGATTCCAACTTAATGTCTCTAACTATGTCCACAAAATGGCGAGAATCTTTGACAAAAGACGGTGTTTTTCTCACCAATGGCTGCAGCGCTTTGGCAATGTGTTTTGCTAGATCGTAAGTGGGAGAGTTAATTTGACTTGCGATAGGTCGCAGTGGCACATTGGGTTAATGCACTTTTGGTAAGGCATATAATTTGGGTGGCTGCGTAATCTTTGCTCGGTACAAATGGTTGAACTCGTCTTCTGTGAAATCTTCTTTGTGCTCCTTGATCAATTTTCGTATTTTACGTGTTACTCGCGATGTGGGATTATAATTTACCTGCTTATATGTCTGTGTGTCCTCGAGCAAAGTGCGTATTTTCGCCTCATAATCTGTAGTCTGAAGTACTACGGTGGCGTTGCCTTTGTCGGCCTTAAGTACCAATACGTCTTGATTGCTCCTCAAAGCGGCAAGTGCTTCTCGCTCTTCTGCGGTAGTATTGCTTTTGGAAAGGCGTGCCTTACGTAAGACATGGGAAACGTCTTGTCGTAGAATTTCAGCTTCACCAAAAGGTACTTTGTTGCGGGCGATAGCCTCCTCTACCCCACAGATAATACTTTCATACGGCACTTTACTTGGTGTGAGAGCGTAATTTAACCCCTTTTGCAGTATATTTAGGACTGGCTGGTCTAAGTCTACATTTGACAAATTGATCACTGTGTCATTCAAGTTTGATAGTGTGGAACAAGCCTTATTCTGCAAGTGCGAAATTTTCCTCTGAGAAACCTTTACTTTGTCGAATTTCTTTTCGTGTGTTGCACTGCATAGTTGGTATGTCCTCTCCGCCTGTTCATATGTTATGCGATCAATTACGTCGAAATCACTCCCGGTCTACACTTCACTGCATTCCATTTATATATAGGCCAAACAAAACGAACCATCGCAGAAAGGGTCAAAGAACACATCGCAGCTGTGAAAAACCGTCAGTTCAACCAATCGGCGATAGCGGAACACCTCGAGTCGGGTAGTAATCACTGGATCGAACTCCATCAACCCAGAGTCCTCTCCACTGATCGCCACTATTATCCTCGTGTTGTGCGTGAAGCTATTGAAATTAGAAGATACAATAATTTCAATAGGGAAAATGGATTCAAGCTATCCGGGATGTGGAATTCAGTGATGAAAAAACTTGACCGTGGAAAACCTGTGCCAAACGAAACTGACGTATTGAGTGTGGTGTGTCGCCGGCCTTATCCTGCATTATAATGATAATGGAGGGTAACTACAAACAAAAGTAACTCCATGCATACTCTTGGCCCTCACCATCAGTCCAGCCGCGAACACGGGCGCTGCAACGCGCTCGAAACGTCGGTGAATGTAAGTACAAAATTGTTTTGCGTGAAGTCCCGAGTAGTACATAAAATATGTTTGTTTAGGTGTTTCCTATGTATAATATGTATGAATTTAAAAATATATAAGTATATTTATTAGTCGCCTTAGATCCCTTACAAAAGCTTATATTAGCTAACTTTGAGCTAGACGGTGCTGTGTAAAAAAAAATGTCCCACAATATTTATTTAAATGTCCCATTTACACGTTTAATTTGAATGAGAAAATGAATAGAATTCTTAAATCAAAAGTTGAACAACCCGTTGCTAAATTGTGTATTTTCACTTCCTATAAATCTGAATACAGTGAAACTTAAATCATTATCGAGGAATTGTTTAAAATTAATCATGTAACATATTGAAGTTTGTGTTTCACTTCATCTTATATAATGATGAATAAATTTGGGATAACTCTAACAAATGACTTCCATTAGGAAGTTGTATCAAACAGGAACGAAACGTTTTATCAAGTACATAACTGATTTAACATTATGTTATACTACCCAAGTCTTAATGGATTGTCTTTAACCAAAAAATTTAACTTGTTTCATTTCATAAATGTGTATTGAAAATGTTTTATTTTATATGTAGGATACAAAATTTGTTGATAAATTCAGTTTTTCAAAGGTGTATTACGGTCAAACTTTTCAATTCTTGTATTAAAATACAATAATTACTTGGGACCAACAAAACTATTGGCCAAGGATGGGTGTGTTATTCACCTCTACTCATTTATTTATTTGTACATAGGAAAATCATACAGCTTATTTAAACTAAAAATATGTCTTAGATTAACTACTAAAAGTCATATATGTGTTTTCACAAATAGGTTTCTACAAACGCTTAGTTAGATATACAATAACATAAACGGAATTGATTCATTACCGCAACATAGCAATTAAAGATGAATTTAAATATAACAATATTTAAGAACTATCCTGGGCATTAAAATACAGGTTGGCCATCTACCGCCTAAATGCGACTGACCTGGTATTCATTACATCAACTAACTGGACGAATTACAACCGAATATATTATACTTCAGACATTACGAAATAGCGTGCCTAAGATTTCCTATGATTTTCGGGTCTTTAGATGTGGCGACTGCTATTTTAATGTGACTGAAATGTCTAGAGATACATTCTAAATAACCAAAACAAAAGATAAATTTGAATCACTCCTAGCTCCACTAACTCAGTTTTCTGTAAACGATTACCAAAATGCACATGGTGAACTATGGACGTATAATATTCCTCTGCCACCCCTTTGGGTGACGTGATTGATAAACAATAAAAATCGTTATTTCGAAGTGATACGCAATATGGTAGGTTTGAATGAAAGTGTCAGCGTTAAGCTGGAAAAGGGCGTGCTCCGTTGGCTTGCACACGTCCAACCAATGAGTGAGGAACGATTGACGAAGAATATATATTGTGCAAAAGTAGTGGGTAGAAGGAGTCAGGGTAGGACGAGACTAACATACGAGACCACATGAGCAGATTGCTCAAAAACGGAAAAGTCGAATGTACTTGAATACCCAGACGTGCATGTATAAAGCTAATAATGAATTTGCAGGACGCGAAAGAAGTATGCATGGATCGCGAAGCCTGACGATCTGTCCTCTCTAACTACCCCGTAAGGCATGTAGCGTGAAGATAGATTGATAGATAAAAATCTTTTAATATACATACTTTCTTTTTTCGACATCGGCCCTGTTTTTCTATACAGCAATATTAGCTCAGAAATGTGAAACCACTAAAAGCATATACTTACTCGTAGACTTGTTCATGTCAAGTAGCCATTGGCTTAAAGTGGTGCACTATCCTGATGATACTTAGCGAAAAGGGGTTGTAATGACAAAACATATATCTATCTTACATTTATCAAACAACGTTGAAACTGCTCAAGCTGACAATGGTTTAAGATTTTTTTGTATGAAAGAAGAAGAAAATAAATGTTTTTATGCTGTGGCAAGCTAAAATGAATTACATTAAAAAAAAACGGACAAACTAATAATAAAATAATAATAATAAAAATAACTAAAATAAAATGTTAAGCTAAATATAATGGTGCCCACCTAGAAGCCGATATGCATCACACCTGTTTCGTAGAATAGGCCTTCTTTCAGCATCACGCTGCACAGTAGTGACGCAGCATAGCACTGATTTTCAAACAAGTGAGTATAGGCGTAATGTGTGTAGAGTATAGACATATGATAAAATTTTGGTGTATATAGTATGATTGCTATAAAAATACCAGCTAACCCGGCTAAAGTATTTTTGCCGGGTTATAGGTTATAGGTTAGCTAGGCTAGTCTAACTGTAACCAATTCTCAGACCTACCAAATAAACATAAAAACGTTTTATTAATATCAGTCTTACCGTTTCAAAAGGCAACAAACACTGTATTTCTTTTTATATTATTAGATAGACGCTCAAGGTTCCTTATATATTACAGGGTGGGTGATCTCTTAGTATAGATTTTTTTTTCAAATAGAATAAACATGTTTCATTTCGACGCACTCATTTTTAAAAAAACTATAATTATTTGGTTTTTAAATGTTATTTTTGCAATATTCCGCTTTTTTAGAATGTCGTACGATGTTGACACGTGTTTCGCCTACACACGTGGCATTATCAAGACTGTTTGGCAGCAAAAGTACTTATGCGTTCACCTCAACCTTTTGTAGTTCGAACGCAACCAAACGATAGCGCGATGTAGACTTCTAGTTGTTTTGTCTATTTTTGAATAAACTAAGCAAAACCGAAATGTGGAAGTCTGTTTGTTCGTTCAGCAAAGCACACCCGTCCCGTTTTATAATTTCTAACTGCTCTAATACGGACTTTTTTAGACCCTTTTCACAAAATGTAAAATTTCAAAACTGTTGTTATCATTCAAAATATGCCCGGTGTCCAGCAAATGCTTCGCGAAATGTGATTTATCTGTGTGACCGTTTCGGAATGCTCCTAAGTGTTCCTTATATCTGGTATCAAATGAACGACCTGTTTGGCCTATATAAACATTGCTATAACCATCACATTTCAACTTATAAATACCGGATTTTTTGCTATTACTAATACTATCTTTACCACATTTACATTTTTTTAAACAAAGTTGATGTACTCTGAGTTCTTAAATACATAAATTTTCAAGACCGATACGCAGGACTAAGAAAAGCATAGCTAATGATATCTAACAACGTGACTTAATATCGTGGTTGGAACAAGCTTGTTACACCATTAAGGTACACGCGCAATTCTCATTAGCAAAACAGCTCACGAGTGCACTCGCTTCGTCCTTAGAGAGATCAGAACAAACAATCTTATTAGAACAACAAATACAGAATTCAACAAACACACGGCTAGAATTTTAAATTGAACAGATTTTTCTGTCTTTTGCGTCTTTCTTTTGAATTTTAGTAAAGTTATTGACGTTTACTTCGGTGCTATACAAAAATAAAAATAATTTACATGTTATATGATGTAAACTTTATTGGAACGAAATTCCTTGGCGCGGCTTAAGAGTAGTAGAAATTGTCACGTAATGAAATGTCGTATGCTGTGTGCGTGTGTATCCAGCTTACTACAAGCAAATGAGCACACGAGCAAGTGAGTGCGCAGCCGGGCCTTTGTCTAACCAGGGCAATGTTCTAGCCATTGAACAACCCGAACCGTACCGAATCAAATATTAAAAATTGATCAACAATGATTAAAAAAATATATAAAAAGAAAGCTCATGAAGTAATAATTTTGTACAATTTACAGCAATGTTTGACCCTCGTTGAATTTTATCGATAAACGATTTGAGGCCTTCTCATCGGCTGTTATCTGAAAATGACCCAAATGCCAACTATCATTCACTGAGTAAATTGAACCTAGCAAAGGGTCGTTAGTTTAGTGGCAAGAGTGACTAAGCAAATATTTACGGTAATCCTTGGAGCCTCATTTTCAGAGAACGTTTTGAGCCGAATCTCTTAACAACATTGCCCATACAAAATATGATGCTGAATTTCGTACCAAGAATAGGAGGGACCTTGTTGTTTACTGTTCGCTGCAGATGAATGAGCAAGTAAGTGAAACTTTCTAGTTTATGATGCATAATTTATCAATAATATTTATCAATAATAATATATTTTCAAATAGGGAAAAACATTTGTAGATCAATAATCATATTTTTTATTTCATTCTGATATTGAAATGTATCAAGAAACTTGCTGAACTCTTTGCAATGCTGCATTATTTGACAACAATCTTGAAGCAGGCTCATTTGGGAGTCTGGCTATATAATTTTCAAGTGCAGGTACAGGTGTAGCTTCTGGCACTCCACGACAAGCGACATATTTAAGCTTGCAATCATGAATGCAATCCGGATTAGAGTTACGACAGTCATTAGCGATACAAAGATTTCTTGTAATTTCACAATTTCCTACATTGTCTTGTTGATTTGAAAAAAGGTTAGGAAATCCTGGATCCCGCCTGAAGTTTACAGGATGCCTTATTTGGTATTGTCGTGCAACATTTCGAAAAGATGAACTTATTGGGTTTGACACTTTTGGCAGTAGACCATTAAGAAAATAATTAATTAAATCTTCATCGCCGTTCTCTTTGATCTGCAATGATGAGAAAAAAATGAGTTATCTATCCAATATTATTAGGCCCACTTGCATGAATGCTGGGGTTAAATAAATAATTATAGAGCTAGTTAACTCGGAATTAAGTAAATAACTTTTTAACATTAATCATGTCTTGCACCATAGAAAAATATCATCGGGTTAACGAACCCAGTGTTTTATGTCACTTTATGTCATCCAACCAAACATTAATGATTAACAAAGAATGTTTATATCTCTTTTACACTACAGTTTGCCACATAAGACTTTTACTTACACGAATGAATGTAACATGACAGCCGAGTGTATTTTATTTTTATCGTATTATATTTGCGCGGCGTGTCATTTTGAGGAGTCCGTGCCACTTCATTGTCTGTCAGCTGCTAACCCAACGTTTGATGAATGAACCCTCAGAAATCGGTGAGTTAAAATTTTAGCGATTTAACCATAGGTATACCATTAACTCGGGGTCATGCGAGACAAATTAATTATTTAACTCGGGGTTAAGTCCATACCTCCGAGTTATACACATTAACCTAAGATCGTGCAAGTGAGCCTTAATATAAGTACAAATGAGAACGGCTCCCTTGGTAACGAACATGAGACAGAATAGCCGAGTGTTCTTGCGAAGAAAGATTCGGTGGCACTTGAGTTTTTGTAACAATGTGAAACCATTTCACAATAACCTTTAGTTGTTAGATACTATTTTGTAAGTAAAAAAATGCTGAAGCCTTAACAGGACCCTTAAACACGCATAAGACCGTAAACTCTTCCTATAAAAATAAAAAGTCAATCAACTTACAATGACAATTAGGGTTTTCCGATTTGAAGGAATCAAATTTTCCGTTAAGGCATTTTGGTCATAGCCTGTGCTTCCTATTTTATATATACTTCCAAATCCTTCGAGGTTGGCCTGAAAGAAATGAAACGTATTTAGGAATATTAAGAAGTCAGTACAGGTTTCTATAACATTTTCCACCTGCTCGTTGCGCAGCTGCTAACTGTAGGAACAGCCAGAAGTTGGGAAACCTGTCAGTAAAAACTATCAACAGTTTTGACAACAAAAATGCTTTGGAGTGACTAATATCCATTTTCTAACTCCTCGGTAAGATTTCCCACTGTTCCCGGCAAACTTTGGCTACCACCGCGGCCACACCTAAGGCTTCGGGTGTTAACCTGCTTCCTTGGGGATTGGTTCGGGTTTGATTCCGCTTCTAAAGGTGTGAGGCGGGCGTGAAATTTTCACGTCATGCCGCAGTCTTGGACCTGCTTCTATAAGGAGGCTTCTCTTCTGCTTCTGGGTGAGCAGCCTAGAGAACTTAAAGTCTCTGACATAAAGTTAAGACATGACCAGACAAATAGACATAGAGAAATTATGAGGATTATTAGTTAAATCTAAAAAAAATATTGCAGATAAATAGTTTTTTATTGTTATGTCTTCTAAAGCAAAAAAAAGAAAATCTTACAAACGCAATTGTCAATAGGGATAGAAATACAATGATCTTCATTTTTCTGCTGATCACGAAACACTACTCGTAAATGAAATCGTAATCTCTAAGCAAACCTTCACATTAATCTCTGAATATGTTCTCATTAATTAGGTTTAAGAGTTGAATTATCGTTGTAAATAATTAATTTCATGGTAAATTGAGTACACAATGAAATAACGTGTCCAAATATGCTTTTGATTTTTTAATGATTAGATTGATATTTGTGACTTGTACAACAAATTGAAAATGGATTACAAAATAGCAATCGTTTTTGAGCAATTTTATTGGTATCGGTGTTTATTTTCTCTATCACGCCTTTACTCCGAAGGGGTGGCAGAGGCATATTATGCTCCCACATTTCACTATGTGCATTTTTGTCCAAAGTAATAGGTGGTGAGCCCATTGCCGTGTTTCATTCATATAATTTATCTAATATAAAAAACTGAAGAGTTTGTTTGTTTGGTTGAACGCGCTAATCTCAGAAACGATGGTCTGAATTGAAAAATTCTTCTTGTGTTAGATAGCCCATTTATTGAGGGAGTCTATAGGTTATATATCATCACGCTACTACCCTGGAGAGCGGAGCCATAAATGTCAACAAATCCGATAATTTTTCATAAATTATGAATGATACATTATGGAATGAATGGGAGCGAATGTCAACAAATACGATAATTTTTCATACATTAATCTAAAAGTAATAAACGATGGGAATTAATGGGTGCGACGGGAGTTCCAAATATGTTACAAGCAAAGCCGCGGGGGTCATCTAGTGCTGTATATGATTTTTCTCACGTTCAAAATTATCTAACTATAAGTATTAAAAAGAAAACGTTTCATATATTCTCAGTAAAGTGCAAAAGAAAAAAATATCTCTTGCAGGTATTCGTTAACATAATAATTTGGTACGATCGCTTTTGCACAACAATTCCGTTAAAGCTTCTGCGTATAGATAGCTATTTAGTGATAAGGACGACCATTGTGGCCTATGCATAATCTTATCTGCGAGAAAATTTTATAGCTTTCGTTGGTACTATGTTAAATCCTGGTTCCACTTTATCTTTATTCATTCGCTGGTTTATACATGTGTATATCGAAATTACGTAAATCTGTGTATACACTAGCTGAGCCCCGCGGCTACGCCCGTGACATACTTTGAACCCTAGTGATATCCATTCAATCACACTAAATTTGATGAAAAATTGCCGGTGGACATTTATTGGTACTCCTCTGCTCTTCTGGGAAGTAGCGTAATGATGTAGCCTACCCAACTAACATTAGGCGCTACTATAAGAGTTAGAACAGATATATAAAAGAGCTAAAGAGATCCTAAGGTCATCAATAAGTGCTATCACATGCGAGTTATAGCGAGCTATAACTTTACTATACCCCTGGATTGGGCACAAATTCGTATGATCCTAGGTTCCACTATGGCAATGTCGTGGAGTTATAGAACGAATTTAAGAGATATAGAAGAGCAATTATGGAGGAACAATAGCGCTAACTGAGACTAAAGCGCTGTAAGAGTAGTATACAATTATTTATTGCGGAGTTTGAGTGTTTCCTATGTATAATATGTATATATTTAAATAAAATAATAAAAAAAAAATATTGCCAATTCTTAATCTTAATAATATTATAAACGTGAAAGTTTGTATCGATGTTTCTTACTCTTCACGTAAAAACTACTAAATAAATTTTAATGAAACTTTACAATAATATAGCTTATACACCACATAGGCTACTTTTTATCTCGGGAACAAGTTCCTGTGGGAAACGGGAAAATTTTTCCGCAGGCGTCAACTAGTACTAAATACACTATTGTGCGTTTTCCTGGCCCCACACTAGTCAAGCCTGTCCTGTGGGTGCCAGATACGATTTAAGCTTAACGATAAAATACATTGATTGCTTTTGCGACAATAAAACTTTCAGACATATATATCTTAAATATTTTGTTATATTATTATAAAATAAATAAATATCCATCACGCCTTATCCCCGAAGGGGTGGCAGAGGCATATTATATGCCCACTTTTCACCGTGTGGATTCCTGTCCCACGTAATAGGTGGTGAGCCCATTACCGTGTTGAAATAGACAGACGCAGGTTGTGGCTACCTGCTGTTGAAATTTTTTTAAGCCGCCTATAAGGCTTTCAACCAGGCTTAACGACTGCCATTTTACTGGCAACCGGGACCAACAGCTTAACGTGCCTTCCGAAGCACGGAAACGCTCGCAAATGTAAATGCCACAAAGTGGTCACCCATCCGACGACCAGCCATAGTGAAAGTTGCGTACCTCAGTGATCGTTTACCGAACACTGAGACCGCGGGGCCACGAGCGCTTCTGTTAATTTTGTTATTAAATTCAAAAACTCTGTTATTAAATATCTACATACACATTAATTAAACAAATTTAGAAGTATTTATGTATGTATATCAGTTATTTAGATCCCATACTACAAGTTCATATTAGATTACTTACTTTGGGTTAGATGGCGCTGTGTAAAAAATGTCCCACAACATTTATATATTTTTAAAAGTTGATCCTAGGCTCCAAATCCAGTTAGACCCTACAACTAACAAGCAACAGGGAAAACACTTAAATATGAAGAAGAGGGCTCCCCCTTTCGATCGCATAATCTTTTTCAGCATAATGGAGTTTGGCATAACAGTTTTAGCATAAAGTTTTCTCGCAAAAATTATGATAAGCAGAGTGTTATAAACTCAGAATAGTTTTATTGGCATAACTGTAACTTACTCTAAAATTTTTTTCATAATTTTAATCGGCATACATGTAAAGGGTATAGTTGTTATACGCCTAAAGATAATTTATCATAATATATAAAACGCATAATGGAGGTATGCATAACCGTTTAAGTCATAAATGAATAATAAATTTTACTAAGAATATTTAAGAAATGATTATACACAATTGTAAATAATCATCTCACTCATAGCCAAGTTCATAATACAGCTTATATTATACATATGAAATTATATTTTAAAAGTGTTATTAATTTTTAGACTAGTCTTGAGCAAATTACGTCTTTGCTCAAGACTAGTAAAAGACATAGGTACGACGATGAGCGAAGCAAGCGTGCCGCGGCAGCGGCCGGCGATGCGCCAGATCTGAATCGCTCATTTTAATCTAGTTACCTACTTCTTTTTGCATCTTGAACTAAAACACTTGTACTATTCCACTTATTTTATTATATTTTATATTATTTTATTATATATTTTATACTAAAACACTTGCACAGTGTTTTAGTTCAAGATGTGTAGCAAGTTCCACCAAGTGCCATCAATCACCAGTGTAAACAGTACTTCTTTTTGTATTTTATTTATATATTCTATACACATATAAGTGTTGACATTTTGAACTTCAGTATAGTGACTTTGACAATTTTAATCAGTTGGCATTTCAATCTTAGACATTTCAAGCTTAGATAAAAATAAAAAATATGTACTCGTTAAAATTATGGTATTCTATATGTACGATCTTTATGCCGCAGTGTGAGATGCCAATAAATGCTATGATTAGTAATCGTTATTATAAAAAAAAATATGCGTAAACATTTTATGCGGGAATATCATTATCATAAAGAATTTATGGGAAAATAAAGTATGCCTAATGATTTATTCTGTTTGAACGTTATGCGAAACGATGAGTATAGCAAAAACCGTTATGCAGTTTTAAGTTATGCCACTTAATTTATGCAACTCAATACGGACCCGAAGAAGAGAAGGTATTAAATATTTCAACAAGTTGGCAACAGCTAGCATGTTATTGGCGATCCGAATCAATAGCTTCACGTGCCCTTCAAAGCACGGAAACGTTCCTAATATAGAAATGCCATGAACATTCATACATCTTACGATTGACCGTATCGAACTGTGAAAGATGCCTAATGAAGTGATCGTTTACAGAACATTGAACAACCCAGGCTACGGGCAATAGTTACTTTGTGCGATTAATATTGTCGGAAATTATGCGGAAAATATGCAGCTGAATATAATACATGTTTGTCATCTTTATTATATACTAATAGCTCTAACGTATTTTAAACAATTTGAATAATTAGATTTGTGTTATAACATACGTTAACCACATGAGCAGATTGCTTAAAACAAAAAGGTCGAAAGTACTCGGATACCTGGTGTATGAAACGATTAATGAATCTGCAGAAAGCGAAAGAAGTATGCATGGATCGGAAAGTGGTGCATTGGCCTGGTAGGTACCTAGTTAATGATACATCGCGAAGATAGATAGATAGAAAAATAACAGGGTAACTGTATACGCTTTTACAACAAGCTTCCCTGTGACCTGAGAAATTTACCATTAAATAAATTTAAAAAGTTTATTAAAAACAAGCTTTGTGAAAAAGGTTTTTACTCCGTTACAGACTATTTGCAGGACAGGGACGCCTGGAAATGATCTGCTGGCAAAGTGAAACAATATTAAATTGTAAATAGGCCATCAAAAAAAAAAGCCTTCCTAAGTTTCTTGCCGGTTCTTCTCAGGTGGGCCGCGTTCCGAACCGGTGGTCGCTTTAAATATTTTAAATAGTGTATGACATTTTGTAAGCGCCGTTAAAATGGTCTATGCAAAATAAAGATATTTTTATTTATTATTTATTTATTTATATTATGTACATATTCCCAAAATAATAGAACAAGATATTTCGTTACCAATCGCGAAAAAAACAAGCGATTTAATGCTTTAATGACTTATATACCTTTTGTATATAATTGAATCACAAAAGTAGATCAGAATAATGTCGTAGAAAAAGAAAATATTTTCGAGCTTAAACGGGACGTTAACATGCTAATGTGTTCATGCATGGCATCGGCGTTTGGCTGACTACAACGTTAGATTATTTCTCTACAGAAACCATTGACCTGAATAAAGTTCATATAGAAAACGCAATCGCTAAGTACCACGAGAGGATTTCATTTGAATAATTTTCTGATGTCAATTTTATCATTGCCTTTAAATAATAATCTACTTATAATTTGTGTCTTGATTTTAAAAGTATTTTTAGTTTTGTAAAACAATCGGTAAATGCCAATATGACTGTGATTTGTGACACAGGAGCCGCAGTATGATGTTCGAAATTCTTAAACTGCAAAAATGACAGATTTAGAAAAGAAATTAGTATGCTAACAATATCATAAATTTAAGTGGAAAAATATTTCAGTCACGAACTGGACTCGAACCTGCGTGTTCTCTCTTGCCAGGTGGTTTTAAGTTACCTTGGGACAAAAACGTTGGATTAATTCCTTGGTTTCGAGTGGATTTCGGCTTTAATCTTTACTAAAATACGTTAAGATAAAAATAATGCTCTTTTGGCATTTATTGTCGACTACTACAATTAGTGATTTATACTACGACAGGCAGGTAATAAGATAGGATCTAGAAAAGCCCCAGAAAAACACTACGCAATTACATTGGTTCATAGTGAACGCAAAATTGTCTTGGAAACGGCAACGAAGTTAATAAAAAGAAAATAGATGTGGAAATGAAAGTAAATTCCACTACTATGCTTAGCAATGCCGAGAAGGGTTGGAGGAGGTTAGAATATGTTGGATGGAGCTATTTCAGGTTTTGCAGCTACTAGCTCCAAATACATTTTAATAGTATACCAAAATATTGTAATTATCATAGTATAAAAATAAAGGTACACAACAAGATTTGGAGCTGTCTAAAGAAATTGTTGTAAGTACGTATATTCCTAATTATATCTGCTAGACACATTGCTCTATAACAAATCCTATATATATATTATTAGAGTTTCTTCGTTTCTAAAAACTGGATTTATTTTTCTGACCCTTTGAAACATAATATATAAGTATATCATAATAATATATAAGTGACTCTAAATACAGTACTGCGTAAGAATCTCATATAATGAAGCGTTAGAATCAGTAGTGTCGGTCGTATTGAAAGCATTCATGTCGCAGGCATCATCCCACTTTTAATAAAAGTGATAAATGCTTTTATCATTTCTAAGTACAACAATAAAAACATCGAAGACAATATTGTCACTCGTTATTTTAATTTTATCTCAACGTATTACGAGTATATCTCTTTGTTCGTGTTACATCAAATTTATCTAGTTGTACAGTAAATGCACTTTCTTTTTTAATAAGTGTTTCCATGACAACTTATAACTACATTCAAAGTATTTTTCATTCTTTTGATGTTTTTTTTCTTATTAATTTATCATTCCTGTTATAACAATGAGTTTATTTGATAAATTATCATTCCTTAAAGAGTTGTGGTATATGTAATGAAATCTTATTAGACTAAAAAAGTATAAATTCTAACGTGTCTACATAAGTACACACACACTTTTTTTTTAAGTTTTTGTGGAAAACTGAAACGTTAAATTATCAGATGGCTTAATATGTATTATTTGCCTGTTTTAGTATTATAAATTATTATGAAACACCAACTTGAATTAATAACAGATGCTTAATATTCAACATTATTAGTAGCAGTTGTTAGTACTTAAATTGAATTATAAAATCAGTTTAAGTTTAAAAGTGCAACGCATTTTTAGTAAGGATTTTAGGAAAGTGAAGTGATTTTAGAAAATAAAGTGACTCATGAATGCATATTACAATGCTTTTTTGGTTATCATTAACGGTTTAAAAGGGTAACTGGGAAATAACAAAAAATTATATTCAGCATTCACGTTTTCAGTAAAATTCGAATTTAAAATTAAAAGGTACAGAAAATGTAATAGCTTTGACATACAAGCTGCAGAATCTAGGTCAAAAGAAGAAAATATAGAAGTTTAAAGTACAAAAGCTTTTACTACGTTACACAGTTGATAGCATTTTATAAAATTAGAAAGAAATTTAAACAGTAAAAAGTAGTACATTTCTCAATTAAAATCATTTATATAAAAGGTAATGTAAAACTATTATGAAATTATAATAATTTGCTAGAACATTAAATTGAATTGCAGTCACAACATAAAGTTTATCTTAATTTATTTTCAGATGCTCCTACTTTGAAACTGTGTGTTTATATAAGATGGCAAATTATGAGTATAGTAGGCAGAGACGTTAGTCACATTAATAGTTATACTACACGTCCTGCTCCTAATAATACCCACATATCGGCGCTTTGGTGCGCAATTAATGTGGCTCTTCGAACGTATTCTGAATAGTGTTCGTTACAGAAATACGTTTATTAAATTTGGTATCTCCACTGAAGATAGATTGTGCCAAAAATTATATATTTGAGAGTAAAAAATAGGTCTATTTACAAAATATGTATAGTATAATCTGGTAATGATGACACATCCTAACATCTTTTAAATAGTATTATATATATTATATGAAACACGTTAATGTAATTCCGCATCTCCACTAAAGATAGTTTGACCCAAAATAAATATTTTTGAAGTAATAAGTATGTATGTAATTATAAAAATTAATTTGTATTATGTAATTTGATAATGGTGACATATAGAAAAATCGCTAAAATAGTATTTAATGTAGATTTTTTAAATTATGTACGTCATGTCTTTTTTTTGTTTTCTAAGTTAACTATAACAGCAATATTCCTTTTACTTCCATTATTACTTCTGTGTTAACAATCATCTATAATAAATTCTTCAAAACCGCAAAAAACCACTTTGTTATCGCTGACACAAATTGCTTACCTTGGCAGCTCGTCTCTGGGGAATTAAAACAATCTCGAGGAATGACGGGAACACTCAAAACGTTTTTGGTTATAAAGATCAATTTTTTGACTAGAAATGGTTGTGAACAAATTCCTATTTAGAAAAAAAAAATTAGATGAACAATTTATTTTACAAAGTACAAAATAGCTCCTATAGTTTTATTAGATCACTTTGTTGTCCATTCGTCGGCCTGTCAAGACCTTTTATTTGGCGAACGGGTGAAGGTATCGATTTAAAATAAATCAATATTATAATCATGTCTATGGTCCCTTAAAGATGTTAATAATCTTTTTGCCGTTTTTGACACAATAAAAAACATATTTTTTGGAACTTTTGGTGCAAGAATCCTACACGCACTTGTCTCGGTGGGGATGGAATGGGGATTTTTCTCAATACGTTAAGGCGATATTTGGAATTTGAGTAACCATTTTACCGGCTGTAAGACCATTGACTATATCGATACTTAACAGGGTAGCATTTGACCGCATTGACGCGGTCTATAATGGAGCATGTTCTATTTATGCATTATTTTGCCATTCTCGTCTGTCTGCAGCTTAGCTCAGAGACTCTTAGCACTAAAAGCAGAGGGCGGAAACTTCATAGCAATGATTCGATTTCAACTCTCTCACCATCCCTTATGTCTGTACAAGCCTTGAACGGATGCGTGAATATTTTCATGCTTCGAGCAACGTTTTAGACTTATACCGGTTACTTACTTTCAATAAAAGGGTACTTTTATTACTCAATATGGTTATTGAATTTCATAGTGAGGTTGAAACAGATGTTCAAACTTTAACAATTATGGACCCTGCCGGGCACAGCAAAGACATGGTAGGAGTAGGGTTTTTATTGCTTTTATATAATACTAAAGGACACATCGAATTTTATATAACCTATATATTTCTTTTAAATGTAGTCAAAACTTATCCGTACATGACGTATTAATATAGCTAAACTACAGAAAAATCAAGTGAAGCACAAATTACCATCGAAACAGAAATGCGTAACCTCATCAATCGCAGATGAAGTTTTCCAGACATAAGTATAACCCCAGAAATATTTAAAAACTGGATATGGTCAAAGCCAACTTGTATCCTTGCAGCACACTGGGTTTGCTTTCGCTAGATTGATACTCCTTCAAACCTCAATCTTTATAATACGCCCATTTTTTCATTGCTCCATGTTGACATTTTTATACTTTGTCATTCTTCCATGTTGACATTTTTATACTTTGTCATTCTTCCATGTTGACATTTTATACTTTGCCATTCTTCCATGTTGACAAATTTATATTGTAACTGTAGACATTATTGTCCGTAGTCATTTTTCATTATAGAACTTATTATTGTTCAGCCCATATAGATGGCAAGCTCTTACTTTTCATTATACCAATGTACTCACATAAACAACAGCCAAATTCTTATTCTATCCTATCACACATCCGATACTTACAAAATAAAGTTTACTCTCGATTGCTGGGGAAATTTAAATCAGCGGGAGGCGGAGAGTTGTCTATTTGTATGTAGTATCTACTATTATATATATTTTGCCAATAATCAATTAAGTAACTTGCAGCCGATGGTTCCAAAAAAAACCAAATTTACTTTTAAAACTAATTTAATTAATTGAACAGAAATTACACTTAATACAAAATTACGAACTAAAGGAACCGACTACGTTCGATGCTAGATACGAAGTGTGCAACTTGAGTAACTGCGATTGCATGAGAACTTGAGCGTCGCTGCGTCAGCACCTCGTGTCCAAGCTCGTGACTGATGTCTGACGCAATAGCGAGGTGAACTTCTAGTCAGCAATTCCCTTACTGTTCGATGCCTTAACACCTCCCGTCGTAGTTCAGCATCTATTTGAGAACTTTTGTTGAGAATAGTGCTGAATAATGATCCGGAGTATGACTTGGATGTTGCGATGGTTCAGAGTCTGTCTTCTTGCCATCTTGGCTTGTAGGTTGGCTTAATTCATGGTCTGATATCTTTATAGTTCGACGAAGGTGTCTCTTAATAAGGACGTAGGTTAACACGACGACTGCAGCACACAGGATAACATACATGGGTATTGTGGTATGGTATAATGATGTGTCTTGCAACGCTTGTAGATCAACCGGAGGCTGCATCATTATCTTGGTATGGCTGGCGTGTAAATTTTCTAGGTTTATTGAATTCAGTGTGAGAGTGGGTTGCAAGGATGAATTCCTGTTGTAGTTTAATGGTAGATCCATTATCTTCGTAGCTTGTCCCTTTAAACGATTGTTGGTATTAGCTATAGTGAACTCAGAAGTCTTTAGATAACAGTCTTGAGGCAAGACGGCTAGATAACTTCCTTGAAGCGTTTTGAAGATGTTTCTCTCACACGACGACCTTGGTAGGTTTCGGGAAAGAGATTGTATAGTGCTTGTCGTCTAGTCGCTCGAAGGCTGTCTTTGTAAGTGAGATTGGAGTGAGGTTGCAGGTGGAGTCTAACGTCTGTTTTGTAATGACCCGTTGGATGCAGTCTTCTTGAACGTGGTGATTGAAGCTTGATAATTTTTCACAGATATACCAGTCGGTTACCTTCGGGCATTCTGCCTCCATGTACATAAAATCAGACTCATGTATTGCTATGAAAGGTGAGGATGGAATAAGGACTTCATGGTTTTTGTTAGGTACGACGGATAGTTTGTATAGATGATAGGTTTTAGGTAAGGCAATCGGTATCTTAAATACTATAACTATCTTACTGTTACTATAATAAGAGCCCAAACTAATTATATCGAAATAATCCCTAATACTTATATCTAGTATTTCGTCCTTATCGTAAAGGTTACGTACCCTATTTATCATAGCCGTTAATGCTTTTAGGTTAAGCATTGAATGGTGAGTACTTTTCGCATGAATAAAAGCTAATAGATTTTCCATTCCTAGCATTTCCTCGGAGAGCTCTTCTATATTGTCGCTCATGATAGTTAATAGTTGAGATAGATGAGCAAGTGTAGTTAAACCTACATTGGCTATATTGGTGGTGTTTATCAGAGTATTGGCCATCTCGATGATTTTATTCTGGTTATTGGTTAGGCTATCTATGACTTTAGACTGTTGGGACATCCATTCCTTACTTAGGCTAATATGATGATTATACTGCAAACTTAACTCTTTTTGGTTCCCTTCTAGTACTTTTATAGCATTATCGTAGCGTATGGCATCGTTATAATCTAAATTACCTGAGATACTTTTGATTACAGAGCCCAATCCGTCTATCAATCCCCGTTTAACACGACTTGAAGTGAAAGTTTCTATTTGTTCTGTTACTTTATCTAACTTGGTACGAAGGTACTGGATATGGACTTCATACAGTGAAAAAGTCTTGTTATTTAGTTGGGGTTCAATACTGTCTAGTTGATCTTTAACGCTTGTGACTTTAGACGCTAACTCTTCAATGTCAACGAATTGTAGGAAGGAGTGGTATTGAGAAATTATCTTAGTTGGACCTAAGTCGAAAGGTAGGAGTCCTGGGCCATCGTCGATGCTTTCAAGTGTTATCTCTTGGGCGGCTACCGCTGGTAGAAGGAACATCAGGATCGTCCTGTAACAATCGTGCTGCCTTAGGTACCCTTTTTAAACGGGATTTGGCGACGGGACCACGTTTCTTTTTAGTGTAAATGTGTATGGGTAGATCTGCGAGTATTGTATCTTGTGTGAATCTTGGGGCTAGCTTTTGACGAGAAGCTAGGGGGTTTTTAATAAATATCTGTTGATTGGGGATGTAGCTTTCTTCTGGTTCCCGATTTTTATTTAAATTGTCTATTATGTCTGTCCTATCCCTAATAGAGTTTTCATTAATTATCTCGTAGACTTTACGCATTTTCGACTGGTGATCCTGCATATATTGTTGCATTAAATGTTCGGTTACGTCTAGATTTAAAGGGTCACGTGGGTCAAAGTGGCCACTTATGACTTCTAAAGGTCTACACCTAGTAAAGCTGTGTATGGTACTGTTGTAAGCTAAAATGGCATAGGGCATCAGGTTAATAGCGGACTCGGTACGATGCTTTATTTTAAGTATTCTAAGGTGTTCTAGAAGGGTGGAATGTAGGCGTTCTACCATTCCATTTTCGTTGGGCGCGTGAGCTAAGATCTTGTGGTGCTGTATCTGATGTAATCGTGTGAACTCGAGGAATAACTGGTTCGTGAACTCGGTTCCACGATCAGTTACTATCGTTATTGGGACACCGTGATGAGTACAGAAGATAAGTAAAGCTTGAATTACACTCATGGCGGTTCCATCCCTCAGATGGTACGCTTGAGCATACTTTGAGAAAGAGTCTATGATGGTAAGGAATTTCTCTGTTTCCACAGTAAATAGGTCCATATGAATAACTTCAAAAGGCTTTGTCGGTGGTGGCACTAAGTGAAGCTGTTGTCTAATGGGATTACGGTCATACTTGCTTTGCCCACAGGTCGTACATTCATTGATGTACTTCGTAATCTGTTCTTTCATCTTGGGCCAGTAGTAGCGTCGCGTCAATGCAGAATAGCACTCGTTAATACCGCGATGATTGGTTTTTCCGTCGTGGTATTTCTGAATTATTTCCTGCTGACGTAAATACTCTTTGATATTCTCAACCTCCGTTTTGGTTAGGACTAAGTTCATGGAAGAACTTTTAAAATGATTTTGGACGATTGGAATGATGTTGTACATCTCTAAAGGTGGGTTGATTAATATCCCTGTCTTTACCTTCGGGTGGACATACTCTTTGATTGCGTCTACAAGGTCTAATTCGAGTATGGGTTTGCGTAATTGTATAGCTGTTCGCGTATGGGTATCGAAAGGTTTGGTAACAACGGTTTTGGACCTGTAAGCACCAACAACAGTAAAAACTATTTGCCTATTGAATTTATTTAAGGGTTCATCTGTGATTGGTATTTCCAATATGGGATTTTCAGCGTCTGTGTGAGCTGTAAGGGTCCTAGATTCGTCCAACATAGGCTGGTTAACGGAGGGATTAACTGCCACTGAGCTAGTGTCTTCGTTACAGACTTCGATTCTTGACAAGGCGTCAGCGTTGGTGTTTGCCTTGCCCTGTTTATAGATAACGGTAAAGTTATATTCACTCAACTTTAATCGCCAACGAGTTAAGCGAGAGTTGGGTTCTTTGAGATTCATAACCCACTGCAATGGCTTGTGGTCTGTAATGATCTTAAATTTGCGTCCGTACAAGTAAGGGCGGAAGTACTTCGTAGCCCAAACTATCGCAAGTAACTCTTTCTCGATGGTACTGTAGTTGATTTCACTGGAGTTGAGGGTTCGTGAGGCATAAGCTATCGGTTTGTCACTCCCTATGGGCCCTTGTGACAGCACAGCACCAATGGCTAAATTGGAAGCGTCCGTAGTGAGAAGGAATTCTTTTGAGAAGTCAGGGTATTGAAGTATGGGGTCGTTTATAAGGAGGGTTTTGCATTTCTCGAAACAATTTGTGTATTCAGGAGTGAAAGCAATTTTTGAGCCTTTTTTCAAACACTGAGTGAGGGGTTTCGTCAAACGAGCGAAGTCAGGGATAAACTTACGATAGTAGCCGAGTAAGCCTAGGAATCGTTTTATTTCCGTGGGTGTCTTGGGCAACGGATAATTTTGAATAGCGGCTATTTTGTCAGGATTTGGCTTTACGCCTTCGTTGCTGATGATGTGACCAAGAAAAGCAGTTTCCAGCTTAAGAAACTCTGATTTATCAAGCTGTATTTTAAAGTTGGACTCCCTCAGTCGCTGGAAAACCTTCTCCAGGTTGTTCATATGCTCTTGAAGTGATGTACTGAAGATTATAATATCATCTAAGTACACGAGACATATGACGTTCTGAAGGCCTCTGAGAACGTTGTCCATTACCCTTTGGAAGGTAGACGGTGAGTTCTTGACTCCTAGTGGCATTCTTAAGAACTCGAAGTGTCCTTGCTCTACATTGAAGGCTGTTTTGGGGATGTCCCTTGGATCCATCTCGACTTGATAAAAGCCACTTGCTAGGTCCAAGGTTGTGAAGTATTGGCAGTTACCTAGCTTATCAAGAATGTCGGTGATGTTGGGTATTGGATACTTGTCGTCTAATGTCTTTTCGTTTAATTTTCTGAAGTCTACAACGATACGCCACTTAGCTTTACCTGAAGCGTCTAATTTCTTGGGTATCACCCAGATAGGTGAGCTCCAAGCCGAGTGTGACGGTCTGATTATCCCTTGATTTAACATCTTCTGGATCTGGTTCCTAACTTCTTCCCGGTGTATAAAAGGATAGCCATAGCTTTTTGTGTAAACAGGTGTCTCATCGGTAGTTTGTATCCTATGTTTAATTTGGTTGGTAAAGGTTAAAGGCTCGCCTTCCACATAGAACACATCCGCGTATTGTCCACAGAGGTTTTCGAGGTTAGCACGCTCCTCTGGGTTCAAATGATCGGTACGTAATTTAGAAATCACTTCCTGGGCACGTCTAGATAGTAGGGGGTCGCGTACGCACTCGGCGTTGAAAAGTTCAGCTGTGACTTGACGATCAACAGAGAAAATGATATCGTGTTTGCTTGGATTTACCACCTCTATTACTCCGCGGCTGTTAATAACTGACGTGAGACACTCGCTAATTCTACAATTAGAAATTACTTGCTCCGGTATATAGGCAGAACCATCGTGGATGTTAATCGGCAATTTAACTAATTTTGACGACCCTGCTGGTATAATATCCTCGTAGAGGTTGACATTACGGGAGTCATGAACACGAATTGTATTCGTAGCATACTTAGTGTTAAGCCGCATATTTTTGAAATCTATGTTTGCTTGCCATTCACCTAGTAAATCGGAACCTATTAACCCATCAAAGTGCTTATGAAATTTATAAACGAATAACTTAATACTATCTCTATCATTGAATTCTGAGAAACACGGTATAGTAATGGTATGATCGGCACTTGTGGTGCCGTGGATATTTGTAACTTGAAACGGCTCGTAATCTAGAGGTAAATGCGAGTAGAAATTCTGAGCGGCTTCTGGGCTAATGAACGACTGGTTGGCCCCAGTATCGATTAGTAATTGTAAAGGCGGGTCCCGTATGTGGATGTAAGGAAGTTGACGTTGAGTTTGGGTATTAATTTCTATTTTGGTTTGTCGGACTGAGTGTCCTTGCAAAAATCCTCCTGGATTGCAGGTGCTGAACTGCCCGGTAAATTTTCGTCTACTGTCTGTGACATATCGTCATAAGAAGATTGATGATAATACTCATTACTATCGCAATTATAGTATTCGTAGCATTCCGGCTCAAAGTAATCGGACACCGTGTACTGTTCGTAACATGGGCCGTATTCATAGTCGGGACAATCGTTAAAATTTAATTCGCGTGATTTAAAATAGTTACTCGGCGGTGGGTTGCCGGACTTGTTCCAATCATGACCTCGAATTGGCATCGGCCTACTAACGTAGTGACTGACGCCACTCATGGGGGTTGGCCTTTGCGGACCCATCCCGATGGGTGCATTTCGCGGAGGTAACCTAAATACGTTACTACGTTCGTTGTAGTTAGGTGGAGCAGCCCTAAATACCTGTTGGGTTCTTGTTGGTCCTCGGAACGGTTGAGGTCCATGGTTAATTGGTCTCCAGGGGCCGGCTGAATGGCCCTGTGTAGGTGGTTGCTGTGAAGGTCCTGGCTTAGGCATGCCGTAGTTTATAGTTTTAGCGAGAGGGAATGGGGGATGCGAATTATTAGTCTGTTTTTGGTGCATGCCCATAAAATTAGCATGTGGCTGTTTCTTATCTAAGAAGTTATCGTTACGCTGCTGTAAGTATAGGGTGTTAGTTTCCTCCTGTACGTACTCTAGTGCCTGCTCTATAGATACGGGACGCATGCATCTAATACGTGCGCCCAGCGGATCTCTCAAACCGCGTAAGTAAGATTGGAGAGTTAGTTTTTTATAGAGTTGACGTTTAGCTTCTACTGTACTGGACAGATCATCGTGTAACATAACATACGTCATAATGATGCTGAACAAATTCTGGCAACGTTCGTAAAATTCTTGAGGAGTACTATGACCTTGGGTCAGTAAAGACAAATCATTATACAGCGCTGTTTCGTCACGTTGATCTGCGAAATTATTTATCAAGGCTGTACGAATTCCATTCCAGTCCGTCGGTATACCATTCGTATTTATAAGCCTCGCGGCATTACCCGTAACTTTATTGAGGATGCCGTTGAGTAAGGATTGATTTTCTAACTCGTGTCCCTGTGCAGGGTTTAAAAATCTCTTGACTAATTCATCACATAGACTAATGAACCTAGTGAGTATGTTGGGGTTACCATCGAATTCTGGGACTAACCTAAGAGCCTTAAAAATAGCGTCTATGGGATCCCTACGAGGAGGGAAATCTGCTGGCTGACCTGACAGACTCATTTCCTCTTCTTCCCTTAAGCTACCTAAATCCCTGTTTAAGTCTAACTTATTACGCTTATCCTCCCTCGCAACTCTATCAGAAGTAGATTGCCTTGGGTGAAAAATCTTGAAGGTTTAGTGAGACTGGAGTGGAACAAAAGGAAGCAACACAAGAAAAATGATTCTAATGTACTTACAGTCTCATCATTTGGTAATCTGGATCATCAATGTCTGGATGCACCGGCTACTGCTTACTGAGGTTCTTGATACTCGATTCGGGCCGTGGACCACGCGCAGCGGCTTTGCGGAGCCGACAGGATTCGATACGAGAGTCCTTGAACGCGCCGCGCACTGCTTCGAGTATCCTACCGACTGCGCCAATTAAGTAACTTGCAGCCGATGGTTCCAAAAAAAACCAAATTTACTTTTAAAACTAATTTAATTAATTGAACAGAAATTACACTTAATACAAAATTACGAACTAAAGGAACCGACTACGTTCGATGCTAGATACGAAGTGTGCAACTTGAGTAACTGCGATTGCATGAGAACTTGAGCGTCGCTGCGTCAGCACCTCGTGTCCAAGCTCGTGACTGATGTCTGACGCAATAGCGAGGTGAACTTCTAGTCAGCAATTCCCTTACTGTTCGATGCCTTAACAAATCTGTAATATTCGAGTAAATTTTAACATATTTTGTGGGACACTTTTTACACAGCGCCATCTAGCTCAAACTAAGCTTAAAGCTTGTTCTATGGGATCTAGACAACAGATAAAAATACTTTAATGTTTTTAAATACGTACAATGTATACACGGGAAACAAACAAACATTTGTGGATCACGCAAATAATCATTCTGACTCGGGAATCGAACCCGGAACCTCACCGCGTCAGTCGCATACACTATCACTTATGCCACCCAGGCTGTCAATTGTAATTGTGTTATTTATGTAATTTTATATATTGTACGATTTAATAATATTTTGGGCTGTATAATACCAGTTATGCTGCATTTTATTATACAAATAATTCTGTATTTTAAAACGCATCTTTTTGTTACAGGTTGGTTCAAGTAACATCAAATTGGTCACAAAAGTTTTATTAACTAACTTTTCGATTTTTTTTGCAAATACTTTGATGTAATATATGTCAAAGGATAAAAGTTTACAAAACTAAAAATTTCGATACAAAACGTTTATCATCATGCTACTATCTATACTAGTAGAGCGGAGCAGAAACCATAAATGTCAACAAACCATACAAATTGTCGAACATTATTGTAAAAAATTTAAACAACGAGATTAAATGTGTGCTAGTTATCAATCATTAATTAAAAGAAAAATTAACCTAACTATCTTCACACTTAATCCCTGATGGGGTAGTCAGAAAGGACATATCGCCAGGCTTCACGATCCATACATACTTCTTTCGCTTCCATTAGATTCATTAATCGCTTCATACATGCACGTCGGGGTATCCAAGTACTTTTGACTGTTTCGTTTTTGAGCAATCTGCTCACATGGTCTTCTTAAGTAAGTCTCTTCCTACCCTGACTCTTCTACCTTCTAAGTGACTAACATTATTTTGCTTCGAAAATTGTGCGGCGTAACCTTGGCCGGCCGAAAACGTGTGATATGCAATATGGTAGGTTTGAATGAATGTGTCAGCGTTAAGCTGGAAAAGGGCGTGCTCCGTTGGTTTGGACACGTCCAGCGAATGAGTGAGGAACGATTGACGAAGAATATATATTATGCGAAAGTAGAGGGTAGAAGGTAGAATCGGATACCCAGACGTGAATGTATGAAGCGATTAATGAATCTGTAGGAAGTGAAAGAAGTATGCATGGATCGCGATGCTTGGCGATCTGTCCTCTCTGACTACCCCGTCAGAGATACAGCGTGAAGATAGATTATTTTGCCAGATAATAGTAATGTTATAATAGGAATGACTTACTCTTAACAGAGATATAACTAACAAGTTTAATAATATCGCAAAGCAACTTTGACCTCCCTCATAGCTATCTTACAACACAGGTCAATAACTACTAGTCCAATTGGAAGGGCAAAGTGATTTTAGTTTCACAACTTTATTCTTCTGTAGATTATCTGATTATAGAGTGTTTTGATTTTCAAAAGCTGCTTACAAATTACTTATTGTTACGGCTTTGATATTTGTGTTAAAAGAGAATACATACAAATTACATACAAATTATAGTCGCACTTTATTACCTGGGGGCCAAGTCAACGAATTCAATCGCGTCAGAAAAGATTAGAAATCGTCGCACAATAGAAAACCACCTGTAAAATTTTGTCAGTATTTGGTAGTCTACTATTACAGTCGTACTCCAATAGACTTCTATCCATCTGCCAATAGAATTATACTAACACGTACCGCGCCAGTGGCCGCTTTTTTGATAGTCTACTAACATTTTGACAGCTAAAACAGCGATTCTGGTTCTATTCTACGGCTTGTCAATAGTAGACTCGGCCAAGACGTAGGTAAAAGCGTACCAAACGCTGTGAATGCTGTTGTATTATGTTTTTAAACAGGTGACTTTTACTTAGCTTAACGACTACCATGTTACTGACAACCAGGACCAAGCCACCGAGGCAGACCTATTTTACTTATATCTGTTATCTTTGAATTTCTAGAGTAACAGCTTTAAATATCCCGCCGTCAGAAAGGAAGGATCCTCCGTCTACGATGTGCGTCTATTGTGTATATCATTATTCAGCACGAGAATTCTACATACATACATACATATCGTCACGCCTGTCTTCCATCGGGGTAGGCAGAGACTATGGCTTTCCACTTGCTACGATCCTGGCATATACCTTTCGCTTCTTCAACTTTCATAAGTGTTTTCATATACACGCGCCGGTTAAGGGTACTCTTGACCTGACTTTTTTCCAAAATGTCTTCTATTTGATTAAAATATGTACGTCGAGGTAGCCCCTTACCTGTTTGCCCATTCAATCTTTTCTGATAATTCTGTTTCTTTAGTCTACTTTCATCAATCCTCTCCACATGTCCGTACCATCTAAGCATACCTTTTTCTATCTTAGTCACTACATCGTCTATCATACCTCAATGTCCCATTATTACACTGTTCCTTACACGAGAATTCTGATAGCGCAATACAGGATTGGTAGTATCAACTATTATATGGCGATGCACGGTAGGTATGCTTAGGTCCGTATTCCAGAACGTTTCTCAATACTCGATCAACGCTTGAGACTAGATTTTGCCTTATAAAATCTACTCTCAAGTGTTTCTTGAGTGTTGATAAACGTTCTGGAATACGGCCCTTAGTATTGATGTAGTTTTGAATACACAAAAGTAAGGAAAATATATCACTCGATTTAGATTTAATCATTAAATATTGTGGGACACTTAATAATTCATCTCAGTATTCTCTATTTTAGCCTTGGGTCCACTTTTATTGATTACTAGTTGACACCTGCGGCTCCGCAAGTGAAGTTGGTAAAGTTATTCCGTTCCCGTTTCCCACAGGAACTTGTTCCCGGGATAAAAAGTAGCCTATGTATTATTTTGATGTGTAAGCTATATTATTGGAAAATTTCCTCAAAATCCATTTCGCAGATGTTGCGTGAAAGAGTAAAAAGCATCCCTACATACTAACTTTCTCATTTATAATGTTAGTAGGACTAGGAATTCCGACGGAATGCCGGTTGACCTGCCAATCTTCTAAAAACACCTGCTTTCATGTATCGTTCTTTGTTTAGCAGGTGCACCGCTAGTAGGTAAGGTCTCTTAGTGGGGGGAGGGGCCCCCAAATCTAATAATTCAAGACATCGTCAAATATTATCATTCCTTATCAGCATCCGACATCAACAAAAACAAAGCAATAGGATCCGTAAAATATCCGGAAATACATCAATCGTCGAGTCCCTCCTTTGTTATGTTTATATTGATCGCAGTTACAGCACTATTAATCCAATTGACGGTTACTAAAAGCCCCGAAAAGGTTACAATAACCCTCTTAATGGCTACAACTGGTTATAAAGGTTTCCGTTATCGTTAACACCCGTCAAAAACACGCTAAACTTAACGACTTTATGAAATTTCATTACTATTATAGGGTGTTGGATCTTTTGTTGTGTCACGCAATCCGGTTATTGTACGGATATTGTTATAATGGTTATTCTTTTATCATTTTGTAATGTGTAATTAAGAAGTAAAGGTTTTAAATATATGGTTATTGGTTTTAAATATACTTCGAAATCCCGTCACATCTATTTAATCCTGTCTTTTATACATTCTACAACAATGTTTAAAAATTTGCCTGATTTATCAACATTATGATTATGATTACTGCTCCGCTCTCCAGGGTAGAAATGTGATTATATATAGCCTATAGCCTTCCTCGATAGATGGGTTATCCAACACAAAAAGATTTTTTGAAATCCAACCAGTAGTTCAACAAACAAACAAACTCTTCAGCTTTATAATATTTGTATAGATTTTTATTTATGGTTATTTTAGGTTTTATATATCACTGGTATTTTCTTTTTTTTTCTTTTGGAAGATTTACACGGAAACCTCCGTATAAGTTTTCCTGGAGGCATGACGGTTTACTTTTAGAATCCTAATTTTATATGATTTGGAAGTTGGGATGAGCGCGTTCAACCAACTAAACAAACAACTCGTGTACCCTATAGATATATTGAAGGTAGCGAATCGACTAAGTTACAAATTGTTATTAAAATTTCATTATCGCGGTATGTTCGTACGCTTGTATGTTTAACTGTTTCCTAAAATGAAAATCACTCATTGTGTTTAAAATAACATAAAGTTGTTTATTTTATGAAATACTAGTTGACACCCACGGCTTCGCCCACGTAGAGAAGTTTTCCCGTCCCCGTTTCCCACAGGAACTTGTTCCCGGCATGAAAAGTAGCCTATGTGTTATTCTGATTTATAAGCTGTATTATTGTAAAATTTCATTTAAATCCATTCAGTAATTTTTACGTGAAAGAGTAACAAATAATTTTACAAACTTTCACATTTATAATTTTATTAAGAT
Source organism: Thumatha senex (assembly GCA_948477245.1). Classification (NCBI taxonomy): domain Eukaryota; kingdom Metazoa; phylum Arthropoda; class Insecta; order Lepidoptera; family Erebidae; genus Thumatha; species Thumatha senex. The sequence goes on along the minus strand of OX419741.1, from coordinate 21,214,437 downwards.
TATTTTAAAGTCAGCTCAGCTTGTTGTTCTCCATATATTTCATACAAGCTGATCCCCCCGGCTTCGTCCGTGCCCGACTTCGAACCCCGTGGCACTTATTTAATCTCGTCGTTTATTAATTTTACAATACCTACTGCATGAAAATTTGCCCGATTTATTGACTTTTATTAATACTACTCCGTTCTCCTGGTTGACAGCGATATGATAAAACCTTTCTCGATTAATGGGCTATCCAACACAATATAGAATTTGGGTAACGAGTTAACGACTGCCTTAAATTAGCAACCTGGACTAACAGCTTAACGTGCAGCACGGAAATGCCACTAAGCGGTCACCCATCCGAGGACTAGCTAAATCAAAAATTACTTAACGCAGTGGTCATTTGTAGCATTGTATATAATACTAGCTGACCCCCGCGGCTTTGCCCGTGACATCTTTTAATCCCCGTCGCATTCATTTAACCCCGTCGCTTATTACTTTTACAAAAATACATGAAAATTTGTCCGATTGTTGACATTTATGATTACTGCTCCTCTCTTCTGGGTAATAGCGTGATGTTATATAGCCTATCCCCCCCGCTTCATACCTACTGCATGAAAAATTGCCCGATTTATTGACTTTTATGATTACTACTCCGTTCTCCTGGTTGACAGCAAGATGCTAAAGCCTTCCTCGATAAATGGACTATCCAGCAAAACAATATTTTTCAATTCGGCCCTGTAGTTCCTGAGATTAGCGCGTTCAACCAAACAAACACACATACAAACAAACAAACGAACTCTTCAGCTTTATATATTAGTAAAGAAGTATAGATTTACAACCACTGCAATATAGTTAGCTGGGCTAAAATAAAAAAAAGCTGAAACAATTGTTACGAGTGACGGCTTTGTAGGAAAATGTTAATAGAATCGTGGCATAACCTTCCTGTTGATTAAGATCGCTACGGAAGTTAACACTAATTTTGTAAGGCAAATGTTTCCTCGTCAAATTTATGGTGACGTTGTAAAGATAAAGAGTGTTGTGAAAATATAGTGAAAACGAAATTAATATGAACTACAATTTATTTTACTATAGTATTTGTTAATTTATTTATCTCAGGAACTGCAAGTCGGATTTGAAAAAATATTTTGTGTTGGATAGCTCATTTATCGAGAAAGGCTATAGGCTCTATACCATCACGCTACTACTCTGGAGAGCGCAGCAGCAATCATAAATGTCGATAAATCAGGCAATATTTTATGCATTTTTGTAGAATTTATAAGCGACAGACAGAGAGTTAGAAGTATGTCATGGGTGAAGCCGTGGGGTCACCTAGTAATATATAATAGCTTAACGCATTTCACTAAAGTTGTTGCCATGCAAATATTGGATACAAAAGAAATTCCATCAAACACACAATAACATACAATAACAAATAACAATGTTTTGGATCTTTTTAGACCATTATTTTTAAGTTCTACTCGATATATACCTACCATTTATTTTTGCAACTTTGAATACACCACGTTTCAAAAAAAGGAACTCCTTCAGACACAGGACGTTTATACAGTGTAGTGCAGAAGTGTAGCATAAAACAAATTAATGTACAATTACATCAACAGCTTCATTAGAAGCTGATAATAAAAAAGAAGCATATGGATTTAGTACGATTCAATAACACACATTATAAACAAAATATCCAGCAGTACTTCATTGCCATAAAACCAAGAGCTCATACATACATATTATCAGGCTTGTTTCCCATCGGAGTAGGCAGAGACTATCGTTTTCCACTTGCTACGATCCTGACATACAATTTTCGCTTCTTCTACTTTCATGAGTGTTTTCATACACGCTCGCCGGTTAAGGGTACTGTTGACCTGGCCTTTTTCCAATAGTTCTTTGATTTGATGGATATACGTACGCCGAGGTCTACCCCTACCAGTTTGCCCATTCACTCTGGCCACATAAATCTGCTTCGTCAGTCTACTTTCATCCATCCTCTCCACGTGTCCGAACCAATTAGCAACCCTTTTTCAATCTTAGTCACTACATCTTCTATCATACCACAATGTTCCCTTATCGCGCTGTTCCTTTCTTTATCCATCAACTTCACTCCAGCTATACTTCGCAGACTTCTCATTTCTCAATACTTCAAAAGCCCTTCTACCCAAATAAAACTAAACTTCACTTCAATACTCACATTATCATTAGCAAAACAAGATCCAAATTCAATAAAAAGTCTTAAAAGACGTCATTAGTAGTAAAAAAACATTTTCAGACCCAAAGGTAAAAGGAAAAATGTGTGGTTTTAATTGAAAACGAGCAGAGATTCAATCTCAAGAATGTGTTAACAGCTGCTTTAGAAATGAACATCAAATTAGATACTGGACCGCCTTCATAATGTACTCGACCTAATTTGCTGAAACACTTCAAGACAATTCAAGTTACGCTTCGCTTATTTTCATATGTTTTTATTGACTATTTTTCTTGTACATCTGTCTCGGTAGAATTTTGTAAATGATTGATACTTGAAATTTAAAGAATGGCTTAAAGGTGTGTGATAATATCTGAATGAAGAGAATGATGATAAAACCAAAACAAAGTTTTCCAGTTTATTTCTCTAAATAGTGGCCAAAAGATATAATTTTTAATTTTGAATATAAAGCTTTTAATAATGCTATAAAATCAATTATACTTAAAGGCTTGTGGTATGAAGAAAAAAAGGCTAGGTTTTAAATTTCTTTTTTGTTTATATTTTGTTGTAGTCCGAAGACTCCAATTTCTTTACAGTTTGATATAGGTTCAAAAACAGCAACATTTCGTTTCATTCTAATTACATTCAATTTTTATCCAAAGGACTGGGTTTAATGAACGTTATGGTAAAGTTATGGGGAGGCTTTTTTATACTGCTTAGGTGGCAGATAATCAAACAGCTTACCCGATAAAATGGTTCTTGCAGCCTTCGAATGTTTTGTGATACAGAGAGGTGATTATACTCGCGCTGTCGACAAAGAAAGACAGACAACCTGAGTTACCTAACTGATTAAATTTTTCAAGCCGCCAAATTAGGCATACCCACTAAGTACATATTACTGGCAGCCAGAACCAATGGCTTAAAGTGACCGTTCAAAGTACGATGACTTTTATAAAAAGTTGTTGTACTTCGAAAGGCAGATCCAATAAAGTTTTTGGAGGAATTGAATTCGTGAGGATCTGAATCTTCATTGCAAACACCAACTGCGATTGATTTTTTATTTTTATATCATTAAAAACTATTGTTGTAGACTACAAATCATTGATCTAGGATCCGTGGGCATATATATGCCTCTGTCACACATTTTATTCACTGTATCTACACACAAAATTTATGCCAAAATCCGGAATCAATTTATTCAAATCAAATTACGAAATTACAGTCTAAGTTTGGCTATTAGGATGAGTTATTATAATTGTAAGCATGTTTTTTGTGGTAATGTTAAGTGAAATGTAAAAATTCTTACAATTGATGCCTTTTTATTTAATGCATGCATTATACATTAACATATTTAGTATTTAGATCATTATCTCAGCAAAAAGACCTCACGTTAGCTGAATAGAAAGAGGGCTCACATCCTAAGAGTAGTCTATGCATATTTCATAGAGCATACTTTCACAGTACATCGTGTCGATCAATGGAACGCAAGTCGTATTCATTTAATATTTTATTTATAAAAGATACTCGTATCTTACACTCTGAGTACAGTATGTAACGGTGGCAAGCTAGTAAATGGCCACCGAAAATTGAATTTAAAGTTCAAAGGTGAAGGACGTAAAAGTCATTTATGTTGATGTTGTTAGAAACTTGTCAATTTTATAAAAAAAACACCTTTTCAGGCAAACATAATTCATTTATTTAGGCTTCCTTGGGATCATCTTTTAGGATATTTTGCAATGTTGATTGAGGTTAATTGTCACCGTTGAACGTTTTACCTGATGAATATATATTAATTTATTAATAGAAACGAAATTAATGAAATAATACTTATTGATATCGTTCGAAACGCTCGTGGCCCCGCTGACTCAGTGATCTGTAAACGATCACTGCGTTAAGCAACATTCGCTATAGGTGGTCCTTGGATGGGTGACCACCTTGTGGAATTTACATTTGCGAGCGTTTCCGTACTTCAGAAGGTACGTTAAGCCGTTGGTCTCGGTTACCAGTACAATGGCAGTCGTTAAGCCTGGTTGAAGGCCTAATGAGCGGCTTGAAAAATTTCAATAGCAGGTCGCCACAGCCTACGCCTGTCCATTCTAACACGGCAATAGGCTAACCTGTTACGTGGGACAAAAATGCATATGGTGAAATGTGGGCGTATAGTATGCCACTGCCTACCCCTTCGGGTATAAACGCGTAACTATATGTTTATGTTATGTAAAATCGTTTCTATTTAAGGCTTTTTTTTCAACCAATATGCAACCAACCAATATGCACCAATATTCAACCATGAACAGTACAAGTGTTTTTTTGTTCAAGATGTGTATCTTTGTTACTTGTTCACACCTAAACGACTGGACCCAATTTGAATAAGATATGATGTGAGCTGAGAGCCTGTATTAACACACCTAACTAACTAACTATCTTCACGCTGTATCCCTGACGGGGTAGTCAGAGAGGACAGATCGCCAGGCTTCGCGATCCATAAATATCTCTTTCGCTTCTTCATACACGCACGTCTGGGTATCCGAGTACTTTTGACCTTTCCGTTTTGGAGCAATCTGCTCACGTGGTCTTCATATGTAAGTCTCGGCCTACCCTGACTCCTTCTACCCTCTACTTTTGAACAATATATATTCTTCGTCAATCGTTCCTCACTCATTCGTTAGACGTGTCCAAACCAACGGAGCACGCCCTTTTCCAGCTTAACGCTGACACTTTCATTCAAACCTGCCATATTGCGTATCACTTCGTTACGTATTCGGTCGGCCAAGGTAACGCCGCACAATTTTCGAAGTGATCGCATCTCCACAGCATTCAATTTACTTTCATGCATCTGCTGACATACCCAGGTTTCACTACCGTAAAGCAAAGTTGGCACTAGCACTGCGTTATGAATCGCCATGCGTGCTTCTTTTACGATGCTTTGTCGCTCACCTACATACACACATATACACCTATATAGACTACACAGTTTAGTCTATAGTCTATAAATAATTTCAAATTTACTTTTTTGCGTTCGCATTCCTTCGAAACATTTTATAGAACTGTTTAGAAATTTAGTCGATAAGTAATTTTCACCCTCCCACCCCCATTCTCATCATTAAACGATTTCATTATTTTTCTTTGAAATAAACGCATATTTATATTTAGTTTCAATTTCTTTGATGTGAAAACAATGTTGGCCGGGTCAGCTAGTAATTTATAAATATTGATTTTCACAATAGGTAAACCAAAAAGTCACATGTAAAAATTGAAACATAATCATGGAAGTTCTGTGTTAAAATCTACAAAAGGCTCTATTTACTACAGCTTACATATAAATCAGATAGGTAGGTGCAGCGATACAATACTAAACTCAACAACACAGTTATCAGAAAGCCCTATCAACACTAACATAAAAAAGCCCATTTTATTTTCAATTCATTACGGAAAAACAATACGCATTTCCCATAATCTTTCCTTTCAATTCATTAATTCCTCACACGATATAAGGAGGGTACAGAAACATCGTTTGATTATTTAGCAAATACGATGAATTAGCGAAATGAAGCAAGGAAGAGAGCTATCCGTGAGTTTTTATCGAAATTAATCTACCAAGACAGTTTGGGACGTTGGATTAAACCTTGTTAGCGAAGCGAAATCTTTTGATTCAGAGAGAAAAAATAAATACGCTTTTTGCAAGACTACGGACACGAAAGGGGTATTAAACTAAGCTCTCTGGTTATTTGTGTTTCTGTACCTTAGAATGTATCTCTTCTTTTAATCTTAGTGTATTCCCAGAAGCGCTCGGGCCCGCTAACTTAGTGTTCTGTAAACGATCACTGAGTTTAGCAACATTTGCGAGTGGAATTTACATTTGCGAGCGTTTCCGTGATTCGGAAGGCACTTACAGACGTTGGTCCCGGTTGCCAGTAAAATGGCAGTCGTTAAAAATGGTTGAAGACTTGTCAAAGGTCTAACCTTTGACAAGTCTTCTGTCACTAGAAGCATAATTTTGGTTTTGTTTTTGTAACCCTGATACCTCATTTACACTCTCGCGCGTGCCACGAGACGAGTTACGAGAGCTCAAATGTAAATCAGCCATAATACGGCGTTTACATTCCCGACTCGCGGCTCGTCTCGCATCTCGTCTCGTGGCTCGTGCGAGAGTGCACATAAGGTATCCAAAATATATACGTGTCAAACACGCTGAAAAATCATGAATATTTTAAACTTTGTGTTCAACAAAAGTTATTTCATTTATGAATTCAGAAGCATCGTTTAAGATAAAGAAATTCAACTTAACTACATTTATTTTCTTGAAATCAATAAAAAAAAGATTATGGCCTTTAGTTTGATTATAAAGCCCAATGTTGAACAACTTTAAATAAGTATCCTATGTCCTTGTTTCATTTTCTTTTGGATAAAAACTCTCTTAAGCATTTAACAAGTTATAAGTTATAGCTCAACAGAAAGTCGGTCACGAAAATTTATGATGCTGACTTACGGAATTATTTTTTAAATATAATATCCTACTTATATTATAAACGCGAAAGTTTTGTAAGTATGTATTGATGTTTGTTACTTTTGCACGCAAAATCTACAGAATAGATTTTAATTAAACTTTACAATATACATAATATAGCTTACACATCAGAATAACACATAGGCTACTTTATATCCCGGGAACAAGTTCCTGTGAGAAATGGGAACGGGAAAACTTCACCACGCGTTCGGAGCCGCGGGCGTCAACTAATCGTAAAATAAATCACTGATAGCAAAGCTAACTCAGTGTTCTCTAAAAGATCGATACGTTAAACAACTTTTGATATGGTTGGTCCTCAGATGGGTGACCGATTTGTGGCATTTACATTTACGAGCGTTTACGTTCTTTGGATGGCCCATAAAGTCATTTATTTGTCCCGGTAGTCAGTAACATGATAGTCGTTAAGCTAAGTAGAAGGCCTTATAGGTGGCTTGATAAATTTCAACGCCAAATATTCGCATAAAAGCAAGTATATATTCTATGTATTCGGTATTTGTGTAATTATTTTTAATAAATGTTATAATATAATTAACCCTTCAAAGTTGACAGGTATAATCGAATAAAAAATACGCTTAGCAATGTCGTAACTGTAAGCCGTCAACAAACAACATTATTGATTTTCTACGTAAATAGAATCACAAACAAGAATAATGGTAGCATCAGCTGCTTAATCTACCGTAGAAATTAATAAAACCACTCGCCGTGTGGAAGAAAAATAGGGCGCAAATGGAGAAAAAACCGCTTCACTAACGAGTCACCTGTGACGCGTGTATTTTTTTCCATCTTTTGAATACAAAAATTACGTTAGAAGCAGAGGCGATGAGAGAAACATGTGAAAGAAGAAAAAATATACGTCGGCACAAAATGATTTGCCTACATTTCTTTTTCTATCTATCTATAATCACGCTATATCTCTAACGGGGTAGCTAGAAGGAACAGATGGTCAGATTTTGCGATTCGTGCATACTTCTTTCGCTTTCTATAGATTCATTAATCGTTTCATACATGCAAAACACGGTATCCATGCTTTTCATTTTTGAGTATTTCTTTTTGTGGATTATATTATAGCGATACAAAACTTCAAATTTGATCTACGATTAGAAAATTCAATCAGAATAGTGTATTGATGGCCACTATTGATGTAGGTTTCTCGCAATATCGTTGACGTGATAAGGTATTTAGACGCATCCGCCATGACCTCGTCTATTGGTCAGAAAATAGTGTTCATTTGATCATGAAGTTTGCATAAAATACGGCGTTTTCATGTAAATACTAAAACATTCGTAAGTCAAGCACTAGCTTAATCCAAGTACCTATATGGTACGTGAATTCAGGACCAGCGAACGTTTTAATCTTGACTGCCTCGGTAGCGCAGTGGTAGTGTAAGCGACTGCCGCGCATAAGGTCCCGGGTCTGAATAAGTATTTGTGTGATCCACAAATTTTGTTTTCGGAGTTTGGGTATTGAAGTATATCCTAAATGTAAATTTGAAGTGTAAACATATTTTAGTCTCTTTTCTTAATATTTTTTAAATTTATATCGCCTTAGTACGGAAAGAGGTAGATTAATTCGTCAGTTACGAGTAGGTTTGGTGGTGTAAATTGTATTTTATCTAGAACATCACAACCCCCTAACATTTATTTATGTAATACGCAGATCCACTCGAACTAGGTAAGCATATCAAAGTATTTACAGTAAGAATGTCCGAGGTAGTAATATTATATCTGATATCATTTCGTTTAGATAGCGAGGGATGCCTGCATTTACAGTAAGTTGCGGTAGGTAATGGTTTTAGGAAAGGACTAAACGACCCAGTTCAGTCAAAGTACGATACAGTTCTGAAACTTCAGCCTTGAAACTTCGAAACCATCCCTAATTATCGAATGCCTTATGTCCTTTATCAGTCAGAGATACTTAAAGCTGTTTATACTTTCTTGTGTGATTATAACATATATTGAAACCTTGCTTTTTTTTATACCACTGAGGTGACAGACAAGCGTACGGCCTACCTGATAATACGACGAAATAGTATACTCATGACTGCGGCTTTTGCAATGTAACAGAAACGTCGATAGATGAGCAATGAATCCTACTTTCTACTTCATTATCACTACATCATTATAGAACATAGACGCTTCCCGCTATCTGTCCCTTTGTATGCTTAGATCTTTTAACCTACTGAACTAATTTCAAAGCTGTTTTTTGTGTGTTTTTTTTTTATAGAAAGAGTGATCACTCTACATAGGGTTTTTATGTATAATTTTTTAGATTTACTTCTAGTAGATGACCCACGGTTCCGCTCGCGTAATTCCCGTTGCTGAACGAATAAGGTAATAATATGTAGCCTAAGTAACTCCGTATAACATCAACTATCTACCAGTTAAAGTTACTTTAAAATTGGTGAAGGCGTTTAGGTGTCAAAGAATAGCCGAAATATACAGACAGATCTTTCTTATCTTTTTTTTGTATTACTTTTAATACTTTCAGTGAAAGTTATTAACCCGTAATTGAATTTTATTAGAACTAGCTGATGCCCGCAGTTTCGCCCACGCGGTGTAGTTTTCCTATCGAGATTTTGTACAAAACCCTAAACTTTTTGAAAACCCAATATAGCCTATGTTACTCACGAAGAATGTAGCTTACAAATGGTGACTGATTTTTTTAAATCGGCCCCGTTATATCTGAGCCTATAAATACATTTAAAAACAAACTTACAAATATGTCGTAATACAAATATTTTATAATATTTTATCCAAAGCTATTTTTGGTTAACATAATTCACTCAACCAATTTCTATTCAAATTTCAAAGCCAATTTTCGAATTTTGTGACGAAACGAGAGCAAGTTATTACCAAAATATTCTAGACGTTGAAATATCTCGTTATGCTGTCTGACTTCTACCTAAAATAACTCTCACTGAAGATGTATTGAGGTCGATGTGTTAACATTGACAGCTATTTGCCGGTCAATAAATTTGACGTTCTCTAGTGAGTGCAAACTTAGAAACATTGATAATATGTTTGGTAAATTTAACACGAAATCTATTGTTGCAAATAATATTTGAGTTTTAATTTTTATTTCGAATTAAGAAGAAAGTTTTTTTAATAAGAAATATTTTAACTTTTAAACTTTCGCGTTGCATGATTAAAATAAGTGTAAAATACAGGTATTAACGCGATCATGCTTATTTACCTTAAATAGCTTGACGTTTCGACTGGGTTGCACCAGCCGTGGTCACAAGCAGACTGAAGAGGCGGTGTCACTCCGATTGTGAGGTAGAATCGTCTGAATCTCCCCTCATATTGTCTATCCATGCACCAGTACACACAAAACTGACAATGTCCCTATTTTGTAGGCCGTCCGTATTCCGAGCGTTAACCGACTGTGCAAAACAACGAGGTAGTGTGATATCAATGACTGGATTCCACGTCGTAGATAATTTGAAGCCCTCCTCTCTATTGAATTTTGTGTGTTTTTTAATTTCAATTGCTTCACGCACCATTCTCGAATAATAATGGCGGTCAGTGGCCCACACATACAGACAGATGCCTACACGCTACGTCGCATCACCATCCTCGTCACTTACAATCCGTTATGACTTCTTTAAAGTACTGAGCTCATGATCTTTGTGACCCTGAACATTTAGAGGGTGAACTTAACCATGTTCAGGAGGTACTTAGTCGAAACGGATATAAAGTGAAGCGATTATGACAGAGGCAGGCAAGGCGTGTTAGGCATCCAGAGGTTAAAAGACAACCTGCCTACTTGCCCTATGTGAAAGGAGTAACAGATAAGATCGGAACGGTGTTACGAAAGTATTCAATTCAAACTGTGTACACGCCGGGGGCTAAAGTAAACAAAATGGTGGGCACACCGAAGGATGTACTGCCTTTCCAAACGCCGGGCGTTATAAAATAAATTGCAGTTGCGGTAGTTCCTACATAGGCCAAACAAAGCGGACCATAGCTGAAAGGATAAGGGAACATATCGCCGCTGTAAAGAACCGACAGACCAACAAATCAGCGATTGCAGAACATATATTACAATCAGGCACTAATCACTGGATTGAGTTTCACCGTCCCCAAGTCCTCGCCACTGACCGCCATTATTATTCGAGAATGGTGCGTGAAGATTGATGATGATGAATGCTTGTTTGCTTATATATGGCATATATAAGCCAATAATCATTTTGTTTGCTTTGTATTTTACCTATTAATAATCTGCAGTTGACGGCTAAAAGTATTCATGCCCAAAATGTGTACATTTCAATAATAAATATGTACCATTATTTCTTATGTGTTAACTATATTATGATGCTGGTTGTTTTATTTAGTAAAACTTAGCCTATAAAAATCTACAATATTATATAGAAAATAAAAAATAAAAGCATTATTTTTTGTCACCAAGTATAAGGAAATTATAAATGGAATTGGCAAATCAGTTTGACTTGAAAATTATTATGTCCTTTCAGATTGCAAGTAACTTGCCCATAGGGCAAATCCAACAAATATGACAGGTTCTGTCAGATGGTCTTAACTGAAACAAAAAAGGTAATGAAAAGTACTTGAATAGGTATACGAGTATGTAACAAACCTGTCGGTAAAAGTTGATTTAAGAGGCTCCAAAATAGGCTATGGCCATATCACCTGCAGTAATGTAGCTACTGGCTAACTCATTGAACCGATTAAAAACAATTCTTTTAACATTTGAAAGCTATGTTGTGTAAAAGTAATAAAGTAGTAATTATAAATATAAAAAATCGGGCAGAGTTTAATACATTAATGTGCTGAATACATTATATTCAATAAATTATTATAAATGGGAAGTCAGGAGTGAGAAAAAGCTAGTATTTGTATATGTATATTAATCACATTAATAATACATAATAAAGTAAATCCTTCAAAATCAATAAAAATCAAAAGGTAAAAAGTACCTCAAGTGAGATAATACTTTTCATTGTTTATTTACACACTGTATCCGCCAGGTTTGGTGACAATAATTTATTACATCTGGGTCTGGTCCAAATACTAAAAGTAAGTAAGCGACCATTCATAACAACCATCTTGAAATTAAAAAAAAAATACTTTCTTCTCAGGGTACAATCCACTGAAGAATTACATGCGGCACTTCCATCAGGTCAAGAGTTATGATGACTTCTGTGTGTAATACAATTACCACAATAGATTCAACAAACAAAAACATGACATTGTCTTCATTACAGGACCCAAAAAGCCATGGTGGTCGTGAGAAGTTGAATTTGTTATTATGATAAAAAACACTTGATAAATACAAACGCGAACTATATAATTATATAGTTGAAAATATAATTTTAATAACACACTTTTTTGTTAACATTCGTCATTCAGGGTCGTTCGACTTCGATGACAGGTTTAATCAGTGTTGCTAGAAGATGAAAACTAGAATACGTTATATCTTTATTAAAAATATGCTTTTATTTAGTATTTTAAAAATATAGAATTATTTTAAATAAACAATAAAATAATTACACAAAACATTTAGGACAGTTTCAGTTATTAAATGAAATAGTAGTGACTTATAACTAATATTTTCTTTATTATAATAACTAAGGAGTTTCGACTTATTTCTCTCTACTCTTGTCATTACTTTTATTTTATGCAACACATGGGTGACAATCAAAATAATATCCGTTTGTAAGCCAAGACAAATATTTTTTTTATTCGTTTTAAATATCAGATAAGTGGCTACAACCAAATTGTCATTAATATTTACTGTATAATAAATAAAAATTATTACAAGTTTTATAACTTTCCAAAATTGCTGTCCGAGCTCAGGCCATATTCGGTCACTGTTCTTTGGTAAGATTTTAGATTTGTAAAGCTTGGATTTGTCGGGCGGTTGTGCTGTGCAAGCCTTGGTCGGCAGCCAACAAAGCTGAACCTCCGCACTTTAGCCTAATTCGCCAGTAAGTTAATGATACTAAAGAGAAATGTGTTGCAACAGCGAAACCATGTCAGATTTTACCGTAGACAGTTTCGTCACACGTATCAGGTAGTTATCATTACCGTTTTGAAATGGACAAGTGCAAATTGGGGCGACCTGCTGTTGAATTTTTTCGATCCTTGAAATTGGCTAAGATAAAACCTTCAACTTAGCTTAATGACAGGCAACCGGGACCATCGGCTAAAGTCTGAAGTACGAAGCATACATCAATTTCTCACAAGCTTTCACATAAATATAAATAAAAAAAAATATTGTGGGACACATTTTACACAGTACTACCTAGTCCAAACTAAGCTATAAGCTTGTACTATGGGATCTAGATAAATAAATACCCACAAGTTCTATTGTGTCGTCAAAATAATAAAACGTAGAGTATTTAAGTAATTTATGAAATACAACCGTCTTGAAAGTAATTACCCGTAATTAGTATTTCAAATTAACATTCATAATTTCTTTTAGCTTGTATACAAATTCGTTTTAGAGATTGCAGGGTTAATTTTATAAAGACACTTGTGATTTTTTTTACGAGGAGTGATCCGAATACGGACTACCCACTACTGGGTAGGTAATGGGTTTGTGTGGGAGCACCAGGCATTCACCAAAGCATCTCTATCAATGTGAAATTGGTGGTTTGGTGGTATAAATTGAGAAAATAAGTGCATAAAGGATGGTTAACTTATTAAAATATTAATTCAATATTATTATAAACCTGTGCTTGTCCATTTTAACACATAGGCACCAACTGTTACTTACGTGGGACAAAAACGTATACGGTGACAAGGGCATATAGTGTGACTCTGCCGACCCCTTTTATACAAAACTTTTACTTTTTTACGTTTATTGTTACTTATATACAAAACTTAGCTTCCGTTATGCGGCGTCCAAAATTTGGAATAACCTTCCCCCACCTATAAGGTCTCTAAACTCCTTGTACTCTTTTATAAGACACCTTCGGAAGTTCCTTATGGAGGCGCTGCAGAGAATGGGTATGGTGAAGGGTAATATGTCATTTATTTGATCTTATTGGCGCGCTCTGTGTAAAATAACTCCTTTTTATTTTTACTTACCGTATCAGTTGCCTCTTATATGCACTTATGAATGTAGGAGTTCTTTATGAACTTTGACCTGATGTGTAAATGTTTTTTATGCTGCTCAGTATAGTAAAGTTTCATGTTATGTATTGGCTTGGTATAAAATATATAATAATATTTTAATAACTTATCTTGTGACACTTTTGTATTTATATATAAATTATATGTATTTTTTTTGCGTATGATTACCTAATATGTAACAGCCCACCTCAGCCAGCTCCTCACAGGGCATGGCGTATTTGCCAAGTACCTGTGGGAAGGTGGCGGGGGTGGAATCGGACCCCGTGTGCCGTAGTGCGAGCCATGGTCGGCAGCCAACAGTGCTGGGCCGCCGTCGCCTCGTTTGCTAGCGAGGTGATGGCGGCCAAACGAGAGGCTTTGCGGGTGCGGAAGCGTACGGGACAGACACTCCCGCCCCGCTATCCTGTTCGGGGGCGACGACGTGCTCTATACATGCGCGCCCCCGAATAGTATCTGGTCGTGGGCGGAAGGTCGGGGAACCCCGCCTAACTGATCACATGGCGACGGGCACCCTTCCCGTGTTCCGGGGGGTGCCCACTCAGCGCACGCCCGTACCGGCCGCTCTCTACCTCCTCTGCTTACAGAGGGGCGCTCGAGAGCGGTGGAGGTGCGGTCTAGATTCTTCAGCTCCTTAGGGAGCTCTAAGGTGGTCGCTTTTCTGGCTGCCTTGAAACCGACCCCTCCACTCTGGGGTGCTCCTTGCCAGCCCGCAGTGATTTAACCTCAGGCCTACCCTGCGAGCCAGTTTTAAGGTGAGGCGGAACTCCGCGGGGTTTAGTGGGTAGGACGGCACCTCTCTATGGGCCGAGAGCTCCACACACCGTCCCTGCTGCCCCCGCAGCAGGGATGACTGTGCGTAAAGGCATTCCCCGCGACAACAATAAACAAAAATGTAACAGCCTGCACGGAACCTGTTTGTGCACCTGTGAGCGTAAATAAAATTAAAGCTCAATGGTCTAGTTGAAAATCAGCGCCAGACTCTAGTTTGGCATCATGCTGAACTAGACATTTTTGTCATAGATGTGTGGCACGCATTTCACATTTGTACTGCATTATTTATCATTTTTTTTAATAACGTGGAAAAACACAATTCGATTCGAGACAGGGATTGAACCTGTGACCTTTTCCTAACCAGGGCAATGTTCTAGCCACCTGAACTACCCGAACCGTATCGAATCAAGTTGAAATTCTCCACCATATTTATATCGTCATTTTAAGAGTATGACCAGAGCCATCTATCGATCTAATGAACAACTCGATACCAATGAACAGTGTTACAACTATTTTTAAACATTGATGCAATGGACTCCACTCAGTATATTGATAAATTTTTAAAGCAATTATTTGCTAATTTTCTCATAAATTTTTAATAAAGTGGAAAAAGACAATTCGATTCGAGACAGGGATTGAAACTGTGACCTTTGCCTAACCAGGGCAATGTTCTAGCCACCTGAACTACCCGAACCGTATCGAATCAAGTTGAAATTCTCCACCCTATTTATATCGTCATTTTAAGAGTATGACCAGAGCCATCTATCTAGCTAATGAACAACTCGATACCAATGAACAGTGTTACAACTATTTTTAAACATTGATGCAATGGACTCCACTCAGTATATTGATAATTTTTTAAAGCAATTATTTGCTAAATTTCTCTTTTTTTTTTAATAAAGTGGAAAAAGACAATTCGATTCGAGACAGGGATTGAACCTGTGACCTTTGCCTAACCAGGGCAATGTTCTTGCCACCTGAACTACCCAAACCGTATCGAATCAAGTTGAAATTCTCCACCATATTTATATCGTCATTTTAAGAGTATGACCAGAGCCATTTATCGAGCTAATGAACAACTCGATACCAATGAACAGTGGTTAGGCAAAGGTCACAGGTTCAATCCCTGTCTCGAATCGAATTGTCTTTTTCCACTTTATTAAAAATTTATGCGAAATTTAGCAAATAATTGCTTTAATAATTTATCAATATACTGAGTGGAGTCCATTGCATCAATGTTTAAAAATAGTTGTAACACTGTTCATTGGTATCGAGTTGTTCATTAGCTCGATAGATGGCTCTAGTCATACTCTTAAAATGACGATATAAATATGGTGGAGAATTTCAACTTGATTCGATACGGTTCGGGTAGTTCAGGTGGCTATAACATTGCCCTGGTTAGGCAAAGGTCACAGGTTTAATCCCTGTTTCGAATCGAATTGTCTTTTTCCACTTTATTAAAAATGTATGAGAAATTTAGCAAATAATTGCTTTAAAAATGCATTATTTATATTTATTTATTATTTTAATTTTTGTGTGCACACTTTGTGATAAATAAACGGTTTTTCTTTCTTTCCTTCGGGGATAAAGGATATTCATATGTAATATACGAGTATAATAATATATATCTATAATAATATATATGTAATGTATAATAATTTGTATATTTAGGTAATATGTATAATAATTTGTATATTTAGGTAATATGTATTAGAATTTGTATATTTAGGTTCAAAATTTGTGAGAAATGGAAAGTGTGATTGTGACATTGCACGACGAGTTTTGGCTGGAAATCAAGTGAATGGAGCCATGCACGCCTTTATGAGCAGTCAGAACGTGTCTGAGAAGGCAAGACTGGCTGTGTAGTGTAGGAAGAAGTACTCCTCTATGGAGTACTTTTTCCTACACTCATGTATGTCAGTGAAAGTTGGGTGTGGCAGAAGAAGCATAGAAGTAAAATTAATGTAGTGGAAATGTGAAGTCTGCGGATTATAGCTAGAGTGAAATTGATGGACAAAGAAAGGAACAGTGTGATAAGGGAACATTGCGGTATGGTAGAAGAAGTAGTGACTAAGATAGAAAAAGGTATGCTTAGATGGTTCGGACACGTGGAGAGGATGGATGAAAGTAGACTAACGAAACAGATTTATCAGAAGAGAGTGAATGGGCAAACTGGTAAGGGGCGACCTCGACGTACATATGTCAATCAGATAGAAGACATTTTGGAAAAAGGTCATGTCAAGAGTACCCTTAACCCGTGTGTGTATGAAAACACTTATGAAAGTGGAAGAAGCGAAAGTTGTATGCCAGGATTGTAGTAGGGGAAAGCCATAGTCTCTGCCTACCCCGATGGGAGACAGGCGTGACTATATGTATGTATGTAATATATGTACATATGTATATATGTAATATATTATCACAATTTAGTCTTTTAAATCGAAACCTTGTACATAATTTAGTTATCATAATTAATGGCATACTTAATCATATGCACATGGACTCCTAAATCAGTGAACTAATTTAATTTAGATTGCATCCTTATCTAGCTAAATCTATTTAAGATAATTCTGATATTAATTCAGAGATTAGTAGATTAAACTAAGTTAATGAACTAGCTTTCGTATTGGTTGACAGTGTCTAAAGAAGTTCAGTGTTGGCTTAGGTAAGTGTGTGAATTTATGTGTTAGGAATCGACTCCATGATACGAATTCTCGGTATTTTCTGGTTTAGGTATTGACTGCCTCGGTGGCGCAGTGGTAGTGTATGCGACTGCCGCGACTGAGATCCAGGGTTCGATTGTCGGGTCGAAAAAATATTTGTGTAATGCACAAATGTTTGTTTCGGTGTTTTAGTGTTTCATATGTATATCTTGTAAACCGTTGCCTCCCGAACTGATGGTCGTCACCATTAAAACACAATCCACAAGATGACGCGTATATTTCAAACAAGGGTAATAACTGACAGCTTACATTTATTAGCAATTAGACACATCTGTCCACATCTATCGTTCCACGACCAATGCCACCGCACCCGCGTTCTATCAAGTTGTCATCTACCCCCCTATTTTTCTGTGTTATCGACTATATGAATGTTACCAGATTTTATTTTAAATTGCTACCGTAAAAATAGCTAATCCTGTTAATAAAATCAAGGCAAATTATTGAAACCTTTCACTCGACCATCCTGATGACATGTATGACCTCATACATGCTGGTGCATGTATGAGGTCATAGGTTTAATTGGTTCCACCTGGTGGTGGAACCAATTAAACCTTTCACTTGGTAAAGCGCGGTGTTTTAGGCATATTCTGCAAAACAAATAATCACAAGAATAATAATACTACTAGTGAATAACCAAAATTAGGTCTTCTGTACAGGTACTATGTAAAGCATATTTTTGTGAAATCAATACAATTTATAAATGTATAAATCTACAACACGTCTAAACGCAATAAGTTATTGTTTTATCAGTAATTATTATAAATTTGTACTTATGCATTTTACACAAATAATTATCATGGTAACCGAACAATTTAAATTCTTAAATACATATCCTTATATCCTTAAATCCATAATCAATAATCCTTAAATCCTAAATCCAAAAATCCACAAATCCAAATTTCCAATATTCCAAAAATCCATAAATCCATAATTCCATAAATCCATAAATCCATAAATCCATAAATCCAAAATTCCATAAATCCATAGTTCCATAAATCTTTAAATAACTAAATACTCAAATATCCAATTACCTAAATTCTCAGGTACCTAAATACCTGATAAATCCTAAAATACTGAAATTCTTATGACCAGTTAGCCTTCATTAATATTATTCACAATGGTAATTAACAATTCTCTTCTTTCTTTTTTGTGACTAAATACATTTGACAAATGAATTTCATCTGCATAATTTAAATTTGTCATTATATCACTTTTAACCTTGTACGAAACATAATGCAGCGATAGAGTTCGATTGTATATGAGCTGTGAGCAGAGGACATGTGCGCTTAATACTACCAACCGTATTCAATTGATGTCAGGTCAGGACACAAACTCGTTAATATCTCATACCTAACTCAAACACAGAACGGGAACAAAATATTATTATATATAACTAATTGAATCGGGCGTTACATGGCGGAAATCCATCGTAGAACGATAATAAAGGAGGGGAGGAGGATCCCACCACACACCCTCGATTCGTCAATCCTAACGCACAACGGTCGAGGATAACCTCCACCAATTGTAACGGAGGAATGACGAACCGAACTCCTCAAGGAAAAGGATGTAGGAGAGGCAAAAGGAAACCCTACCCTCCAGGTTGTCAAAACTTTTGCAATATTCCGCTTTACAGCGGAAATTTGTATCTGTAAAGCGGAATATTGCAAAAGTTTTGACAACCTGGAGGGTAGGGTTTCCTTTTGCCTCTCCTACATCCTTTTCCTTGAGGAGTTCGGTTCGTCATTCCTCCGTTACAATTGGTGGAGGTTATCCTAGACCGTTGTGCGTTAGGATTGACGAATCGAGGGTGTGTGGTGGGATCCTCCTCCCCTCCTTTATTATTATTATATATATCAAAGACATGATACATCAACATAAACATCAAATCTTAAAATTGGGATTATTCGGCTTAGTCGGTAGTGTTGCCATCTTCATTATCCGTATCATCTATACTCAGTGATTCCACGTGAATCCATGGTTGCATCCTGTCTGCAGCAACTGTAGTTTTGCGTTTGTTTTTCATTCCTTCAAATCCCGCGATTGGAGCAATTTTGTAACGGTCATTCCCTAATACTTTTTTAACTCTGAAGGGACCTTCGTAAGATGGCATTAGCTTCGTACTCTGACCTTTATTTTGAAACGTCACTTTCGTTATTTTAACAAGATCCCCCTTTTTGTAGGCACGTGCCGGGCGTCTTCCCCGGTCGTAATATTCTTTTTGCTTAGTTTGGGCTTCGTCAATTTTTTGTTTGACTTCCGCACGAAGGCTGGGCAAACCAGAAATTTCACGGGTGTCTTCGACAACAGCATTTAGGGCCGGCTTGACTTCGCTATTCATTGCAATACCAAACATGACCTCGGCTGGTGTCTTACCGATGGGTTTCTGTATAGTGTTATTTAAGCCCCATTGTATCTTTCCTAGTTTGTTGTCCCATTCTTTCTCGTTGTCCCTTATATTTTGCGCTTTTAAGGAGTCAAGTATGGTCCGGTTGTATCGCTCAACCTGACCGTTAGCTCTCAGACTTGCCACTGCGTTTAATATGTGTTTTATGCCACGTTCAAGACAGAACCTCCTGAATGCATGGGCAGTGAAGCAAGACCCGCGATCGCTTACTAGCCTGTCAGGGGATCGAAATACGTCAAAAATGTCTTGCAACGCCTTTATCACATTTTGAGTATTAGTGTTCCGGACAGGTTTAATAAACAAAAACTTGGTGAATGAGTCTACAACAGTTAGTATATGTGTGAACCCTTTTTTAGATTTTACAAAAGGTCCAAGGTGATCGATGTGCAAAGTGTGGAAAGGGATCGCGGCTTTTTCTATAGGGTGTAGCAGCCCTTCCCGACCCTTAGGCGTCTTGTTAGCATATGCACAATCGATGCATGCACTAACGTATTTTTTTATAAATCGTGTCATTTTAGCAAACCAGTAGGTTTTCTTTATGCGTTCTAAGGTTTTCTCAAAACCGACGTGCCCTATGTCATCGTGGTTCATTTTGCACATCTGCCACCTTGCCCCCCTTGGAACCACCCATCTAAGGCAGTTTTTGTCCCCCTCCATACATCTAAATAACCTATTGTTCTTCAAAACATAATTACTTTTAATGTAATCTAAGCCCTTGGGATCTAGATTACTGCTGAGAATGTCTCGTATTCTGCATAACTCGGGGTCTCCCAGTTGTAGTGTAAGCAGCCAGTCATCATCGGATATAACTAGCACCGATGGATACCTTACGAGATCTGCTGTGTCCGCTTCGTCCGTGGGATTCCTGGAAAGGGCGTCAACATGACACATTTTCGTCCCTGCTCTATATTCGATACAGCAGTCAAACTCTTGCAAGGCTATCCACCATCGGGCGATTCTGGGTATAAGATCACGCTTTTCAAATGTGGAGCGCAGTGCACTGCAATCACTGACAACTTTGAAAGCTTTGCCCAAGAGATACACTCTGAATTTTTTTAGAGCACAAATAACTGCGAGTGTCTCTAATTCATATGAGTGAAAGTTTCTCTCTTCAGGGGTTGTCTGGCGACTGAAATAAGCCACGGGATGGAAGGATCCTTGACTCCCAACTGGGCGCTGAAGTAATATACCTCCGACACCTACCCTACTGGCATCCGTATGTAGCTCTGTCTCGGCCGTCGGGTCGTACAGAACCAAGACTGGTCTTTCTACCAACTTCGATTTCAGAGTTTGGAATGAGTCCTCCTGTTCAGTCGTCCACTCCCACGTAGCATCCTTCTTCAGTAACTTCGTAAGTGGGTGAGCCAACTGAGCAAAGGACTTAATAAATTTCCGGAAGTAACTCACGAGTCCCAAAAATTGGCGTACATTGTGTACATTCTGCGGTAATGGAAAATCTGTGACGCTTTGAATTTTTGCTATTCCTGGGCGCATACCGGCTGAGCTGATTTCATACCCTAGGTAGTCAATTTTATTCTGCAGGAAACTGCACTTCGACAGATTTAGTTTGAGCTGTGCATTTTCTAATAGCTTGAGGACGTGTTCCAGTCGATCCATACATTCGAAAGGGGTCTTTCCGAAAATCAGGAGGTCATCCAAATATACGGTGGCTTTATTAAACCGAGCTTGTCCCAGGATATGGT
Organism: Thumatha senex; assembly: GCA_948477245.1. NCBI lineage: Eukaryota > Metazoa > Arthropoda > Insecta > Lepidoptera > Erebidae > Thumatha > Thumatha senex. The sequence goes on along the minus strand of OX419741.1, from coordinate 21,193,041 downwards.
TCATCATCCTTTGAAAGACAGCTGGAGCATTGGCCAAACCGAACGGCATGCGATTATACTTGTACTGACCTTCCGGCGTGACAAAAGCAGTCAGATGTTTACTCGCCTCCGCGATTGGTACTTGGTAGTACCCTGACATTAGGTCAAGTGTGATGAACCATGCCTGTCCAGACAATCTCGCTATTTCGTCCTCTATTATGGGGATAGGATACCTTTCCTTTACGGTGATCGAATTTAGTGCCCTATAATCCACGCAAAGTCGTATGCCACCGTTCTTTTTACGTACGAGTATTATAGGGCTCGCGTAATTAGATGTCGACTCACGGATGATGCCAGCTTCTAGCATTTCGTCAACCATTTCTCTTACTTTTTCTCGTTCGTGGTAAGAGAGACGATACGGTCTGTAGACCACGGGGCGCTGGCTGTTTAACCCAATGCTCATTTCAGTTACATTTGTACAGCCAAGATCCGCCAAGTTTTGGGCAAAACACCGTTCGTGGCGCTGTAATATACCTATGAGTCTTGTCTTAGCCTCATCGGGGACTGTCTCGCCTATCTGTATTTGCATCTCGTCGAGTCGTTTAGCAGAGGACGGTTCGGCCTGTGTGACTTTAACCATGGAATCTTCAGTGCTCACAAGTCTATAAACAGACTCCACCCTTTCTGCCCGCGAAAACACTGAGCGCTCCTGAAGACAGCAAGGCACTGTGCACGGGTGTATTGTAACAGAAAGCGAACCGCCCTTCACTTCATAAACCCCGCCGCAAATAACATATTGTTGTCCTAGTTTTCCTACTACCTTTGTGTCGACTATCACACTGCCTGTGAATGATGTCTCTGTCATAGCCCTAACACTAGCAGTCCCAAAAAGTATACAATATGCTAATATCCTAACTCTTTCGCGATGATCGTCATCCTCATCCGGTATGTAGTTCGGCGTTTCGGTGTCGACATGTATAAATTTGAGCATGTTAACGTCCTTGTAGACAACTATGTGAGGTTGTTCCGTATAACTCTGTCCAAAGAGCAAAGGCTTCTCCAGGAGTCAATCTTGTACTACGCGACATGAAACGATAGCATCTACGCCATCTATTGATAGTTTTAGTTTCGCCGAACCCTCTGAGCACACAAGGCTGTTACCAAAACCTTTCATAGTAGAAGGCTTATGGTCGTGAGTCAGTCCAAGATTCGCAAAGTTGGACTGTGAGATCAAAGTGACTTCACTACCAAGATCAATGAACGCTTCGAGCGGCGTACCTTCGACGCTTACTACTTTTATAAATTTATTACACGGAATTGTACTTGAAATGCGCATAGTTTTGGCCACTGCATCAGCGTTCGTTGATCCTGTGTTCAGTTTAGTGTGACACAGTTCAGATTTATGTCCTATTCTGCTACAATGGCTACATTTAATTAAAGGCTTAGGGCATTTAGAGTACGGATGACCTTTCTCCTTGCAGTTAAAACAGAATAAACCGGGGTTAACCCTTGTATTAATTCTATTGTTCGACTTATCATCACCCGCATTTACATTCCTGTCTTTATATAACGGCGACGGCACATAAAAAATTCCTTATTATTGCTAATTAGGAACTTCAACAGTTTGTCAGGCTCGTCACACCTTAGCGCTAGGGCGCTAGATCTCGTGGTCCTGTCACTAATGCCATGGATGATGCAATCAACCGCGCGTCTACCAGTAATTTCGCATTGATTGAGAAGCGCTAACTTTTCGTAATAATAGTTTTGGATATACATGTCCTCGAGCATCTGCCCGTAGTTTTGCTCACATGGAAAAGCATTTGATAATTTAACTTGCCAATCCTCCCAACTATACAATATTGAATTCTGGCTTTCGTACCAGGTTTTTGCTAGCCCAGACAATTTTTGCATTGCGAAGTGAATGACTGTCCTTTCGTCCCAACCATAGACCTTCGCACACTCGTTTACCTTTTTTAACCATATATCCATACGTTGGTTTTTCTCGGAAGGATTAAACTCAGGGATTATGTTTTTACTGTCTCTGTTAGAAAAGTGTGTGCTCTGGCCTGGCTGTGATGGAACGATGTCTTTAATAGACTGTATAATCTGAGTAACATCTTTAGTGGAAAAATATGGACTTCGTGACCTTTTCGTATGGTGTCCGTCGTGACGTCTCGCAGTAGCCGCGTCAGGTACGCGCAGACGGCTGCGGGAGCGGCTGTGGCTGCAGCTGTCGCGCCTCGACCCGATGCGTGATCGACGCCGCTCGCTCCGTTGACGGTGTTGTCCGACGTCACGTTGCCGTTGTAGGTCGAGCTCCATCAAACGAACCCGATCCTGCTCCCGCCTCAGCTCCACTTCACGCTCCAGCAGCGAAGCTCCAGGGCGACTGTGGCTGCGACTCCGTCGAGTGCTGTCACGACCACGGCACCTGGTGGGACTGCGCCTGGAGCGTGAACGGTTGCGACGGGGAGTCTCAACACTCCGTGCTATAATATTTTCAGACTCCATCACCTGAAACTCGTATCATAAAATTGTGTGCATTAGAATTTAATTATTTGTTTTTTTTTTTGTTATAGCGAGATCTTGTAATATCTCGGAAACCGTGTGTCCTACGTAAAAAATAACGAAATTTTGGGTCCCCTTTTATACACCCCAGATTGTGATATTTGCTAGAACCCCTCGTATTTTTTTTTTGTTTTTTTTTTTTTAATCTCATGAGCATGAATTTTAATGCAGCATTAGAAAGAAATGTAAAGATACACTACATCATTCACCACGACCCGTGTACTTTAACCGTCGGAAACGATTATTTTTTTATAAATATATATTTGGCACGTCAAAATGGCGTCGTCCGCCTGATGTTAACGTGACGACGACCCGTGATTTTGGGCCGCTATTTCAACCATCTATATTAATCGTAATCAGGCCGGCTGCTAATATTAGTTATGCAAATTAATCGCAATGGTTACAAACTTCAGTGTAAAACTACATCATCAACAATTTGGCACTAGGATTAGCGAGAAATTTTGAGGTCAATTGATATAATTTGGCGCGAAACAAAAAGTTTAATGTAGACGCATACTTACAGTTTATTTATGTTTATCCCACTTCTGAGATGTAAACCGTTGCCTCCCGAACTGATGGTCGTCACCATTAAAACACAATCCACAAGATGACGCGTATATTTCAAACAAGGGTAATAACTGACAGCTTACATTTATTAGCAATTAGACACATCTGTCCACATCTATCGTTCCACGACCAATGCCACCGCACCCGCGTTCTATCAAGTTGTCATCTACCCCCTATTTTTCTGTGTTATCGACTATATGAATGTTACCAGATTTTATTTTAAATTGCTACCGTAAAAATAGCTAATCCTGTTAATAAAATCAAGGCAAATTATTGAAACCTTTCAATCTATATGTATGTATTTAGAAATATATAAATATGTTTAATAGTCGTCTAGATCCCATAACACAAGCTTATATTAGCTTACTTTAGGCTAGAAGCCGCTGCGTAAAAAAAGTCACACAATTTTTACTTATTTTATTTGCATTTTGTGCTACATAGTTCTTTTTCATCTGTACATGAATATAGACAATTTTTGTGATTGAGGGTATACATTTTTAGTTGAGAAACTTTTCTTTTGTGTGTGTTTGTTCTTCTCTATAGATCTCATTAACAAGAAAGCGTCCCTGAAGGATCCAAAAACAAGCACTCTGAAAGGGTTTTGTTACACTTTCCATCAGGTGGGCCGTACACTTGTCTGCCACCTAAGTGGTATAAAAAAAATTCTCTATGTACACCATTAGCAGATGAACTTGATTTTATTAACCCCCGAAAAGAGGGTTTTATAAATTTGGTGATGTCGATTTTTGTGTATGTGTGTGTGTTAATCTGTGGAGATTTCAATGCGATTTTTTTTATTTGAAAGCCGGTTTCCTTGCGATGGTTTTTAGCTATGTTTGAATAATATCGGTCTAGCAGTGTAAGATTATCAGCCCTTTTCCAGAATGATATAAGGCATTTTTAGCGTACGTTTATTCGATAATGAACGTATGCCAGTGTAATAGTTAACATAACATAACATACTTTCACGCCTTTATCCCCGAAAGGGTAGGCAAAGGCGTACTATACGCCCACGTTTCACCATTTGCTTTGCTTTTTGTCCCACGTAACAGGTGAGCCCATTGCCGTGTTGAAATGGACAGGTGCAGGTTGTGGCGACCTGCTGTTGAAAATTTTTAAGCCGACCATAAGGCATTCAACTTGGCTTAACGACTGACATGTTACTGGCAACCGGGACCAACGGCTTAATGTGCCTTCCGAAGCACGGAAACGCTCGGAAATATAAATGCCACTAAGTGGTCACCCATCCGAGGACCAGCCATAGTGAAAGTTGCTTAACGCAGTGATCGTTTATAGAACACTACGTCCGCGGGGCCACGAGTGCTTCGTATAATGGTTAAATGACAACTAATTGATAATTTTAACCTGATGCTGCAACCAAAATCGTCTCCAGAGGAAAATCTTCGACAACTCACAGCATGTCGTATTTAGGTTCAATAGATTAGTTTTACTGAATAAGTACCTTGCAATACGGTCACGTTGACCTGGTGCTGCAACCAGTATGATCTCCAGAAAACCCTAATCTTTGAAAACTTATACTTTTTATTAAAGGGTTGTTCCTTAAACTATAGGTATTTTTGGCGAAGAAGGTTTACCCGAAAATTTTGGTAAGGTTCGATGAAACTATACAGCTTCACTGACTTTAACCTAAATTTAACCCAGAGGTCAATTTAGATTAAAGTATTAAAATTCTACCCAAACTGTACTCAGTGAATTTAGTTATTAATTGACTTAATAGATTCCTTACCAAAGCACTTAAATATGTAACTTTGTTAAACCGAAGAAATTTGATAGATAGAAGATGAAAGTGCTGTTATAAATTTGTTTGTGATTAAAAGTTTACAAAGAAAATTCCTTCAACGATATATCGGTAGATTTTTTGAGAATGACGTTAACACTGACTGGGTCGTGCGGCCCTGAACTTTGTTCACCTAGCCTAGCATGTTCTATTCTGTTTACTATTATTCTATTATATATAAATAAATAAAAATAAATATCCATCACGCCTTATCCCCGAAGGGGTGGCAGAGGCATATTATATGCCCACTTTTCACCGTGTGGATTCCTGTCCCACGTAATAGGGGGTGAGCCCATTGCCGTGTTGAAATAGACAGACGCAGTTTGTGGCTACCTGCTGTTGAAACTTTTTAAAGCCGCCCGTAAGGCCTTCAACCAGGCTTAACGACTGACATTTTACTGGCAACCGGGACCAACGGCTTAACGTGCCTTCCGAAGCACGGAAACGCTCGCAAATGTAAATGCCACAAAGTGGTCACCCATCCGACGACCAGCCATAGAAAAAGTTGCGTACCTCAGTGATCGTTTACCGAACACTGAGACCGCGGGGCCACGAGCGCTTATATATATTGTGTTTATATATGTGTATAATATGTGTGTGAGTATACAGTTTCATATATATATATATATATATTTTATAATTCATACAACGTTTAAATATACCTAACCATTTTGTAATTACTCTGTAAGCTTTCCTAAAATAAATAAATAAATGTTTAGGCTACAATATATTTTCGTACCACTGAGGTGGCAAACAATCATACCCACCTGAGGGGAAACTGGTCATCGTTCTCGTAGCCAGAGGTGAGGCACTCGCGCTGCAGACTATGTAAGAACTTTCTAAGATTCCCTTTGAAGAACCTCGTACTGTAGTCATTTGGGAAAACCCAGGCAGGGAGTTCATTCCCCAATCTACGTACGCATACGTATCTATATACGAGGTCACCTAGTGCACTCCCGCCTTACCTATTTAATCCCGTCGCTTATAAATTCCACAACAAAGTATAAAATTTGCCCGATTTGTGGACATTTATGACTACTGCTTCGCTCTCCATTGTAGTAGCGTAATGATATGTAATCAATGGCCTCTCTCGATAAATGGGCTATCGAACACAAAAAGAATTTTTCAAATCCAACCTGTAATTCTTGAGATTAGTGCGTTCAATCAAACAAACAAACTCTTCAGATTTATATATTAGTATGGATATACAGTCAGTGTGAATAACGTGAATCTAAGAGGCCCCACCACGGGGCCCCACAATGATGTCCTGGGCCCAAGCAACCACACCAGTTACTTGCGCTGACGTAAAGTGAGATCCCATAGAAGGTTAAATATACCTATACAGATAAATAAAATTTTAATGTCTGTTTGGAATTCCGAATTAAGAGCTTTTCACAAAAATATGCTTTTTGTGAAAAAAAAAAGAAAACAGTACTTACCTAAACACAAAATATTTTTAAATATTTTCTGTCTTTGTGTCTATCTGTTTGTTCCGGCTAATCTCTAAAACGGCTGGACCAATACCAATGGAAGTTTTCAGTGGCAGATAGCTGATGTTATAAGGCGTAACTTAGGTCACATTTTATTCCCATATTTCCACGGAGACGGTGTGAAAACATGGTTGAAACCGCGGGGCATTTTCTGGTTTTAGTTTATGTATTCTGTTTCGGAATACAAGAATTGGCCGACCGATTCTTGAGTTATAAATTGTGTAACTAACACAACTTTGTTATATGTTTATAATTTTTTTTATTAGACCTACATATTTTTGCGTAATTTTTATTGAAATGAAATTGATGAAGTGAAAATGATATTAGTTAAAAATGAAATGAATGAATTGAAAATGAAGTGAAAATTTAATGAGATAAAAATGGAATGAAAATGAAATCTTTATTCATGTAGTTATTGTTTCATTTTATTATTGTGTGAATTCCGCTACTCGTATTTTATTTGATTTGTTTTCATTATATATATTTATATAAAGAGTGTAACTATTTAAGGATGTTTAAAATATGGGTGTAGGTAGCCCCATAAAAATCTTTGAGGTTCAAGCAATCTTACTATAGCAGTGCATCTGCTTATCGACTGATGAGGCAATGACGCATGCGCCTTCACGTTTTTAATTACTATGTTATTTTATTTTTTTAAATTCTGTTTATTCATCTATCACGCCTTATCCCCGAAGGGGTTGGAGAGGCATATTATATGACCACTTTTCATTGTGTGTATTCCTGTCCCACGCAATAGGTGATGAGCCTATTGCCGTGCGGAAATAAATAGACTACCAGCTGTCAAAATTTTTCAAGCCGCCCATAAGGCCTTCAACTTCACTAAACGACTGCCATGTTATTGGCAACCGGGACTAACGGCTTAACGTGCCTTCCGAAGCACGGAAATGCTCGCAAATGTAAATGCCACAAAGTGGACACCCATCCGAGGACCAGCAATAGTGAAAGTGGCGTAACTCAGTGATTGCTTACAGAACACTGAGTTCGCGGGGCCACGAGCGCTCACTTTTTAAATTGACTTTGAATACTGAAATGTCTTCTCTAACAAGTCAAGCGAACCTCGCAATGATTTTTATCGAACTTTTTTGGAAACTCATTAGCTAACTTCATTACTTAGTCTCAACTTACAAGTCAATTTGAAATTTCAACAAAATTCTTTAACCAAGAAAGTAATTGGTTGATCACTTTAAAACATTTTTGAAAGGTAAAGCTTAAGTAATATCTTATCAAATTAGTGTATCAATTTAAATGTTTCTGTTGAGTGGTAAAGGGTTAAGTAAAAAGTTGTCGGGACAGGGTTCTTGGTAACGGTTTTTGATTCTATTTAAGTTATATAATTTTCTTGTGGTTCGATTTTATAAGTTAGCGTCGTAATATGAACTAGAACGACAGTTGATCACAACAAAATAAAAAGAAAATATCTGCTGGAAGATATTTCTTATAGCCTAAGTATATTGCTTATGGTGTTTTCGTTTCAGTAACATGGTAGTCGTTAAGTGAAGTTTAAGTTAAAGGCTTGAAAAATTTCAACTGCAGGTAGCCCCAACCTCCGTCTATTTCAATACGGAATTGGGCTCACCACCTTACGTGGGACAGGAATACACACGGTGAAAAGTGGTCGTATAATATGCCTCTGCCATCCCTTCGGGGATAAGTTGTGAATGATAAACCTTATATTATATTCTCTATAATTTCTAATACTCTTGCCTACTTTAATATTTCTAGTGTGTAGATAAACAACGATAAATAAATAATAAATAAATATAGTGGGACACTTTTCACTCATCGCCATTTAGTCCAAAGAACGCTCAAAAAGCTTATGATTGGGATTTACATTTCTAAATACACACATATTATACATGTGGAATCACCCAAACTCCGAAATACACATTTCTGGATCATACAAATATTTTGTTCCGACACGAGCATCGAACCCGGGACCTCAGTCGCGGCAGTCGCATAAACTACCACTGCGCCATTAAGGCAGTCAAATAAATAAATAAATAACTATTGTGGAACACTTTTCACATAGCGCCATTTAACCCAAAGTAAGTGAATATAAGCTTGTGGTATGGGATCTAGATAACATAATAAGAAGAATAATCAATAAGGAGAATCAGTATCAAAACAATAAGAGTAGTCATGTCATAATAGAACTATTTTATAAAAGTGAATCACTATAAACGTATTTTTAGGCTATATTATTGTTTAGTTTACATCAACTCTCAATAGTAAACATAGTTTGTGCTTTCATAAGGAATACATTGTCCTACAATACTTACTTGTAAAATCAGGTCATGTTTGTTTGGAGAAAAAATATAAAAGTAATGGCAACCTCTTTGTTGGATTCGTGACATAATTTTGCTTTTGCGTTTGATTCTTTGGTTGGCTTTTTGCAATTTTTATTAAGACTATTTGTTTGAAAAATATATCTTCGTATGTCTGATATTTGACTGCCTGCGTAAGAGGTAATGTATGCAACTGTCACGCTGAAACATATTTATTTCAACTGGGTCGAAACAAATATTTGTGTGACGCGCAAATATTAGTTTCAGAGTTTGGGTGTGCCCTATGAATAATATATATGTACTTTTTTTATTTATTTGACAATACAAAATGGCGCCACCCGCCTGATGGAAAGCAGAGACGATGATCCGTGATTGAGGGCCGTTATCCCTGCCGGTAGGGCCCCGATAGCAAGGCCCAGAGATATGCGTTTTTACGCTTTTCTCAAAGGACCCAGTATTTTAAGAGGAGGGAAACATGTGCGCTGAATATAAATTTAGAAATAGTTCTTCTGTAATCTTACCATTTTACGTATACTATGAATTGAGAAGTTAAAACAAAAATTTTAGCGCGGTGGTTGAAGCGCTCGTGGCCTCGCGGTCTCAGTGTTCTGTAAACGATCACTGAGTTACGCAACTTTCACTATGGCTGGTCCTCGGATGGGTGACCACTTTGTGGCATTTACATTTGCGAGCGTTTCCGTATTTCGGAAGACACGTTAAGCCGTTGGTCCCGGTTGCTAGTAAAATGGCAGTTGTTAAGCCTGGTTGAAGGCCTTATGGGCGGCTTGAAAATTTTAATAGCAGGTAGCCACAACCTGCGTCTGTCTATTTCAACACGGCAACGGGCTCACCACCTATTACGTGGGACAGGAATCCATACGGTGAAAAGTATATAATATGCCTCTGCCACCCCTTCGCGCATAAGGCGTGATGGATATTTATTTTATTTATTTTTATTTTAAAACAAAAAATACTGGTTTACACTCCGGGATTGCCGACAGAAGTCAAAACTAAAATTATTAAGAATTTAATTACCGCGTTCGCAAAAAATAATTTTACACGAAGGAGTCTTAATTGATTACACAATATTATTTAATAAGACCTGTAGATGACCGGGATCAACGTTAGGATGATATCACCTAACGTTGATCGCGGTCATCTACAGGTCTATATTATTTATTGAATCTACCAATTATCCATCAAAAAAAAAATATCTAGACACTTTCGTGGTCTGCTATATGTACATGCATAAATGCACACTATAGCTGCGTCTCGTGACAGTGTCGCGAGTCCAGAGAATTTATCTCATCTAAAAATATGTGTACCGCGCTAAAAGAAGTTTTTACTTCAAAATAAACATACAACTACATTAAACCATTAGTATACAGTTTTTTTTTAATAATTATTTAACGGCCTGGTTTCTAAGACCTTTTAGCCAAATCTTATTTATTATATCATATTTCTTCAATCTTATCTTCTAATTAGTCCTGTCCAGTCGATGTCGTGTCCTCAGGCTACGTCCTGGTCCTTGCCCTCAGTATAATGGTGATTCTTATACTAAGGTAGTCAGTGGACGTTTCGCGGCAAGAGAGAAAATAGCATTTCACTGCATATATATCATTGTCTTTCACTATAGCACGTTAACACAACTTTTATGTCCAAGAAACCACCACTCCCGCACATAAAAGAAGATAAATGCACTAGTTTTAGAAAATAATATATAGCAAGCATACGCACTTGTCACTCTTCCCGCCAAATGTATTAGTATACAGTATTTCACATACGACACAGGTAGAGTGCGATAATGACGCATGAGTCTCGTTCTATTCAAAACCGTTCGTTGACTAGCAGATAAGCTAACGGGAACAATTTCAAAGGGCCTAAGTTAAAAGAGAACAGCTTTAATAGGTCTTAGTGAAAAGGTGATTAATGATCTAGAACTAAAGATTGACACGTGAGGGCTCCTTTTATATGCGTTTAATCAGGTGTTTCTTGGTTTTGAGGTTAGATTACTCACTAACGTACGGCTTGGTTTTGTTTTATAATTTCAAAGTTTGCAGCATTAACGATAACTCACAACTTGTAATTACCATAATATAAACCACTACTACAATGTAGTCCTGATTATATTTTTGACATAATTTCAGGAGTCAGGGTAGGCTGAGATTTTCATTATGAAGACCACGTGAGAAACGAATTAGTCAAAAGTACTCGTATACCCAGACGTGCATGTATAAAGCGATTGATGAATCTGCAGGAAGCGATAGAAGTACAATGCATGGATCGGGAAGCCTGGGGATCTGTCCTTCTTGACTACCCTGTCAGGGTTACGGCGTGAAGATAGTCATAGTCATAATTTCACGTTGTAATAATGAAGGCATGAATTTTTATGGTAAAAGTTAGGTCTGGATAGTGCCATAACTTTTTTTTTGTTGTCGAGAGTTTTGACGGATATGGTAGAATTATGATTTTCATAAAGAAATTGGTTTAAACCTTTGCTACAGAAATAGTTTGCAAAACGATAAATAAAACATTCATTTTCTAGAGTTACCAAACTGTGTAAAATCAATTTATTTCACCTTAATCACAAATAACCCAAATACCGATTAAGTGAAAAAATTTATAAAAAGACAAGAATGTGTCAAATATATTTTTCGCTACTTTATAAATAAATATTGTGGGACACTTTTCACACAGCGCCATCTAGCCCAAAGTAAGCTAATATTAGCTTGTGTTATGGGATCTAGATAACTGATAAACATACTTATATATTTCTAAATACATACATATAAAACATAGGAAACACCTAAACTCCGAAACACACATTTGTGGATCACACAAATATTTGTTTTTACCCGGGAATCGAACCCGGGACCTCTTGCGTAGCAGTCGGATACACTCCCACCGCGCCACAGAGGCAGTCATAAAATTATAATATGCACCTTTCAGAGTTCACTTATTTCATTTTAGTACTGCTGTCACTTTTGGGCTGGAGCATCCGAATTCCAGCTTTGACCTTTCAATTCGGTAGAAAGGCGAGCCATGAGAATTAACATTATCCTATACTTGCGAGAGGTGTCGAGCCCTTTTGTGACAAGAGAGATTTCACCTTACCACACAATGGTGTGGTTTTTACATGATGCCTACGGCTACTTTCTATCCTGGCACTACTAGATATAGATAGCTTTAGACAGGGTCGGTAGCGTAGTGCACAAATGGAGCGCCTCTGGAATTGCAAACGTCCATTAGCTACCACCAATTGTCTGCCACCTTAGTGTTTTAAAAATATATAACCAAAATAAATATTGTGGGACATTTTTACATACCGCCATCTAGCCCAAAGTAAGCTAACGTAAGCTTGTGGTATGGGATCTACACAAATGGTAAACATACTTACCTATATATTTTTTAATACATATACATAGGAAACGCCCAATCTTCGGAACAAACATTTGCTGATCATACAAATATTTGTTTCGACCCGGGAACGTAACACGAGAACACAAATCGGCAATCGCATACACAACCACGTGCCTAGCCTACCCCAGCGAGGCAGTCATATTAACAAAATATTATTTCAAATTAACGGAGATTGGACAAAGGCTTATAGAAACAACTAGTGCTTCTCGATTCCATTCGGTCTTGGTGCAGAAGAACAAGTTAGCGTGTAAATGACTGCCTATGTGGCGCAGTGGGAGTGTATCCGACTGCTACGCAAGAGGTCGTGGGTTCGATTCCCACCCAGGATTCACACCCAGAAAACTTTGTGTTATGAGCACGATGGTTTATTCTGTATCTGGGTGATATTTATGTACAATATGTGTGTACTCATATTTAGAAATATATATGTTTATATTTAAAAGTTTCTAATTATTATGGATTTATCGGTTATCTGGTTAGTATAGTATAAGCTCTGATTAGTGTGGAATGATGATTATATGATAGATGGCGTTCTGTGAGTTGTCCGAACAATATTTATTTATTTATATTTAAATGGGGCGAGTGTGAAGGATTACCTTGCCCCCAAAAGGTTTATTTGCTAACTATATGTTTACTCTATCATCACATATCTACAACTTGATATCAGTGCAGGAAATATATTAAATTTTATTGAGATGTAAATTTTTTTAAATCTTCACGCTGTATCCCTGACGGGGTAGTCAGAGAGGACAGATCGCCAGGCTTCGCAATCCATGCATACTTCTTTCGCTTCTTCAAGATTCATCAATCGCTTCATACACGCACGTCTGGCTATCCGAGTACTTTTGACCTTCCCGTTTTTGAGCAATCTGCTCACGTGGTCTTCATATGTAAGTCTCGGCCTACCCTGACTTCTTCTACCCTCTGCTTTGGCACAATATATATTCTTCGTCAATCGTTCCTCACTCATTCGTTGGACGTGTCCAAACCAACGGAGCACGCCCTTTTCCAGCTTAACGCTGACACTTTCATTCAAACCTGCCATATTGCGTATCACTTCGTTACGTATTCGGTCAGCCAAAGTAACGCCGCACAATTTTCGAAGTAATCGCATCTCCACAGCATTAAATTTACTTTCATGCATCTGCTGACATACCCAGGTTTCGCTACCGTAAAGCAAAGTTGGCACTAGCACTGCGTCATGAATCGCCAGTCGTGCTACTTTTACGATGCTTTGTCGCTTTACGAATTGGGACAAAGCACCGTTAACTCTGTTTCCGGCAGCTACTCGCCGTTCTACATCCGAAGCACATCTTCCATCCGCGCTAAACATACTCCCTAAATACACAATTTCATTCACTTGCTCTAGACGTTCCTGGTTTACCCTAAACTCGCATTTACTTCTTACGTAATTTCTTTCAAATACTAGAACCTTAGTCTTACTTGCATTCAAGCGAAGACCCTTACTTTCATATTAGTGACTAATGCCTGAAGGTCGACTTCTGATGAGGCCATGAGCACCGCATCATCAGCGTACAGCAGACAGTTTACTGAAAAGTCACCCAAATTCACACCCTTATCACAATATTTAAACTTCTGCAGGCAACTGTCCAGATACACTATGAACAGCCAGGCGGACATGACACATCCCGGGTTGACGCCTGTACAGACATCAAAAAGAGGTGACACATCCCCCCTACTCGCACGCAAGCCTTACAGTCCTTATAAAGCGACTGTATTGCCCGCAGTAGCGAGCCGTCCATACCATATCCGGGCAGCAAATCCCACAGAGTTTCCCTCACAACGTTATCAAATGATTTCTCCAGATCCACAGATCCACAAAAGCGCAGAAAACCTTCTGGCTAATAGCCAGAAACTTCTCCGCGATCATGCGCAGAGAAAACACTTGATCCATGCAACCTCTTCCACGTCGGAATCCTCATTGAGCCTCCCATAAATATCTTTCAGACTTTTCTTGTATTCTTGCCGTTATAATCTTTGCATACACCTTACTATCTAAGCTGACCAAGCTGATCGCCCAGTAGCTGGAGCAGTTTAGGCGCGAGCCTTTGATTTTGTAAATAGGTACTACAACTGCTATTCGCCAGTCTTCTGGGACCTCACCCGTCTGCCAGCACAAGATGCATAACAGACATAGCATGTCCCAGACGCGCGACCCACCGTACTTGATCATCTCAGCAGTAACTCTGTCTTTTCCCTCAGCCTTACCACATTTCATGTTTCTTATCGCTTGTTCAAATTTCTTTCATACTAATGACTTCAATGACATCGGGATCCGGAGCATCAAAGTGAGCTCCACTTCCCGATGTGGCATCTCTGTCTTTTCTTGCATACATCTTTCCATAATATTCACTCCATCTCTGCAGGACGTCACTTTGGTCTGTTAGGACGTCATTGTTAACACTAAGCACTTTATTCATACTGCAGATTGCCGAACAACTCCGGTCTTGCCTACCTCTTTCCAGAAGAGCCTGGCATTATCCCGGAAATTGGACGACAACCTTTCATCCGCTTTCATTCTGCACCTTTTACGAGCTTCTTCTATCAGTGCCTTCGTGTTAACTTTCTGCAGCTTGTATCTCTCTTTCATATTAAAATCATTCTGCGAGGCTAAGTAGTCTAGCCATGCTTTCTTCTTCATTCGAACTGCTTCTTTCACTTCCTCATTCCACCATGCATCACGCTTATTACTACTGCCTCTTCTCGTTTCTCCACACACTTCCACAGCGGCATTTACCATACTATCCCTAAGGTTCTGCCATACACTTTCCACATTCTCACTACTAACATTGACGTCGCCAAGCTTTTCCGCTACCCTTTCTTTATATTTATCCCTAATGGATGCATCCTGCAGCTTCCAGCTTTTGATGCTATAAGTCGGCTCAGGTTCAGGACACTCGGCATGATGACGCCAACCCGCGAACAGACCCCTAATCATAGTTATTACTAGGTAGTGGTCTGATCCTAGGTCAGCGCCTAGATACACCCTTGTTTCCATCACCTGTTTACGGAGCCGACTATCCATTAGGAATAGATCTATCATGCTTCTCTTTGACTTACATCTCCTCGTATACATATGAATTTGTTTGTGGTAAAACATTGTGTTCGCCACAAACAAATCCTTTTCCTTACATAATGCCAGTATTAGCTTGCCAGCGTCGTTCACCCTTTTATCCCCATACTTCCCGAGTACCGACTCAAAACGATCGCGAGCGGTACCCACCCATCCATTCAAGTCTCCACATACTATAAGTCTTTCATTTCCTTCTATCACATTTAGAGCTTCTCTCATACTCTCCCAGAAGTCCTCTAGCTCACTCGCGTTCGACGAAGATACTGGCGCATAAGCAGCTACCAGGAAAATTTTCAACGGAACCAAGTTTTAGATGGATTTTAGTTTGTACTCATACATACCGGAGGCCAATCGCGAGGACAACAAAATTCCAACCCCCCGACTGCCATGCTCGCTCTCTGGTACTCCAGACCATAGCGCGAGCACCCCACCTAGGAGCTCCAAGACGTCGCTGCCCTTGCGCTTGGTCTCTGTCAAGCACACTACATCTAACTTTCTCTCATTCATAACATCCATCAACTCATTCATCTTATCTGCCATTCCTCCCCTAACATTCCACGCAGCTACCCTGCTCTCCATCCTCCACTTCCCGCCGTGTCGGGCCGCGCGTGTAGGGTGGCGGTCCCCTACGCCGCTCTGGCTCACACTTTTCGCACCAGCGGGGACGAACTGGTGCGCGTCGCCTCGGGGGCACGCCCTAACATTGTTCGCCCTTGAGGTGCTCGTGTTGGAGTAGAATTGCAGCCGTAGCTGACAGAGATGGCGACGTGCACGCTTCTACTCTTCATCCCCATCATTTTTTAAATCGATGTAGGCTTATGTGTTTATTTGCACTTACATTGTCACTTTGAGTAACAATGTTAGTGCAAATAGGAGCGGCTACAGAGCGATGTAATTATGTAAATCAATATAATATACTGTGTTTTAGATAACGTGACACTCCAAGAATTATGAATCAATTTGAACTTCTTAGTTATATTCACTTAAAATTAGGGGCTTAGGGTTTAAAAAGGTCAAATATTGTGCCATCTTCATACCACCAGCCACATTCTTACCTTCATAGCTTGACAAATCACGTCGTGTATCTGATTATACACGACGGCGTCATAGGTAGATAGAAGGGTAACGTGTGGATTTAGTCGGTAGGAGTCCGGCATAGCATCCATGAGGATTTTACCACGAAAAAAAAAGAAGGGTGGAAAGTGGGATGGAACAGCTTCGCCCGTGGAATATTTCGACCTCCTGTCGCACCTATTTAATCCCGTCGCTTATTAATTCTACAATTATGCATAAAAATTTGCCCGATTTGTCATTTATGACTACTGCTCTGCTCCTCAGTGTAGTAGCGTAATGATATATAGCGTATAGCCTTCCTCGATAGATGGGCTATCGAACACAAAAAGATTTTTTCAAATCCGATCAGTTGTTCTTGAGATTAGCGCGTTCAACCAACCAAACAAACAAACAAACTCTTTAGCTTTATAATATTAGTATAGACTATAAAACTGGTAACCTTGCTCATCTATCAATGTCAAATTAAACCCTTACACTTAAAAACTTGAAAATTTTAGGGTTATATACGTACCCGTAGTACATTATACGGGTGGCTTACCTTAAAATAATAAATAAATATACTGAAATAGGGTTTTTGAAAATCAGTCACTAATGGGGTGTTTAAGTTCAAAATAGGTTACAAGCGAAGCTGAAAGTTTAACTAGTAATATATATTAACTTAACTTCTTACTAAACTTTTTTAAACGGTCGCCCCGCGGTTTTACAATGGGAATACAGGAATAAAATGTAGCCTAAGTTACTCTTAACAACATTAGCTATCTGTCAGTGAAAGTTTCGTTAACATCGGTCAAGCCAATTCGAATTCAAAAAGACAGAAAAAATTAAAACCAGTTTTTTTTAATAAAAGTACCGTATATACTTTTCATATACATCTATATATAAAAGGCAAAATCACTGACTGACTCATTGATCACGAAATCTCTGAAACTACCAAAGCTATGAAAGTCAAACTTTGCATGGAGATTCTTTTTAATACGTAGGTTTCCGCTAAGAACGGATTTTGCGAAATTCTACCCCTAAAAAGTAAATAAGCGATAAACCTATTGTATGGAAGTTCGTCATTTTCAATGTTGAAGCATGAATTTATGTACACCTAATTTTAGTTACAAATAAATGGGCACGTGTATCGCGGTTTTGCAAAATTTTACCTATAAGGCATTTTTACATTTAAACAAGGGTTGAAAGTTTATATGGTAAATTCTTTATTTTTAAACACAGCAACACTAAATTTCTTATACCTGCTACTGTATAAAAATAAAAAAATACGCACTAAGGAATTTATATAAATTCTACCCCTAGGGGGGCAAAACAGGAGATGTAATAACTGACTCATTGATCACGACACCTATAAAACTAACAAAGCCACGAAGCCCAAACGTCGCATGAGGGTTCCTTTTAATACGTAAGTATCCCCAAAGAAGGCATTTTGCGAAATAACCCCTAAGGAAGTAAATAAACGAAAAACGGTTGTTTGGAAGTTTGTCATTTTCAAAGTTAGAGACATGAATTTATGTACACCTGTTTTTAGTTACAAATAAATGGGCACGAGTATCGCGGTTTTGCAATTTTTTTTCTATAAGGGGGTAAAGAATGGTTGGAAGTTAATGTGGGAAATTCTTCATTTTCAAAGATAGCAACACCAATTTACTTATACCTGATTCTGTACAAAAATAAAAATAATTTTTTTTAAGAAATTTTGATATATTCTACCCTTAAGGGGGTAAAACAGTAGTTGTATTAACTGACTCATTAATCCAAAAATCCATGGAGCTAACGGAGCTATGAAGTCCAAACTTCGCATTGGGGTCCTTTTAACACCTAGGTGCTACCTATGAAGAAGTTTTGCGAATTTTTATCCCTAAGGACGTAAATAAGGTATAATCGGTTGTATGGAAGATTGTCATTTTCAAAGTTAGTAGCATGAACTTACGTACCTACACCTGTTTCAGAAGAATTTCCTAAATCATGTATAACCAGCGAGTTAGATGATCCCACGGGAACCTAAACTATGTCAGTAAACCACGCACAGCCTAAACATTGAACATGGAAACCTGAGATTTGTGTGTATGTATGCTTTAAGTCTTTGGATAAGCAATAAATACGGGATTCCTGATATTTCCATGGAAACGGGAACTACGTGGATGAAGTCACACAGTCTAAACTATCAAACATAGGTACATACCTGAAATTTAGTGAAAGTAATTATTAGGTATCTACCTTGAATCATCACTAAGAAAGGAACATCCGGTATTCTCACGGGAATGGGAACTACGTAGGTAAAACCATAAACAACCTAAAATTAGGTGAACGTATTCTTTGCGTACTTACGTTAGATGAGCACAAAGAAAGAATTGCCGGTATTCCCACGGGAATGTAATCTTACTTTATAAATGCCAAAGATTGTAAAGATTTCTTTATTATTTGGACGTTTGTTATTTAATCACATTTTGATGAAAATCGGCTCACGTGAAATCATTAGAACACAGGGTTAAGGAAAAAAAAAATAAGGAAAGGTTTTCTCGCGGGAAAAAAATGTTTTCCCGGGATATAAATTAGGTACGCTAGGTATTAATTCAGAAAATTTCTCGCACAAGTTATTCAGTTCAAGCAGTTTCGCCCGCGTTTATATTATTCAGTTGTAAGTAACTCATCAAAAAGTATTCCGATTTCATTCAGTTTTTTGTTGTTAAAAGTGAATACTACAGAAGTTGTTTCATAAGAATAGCCTACGCGCTACCCTATTTAACTTATGTCTCTTTCTTTGTCCGTTTCTCTTATGTAGCGCTTACGAAGTTGCGTGGGTCAGCTAGTTTAGTATAAAGCTGTTAATTTGGAATTACAAAAGACACTTTAATTTTATTAATCTGTATATATAGTTAGATAACTTTGTGCAAACTTAGCATTTGGTATGGAAATGTGAGCCCGTTCTTGAGTTATAAAATTACAACGAAAAGTGGCGTTGATTTTTATATATATGATGTAGATACAAGTGTATGTATAAGATATGTGTATAATATACACTGGGATAAGTGCGAGTAATCCTCTGAATACCTTACGTCTAATAAGCCCTTACACACAAAAGCCTTTGAACATGGAACAAGATCATTAATTACATCCTATCCTCATTTGACAATGTCGGAGTTAGCTAATTTTATGTTAGTCAATTTTTGGCAACTTTTGAATATTAATTACGTTTATGTCGTGTAAATTTAACGTAGGTAGTTAGATTACATACAGCGGGTTTTGAAGGTTATTTTTTAGAATATTATATTTGTTAGCTTCGAGTGTTTTTGCTCTGTTGATTTATGAACGTGATAAACGTTTTTTAGTAAATATTAACTTGCAAATCATTCAATTATAATTTGACAAGAGAATAACCGAAGCTTCGCCCGTGTGCTGAAGTTTTCTTAAAAACCTGTTTTTTTATTATAAAGTTTATTTATCACACCTTATTTTCGTCGTGTAAACTCCTGTCCTACGTAATAGGTGGTGAGCCCATTGCCGTGTTGAAATAGACAGATGCAGGTTATGGCTACTTGCTGTTGAAAATTTTCAAGTCGCTTAGGCTTAAGTCGATAAGGCCTTTAACTTGACATAACGACTGCCATGTTACTGGCAACCGGGACCAATAGCTTAACGTGCCTTCCGAAGCACGGAATCGTTCGCAAATGTAAATGCCACAAAGTGGTCACCCATCCGAGCCTACCATTGCGAAACTGGTTAACGCCGTGATTGTTTACAGAACACTGAGTCAGCGGGACCACGAGCGCTTCATTCAGTATAAATATTTTAAAATATTGTGTGTTTAATTGCGGGATGTCAGCTACCTGTATGGTCATTTTCACTCAAATCGGCTTAGTGGTCAAACCGTGATTTAAGAACAAACAAACATACTCAGCTTTATCTTCATCAGGACTTTCAAAAGGTTAACAACAGTAGGTTTGCAAAAAGCATTTTATTTGTTACATCATTCGACCATCTTGTTCGTTAGTCAGTAGGTGCATCATTTTAGCCCAATAGATCTCATAAGCGCTCGTAGCCCCACTGACTCAGTGTTCTGTAAACGATCCCTCACTCCCTATAGATGGTCCTTGGATGGGGGACCACTTTGTGGCATTTACATTTGCAAGCGTTTCTGTGCTTCGGAAGGCACGTTAAGCCGTTGTTAGTAAAATGGTAGTTGTTAAGCCTGGCTGAAGGCCTTATGGGCGGCTTGAAGAATTTTAACAGCTAGTCACCGCAGCCTGCGCCTGTCCATTTCAACACGGCAATGGGCTCACCACCTGTTACGTGGGACAAAAATGCATACGGTGAAATGTGGGCATATAGTATGCCTCTGCCTACCCCTTCGGGTACAAAGGCGTGACAACATGTATGTATGTTATTAGATCTCAGTAGCGCCATCTTGCGCCACAATTTTTTACATCTTACTACTTTTCTTTACTAAAATATTTTTTGATTGTAAATTAATTTCATTTACCTATTAAGTCAGTACTTTTCCCTCGTCCTTATCAATGTCAAACTAACACCATTATTCAGATTGTACTCTTAACTTTGCTTTGTTCGACCATTCACCCTAATGGCTAGTACGTGGTGTAAAAACTTTGCTTTTTATTAAGTCAATTTGTTACTTCTGATTTAGAAATAATTTTCTTAAATGTTATAAGAGTTTTTGTGTAATTTTTAACTACTTTTGATTTTTTATATTTAGTTAACGAAAATGATGCTTAGTGAAAAACCATGAACAATTTAGCGAAGTGAAGGCAAATCTCACCACCCACAAATTATTGACAGTGGCTCTCAAGTTGACGACCAAATCATTTAATTTCTTTACATAAGTACACCATTCTTACAGGAATAATCCTAACACAATAATGTACACAGCCTAACACAATAATGTATAAATCCTATCACAAAAATAAATCCTAGTACAATCCTAATCATATGACTCGTCACATTCTGCTAGAAAATCAGGGTTTGTAAGAGGAGGTAAACATGGCATTTTGTGCGCTGGCAGAGCTTTCTAGGTTTATAACAACAACAGATACGATGTTACGATATACAAGTATTTTTTTATATCATGACTAAGTAAACGGTTGTACTCTTGTGTAAATTTCGGGATAGCCCGACTAGTTTCGGACCTAACGGGGGGTCCTTTTTCAACAGGAACTCCAAGTCACTTATTAAATCTTTTTTATTTTATATAAATTACTTATTATACATAAACAAAATTATTTCATGACAAGCCCAGTTTTTGAAGTCTCTGTACAATTTTGCTCGTTTTAACAAACCTTGTCCAGGCAATTATCACACAACAAACTCAAAAAAAAGGAATATTTCATAAATTCTCAACTTTAAATTAGTGGAAATACTTCCCTGTCTCGGGTTGCCTCTATTATAGGGTTCTTTAAAAGGGTCTAAAATATTTTTCACAGTCGACATCTCTGGTGTTACAAATGTCCGTAGCATACACCACCTTCTATCAGGTGGGTAATGTGCCATAAAAATCTGTCCTAAGAAATATGTTCATCGTTAAAAATGAGCATCAGTTTATCCAGCAATTTTGAAGTCATGAGCCTATCACCAAGACATATGATCATCGTTAGCTTTAAATAGTGACGCAGTAAAGAGGTAGCTCTGTCCCTCATTAATCACAGAACGTAGTAACTTATCTAATCGGTATGAGAGCTCTAGGTGATTAAACTAAGTTTTTAGGGCTCAGTTCACAGTATTTTGATATTACAGTGACCAACTTCAATTTAAATAAATTTACATGATTATGTATACATTATGGTAAGGCCTTTTAACCAGAAATGATAGGTAAAATACAAATATTGAAATGTGGGGTATGACCCACATTGCAACAGTAGTATTCCTGTCCCACGTAATAGGTGATGAGCCCATTGCCGTGTCGAAATAGACAGACGCATGTTGTTGTTGTAGGTTACATGCATATTTAAAAGTGTTATTGATTAAATTATATGTGTGGCTCCAAGACGTATAAGGTGAAATATTTCATTAGCTTCCAAAGCGATTAACCTGGAGTGGGAAAGGATGCACGTTCGAATCTCGCTTAAGTTCTGAATTTATTTTTACATTAAATTATTTATTTTATCCCGGGAACAAGTTCCTGGGGGAAATAAAAACGCGAAATTTTTACCACGCGAATGGAGCCGCGTACATCATTCAACAAGATTAAACATTTTTTTAAATAAAATAATGTTAAAAAACAACGGGTTGGGCTCCGGGAGTGTCGGCAGAAGTAAAAACTTATTTATATAACTTATTTTTAGGATTAATGGATAGGGAGTAATTTCACACGAAATTTAAACTAAACAGCAGGAGCAGGCATATATTGTCGCCACTCAATAGAAAGAGAGGGGTATATTAATTCCTCTCCTACGTCGCACCGGTGGTCTACTCCAATTCTGTCTTACGAATTTTCGATCAGGGGGCCGAGTCTGCTATTTCAATCGTGTCGAAATCTTAGCTCAATAGAAAGCCACTAGTACAATTTTGACAGCTTTTCGTTGTTTACTATTATAATCGTACTCCAATAGACTTCTATCAGTCGGCCGATAGAATTCTACTAACACTTACATTTTGACAGTTAAAAACAGCGATTCTGATTCTATTCTACGGCTTGTCAATAGTAGACTCGGTCCCCAGGTCATGTGTTCTGACTTGAGTTTAAAAATTTTTACCCATCCCAAAAAGTGTACAACGCTGCTGAAGAAGGTATCAATTCAAAAAAATATCTTTTACGTGTATGGAAGTATCCTATAAACTTATTTTACCTCAGCTCTCTGTTGGCGAGAATAATCTATGTAAAATAACAATTTTCAAGACTGTGAAAAAACAGACAAAGTAAGCTAACTATAAGGTTTCGTGGTTTACTACGGAACTCTGAAAATCACGTATTTTACATTTATTTAGTTTACTATTGGTAGTATAAGACTCACAAGAGCACATAAACTTCAGTACTAAACTATACTAGTTTTAAACTATTTTACGAAGAAACTTCTCGAATAATACGTTCTTGGTACCAAATTGTGGCCAGACTTTGTTGCTAGTGCTAATTCTAATGTAGCTAGTAGACTGACACACTTCTAGTCAAGTTTTATGATGTTGGTAACTCTCCGCAGTTGATTGTTCCGAATTATATTTCCTCCTGAGTTCAACTTATTAGAAGAATGATATTACTTATAATGACTTATTCCTGTGTATGTTGTGACCAATAGCAATTGCCTGTGCAGTAATATATGGCATTTATAAATGTATAGTATTCTATTGTTATACTTTTTGGAGGTTTTATGTTCGTATGTGCTATTAACTCTGTAACAAATATAGAATTAGCTAATTTTAACTGCCATAATTTAAGTGCCATCAATCAACAGTATACATAATTTTAACTGTTTTATTTAGTTGCTGTTATTTTTGTCTAGTATTCATTGCTCATTCCAGTTTGGTTTATTCCTAATACTTAATGCTTTTTTAAACTGCTGGATTTATGACCCAACCAAAATAGCAGTATATTATTATATTATATTATTCGCTGTGTGAAAAGTGTCCCACAATATTTATTTATTTTATTAGGTCACCATATACTATACCGTATTTTTATCCCTTAATACTATCCATTATTTCATTGTGACTTCTCTATCTTCTGTTTGAGTTCGGCACTGAGATAATAATAATAATAATAACCCCCTCGAGGACAGTCGTTATCTTTTATAGGATTAACGCAACCCTATGAGGGCATAGTAAATTAGCTTTTTGAGTAATCCACTTTCTGATACCAACAAAAAAATGTATCAGTAAGTTATTGAAAAGCTCACATTCGCAGGGCAGCTTGTGGCGAGCTGAATGTGCGTGGCTACACATCGGTCCCGATTCCTCAGAGTTTTGTTGCCCTTCTGCACCGGTTAGAATTTAATGGCCTAACGGGAGAGCAGTGAGAGTGCTACTCCCGGGAGTGCAGCAAATCTCAACTCTGGCTTGCCTTAATTGGCCGGTTAGAGGGAGGGAGCCAGAGCAAAATGCTCGGGGGTGGAAGTGTCATTTTCAAGGGCATAACTACGGGGAAGCCCGCTCCGGGCCTGTCCCGCGAAGGTGAAACCGGCGCCGCACCGCTCGACACCCCAAGCCGCTCACACCGGTGTTGCCCTCTGTCGCCTTACAGGCTTATCTTGCCTATGGTGATTGTATAGGGGGCCCATCTAGTGAGTTGGCAAGTCACCGTCTGCCAATATTTTGATGATATTATATTAAAATGGCAGACGCAGTTTTCATCCATAGTTCAAGTCACCCAGTACATTTAACCTCCAACTCAATAGCCCAATAGTAGTTAGCATATTGTACAATAGTTTAACTCCCATTGGAGATGGTCCATTACCGTTCTTCTACATAAGGCGGACGTGGATTGTCTGCAGTGGGGGTCTTATTCCCTGTTACATTAAAATTCTCAAAGGGCCTCTGCGTGTTGGACCACTATGTCCCCATGTAAGCCTACCAAAAGACCGGGTATCTTCGTAAGAAAAAAAAAGGAGATACCCGAGAAGAAGAGACAAATAATAATAATATTGTTGGGACAACTCACACAACGCCATCTGATTCCAAACTAAGCAGAGCTTGTACGAGATGAGATGAGATGCCACGGCAGTGTAAAATTATTGGGAACAGTATACTGTATACTTTTGTAACGAATCTATTTCGAAACGAGATACACCTTTATTCAGAAGTGCTTATAAAATCAGACTTTTCTAAAATGTACTATGGTCCAATCAAATGGCTAAGTGCGGAAACAGCCCTGACAAAACAAACCAAGCAAACAAACAGGGTAAGCATTTGTGTTTTAAGGAATTGTTTTAAAATACGTCCCGCATTACATCATCGCACCGCTCGACACGTAAAGAATATTCATCCTCACACCTTTTGTCTGGAGGAGTTTACATACGGTAAGATCCAATAGTATTTCTCTGTCTCAATTTGCACAAAAGTTCATTGTAAGGCGACCTCTTTCGACAAGGTGTAATATTTTAGTAGGGGAGGGAGCTTCTAATAGCACAAATATAAGAAAATCTTTAAAAAAAGAATTGAAAAGACCCTATACATTCATAGTAAATACCTAATAACAGACCTCTGAGTTGTATAGGCGCTTGTACAATTTGGAGTTCTAGCTTAATTGGCAACTTATAACTTTTGGTTCCACCACTACCAGACTTACTGACGGTCAAATCTGTTAGGTATGTAAAGAACTATTAGTGTTATGAATTTCAGTCGGTATCAAATTCCTAGTGAAAATTATCACTACCTTATTATACCTACTAATATTATAAAGCTGAAGAGTTCGTTTGTTTGTTTGGTTGATCGCGCAAATCTCAGGAACTACTGGTCGGATTTGAAAAATTATTTTTGTGTTTGATACCCCATTTATCGGGGAAGGCTATAGGCTATATATCATTACGCTACTATACTGGGCAGCAGAGCAGTAGTCATACATGTCGACAAATCGGGCAAATTTTTATGCATCATTGTAGAATTTATAAGCGACGGGATTAAATAGAAGTCGAAATATTCCACGGGCGAAGCTGTCTTCTATTGTCTATGTCATCTAGTGCTTTATACAAATAATAATTCTTAGTGAAATATGAGAAAATAAAAGAAAGAAAACTCTATTTCAATAATGTAATGTGCGCTGGCATTCAACGACCATAGACACGTCTGTCATAAACCGACAGTAGATGGATATCGAGGGCGATGGACATTTTATTATTGCTTTGTGTGACACATTTCAAGTTGATGCTATCGGAATTTTGTCAAGTAAAAAGAAATAATAGGATTTTTAAATTTGGAATAAAATGCTTTCTTACGATAAGTATATTTTTCAAACATGTAGTTTTGCGTTTAACTACGATTTCACTAGAAGTTAAGAGTATAAAAGAAAATTAAATGAAATCGTATATTCCATTATAGAATTATAGCGAAACAATTTAGATTTAGAAGACATTCACTCGCTTAAACTGACCTGAAAGTGAATGTTGGACGAAATTTTTTAGATATAATAACAGTTATAATTAAAAAAATCCCGACAAAACGATTTCAAAGAATTGACTCCTCTGCACATTCAGAAGCAAACGAACAAGAAAGTAAGCTTAAAAAGATTTCCTTATTACATTTTGAAATGCACGAAAACCTAAAATGTCATTTAGATCAGATAAAGAGAGTAAGGTACTTTTATCACTTATTTATTTATTAATTATTTATTTTTTATAGTTATCAGCAGCTGGCCTACTGTGTAGCAAACGACAAAATATTGTTTAAAACAAGTGTCCTCTATTATATAGAGATACAAAACACGAATGACCTAAGGGTCAAATGGCTTAAGAATTTCTACGCGCCTTTTTCCGACACAACAGATTTTTTTGTAAAGAGAAATAACGGAATACTTACAGCATTTCCCAATATTTGGTACAGCGTGAATTTCTCTACGCATCTGAGAAATTCTTATACAGGATACTCTTAGGCTTCGAAACCAATTTCCTGAAGTAATTTACCAGTTACAGACTGATTATCACTGAAAATTTTCGCCAAAACTATTCGAAGGCTTTCATCCATGCGAGTATGTACAGAAAATTACTGCTTACTTACTACTATCATTCACGCCTTTATCCCCGAAGTGGGACAGAGGCATAAATACGCCCACATTGCATCGTTAGCATTTATAACCCACGTAACAAGTGGTGAGCCCATTACCGTGTTGAGATGGACCGACACAATTTGTGGCGACTTGCTATTGTAATTTTTCAAGCCGCCCATAAGTTCTTCAACTTGGTTTAACGACTGCCATGTTACTGGCTACCGGGACCAACGAATTAACGCTCGCAAATGTAAATGCCACAAAGTGGTCACCCATCTGTGACCAGCCATAACCAAAGTTACAGAATACTGAGTCAGCGGGGCCACGAGTGCTTCGAGAAAATCAATAAAATTTTTACAAAGTCTAGTATAGGTTAGTATGTATACAAAGCAAAATTCTACGCATAAAACTCAACTTTACTACGTTCACACGCGTGGTATTTTTTATTATTTTATACTGATTTCAAAAGAGTGTGACTTTAAAACTTTTCCATATGTGGATTTTAGATGTATTTTTATAATTTGTAACTAATTCCCCGAGTGCCAGTCGATGGCGCCTTATGTCGCCTTAAGGCGTAAAGAGGCGGATTGATTGTTTAGTTTCGAGCAGGTCCCTGAAGTGTAGTTGGTAAACGCGTCTGGTGCGTTGAAGCAGAAGACGCTAGTTCAAGTCCAGCTCGAGACTGAAAAATATTTCCACATTAAAATTAAAATTAAAATTGATACACAATTTATTCTCTCTAAGTAGGTAATAATTAACGGACATATGTACCAAATTTAGCTATATTTTTCTAAAGCTTCATTAAAATCTATTCAGTAGTTTTTAAGTGAAAGAGTAACAAACATCCACACAAACTTTCGCATTTTTAATATTATTAAGATGTATATTATAAAAGAAGTAAAATTTGTAATTTTGTGATGTGGAGAGCTTGTGAATTTGTGAGGTTGTAGTAATCTATGGATCTATTGAACTGATGTAGAAAATTTATTCACTGTAAAAAGATATATTATCCTTGAGTGCTATGGTCTACTTTTTATTCCGGTAACATGTTACTGTGGAAAATGGGAACCGGAAATCTTTGCTGTCACTAGCTCTCGAAATATCAGACAAAATTTGCACATCGTAAAGAATCTGAAACAATCAATCGTTTCAAAATCTAAATTTGAACTTTATGTAATGTCATAATTTACAAATGTCTTAATCATTTCATTATTATCTAGTTACTTGTATCTGAATTCTCACTTACACTTTAATTTTAAAGCAAATTAGCATTATCCTAAGTAAAGTGTTACGAAAAAGATTCTCTCTAAAATGTTGAATAATTACGGGTAATTTTGTGATTAGCGTTGGCAATACTGGTTACACTCTCACCAACCTAATGTGCCGCTGCGTCTAATGATACCTATCTAAGTAAAGTACCTGCTCCATTTCAAGAGGACTTAATGTATGGAACGCACAGGGAAAAGAAAATGTGAACTTTTTCAGTTGGAAATTATTTCACACACAAAAATATCCGTGTTATCGAACAAAGTAGGGGAATAAAACTACGTATGAGGTCTTAATTGTCGTAATAGAACAAAGTTGAGCGGGATTTATGCTTTTTTATGAGGTCATAGGTCACGTATTATGTATTTACGTAAACTGTTTGCAACTTATAGCAATTATTTATACCAACAGAGTTGTTTTTCAATCTGTCTTTAGCTACACATCCAATTTTTTAAATGATTTCGCATTAAATAAGCTTTTTATTGAGAAATGCTATTTTGAGATAACTAATTGAATCGGGCGTTACATGGCGGAAATCCATCGTAGAACGATAATAAAGGAGGGAGGAGGACAACACACCTCGATTCGTCATGCAATTTTGCATTACGCCATTTGCCCAAGGGAGTTTAGCAATAGTCATAGGTGTCAACAATTTAAGCAAACTTTTATTAATTATTAATGACCAAAATATATACTTAGCATTAACGTCTTTATCCCCGAACTGTGGCAGAAGCAAGTCGGATATCGAAGAACAACTCTGTTGGTGTATATACCAACAGAGTTGTTCTTCAATGTCCGACTTGCTTCTGCCACAGTTCCCCACATCTCAACATAAGCATATTTGTCCTACGTAATAAGTGGTGAGCCCATTGCCGTGATGAGATGAAGAGGCGGAGGTTGTGGCAGAATACTGTTGAATTTTTTCAAACAGCCTTCCGGCCTTCAACTTGGCTGAAATTCAACTGGTATTCGGATAGGTGACCACTGTGGCAGTGGTCACCTATCCGAATACCAGTTACAACGAAATTTGATTTTTTAGGGAAATATAAAGGATTTTTCAAAAATCTAATGATCCAATTTTTGGTTTTCATCAAAATCGTGTTCGTGACTCCTTTGAGCATTGATCGATATTCCTTCTAGTTTAGGCTAAAGGCTCACTTGTCTGCTAGTTGTGACTAGATGATCATTGGCGCAATAGTCTCGCTTGTCTATCAGCCGGTATACTGTTTTGCGTTGAGTTTTACTGTAACTCTGACAATCTCGTAAAAACTTTGTAATGCCCCGTTTGGAGAACCCCTATGTATTTTTATACATCTCTCTTTATTTTTGTCCTTCATCTTAAATATTTTCCTAGTCATCTCAGTTGTTTCAAACCTTATTTGGATTTGCAGCCAAGAGTCCACTGTTATTAATCGCTCTTAATTTTAGGCATTGTTGGTCAGTACCTACAATTCCTAAAATTAA
Source organism: Thumatha senex (assembly GCA_948477245.1). Taxonomy (NCBI): domain Eukaryota; kingdom Metazoa; phylum Arthropoda; class Insecta; order Lepidoptera; family Erebidae; genus Thumatha; species Thumatha senex. Next base: position 21,163,376 of record OX419741.1, on the reverse strand, counting down.
TCTGCCATCTGACCATTCAAATTAAAAAAAAACGAAAATCCGCGGCAGTGAAAATCCTAGTGTAATCTAAAAGAAACTCTTTCATACATACATATATATCGTCACGCAGAGGCATACTATACTACCCACATTTTACCGTATGCATTTTTGTCCCATGTAACAGGCGGTGAGACCATTTCCGTGTTAAAATGGACAGGCGCAGGCTGTGGCGACCTGCAGGCCTTCAACCAGCCTTAACGACAGCCATTTTACTGGCAACGGGGACCAACGGCTTAACGTGCATTCCGAAGCACGAAAACGCTTACAAATCTAAATGCCACATAAGGTTCCCCTTCAGCGAATAAAGTGTAACGTTGGTTAAATTGTATAAGTGTTATGAAACTCTTATAATAATCAAAGTGTTTCTCTATTTTACAGGTACTCACAGTCTGCATGCAATTCCAACACATTGTAATCAGTACGTATAAGTGAGGAATAGATTTTTTTTCATATTTATTTTTTCATGCGTGCCCTAGGATTGACGGTACAAGTGTGTTTTTTTTTGGTTTTTTCCTCCGCCTCTCCTACTTTGTTTGTTGTTCTGCGATGAAATTCCGTCACATAAAATGTTATTGCATTAGTTACTGTACCTAGTTGTTCTTTTTGGATACATAATATTTTGTATGTTTATATTTTGTTTTTGTTGTAGGTATTAAGATTGTTTGAGTGAGATCTTGTAACTCAATTTTGATGCAAATATCTTTAACTAATTTAGCTGAAATTATGTATATACGTTTGGTTTCATGTACATGACTTCAATCTAAATCTATCATGGTGGTATCAAGATGGCGGAGATGTGCTTTTCAATGCACTCAAATATAGGTATAAAAAATGGCCTTGCTAAGAATTACTCGAAAATCAAGTGACATTACTATAAAACCAATATGGCGGACTACTGAAGATGGCGTTTTAAGGTTTTCATGCTTTTCTACAATATAGGTATCAAATGAAAGGACTTGCTGAGTTTTTCTTAAATTACTGATATATACATAACTTACACCATTTAACTTACATTTTAAATACTTTATTCAACAATAGTGACAAGACTAAAATAGATGCAAAGCCTGTATAACAATCACCAGATACTCACCCAACGGATCATTTTATGACGTAACAAATAATTACTATACAGATGATGGTCTTACACCATTATTCTATTTACGATCAACCCAAAATTGGTCTAAGATGTCCTAACTTGTTTTAATATTTTGTGTTTTTCTTTTTGAACCTAAAAATACTATAACCTGCACTTAAACTATATAACAAAATTGTCGTACAAAGATAGAACAAAGTTAAAATAAAATAACAAATATATCAATATGTACTTATGGCATTTCACGACGCAAAACCGATACAACAAGATTTCAGCGAGAAACTTTTATTGCCTATTTAGGCCTTTTGAAACGGTGTAGTGTGAGGTTTGATATTCCTTTAAAACGTAGCCATAAAATGAAACATTTTATCGTACATTTTTGCTGAAGTTACATGGCACTTAAGCAGTAATTATGAAGATACTCTATACCAATGAAATTCTTCTATGTGGTGACATAACAGGATTTTCTACCAGGACGTTCTAGAGAATTTAAAAACATAATGACATGTGTCTGCTTTAATCTTCTCTTTACATACTAAGTATATACTTAGTACTAGTTAGTTAGTTAGTTACATATTGTCACGCCTTTATCCCCGAAGGGGTAGGCAGAGAACCACATTTCACCGTATGCACTATTGTCCCACGTAACAGGTAGTGAGCCCATTGCCGTGTTGAAATGGACAGGCGCAGGCTGTGGCGACCTGCTGTTAAAATTTTTCATAAGGCCTTCAACTAGGCTTAACGACTGCCATTTTACTGGCAACCGGGACCAACGGCTTAACGTGCCTTCCAAAGCACGGAAACGCTCGCAAATGTAAATTCCACAAAGAGGTCACCCATTCAAGGACCACCTACGAGTATAGCGAATGTTGCTTAATGCAGTGATCGTTTACAGAACACTGAGTCAGCGGGGCCACGAAAGCTTCCTAACATCAGCTTGGATATAAATCATCATCATCCGAGCGTCTGTCCCAGTTGCGTCTCGCGACGCCCGGGGTCCGCTTTCCTACATTTTCTCCTCCACTTCGCACGGTCGTCAGCATCCCCTGTAGTGAGACCATTGGCACGCATATCATGCCTTACGACGTCAAGCCAGCACTTCTTGGGTCTTCCCCTCTTACCGGGTCCCGGCGTGGCTGACATGGCCAGACATTTGTTACCTACGTAGCCCGGCGGTTGCCGCAAGAAGTGACCATACCAACGAAGGCGACACTCTTGCAATGTCACGGACGTGAAGGCTGCCGCGGATGCGAGAGTTCCTCACGCGGTCCATCCGCGTGACTCCACACATCCACCGCAGCATCTTCATTTCCGTGACACGCAGCTCCTGCTTGTGTCGCTCCAATATCGGCCACGTCTCACTGCCATGTAAAAGGACAGGTCTAATAATGGTTTTGTAGACCTGTCCCTTCAACCAGATCGGCATTTTAGGGTCACAAATGACACCGGTCATCTTCCGCCATTTGGCCCACGCGGCAGCAATGCGTCATGCGCAAATTCGTCTAATATTACACTGAACAGAAGCGGACTAAGGACAGAACCCTGGTGTACCCCGATGGTGATGAAGAAGGGTTTCGTGTCGCCAACAGCAGTCCGAACCATTGAATCGGAGTCACAGTACATGTCCCGGATAGTGTCAATATAGACCTCTGGAACCCCTTTGGACCGCAGTGCCCACCAGATCATCGCACGAGGAACACAGTCGAAGGCCTTCTGCATATCTAGAAACAAACAGTGCAGAGGCGTGTTCTTCGACCTGTATTTCTCTGCGACAACCCTCAGGGCAAAAACAGGGTCCGTGGTCCCATGACCAGGGCGAAACCCATATTGACACTCCGAGAGAGTACACTCCTGCCGGATCCGAGAGACATCACCATCACATCACCTTAATACCGCGGTAGCTCCCGCACTCCTGCACTGACCACACTACCTTTGAAGACTGGAGTAATAATACTCAGTCTCCATTGGTTTGGGATCTGCCCGCTGAGGAGTATGCGGTTAAAAAGGTTTACTAAGATGCCCACACCGCGAGGACCCATCGCCTTCCAGGCTTCGATGGGGACTCCATCGGGTCCGACAGCTTTCCGATTCTTCATGCGGCGAAGCGCAGTCAGGACTTCTCCAGGCGTTACCGGTGGCACCAGGCCGTGATTCGGAGGGAGGTCCGGAGGCTGCACCTCTTTATGCTGTTTATTAAGCAGCTCGTGGAAGTACGAGCGCCATCTCTCCTTTACCGCGAGGTCTTCGCTTAACAGGTTGCCCTCAGGGAAAGACCCTGAGGGCAACCTGTTAAGCGACACGACAGCGACACTTGGATATATCCTGTGCCGCTTTGACCCTGGAGCGCGCCAGCTTATAGATGAGCTTCTGCCCCTCAGACGATTCCAGCTTATCATACAAAGGTTGTAAGTGGTCTCGTCTGGCTCTGGCTACAGCTCTCTTTGTGGTGCGCTTGGCAGCCCTGTACGCGTAGCGGTCTTCGGGAGATCCGGTCGCTTGCCACTTTTTAAAGAGGGCTTTCTTTTCCCTGGTCTCCCTCAGGACTGCGTCGTTCAACCACCATGTTTCCTTGTCACATTTGCGTCCACCCTTAGACTCACCGAGCACCACCTTCGCCGCTCCAAGGATGGCCGCCTGAACTTTGTCCCAGTAATCTTGAACTGGTTCGCCTTCAGTGTCGGTGCACTTGTAACCGACAGCTGAGACGAACTCCGGTGGGTAATAATCCCATCGATAAGCACCCTCACGATCATAAGCCGGTCGCTACAGCGTTTCACCTCCAAGATGCCGCTCTGCAGCCCTTCGGAGAGCACCACGGCCACCCAGTTCTCCCCACCAGGCGCACCCGTATAGTACAGCTTGTAGCCTTTCTGCAAAGGCCGGGCTCTGTTGCCCTTCCACCGAGTCTCCTGCAGGAACGCCACGTCCACCCTCCGCCTGGAGAGTACTTCGGCCAACTCTACCGCACGCCCAGTCAGCATGCCAATGTTCTAAGATGCGAAGCGGATTCGGGTTGGGGCTAACTTCTTTAGCCGTGCTGGCCCTACACACGGCAGCCCTAGCCCACTTGCCACAGGAGTCGGGCGGGGCTCCTGCGCGCCGTTTTGCGGCGGCGCCCTATCCCTAGCAGCATTCCTTTTGTTTCTTTTAATTTTTGTTTCGGCGGGTGGCTTTTATGGGAGCGACGCCCTCAGACCTCCCAACCCCAGAGGGGAAAGCCAGCGCCAGAGCCTCGTCCGTTAATCAGCAGGTGCACGCACTAGCCCGGGAGGTTGACTTGGACTCCGAAGATCTTGGTGGGGCCCCTTACACCCACAGCTTGGATATAAATAACTAACTTATAATCTTCACGCTGTATCCTTGACGGGGTAGTCAGTATTATCTATATTATATCGAACAAACTGATTTACTACAAGTCAGAATCTTATGATAATCTGTAACATATTTTTTTGCCTATAAAGCACACGAATCTTTTTGAAAACTATTTGATTTACGATAGCTCGTAAAGAAATGATGCGATGTGCCAAGCGGCGACAGATACCAAATGTATAGACGTTTGGAAAAGTATCAATCTTTGTTCTGTCACACGATTTTAAATGTGTTTCATAGAACTAAGTTAAAGTTTATCCCTACCTTAATTTAGTTAAAGTAAAACGAATGAGTAAGGTACGATTGACGAAGAATATAAATGTTGTAAGAAAGTAAAGGGCAAAAGGAGTCAGGGTACGCAGAGACTTACATATGAAGACCACGTGAGCAGATTGCTCAAAAACGGAAAAGTCTAAAGTACTCGGGTACCTTAACGTGCATGTATGAAGCGATTAATGAATTTGCAGGAAGCGAAATAAATATGTCCTCTCTGACTACTCCGTCAGGGATACTGTGTGATGATAGTTAAGCTATAACTTAATTTATCGAAAAGTGGATCAATGTAGTGCAAAATAAATATGTCCTCTCTGACTACTCCGTCAGGGATACTGTGTGATGATAGTTAAGCTATAACTTAATTTATCGAAAAGTGGATCAATGTAGTGCAAAGGTAACATTACGATGTACGATTCGACACGTGCAATAAAAGAATGAGATGTTGCGGTTGACGAAGAAAATTTATTGTATGAAAGTAGAAAGCAGAAGAAGTCAGTGTAGATCAAGCCTTACACACAAAGAGCATGTGAACAGATTGTGCAAAAATGGAAAAGTCAAAAGAACGGGAACAAATACACAGACGTGCAATGTATGAAATGATTAATGAATGTGCAGGAAGCGAAAGGAGTGTCTGATTACGCAATCAAGGATACAGCGAGAAGATAGTAAGTAGTTATTTCCATAAAACTAAACGCTAGCAGGAAGGTTTATGTGGTACAGGCGGAGGATATAAATGTGCTATCTTTTTCTTATCGCCTTGACGCCTTTATCTGTTTCCCAGCAAACAGTGAAGAGTATAAAAGGAATTTATTTTTTAATATTATGAAACAATATAACATATTACAAACTAAACGGTTATACTCATGTGTTAACTAACTAACTAACTAACTATCTTCACGCTGTATCCCTGACGCGGTAGTCAGAGAGGACAGATCGCCAGGCTTCGCGATCCATGCATACTTCTTTCGCTTCTTCGAGATTCATCAATCGCTTCATACACGCACGTCTGGGTATCCGAGTACTTTTGACCTTTCCGTTTTTGAGCAAAGTTATTACTCATGTGTTAATTTCGGGATAGCGCGACTAGTTTCGGAGTATTAGTTTTTCCAGTGCAGCTTCCGCCGTAGTTTGACGCTCCTCTTGAAAAAGGACCTCCGTTAGGTTAAAAACTAGTCGGGCTATCCCGAAATTCACACGTGAGTAAAACCGTTAGTTTGTAATAGTGAACAACTCTCACGAAAGTTATTATTCAAATATATAACATATCTCCATCTAGCCTATTTAAGTGCCTTAGCGTAACTTTTGTTAAGCTTGTGCTATCGGACACCTGATGAACATGCTCATATATTTCTAAATACGTAGAAAGTATAGATATTAAACATCCATCCCACAAACTAAGCATTTGTCGATAAAAAAATAATATTATCAATTCAGGATTGGAAGCCAAAACCTCAGTAAAGACCACGACTCCACTGATGCGGTTTTTGCAATCTCCCGTCAATTGGTACTTATTCGTCTAGTAAGTAAGTTAGTCAGTGCTTTCGCCTCAAAATATACTCAGAATGCCTTATTACAAATTCAATAGCACGTACACGCCCTCAGCTACGTCTACTAAGCTACGAGGTCGACTTACCGTGAACTATAATAAACAGATTCTAAACCACAGTATTACCTTATTCCACACACGCTAGCATTAAATAACGATACATAAAACAGTTAATCAGTGTCGGTATATCTTCTCTAATACTACCTGTAACATAAATCGCTGTTAGCTGTACAAAGGCTTGTTATGAAACTATACTACAGATATTTTAGTCGTGATATGACGATATGAGGCGGCCTAAATAGGGTTTAAGATATTCCAGGTTTAGGGAACAAGCGGCTTGTTATGGCTTTGTTTAGATCATAAAATGTGTAGGTAATTATACCATAGGGTACTTTAACTATGGAGAAATTAATTTTTAATGTCCTATAAATGGGAAACAACCACAGAGCTAGGATAATTGCTCGTTCCTTCTCTCTTGAGTCTTGGACAAAAGTAATAATAATACTGCGTGCCAACTTTACGTCAACTTGTACGAAATACGCACACGCAACCTGTCAGTTATCTACCATTCGTATTTTATTTATTTAGGTACGCACACAAGATTATAGCAATAAAAATAGGAGTAGTCATAAGTACAATGGTACTGCTTATTTTTATAAGAAATATTTGCCCGCAGACCGGCGAGAGGAGAACGTGAATAAGTAGGAAAAGAACAAGTAAAATTGTGTAAATAAAAGAGTAGACAAGAGCTAAATTAACACACATACAAATAACTCACTATAAAATAAATAATATTATTAACTTTAGATATATGTAAATACTTACTATATAAAGTCTAAGTCTAACCGCGTGCACTGTGAAGGAGATAAGATCGAAGAAATCAGGTTAATTTAATAGTGTATTCGTATGAAACCCGCCTTCTTCCCAAGTGGGTCGCAGAAATAGGGTTATTCACGGCGACCCCGCTTAGTAAATTATCCAATATGAGTCACTAATTATCATATACGTGGACACTATCACTCTGCCACCAAAGCAGTCAAACAAATTTCTAAAATAAGTAAATAAATATATATCCATCACGCCTTATCCCCGAAGGGGTGGCAGAGGCATATTATATGCTCACTTGTGCCTACCTGCTGTTGAAATTTTTCATGCCGCCCATAAGGCATTCAACCAGGCTTAACGACTGCCATTTTACTGGCAACCGGGACCAACGGCTTAACGTGCCTTCCGAAGCACGGAAACGCTCGAAAATGTAAATGCCACAAAGTGGTCACCCATCCGAGGACCAGCCATAGTGAAAGTTGCGTAACTCAGTGATCGTTTACAGAACACTGAGACCGCGGGGCCACGAGCGCTTCAACAAATATCTGATAAACATAAACTCTGTGAATACATACCTACGAATAAAGTCTACATCAAACTCAAACTAATTTTAATCAAAAACGACGTACTCACTCCAAATACACTTTCATATTCCCTCACGTAGTCACCTACCAAAGAAAACCTGAAAAAAAAGTAAAAGATCGTGTATTCAATCAACTCTTTATTGTGTTGGTTCTCCGAGGTTTTATGTCACTTTAATATTATCCACGTTGATTTCCCCTGTCGCGAATGATTAATTCTGTACAGAATCTACAGGGAAATTATTTGTTGCCAATAAATATTTATTGTTCTGTTGCTAGATCGATTTAATTGACTCTTGAGGATCAAATGCGAGATTTTCTTGAAATATAAAACATAAATTATGATGTGTCAGCCATGTTTTTCTTTACCACCAGAGACTATATAGTAATATAGTATTCTATAGTTCTAATATAGTATCAAGAGCTGAAGAGTTTGTTTTCTTGCCTGAACGCACTAATCTCAGGAACAGTTCCTGATCCCCAATTCTATTCGAACCTGTAGTAACCCCAATTCTTTTCGAATCTGTGTAACTTAACTAAATTTTATAACTAACTATCTTCTCGCAGTATTTTATAGCTAGTAGTATAGCAGTTTTATAGGTAGTTACTACAAGTTCGAATAGTATTGAAAACATATTTTTGTTAATGAAAAAAGGAAGGCTATGAGCTATATTTCATATGGAGAGCGGAGGAGTAATCATAAACGTCAACAATTAGGTCTAATTGTCAAACATTGTTGTAAAAATTATAAATGACAGGATTAGATGGGTACGGCGAGAGTACGTCACAGGCAAAGCCGCGGGGCTCAGCTAGACTTCCATTTACTTACATAATAACAAAGTCGTGTTAGTTATACTATTTAAAACTCAAGAATGGGCATAGCTTTTGAAGTGCTCGTGGCCTCACGGACTCAGTGTTCTGTAAACGATCACTGAGTTACGCAACTTTCACTATGGCTGGTCCTCAGAAGGCACGTTAAGCCGCAAGAAACATGGCAGTTGTTAAGTCAAGGTGAAGGCCTTATGGGTGGCTATTACGTGGGACAGGAATACACATGGTGAATGGTGGGCATATAATATGCTTCTGCCACACCTTCGGGGTTAAGGCGTGATTGATAAAAAAAGTATTGGCCAATTTAAATGGTTCTTGATGTGTTGGATTTGTCTCTACGCAGAATAAGAAAAAAAACAGAACTTATATGCAAACAAATAGAATGATGAAAACATCTTTTTCGCTTACTATTTTTATCGAAACTAATTCTTAGACGTCGCGAAGCTCGCTGGGGCTACTAGTACTCGTATTTACATATTATGTAAATAGATGTATGTGTCTCTGCACTTTTACCGCCTTGAAGCGCAAATAGCCGCACTATATTTGTTCTGTAAACGATCGCTGCGTTAAGCATTTTACTCTACGGTTTTTCTGAGATAGTCTTTCCTATTTGAGACTTTTCCATTAACGAACTTTCTTTGAAAGACACGTTAGGCTGTTGGTCCCATCTGCCAGTAACATGGTAGTCGTTAAGCCTAGTTGAAGACCTTATAGGCGGATAGGAAAAGATAAGAGCAGGAGGCCACAAGCTGCCCCAGTTCATATAACTCACCATTTATTACGTGGTAGAAAAATATAACTGGTGAAATGTAAACCCCTGTTTACTCTTTTGGGGAATATGTTGTGACTATATGTATATACTAGGGAACGCCCGCAGCATCGCCCGCTCATTGAAGTTTTCCTGTATCCTTAACCTACAGGAACTCGATCCTAGAATAAAAAGTAAGTATGTGTTAATCCATGCCAGGTACATCTACGACAATTTGAAAAAAAATGTATTTAAACTTTCGCGTTTTTTTTTCATATTAATATGATATTTCAGGTATTATTCGTGACGTATATTATGAGTCCACCCATGAATGGCTAATAATATACGTCGCGAATAAGACCCGAAATATCATATTAACATTAACAATATTATTATAAAAACACGTTGTTCCGTAGAATTATTGAAATTCCTTTTCTCCCTTAGGGGTTGAACATTCAAAAATATTTTTTTAGTGCTAAATAAAATGCGGTTTCAGCTGTGCGTTGCTTGACTTGGGGCCGAGTCTACTATTAACAAGCCGTGGAATAGAACCAGAATCGCTGTTATTAGCTGTCAAAATGTTAGTAGACTATCAAAAATGCAACTGACTAGCTAGGCCACCGGCGCGGTACGTGTTAGTAAACTTATTGGCCGACCGATAGAAGTCTATTGGAGTACGATTGTGATAGTAGACTATGAACAAAAGTCAAAATTGTACCGGTGACTTTCTATTGAGCGACGACTACGAATATTTCCTGGCGCGATTGAAATAGTAGACTTAGCCCCCTGTTAGTCAGTTTCTGGTCTAATAATATAGATGAAGCGCTCTATTGAGAGGGAGGTTGGTTTTGTGTAAGACTCTCAAACGCTGGAGAGAGATTAGACTACCCACTACGTTGTTGAAACTTGTTTTAGCAGAGACAAAGAAAATTATCATTATAAATCAGTTCCCTGAGCTGAAATTTCAATGAAGAGTTTACATGCAAACTTTCAAAGGTTAAAGGCCTTTGTTGTTTATTCATTGACACTTCAAAATGATTACTAAGTCACTGCTTTTTAATCAATTTACTTTATCAGTAAAACAATAACTTTCTATTGAGGTGTATTTATAACATCTAGCAGAGCATCGTGGCTTTGCCTGTGATACATATATACATACATACATATTGTCACGCCATTATCCCCGAAGGCGTACGCAGAGGCATATTAAACGTACAACACTTCACCGTACTCATCTTTGTCCCACGTAACAGGTGGTGAGCCCATTGCCGTGTTGAAATGGACAGGCGCAGGCTGTGGCACCTGCTGGCTGTTGAAATTTTTTGAGCCGCCCATAAGGCCTTCAACTTGGCTTAACGACTGCCATTTTATTGACAACCGGGACCAACGGCTTAACGTGCCTTCCGAAGCACGGAACTGGGGTGAGTCTCAAGGGCCGAATTAATTTAATAAAATGTGTCTATTTTAGATGTTATTTTTGGAATAAATTTTGAACCCGTTGCCTTTTTAGTGAGGTGGTAACAAAAAGGCTAAAAGGTCTTATGTGCTAGACACTAATTAGCACGACCAATTAAAGTCCTGATAGTCTCGGGCATACTTTAAAATATCATGGCATCCATTTTCATTAAACTGTTTCAAATTTACATTATACCTTATTACTGATGTAAGTTAATTTGTTCTCTAAAATAACATTACGTGGTGCGTATACTTATGAAAACTTTGATACAGCTATGAGAAGTTTCTAGTTTTGGGTTTAATTTAACTAGTTACAAAGGAAAATTTATGCAAACTTTAGCAGGCCTTTGATATAGGAATGCCGTTTATTCTCGCTATGTGCTGACATAAGATAATTTTAATATGTCGTACAACTCAGAAACTAGAGATAAACTAACACAGAGTGGAATGCTTACTTGGCTTTCACTAGAAATTGTTATCCTTATTAAACAAGCAATTCAACATTTTCTGGTATTCAAATATCAGACGTCATATCTCCAAGATATTTTAAAAAAATATTTATTTAGAAGCGATCGTGGTCCCGCGGACTTAGTGTTCTGTAAACGATCACTGCGTTAAGCAACTTTCGCTATGATTAGTCACGAATGGGTGACTACTTTGTGGCATTTACATTTACGAGCATTTTCGTGCTTCGGAAGGCACGTTAAGCCGTTGCCAGTAACATGTCAGTAGTCATAAGGCCTACAACTTAAAAATTTCAACAGCAGGTACAACATGTGTCTGTCTATTTCAACATGGTGTTGGGCTCACTACCTATTACGTGGAACAGGAATACACATGGTGAAAAGTGGGCATAAAATATGCCTTAGCCACCCCTTCGGGGATAAGGCGTGTTAGATAAACAAATATAAATAAATAAAATAGTTTATGTAGAGGGAATGTAAGGGGCTCCACAAAATCATAGGGACCTAAGCTGCTAGCGGTGCACCCGTTGAATAACGAATGAGACAACAACAAAGACCCTATACTAGCTACAGGCTTGGGAAGTCAAATGACAGTCACTCCAAACAATGCCGACAATCAATATGTAACGTTGAGGGGGTAGGCTGAGGGAAAATTTAGGGTGACTTGCGCGCAAAGATGAAGGAAAGGTGCATTTACAAGATCATGAGCGTTTATTAAGCAAATTTAACGTTATACAAAGCAATGAGAAGGTACGAATTTTAAAAGTAAGTAAGCTAAGAAGATTATAGAAGGTGTATGTATGAAGTGGGATTGTTAAGACGTGTCCCAAGATAAAGTGGGAGACGTCACCTTGACCAGCAGCTGCAGCAGAGAAGGCCGAGGACCGCCAGTGCAGCCCATTCTATAAGGAGCTGCGGAGGACGTAAGGTCTCGGGGTTAAGGCCCCGCTCTTGGCTCGCGCGCTGGGCCACATGCAGCCATGACGTCACAAATAGCTAAATGATAGTTGGTTTTAGCAACTTTATAAAAGTGGAACATAGGCTTCAGATCCCGGGAAGGTTTGAAAGCAAATGGAAATACATTTAGATGAAAAGAAAAAGAGGTTAGTTGATTTAGACACAAAGTAAAAGAAGAAGATCCTTCTTTATAAAGAAATCCCTTTAAGAATACCTGCAAGAGATCTTATGGTGAACAGAGACTTGAAGTGGTTCAAGTCTAATTCAAGGTTTACTAATACTACTTTCCATCACTACAGTAGCGTTCAAATATAATTACCAAGGTCATTCGACGTCTAACAAGCAAACGGGAATTTAAATCAAAAATTTTCTCTAAAGGTGAGAGGTAAAAAAAAAGTTGCTGCAATAACTCATATATCCACTCTTCAAGCTGAGTGGAACATCTACTGCTATTTTAGAAGATGTTTAGAAAAAAAAATCAGAAAAATCATATAATAGTATAATCAAATCATATTAATTTTAATAATATGATTTGATTATACTATATTAATTTAAGATGATGATATGATATATATGATATATATCATATTAATGATATATATATGAGAGATATATATATATATATATATATATATATATATATATATATATATATGATATATATCATATTAATGATGATATGATATGATATATATTATATTAATTTAAGAAGCGCTCGTGGCCCCGCGGTCTCAGTGTTCGGTAAACGATCACTGAGGTACGCAACTTTCACTATGGCTGGTCGTCGGATGGGTGACCACTTTGTGGCATTTACATTTGCGAGCGTTTCCGTGCTTCGCGCTTGCCTTCGGAAGGCACGTTAAGCCGTTGGTCCCGGTTGCCAGTAAAATGGCAGTCGTTAAGCCTGGTTGAAGGCCTTATAGGCGGCTTAAAAAATTTCAACAGCAGGTAGCCACAGCCTGCGTCTGTATATTTCAACACGGCAATGGGCTCACCACCTATTACGTGGGACAGGAATCCACACGGTGAAAAGTGGGCATATAATATGCCTCTGCCACCCCTTCGGGGATAAGGCGTGATGGATATTTATTTTTATTTATTTATTTATTAATTTTAATACAAAACAAAGTCGTATTGGTTACAGTATTTGTAACTCAAGAACGGGTGGGCCGATATTTATGATCCTTGATTTTTTTCGATTTATCTACCCCGAATAATAAACATATAAATAAAAAACATAAAAAATACGGAAATATAATTATAGAATAATAGTTTAAATGGCGGTGCAAATCTTACAGGGGTCACTAAGTATTTCATATGTTTTACTTACCACAATCAACTGGAACTGACTGATTGACCGCATTGCCAAGCTTTTATTTTTTACGTGTAAAAGTCCTCATGGATGCCGGAGTCCTACCGACCAAACACGGTGCCCTTTCATTTGCCTATGGCTGGAAGTCCTGGCTGAACCCTCGAAAGGATAACCCTACGACTCCCGACATTATTTAAGCGCTCCTGTGATAAATAATTCATATACCACTATCATAACTCAATAAAGTAGATTAAATTTCGAAACCGCTTTTTGGGTTAAAATGAAAAAGCCAAAGTGAATTATCAATTACAGTAATTGATATAAACGGCTTAATCCTGTTAGACCCTTTTCCTTAAGACAATAACGTAGACGCCGTAGAAATTATAAGAAAAACTTTTTATGGAATTGGATCTAACATAATTACTATTCGGAAACGAATCAATCAATTTCTGAACTTTTGTAATTGACGATCATGGATGAGCGTAGCCATAATTGAAATGAGTAACTTGATAATTCCTTTAGTGAAGTATCTACAGTTTATTAAAATCTTTTACCTATACTTAATATTATAAGCTGAAGAGTTTGTTCGTTTGGTTGAACGCGCTAATCTCAGTAACTACTGATCGGATTTGAAAAATTATTATTGTGTTAGATAGCCTATTTGTCGAGAAAGGCTATTGGCTATATATCATTACGCTACTACCCTGGGGAGCAGAGCAATTGTCATAAATGTCGACAAATCGGGCAAATTTTTATGCATCATTTATAATTTATAAGTGACGGGATTAAATAGGTGCGACGGGAGGTCGAAATATTTCATGGGCGAAGTCATGGGGACCATCAAGTAACTTATATATGAAGCTGAAGAGTTTGGTTGAACGCGCTAATCGCAGGAACTATTGGTTAGATTTGAAAAGTGATTTTTGTGTTAGAAAGCTCCTTTATCTAGGAAGGCTTTTGGCAATATATTATCACGCTACTATCCAGAAGAGCGGTCCTGAATTATTAATGTCAACAAATTTAGCAAATTTCTATATATTTTTGATAAATTATTAAACGATTAGAACAAATGGGTGCCACTGGTTTCATAAGAAAGACACAGGCAACGCTGCAGGGTTTAAATCGTTATAGATATCAAACAGCTTTCGAAATGAGATTCTGTACGCCATTATTAGAGATAAAAGTTACTAAAACTGTAAGAGGTATTGTGATAACTTCTCAGAAAAGTAATAAGGAAAGAATTGGATAAATTTTCACCTGCTGTTGAAATTTTTTAAGCCGCCCATAAGGCCTTCAACTTGGCTTAACGACTGCCATTTTATTGACAACCGGGACCAACGGCTTAACGTGCCTTCCGAAGCACGGAACTGGGGTGAGTTTCGAGGGCCGAATTAATTTAATAAAATGTGTATATTTTAGATGTTAAATTTGGAATAAATTTTGAACCCGTTGCCTTTTTAGTGAGGTGGTAACAAAAAGGCTAAAAGGTCTTATGTGCTAGACACTAATTAGCACGACCAATTAAAGTCCTGGTAGTCTCGGACATACTTTAAAATATCATGGCATCCATTTTCATTAAACAGATTCAAATTTACATTATACCTTATTACTGATGTAAGTTAATTTGTTCTCTAAAATAACATTACGTAGTGCGTATACTTATGAAAACTTTGATACAGCTATGAGAAGTTTCTAGTTTTGGGTTTAATTTAACTAGTTACAAAGGAAAATTTATGCAAACTTTAGCAGGCCTTTTATATAGGAATGCCGTTTATTCTCGCTATGTGCTGACATAAGATAATTTTAATATGTCGTACAACTCAGAAACTAGAGATAAACTAACATAGAGTGGAATGCTTACTTGGCTTTCACTAGAAATTGTTATCCTTATTAAACAAGCAATTCAACATTTTCTGGTATTCAAATATCAGATGTCATATCTCCAAGATATATTAAAAATTTATTTATTTAGAAGCGATCGTGGTCCCGCGGACTTAGTGTTCTGTAAACGATCACTGCGTTAAGCAACTTTCGCTATGATTAGTCACGAATGGGTGACTACTTTGTGGCATTTACATTTACGAGCATTTTCGTGCTTCGGAAGGCACGTTAAGCCGTTGCCAGTAAGATGTCAGTCATAAGTGACGGCATAAGGCCTACAACTTAAAAAATTCAACAGCAGGTATCAACATGTGTCTGTCTATTTCAACACGGCGTTGGGCTCACTACCTTTTATAAATAAATAAAATAGTTTATGTAGAGGGAGAGACAAATATAAATAGAGACAAATATAAATAAATAAAATAGTTTATGTAGAGGGAATGTAAGGGGCTCCACAAAATCTTAGGGACCTAAGCTGCTAGCGGTGCACCCGTTGAATAACGAATGAGACAACAACAAAGACCCTATACTAGCTACAGGCTTGGGAAGTCAAATGACAGTCACTCCAAACAATGCCGACAATCAATATGTAACGTTGAGGGGGTAGGCTGAAGGAAAATTTAGGGTGACTTGCGCGCAAAGATGAAGGAAAGGTGCATTTACAAGATCATGAGCGTTTATTAAGCAAATTTAACGTTATACAAAGCAATGAGAAGGTACGAATTTTAAAAGTAAGTAAGCTAAGAAGATTATAGAAGGTGTATGTATGAAGTGGGATTGTTAAGACGTGTCCCAAGATAAAGTGGGAGACGTCACCTTGACCAGCAGCTGCAGCAGAGAAGGCCGAGGACCGCCAGTGCAGCCCATTCTATAAGGAGCTGCGGAGGACGTAAGGTCTCGGGGTTAAGGCCCCGCTCTTGGCTCGCGCGCTGGGCCACATGCAGCCATGACGTCACAAATAGCTAAATGATAGTTGGTCTTAGCAACTTTATAAAAGTGGAACATATGCCTCAGATCCCGGGAAGGTTTAAAAGCAAATGGAAATACATTTAGATGAAAAGAAAAAAGAGGTTAGTTGATTTAGACACAAAGTAAAAGAAGAAGATCCTTCTTTATAAAGAAATCCCTTTAAGAATACCTGCAAGAGATCTTATGGTGAACAGAGACTTGAAGTGGTTCAAGTCTAATTCAAGGTTTACTAATACTTTTCCATCACTACAGTAGCGTTCAAATATAATTACCAAGGTCATTCGACGTCTAACAAGCAAACGGGAATTTAAATCAAAAATTTTCTCTATAGGTGAGAGGTAAAAAAAAAGTTGCTGCAATAACTCATATATCCACTCTTCAAGCTGAGTGGAACATCTACTGCTATTTTAGAAGATGTTTAGAAAAAAAAATCAGAAAAATCATATAATAGTATAATCAAATCATATTAATTTTAATACAAAACAAAGTCGTATTTGTAACTCAAGAACGGGTGGGCCGATATTTATGATCCTTGATTTTTTTCGATTTATCTACCCCGAATAATAAATATATAAATAAAAAACTTAAAAAATATGGAAATATAATTATAGAATAAGCAGCAAATCTTACCGGGGTCACTAAGTATTTCATATGTTTTACTTACCAGAATCAACTGGAACTTAGTGATTGACCGCATTGCCAAGCTTTTATTTTTTACGGGTAAAAATCCTCATGGATGCCGGAGTCCTACCGACCAAACACGGTGCCCTTTCATTTGCCTATGGCTGGAAGTCCTGGCTGAACCCTCGAAAGGATAACCCTACGACTCCCGACATTATTTAAGCGCTCCTGTGATAAATAATTCATATACCACTATCATAACTCAATAAAGTAGATTAAATTTCGAAACCGCTTTTTGGGTTAAAATGAAAAAGCCAAAGTGAATTATCAATTACAGTAATTGATATAAACGGCTTAATCCTGTTAGACCCTTTTCCTTAAGACAATAACGTAGACGCCGTAGAAATTATAAGTAAAAACTTTTTATGGAATTGGATCTAACATAATTACTGTTCGGAAACGAATCAATCAATTTCTGAACTTTTGTAATTGACGATCATGGATGAGCGTAGCCATAATTGAAATTAGTAACGTGATAATTCCTTTAGTGAAGTATCTACAGTTTATTAAAATTTTTTACCGATACTTAATATAAATAATAGAAGCGCTCGTGGCCCCGCGGTCTCAGTGTTCTGTAAACGATCACTGAGTTACGCAACTTTCACTACGGCTGGTCCTCGGATGGGTGACCACTTTGTGGCATTTACATTTGCGAGCGTTTCCGTGCTTCGGAAGGCACGTTAAGCCCGTTGCCAGTAACATGGCAGTCGTTAAGCCTGGTTGAATGCCTTATGGGCGGCTTGAAAATTTTCAACAGCAGGTAGCCACAATCTGCGTCTGTCTATTTGAACACGGCAATGGGCTCACCACCTATTACGTGGGACAGTCGTTTGGTTGAACGCGCTAATCTCAGGAACTACTGATCGGATTTGAAAAATTATTATTGTGTTAGATAGCCTATTTGTCGAGAAAGGCTATTGGCTATATATCATTACGCTACTACCCTGGGGAGCAGAGCAATAGTCATAAATTTCGACAAATCGGGCAAATTTTTATGCATCATTGTAAAATTTATAAGTGGCGGGATTAAATAGGTGCGACGGGAGGTCGAAATATTTCATGGGCGAAGCCATGGGGACCATCAAGTAACTTATATATGAAGCTGAAGAGTTTGGTTGAACGCGCTAATCGCAGGAACTATTGGTTAGATTTGAAAAGTGATTTTTGTGTTAGAAAGCTCCTTTATCTAGGAAGGGTTTTGGCAATATATTATCACGCTACTATCCAGAAGAGCGGTCCAGAATTATTAATGTCAACAAATTTAGCAAATTTCTATATTATTTTGATAAATTATTAAACGATTAGAACAAATGGGTGCCACTGGTTTCATAAGAAAGACACAGGCAACGCTGCAGGGTTTAACTGGTTATAGATATCAAACAGCTTTCGAAATGAGATTCTGTACGCCATTATTATGAGATAAAAGTTACTAAAACTGTAACAGGTATTGTGATAACTTCACAGAAAAGTAAATTTTTTTAAAGCAATTATTTTGCTAAATTTCTCATAAATTTTTAATAATGTGGAGAAAGACAATTCGGTTCGAGACGGGATTGAACCCGTGACCCTTGCCTAACCAGGGCAATGTTCTAGCCACCTAAACTACCCGAACCGTATCGAATCAAGTTGAAATTCTCCACCATATTTTAACCGTCTAAACTAACTAACTATCTTCATCCTGTATCCCTGACGGGGTAGTCAGGGAGAACAGATTGCCAAGCTTCGCGATCAATGCATAGATCTTTTTCTCCTGCAGATTCATTAATCCCTTCATACATGCACGTCAATCTTTAAAAATATAAAAAATATATTTAATCTGGCTAGTTTTAAAGAACGTAAGGTTTTCCAGGAAAAATAATGAACAACGAATTAAATTCAGGTAAAATGTTTGTTCCGTATTAAGTATAATGCATTAAATATCATTTAAAAGTATGTGCACATAAAAATTCTTTATTTTGCTAATAGGTAAGTGGAACGTGACCGTTGTATTAATATAGCGCAAGGATATACTCAGAAACGCAACCTTATTAAGAAAGTAATTCACTTACAAATTATTGGATGCGTACGTGTAAAGGGCATAATATAATTATGTTTGGAGCCATAGTATTAGGTGGGTTATTAGTGGTCGTCTGTGTGAATTGACCCACCTCGAAAATGGTGAGTAGTTTTCTCACATACTCTGGCTTAGCTTGTGTGTGAAATTACCATTATGAATCTAGGCCGAAGTCCACTCACCAATGTGCGAGATTCTTAGGTCCGTATTCCAGAACATACTCAATCAACGCTTAAGCCTTGTTTTTGCCTTATAAATACTACTCTCAAGCGTTGATTGAGTATTGAGAAACGTTCTGGAATACGGGCATTAGTGTGTGAGTTGCCTCCTAAGTTCGTAATAAGCTATTAAGATTCCAACTAAATGATTTGTTTTAAGAAATATTAGGTAGATAATTAAATAATGTGTAGTTTCTTTAAGTGCCCTTTAAATATATACATACCAATCCTTGCCAACTCGTATTTAACTATTATTATAATCTAAGATAGCGTTTAGTACGGTCTTAACGACCGAGATTTGCAACCCTTCTGACGTCATCAATCATATAGTCATCAGTAAATGGTTTTGTGTTAATTCAGAGCAAGTGTAAGAACTAATCGAAGCTGGAATTGATATGAAAATTAGTGTGAGATTTACAGCACTAGAGCACTGCTTCGTTAGTCACTATGATTGCAAAATAATTGAATTTGCTGATTCAAATCTTACAGTTACGCGAAGTCATTATAATTATTTTGTTGATTATGTTGAATGAATGAAATGAGAATGAATGAAATTAAAACGAATGAAATTAAAACGAATGAAATGAAAATGAATCAAATTAATATGAATGAAAATTAAATTAATTTCAGATGTAAGGTATAGGTGGCTTCTAGACATCCTTGATATCGCCATCACTTTCAACACCTTGCCCTGGAGCTACGAGTACATTACGGAAACGCTCATTTATCATAGAGTATATTTCTACATCTGAGTCGTCCGACGCATTGTCGGGGCCGGATCAGTGAGAAATATCGTATTGTGTTCCACAGGGATCGGCCATAGGACCGCCATAGAATAGGCGCTGCGCGATTTGTTGCTCAGAGCAACGCACTTCGACACAGCCGTAAGGGATGGGATAGCAGATGTTGCTCAAGTCTTGGGTCGAATACGGTGGCTATGTTTGTAGGTGGCCTCTACATCGGCATCATGCGGAAACAAAGTGACTGACATACAGACATTTTTTTTTTTACGTTGATTTAAATTTAATTACCGTTAATGCTTTTATATGCATTTTTGAATATTTGTTAATTTTAAATTATAAACACAGAATGTTCCAATTTACTTATCAATTTATGTATAGATTGACTGGCATATTATAATAGCTTAAGTCAAATTTGATATCTTTATTCATGATTTTGTGGTAAGTATTTCAACGTTTAAACGGGATTTCGGCATTATCCTAACTACATAGTACCGACTTCATAGCTTTAACCCTTTGGCCTATAAAATTCGTGTCTTATCTTTCATCGCGACAGTATTGTGCCAACCACTCTACCCTTTAGGTCTCTCTATAATACAGGGATTTTCTTAAGCAGTAGTTTCAAGTTCAAAGAGAAAGGTGAATATTTTAAATTTAATAATAAACACTTCGTTTGTTTCTAAATTTTGATCTATTTTTGTGAAAATATTATGTTTATGTGGTTTTGTTTTATTCTATGTAGTCTAAAAATAGACGTTCTATATTTTAATGACAACAATTCATTGGCACAGCTGTTATTTGCTCAGGAAGTAATAAATATAGCAGATATTAAGGTGCTTTTCACATACATACATACACATTGTCACGCCTTTATCCCCGAAGGGGTAGGCAGAGGCATATTAAACGCCCACGTTTCACCGTATGCACTTTCGTCCCACGTAACAGGTGTTTCACAGCGCTCAAAATTAAATAATTTACATTCAAAATATTATAAATGTGATCTACACAATTATCACTTTTATAAAGCGCTCGTGGCCTCGCTGACTCAGAGTTCTGTAAACGATCACTGCGTTTTTTCATCATTTGCTACAGATGGTCCTAGTATGGGTAACCACTTTGTGGAATTTACATTTGCGAGCGTTTCCGTGCTTTGGAAGGCACGCTAAGCCGTTGGTCCCGTTTGCCAGTAAAATGGCAGTCGTTAAGCCTTTATGGGTGGCTTGAAATATTTCAACAGCAGGTCGTCACAGATTGCGCCTGTCCTTTTCAACACGGCAATCTCACCACCTATTACGTGGAACAAAAATGCATTCGGTGAAATGTGGGCGTATAGTATGCCTCTGCCTACCCCTTCAGGGATAAAGGCTTATCAATATGTATGTAAATAATTTACATTGAAAAAATTATAAATGGAATCTACACATTTTTTTATAAATTTAGGTTTATGTTTATATATAAACAATATGTATGTGATAAACGGGACTTTAACGTTACTCTGAAATTAATGTTTGACGTTGCTCTGAAATGTAGTATATAAAAAAAAAGAATCTCTCATTTGACTACTATGGTTTCGAATGCTCAAAAGAAGAGCATTACCCGTGAAAAGATCTGTAAAGTGTTAATCTTGTTTTGAACATGATTGCGACCGCTCCACTACGGTAAAAATAAAAAGGCCGTGGGCGTAGTTGGCAAAATTTATAAGGGGACGCACATCTTGTGCACTGTAAACCCACATAAACTCACTAATGTTTTGTGGGCGAAGTGGGCATAACGCGGTTGTGTGCGACGACCACAAGCCTCGATACAGAGAGTGTTGCGATCGTTAAGTAAAAAGGTAGACAATGTCTTCACATTTTTTTGTAAATTTGAGGATACTGTTTGTTATTTGGTTCCCAGTAACATGGTAGTCATTAACCCAAGTTGAATATCAATACAATCTGAGTCCATGACTCTGGCGAGTGGCCACTATAATGGAGCGCGAAGGTCACCCATGATAATCACCATCGAACCAATTTGCAATGATTTTGAATAGTTGATCCATTTTATTATAAAATATTCTGGTGAAAAGCATGTAACAACTGCCACCGTTAAAGCCAATTCCTACTAACATCTAAAAGATCTTCGTCTGGCACTACAGTCAAAGACTGTTTAAAAAAATGTTTCCAAAAACATTGCTGGATATGATGACGAAGAACAGTAGGCTGAAAACCTGCATGGTTAAATGACAATAACAAACTAAAATATGAAATGTGTCATTTCATATTTTACTTTGTTAAATACTTTTGTATCTACCACCATAAAGATATACAAAATTTGAATATAAAAAAAAACCTTTAGCTCATTGCTATAAACAATATAGCCGGAAACGTCAAAAGGTGAGAAAAAGTAAATTTATTACGCGAAAAAGACCCTAAAAACATAAAATGCATAGTATAAGTCTTGTGAGTTTAAAAACATTATATAAAATACATATCTAAAATCTCAAACTTTATCCATAATTCCAATTCAGTCAAATAATGATGTAATAATATCACAAAATAACCCCAAACATTTGTAAACTTATAACAAAGTTGAAAACACATTTCATACACAGAGGAGCTAAAAAACAAACAAAGTGGAAACACGAAACAAGTTTGTTCATATCAACGTCAAAAAATTGCAATATGAATCACCTTAAACTTACTTTTTCTGACTATAACCCGTTTTTGGGTCGATTTCGTTAGTAATGGTGTGTGAAATGAACATGAGTTTTGCCTTTTACTTTTTATTAACCAACTTCCAAAAACGAGGAGGTTATGTATGTTATATTTTATAATGTATTTTTTTATATATTATTTTAATAAAAGAATGAGGTAGTATAAATAAAAAAACTTAACTTAACGTTATTTTTTTATATTGTAGTTGGACAACATGATGCATCTAGTCCCGACGAGGACCGCCTTAGAGTCAGGGTTCTATAAAATATGTACAAGGATTTTTTTTACCTGCTTTGCAATTTGGGACAGAAACAAAATCAAGCTATCAACTTCGTTCGGAACGAAACTTGAACTCATGACCTTTGCTAACAGCGACAATTGTCAACGATTCGCTACTAGCGGGCGGTGTCGGTCCTTTCTCTACAGGAGAGACTTTGAATCCTTATGCGTGTTCTATCGCCTGGACAACGGTCTGTGCTCTGAAGAGTTGTTTAATATGATGCTTGACCTTCTATCATCGCACCGCTCGCCATAGACATGGTGTTTACCGTCACACTTTACGTACGGAGCGCTCGCATACGGTTTGGTCCAATAGAGGCTTCGTTCCGCGTACGCTTAGATTGTGCAACAAACTCCCTGCCTGGGTTTTCGCAAAAGTCTACAGTATGGGGTTCTTCAAAAGGGCTCTATGAAGGTTTATAAAGGGTTGGCAGCGCGAAAGCTGCACCTCTGGTGTTACAAACATCCACGTGACGGCTTTCCGTCAGGTGGGCCACCGGTAATAGGTTATCTTCTATCAGTTATCGCCTGGCGTCGCACTCCATTCATACTCCTGTCGCTTCCTGCAAATTTAGTAATTGCTGCATACATGCATGTCTGAGTTTTCGAGTACGTTTGAACTTTTCGGTTTTTGAGAATATATAGGTATAACTAACTATCTTCACGCTGTATCCCTGACAGAGTAGTCAGGATTTTATGAACATCATTATTATTTTAATAATATTACGTAGATTATTTTCTATAGAATATCTACTTTCAGATATTTGAAATAGTTTTTTCACTCTATTTTTAACACAATTATTAAGTACAAAATTGTTTCGCGTGAAGTCCCGAGTAGTATATAAAATATGACCAATTATTTGTGTTCTGGGCATAATTGATCTTACTTACTATAAACTCTTACGTCATAACTTTCAACTTAGTACCAATATATAATAAAACATTTTACTACTGGTGTCGTACTTACGCACTTAACCTAATTATTTATTGATAAATTGGAGAGCAAAACGTTTCACAACTCAATATTTTTTTTCAAAATTAAAGATTTCTTTGCTGACGCTATTTGGATTGTGGCCAGGAAAGTTTTTCTTTGTAAAGAACAAACTTGAAAATTCGATAACGATACTGAAAGGAAATCCCATCCCACATTACAGTTTTTTTAATTTTTACAGAGAAAATTCACTCATACCTCAGATGCACACTGCAGAAAGAAGTATAATTTATGTTTGATCTTCGAAATATTGTAAAAGCTTCACCGGCCACGAAATTAATTTCACTAAGACAGATTTGCCCGCATGGTTAGTTTACCTGTATCGATTTCGCAAAGAAACTTGTTCTCAGGATACAAAATAAATGTAAAAACATGTACAAAGCTTAATTTTAATAATGTATTGTATTTAATAAATATTTATATTGTATTTATCTAAATAGCTTGTCAATCACAAGCTTTTAAGTGGACATGTTTATGAAAATTTAAAAAACATATAGGTAATGAAAAAAATATGCCGTCACGGTCTTTTCTGTAGAGCTATAAAAATAAATAATAATTGTTGTACGGTATATAACTATACAGTCCGAGACTACCAGGACTTTTTGGTCGTGCTAATTAGTGTCTAGCACATGCTGTCCATTTCAACACGGCAATGACAAAAATGCATACGGTGAAATGTGGGCGTTAATTATGCCTCTGCCTACCCATTCGGGGATAAAGGCGTGACAATATGTATGTATGTACGGTATATTGGTACAATATTAAAAAGGAAAATATTGTTGTATGTTATTTTGGTATAACATCTCTTAGAATTTACGCTTTCGAGTACATTTCTGTAGATCGATTAAATAGGAATAAAATTGTTGTAAGTTATTTTGGTATAATATCTCTTAAAATTTGCGACTTCGTTTTCGATATAGGCTCTCAATCAGCTTGAAATTGTATGATATTTTCATCATGAATCAAAATAACTAACCAACTATCTTCACGCTGTATCACTGACGGGGTAGTTAGAGAGGACAGATCGCCAGGCTTCGCGATCCATGCATACTTCTTTTACTTTATTGCAGTCTATATCAATCGCTTCATACACGTCTGGGTATCCAAGTACTTTTGACTTTTCCGATTTCGTTGATTTTTGCCTTTAATATTTCTAGAACGTAGACTGGTTGCGCCGGTATACGATTCAAAAGTAGCCGCGTTATTTTATCTATGTTGCATCGCCGATCTCCATTGGTTTTTAATTAATTAGTTGTCGACACTCCCACCCCGCTTCCCTTTATTCCATTTCTCTTTCGCACCTACCTTGTCTCGCATAAAAGAAGAGCGAGACAGCTGTATTACGCGCCATCTAAAACGCCACTCACGGGCGGCGAGAACGGACTGGAGACGCTCTGTATAGTACTGCAAAGGCCGCGCGCGCGCTCGCACAAACTTTTCGCAATAGTTGTGTTTTCCATGGATAAATAGTGTTTTCGTGCAAGGAAACCAGGAATTCAAGTCCAGGGGCGCCCCCGGCAGCCTCCACCTCAGCATCTCGCAGCAGCAGCAAGGTAGCGTACCCATTCCTGTTTCCATTTCTTTTTCGTCGACAACCGCGTGTAAATTTTATTTGTCTTTCCCCGCAACTTCGAATTTATTTATCTTGCCCGCTCAAGTGGTCCTAACGATCCGGATTTTGATCCATTCGCTTTAGTAGTTTGCCAATAGAAACGCAATAGTTTTTATTGCATAGGGAACAAACGCATTGGTATTGGTTATAGTTTTTATTCCATTCGGAATAAACGCATAGATTAGATAATAGTTTTATTCCATTAGGGAATAAACGCATACTTACCTACTGTTTTACGCACAGGTAGGTACTAAATAGTTGGTAATTTCGACTGCACCGCATAGTAAAAGGCAGACCACGCGGGTCCGCGCGCAATAGTACCTACGCTCGCTCGCGTCGCGTCTTGCTGCTCGTCACCGCTCCCATCTTGATCGTTCGTTAGTTTTGCACTGTAGGTAGCTATAATTGTTTGTTTTGACAATGCCTCCGAAAGAGATTCCGGATCTACAGTTAAAACTATTACACGCTAAGAAGGATAGCCTTTTTAAGCGTATGCAATTAATTTGTGTTTTTATATTTATTACATAGTAAATTTCGTTGATTTTTGCCTTTAATATTTCTAGAACGTAGACTGGTTGCGCCGGTATACGATTCAAAAGTAGCCGCTTTATTTTATCTATGTTGCATCGCCGATCTCCATTTGTTTTTAATTAATTAGTTGTCGACACTCCCACCCCGCTTCCCTTTATTCCATTTCTCTTTCGCACCTACCTTGTCTCGCATAAAAGAAGAGCGAGACAGCTGTATTTCGCGCCATCTAATACGCCACTCACGGGCGGCGAGAACGGACTGGGGACGCTCTGTATAGTACTGCAATGTAATAAATAGTGTTTTCGTGCAAGGAAAAAGCAAATTGAACAAATATGAAAATTGATATTTTCATATTTGTTCAATTTGCTGGTGTAACTTTGTATTATTTTTAATTCCATACTTAATTGATACTCGTAATCAACGATATACGATAAGTTTACGGACAGCTTTCATAAAATGCAATCATAAATTGTAAAAGTCGAGATCATAGTATTCAATAATGTACGTACGTAGGTCTTACTTATGTCGCACTTTAGAAGCATGGAAATATCTGCCAGTGCACGTGTTTCCCTCCTCTTACAATCCTGGGTCCTTTAAGAGAAGCGTGAAAAGAAATTGCGTAAAAGGCAAATTGCTGGGCCGTCAAATTGAGGGTCTACTCTACTGTTAGTTGTGATAGCGGCCTTTAATCACGGGTCGTCGTCTTTGCTTACCATCAGGCGGACGACGCCATTTTGACGTGCCAAATATAAAAAATGTACTCTGTCATCTAAGTTCAAGAGTAGTAGACTTGGTTTTTCAACATCTGTCTATGTAATAAGTAAAAGGCAACCGTGATTGACGGATCTATTATATTTTGTGATGATATCGTGTCGTCTGTTATGCATTTGAGTGTTTTTAAATATTTCACCATATTCAGCTTATTCATAGGACTCTTGATATACAATGTCCTTGCTTAGTGACATATTTGTCAATTTGCTTATTTAATCTGTTCGATGCGGGTTAAAAGATTTTTAGGGGCTTTGCTGAGTTTGAGCTCAGTGTTATTATTCTAGTGTTAGTCAATAGGTGGAATGAGGATTGGAAAAAAAAAAACAAACGACAACCCGTGATCAAATTCGATCGAAACTTCG
Source organism: Thumatha senex (assembly GCA_948477245.1). Taxonomy (NCBI): domain Eukaryota; kingdom Metazoa; phylum Arthropoda; class Insecta; order Lepidoptera; family Erebidae; genus Thumatha; species Thumatha senex. The sequence goes on along the minus strand of OX419741.1, from coordinate 21,136,096 downwards.
AGAAGTAAAAGGTAGACTTTGTAGCTAATAAAATACGTCGCAAATAGGACCCGAAATTCAAATACATATGAACCAAACATCATTAAACAAACAAACATAATATACTAATAAACCTATTTAGTTTAAATAACCCTTTTTTTCTTATGTAGATACCCGTTCTTTTGGTAGGCTTACATGGGGACATATTGGTCCAACACGCAGAGGCCCTTTGAGAATTTTAATCTAATAGGAAATGGGACCCCACTAAAGACAATGATAATTATAATTATTATTAATAATTAAACTAATTATTATTATTATTATTAAAATTAGATACTTGATTTAAAACATTCACATATACCCATGTAAAAGTGCCTTAAGCTTCTAAAACATCTTCGAAAATTAGTTGACCACTAAAGTACCTCGAAATCTCTCACATTTCCTCTAAATTTATCACTAAAGTAATGTAACCTCAGAACACGGCTTTCCAACACGCACAACCGATTTATATCCCACGGATAAGAGGCTTGTCTCGCGTAGTACTAAACTTCTACGTTTTACAACCATTTAATATCTAAAAGAAAATGGTAAAGTTTACTTTTCCTTCTATCTTTATCGCTTTGTGAATAGTTGATTTCTTACTTTAAATCTTTCAATATTAATATATAAATAAAAAATATCGCTGGGACAACTCACACAACGCCATCTGATTCCAAACTAAGCAGATCTTGTACAATGGTAACCAGATAATTGTAAAAAAAAACGTGTGGCACTCGGGGACTGCCGCGGTAAAGCTATTGCATAGCATTTTTTATTAACTTTTGCAACTATAATAAATAAATATCGTAGGGACAACTCACACAACGCCATCTGATTCCAAACTAAGCAGAGCTTGTACTATGGTAACCAGATAACTGATAAACATAATTATATATTTCTAAATACATACATATTATAGATAAATAACACCCAGACACAGAATAAACCATCGTGCTCATCACACAAAGTTTTATCCTGGGTGGGAATCGAACCCACGACCTCTTGCGTAGCAGTCGGATACACTCCCACCGCGCCAAAGAGGCTGTCAGTATTATTTTTTATTTATACTGTATAATTAAAATATATATAATATAACATATAATACATATAAAATATTATAATTATTATAAATATTATATATATAAAATACATTTAATATTATTTATACAGCTCGTCTCGATCCGTAAGAGCTTCGTACCATATACATTACCATACCATATACACACGTTAAGCAAACGCTCGGCCAAACTCGGTGAAGCTCGTGTGAGCTCGGGTGTTAGGTTTTTTTCGTTACGAAATTTCTTGATTCGGTCGCTGCGCTCAAAGCCCTCGATAAAAGCTATGCAATAGCCTAATATACTTATATACTTCTAAATACATACATATAATAGATAAATAACACCCAGACACAGAATAAACCATCGTGCTCTTCACACAAAATTTTATCCTGGGTGGGAATCAAACCCACAACCTCCTGCGTAGCAGTCGGATGCACTCCCACAGAGGCAGTCGAAATACATTTGAAGGATATTTGTTAGCATTTTTCTTTTGTATACTAGTGGACGCCCTCGGTCTAACCAGTTTAATGTCAGTTCCCATGGAAATACGGGGATAAAATGTAGATTAAGTTACTTCTTAGAACATTAGCTATCTGCTAATAAAAGTCCCAATAAAATTCGTCCAGCGGTTTCAGAGTTTAGTCAGTACAAACAAATAGATAGACAGAGAAACAATTTAAACGTTGATTTGTTTGTTTTAGTGCCGAAAATAGATACTTTCATTTGTAATTACAAACAGGCACTTCAATTACATTTATCTGTACCTATAGACAACCTGAACGGTGCCCACCTACGGCTAAAGGATAGAAATCGTAACGTATTTATAAATGATTTAAGTGAACCCTGAAAAAACTCGGGAAAAGAAAAAAGATCTAGTAAAATGATACGTATAGCCAAGATCCTCAAGAAAAACTTCAGCGAACTTGCTATCAGAAAATTTAAATCTCCCAGTGCTTTTAACTTTACTTATTCAGGTCGTAAGCCGTTGTGAAATAATCTTATTTCCAGGACCTGGAAAGCGATTTACAAGAATCTTACCTTAAACACGATTTGTTTGAAATGGAACTACTGCACTTACATTAATTAGTAAACTAGTCATACTTATGCAATGGTACATAGCGCATTAATCCAGTTACACATAAATCCAGTTTTAGGAAGTGACACTTCCTCTTTATAACTTCAAGTTCTTTGACCTAAATAACTAACTATCTTCACGCGTACCCCTGTCGGGGTAGTCAGAGAGGACAGATCGACGAAATCGCGATCCATGCATACTTCATGCATGGACCGCGATTTCGCTACTTGTAGATTCATTAATCGCTTAACTTGTAGATTCATTAACTCTCTAGCGTCCCATGACTTGTTATGAGGCGTGTGACGTCATAACCTAGTGTATTCGACTGCAGCTGCCGAGGACTTGGGTTCGAATCTCAGACCAGATAAACTATTTTATTGATCCATAAAGCTTTGAAGTTTGAATGTTCTATGTATAATATATGTATTTAAAATATCTATAAGTAAATATAATATTCTCTGGACTTATATATAAGGGGCCCTACCATTAACTACGGAGCCTAAGCGACCGAAATCCAGGTAGGCTTTGATTGTAACTGGGAATACACAAAGAAGAAGAAAACATAATCTAAATATTATCATTTGTCTAAATTCCATAGCACAGGCTTATATTAAATCAATATAAGCCATATTGCGTTCTGTAAAAAGATTTTCCAACGGTTTTTATTACAATATGGAAGGTACGTTGAGCCATTTTATCACGGCAGTGGGCTTACCACTTGTTGCGTGGGACAAAAATGCATAAGTCGAAATGAGAATGTTTAATATATCTGCTTATTGCTACAGGAATAAACGCGTGACTCATAAATAGACAGAAATTAAAATAAAAACCAACCGATTGTGTGTGGTATAATACACGAGGTGGTTTTTCGACGGCGTAATAGCACCGAGTGAGTTTAACCAATATATGCACATATATTTGTTTAACTCACTTATTTATATGTTTATCAGTTATCTAGATCCCATAACACAAGCTAATATTTAGCTTACTTTGGACTAGATGGCGCTGTGTGAAAAGTGTCCCACGATATTTATATTTTATTTTATTTATATTGTACGACGTTTTTCAACCCATTTCCAAAAATCAATATTAGACATACTTAAGTTAACTATCTTCACGCTGTATCTCTGACGGGGTAGTCAGGGAGGAAAGATTGCCATGCTTCGCGATACATGCATACTTCTTTCGCTTCCTGTAGATTCATTAATCGCTTAATACATGCACGTCTAGGTATATGAGTACATTTGACTTTGCCGTTTTTGATCAATCTGCTCACGTGTTCTTCATTTAATTTTTCATTGAGACACAGAACACACATCCAAGATGTTATTCACAATTATCTAACTTTAAACATAAAAATAATTCTGTAACATTAGGTTAATTTATCTAATTCTGAGACTGACTTTACATTAGAGAGATAACCGATCAGTCCTATAAAGGTACTACCGGAATTGATTCATAATAATAACCTAACTATATTACATTAGCTTTGCGTCTTAAAACAAATGGTTACCAATAAAACCACTAAAATGTAATCAAACCCCATCATACGTTATGATTAAACTACAAATACTTGAATCATACTCTTGTAACATACAAGTCATAGTGTAAGTATCTGTTAAAGAGCGCAGGTGTCGGAAATGGCCTCAAAAAGCTTTCAAGTTAAGAGCCCGCCAGGCGGCTACTACCACCGCACCGCTTTATGAAACTTTGATATGGGGAATAATGAAAAATGTTGTGAAGCTTCACAAGTTATTTAAAATCGTGTTCATTCATCGCTAAAATATTAAAGAGAGCACTGTTTTCTTCATTTTAAGTGTCTTTCCAGTTATTTCCGACATGGATTTGAAGCCTATGGTTCACTTTTATTTTGCTATTTGTTTATCAATCACGCCTTATCCCCTAAGAGGTGGCAGAGGCTTATTATACGCCCACTTTTCACCGTGTGTATTCCTGTTCCACGTAATGCGTGGTGAGCCCATTGAAATATACAGAAGAAGGTTGTAGACCTGCTGTTGAAATTTTTTAAGTAGCCCATATGGCCTTCAACTTGGCTTAACGACTGCCATGTTAATGGCAATCGGGACCAGCCCTGTAGTGAGACCATTGGCACGCATCTCATCCCTTACGACGTCAAACCAGCACTTCTTGCGTCTTCTCTTCTTACCAGGACCCGGTGGGACAGACATTTGTTTCCCACGTAGCCGCAAGATATGGTCATACTAACGAAGGCGACACTCTTGCAACATATGGATGCGAGAGTTCCTCACGCAACTGCAAGAAACTATTTTGACTCTATGCTGAGACTTGTTTATATTACTGTGGTGGCTGATTAACACACAAGTGAGTGTAAGAAGGCCCACCAAGATCTTCAGAGCCCAAGCGATTTCATCTGCAAACGATGCTAACGCTAAAAAACGGATGAGACAACAACGCATGCGCCGTTATGAGTTTGGTAGGGCCGACGACAGTCGCTCCTAAAATGCCAAAAATCTAAATTGAAACAATAGCTGCTAATAGGAGCCAGATAAAACTGAACCCTAGGCTCCGAATGCAGGGTTTGGAAACGACTGGGAATACACTAGCATGAAGAAGAAGACAGACAAACGATGGACGGACAGCAAAGTGATCCTATAAGGCTTTCGTTTTTTTTTCTTTTGAGGTACAGAATCCTTAAACTTGAAAAAAAACCTTTTGTACTTATGTACACGCGTTAGAAGTTATATAAAAATAAAAAAAATAAAAATATCTTTATTTTGCATAGACCATTTTAACGGCGCTTACAAAATGTCATATACTATTTAAAATATTTAAAGCGACCACCGGTTCGGAACGCGGGGCCCACCTGAGAAGAACCGGCAAGAAACTTAGGAAGGCTTTTTTTATGATGGCCTATTTACAATTTAATATTAATTCACTTTGCCAGCAGATAATTTCCAGGCGTCCCTGTCCTGCAAATAATCAAATACTGCTTTAGTCTAGTAGATAAAGGTAGGTAGTAAATAGAGATTTCATCACATATACCACAACTCTTTGTTTGTAACAGGAATGTTAAGTTAGTAAGAATAAAAACATCAAAACAATGAAAACTACATTGAATGTAGTTATACTCGTAAGTATTGTCATGGAAACACTTATCAGCTAACTTCAGGGTGTTGAAAATTGGAATCTCTAGATACAGTCTTGACTCAACGCTTAGCTGAGATATGATTTTTTTCTACTATTGAAAAAAAAATATCCATAACGCCTTATCCCCGAAGGGGTGGCAGAGGCATATTATAAGCCCACTTTACACCGTGTGGATTCCTGTCCCACGTAATAGGTGGTGAGTTCATTGCCGTGTTGAAATAGACAGACGCAGGTTGTGGCTACCTGCTGCTGAAACTTTTCAAGTCGCCCGTAAGGCCTTCAACCAGGCTTCACGACTGCCATTTTACTGGCAACTGGGACCAACGGCTTAACGTGCCTTCCGAAGCATGGAAACGCTCGCAAATGCCACAAAGTGGTCACCCATCCGAGGACCAGCCATAGCGAAAGTTGCGTAACTCAGTGATCGTTTACAGAACACTGAGACCGAGGGGCCACGAGCGCTTTCTGTTGATACCTAGATAACCTGGTGGAACGCTTTCTACTATTGAGGTGGCAGAAAAGTTTTACTTGATCGAAAGTGGTTACCGTAGCATTTTAGGCGTTTGCACCACCAAAGACATATATTGAAATGTTGAAAAAGGAAGACAGCCTACATCTTCCTTTATTATTTATCAAATAAACAACGCTTCACCACTTAATATCCGAACCCGGTTTAGTATGTTATCAAGGTCATGTTTGGAACCATTAAACCCAATTTATTACGCGTAAGTTCCAGGCTCTTACGATTTCTCCTCACGTATCTATCCACTCTATTGAGTCAATACCAGCCTGTTCTAAGGTAAATAAAGTATTTACTAATTCAATATGGAGCAAAGGTCAACCCTAATGGGTTCATTTAAGATGTATTAATAATGAAATGATAAATGGTTCTTTCCCTTATTTTATTATTCATGCTTGTTTATCGGGGATAGTGGATAGATCATTCAGACATATATGAGTAAGAGTAAGCATAGTATACAATTTTTTTAAGCAATAAGAAGGCTTTCAAGTTATCAACAAAAATAAATAATTGACAAATTACATCATCTGTGTCTGTAAAGAAAGTAAATAATTATATATTATATTGGGTACAGTCCCAAGTACTATATATATTTTATTAGTATTTATGTAGTTTTAACTCTTGATTGTTGGTATTTGGTGAAACGTGTTCCAATACAAATTGCCGAGAAACACGAAAAGAGCGGGCTCCGTTAGTTTGGTTGGGCATGTCCAACAATAAGTCAGGAACGTTTGAGACATATCTACTTTTTATCCCGCGAACCAGTACCTTTGGGAAACGGGAACGGGAAAACTGCTCTACGCGGGCAAAGCCTCGGGCTTCAACTAGTCTATAATGAAATAAAGAATATGCTAAAGGTATGAGTAGGAGTCAGGGTAGACCGAGAATTTTACATACGAAGAACACATAAGCAGATTACACAAAAACGGAAAGGTTAAAAGTACCCGAATATCTAGACGTGCATACTCGTAATATGAAACGATAAATGAATCTGTAGGAAGCGAAAGCATGGATAGCAAAGCCTGGCAACTTGTCTTCTCAGACTCCCCCGTAAGTAAATTAAATCTACAGTCTTGAGAATGGTGACTGTTTGGGTCATTTCAATTGCAGAATATAAGTTTGTACACTATAGTGTACAAACAGTGTAGTGTTATGACACTCTGGCAAAACACAGAGTTTTAAATCTGCCTATTTGTATACAAATATATATAAATAAGAAAATAAATTTACGAGAATTTCCGTGCAGAAGATATGCAAAGCTGTTGGCCACAGCTATCAGTAACATAGTAATCGTTAAGTCAAGTTCAAGAGCTAATAAGCGGTTTGAAAATTTTTAGCAGCCGTTAGCCACAATCTGCGGCTGTCCTTTTCAACACGACGATAGTCTCACCACCATTACGTGGCCCTGGGGCTATCCTTCCGAGGGCTCACCCGGGACTCCTGGCCATAGGCATATGGAAGGGTAACGTGTGGTTTTAGTCGGTAGGATTCCGGCATAGCATCTATGAGAATTCCGACACGAAAAAAAAACACCATTAGGTACGTGAGACTAAATACAACTTCTTCTGCCTACAGGGAATAAAATGTAGCTATATTTTTGTACGTATTACTTTAGTATGTCCAAATAACTCCATCCGCATAAATTATGCATTACTTCATTATGAATAAAGCCGTTAAGGAGAATAACGACCTATACCTAATACTTTCCAATATCAGTAATTTCATATCTGACCGCAATTAATATTGACCCTTCTGAGATAACCCTTCGATAATCTCTCTCTTCGGATCTCTCTTTCTTTTTATGTATTAATGGTACACTATAGTCTGGATAGTACAGGTTGAAAGCAGTTTATACCGGTTATATCTAGCGATAAAACGTTTATCAGATACTTTGTGGCCGTTTTATAGGGAAGGATGATTCTTTCATTGACTTTTCAGATTTATGATGGCATTGTGAGATCAGTTGATAAATGTAGAGATGAAACGAGCTTAATGAAAATCTTAAAGCTAAGTTAATGTTCGCAAATAGAGGTTTAGTGTGTTTGTTTTCAATTTTCACAGCAAGTTTAATGGGTTATATTTATAAGAGGGATAGTTAATAACTTTGTTAAATTTGAGTTATTTTAATACGTTTATTCTACTGTAATTATAACTGTAGAAGAAGAAGCGCTCGTGGCCCCGCGGTCTCAATGTTCTGTAAACGATCACTGAGTTACGCAACTTTCACTATGGCTGGTCCTCGGATGGGTGACCACTTTGTGGCTTTTACATTTGCGAGCGTTTCCGTGCTTCGGAAGGCACGTTAAGCCGTTGGTCCCGGTTGCCAGTAAAATGGCAGTCGTTAAGCCTGGTTGAAGGCCTTATGGGCGGCTTGAAAAAGTTCAACAGCAGGTAGCCACAACCTGCGTCTGTCTATTTCAACACGGCAATGGGCTCACCACCTATTACGTGGGACAGGAATCCACACGGTGAAAAGTGGGCATATAATATGCCTCTGCCGGGTGGCAGAATAAATAAATAAATATCCATCACGCCTTATCCCCGAAGGGGTCTTCGGGGATAAGGCGTGATGGATATTTATTTATTTATTATTTATTTAATTATAACTGTGATTCGATTTTGTTTTTGATACATTTTGTTTATACCTATTGTTGAAAATTTCAAGTAACCTTCAAGGCGTTTAATTTGGCTTAACGACTTCTAATTTACTGGCAGCCGGGACCAGCGACGTAACGTGTCTTCATAAGCACGGAAACATCCAACAGTGTAAACGCCACAAAGTAGAAAGACTGTTTACTGAATATTAAGCAAGCTACTAGCGCTAAAATTACAGTACTACATACATACATATTGACACGCCTTTATCCCCGCAAGGGTAAGCACAGGCATACTATACGCCCCCATTTCACCGTTTACATTTTGTCTCAAGTAACAGGTAGTGATCCCATTTCATTGTTGAAATGGACAAGCGTAGGTAGTGGGGACCTGCTCTTAATTTTTTTATAGCCCATAAGACCTTCAACCTCAAGTCCTGCCTACCTATTTCCAGAAGAGCTTGGCATTATCTTGGAAATTGGACGACTACCTTTCATCCGCTTTTATTCTGCAACTTCCACGAGCTTCCTTTTCATGACTACGTGTTAACTTTTTGCAGCATGTATCTCTCTTTCATATCAGTCCGCGAGGCTAAGTTTGCTTAACTACTGCTATTTTACTGGCAACTGAGACCAACGGTTTAACGTGCCATCCGAGGCACCATAACGTCCATAAATGTAAATGTCACAAAACGGTCACCCATCCTAGGACCAGCCATAGGGAAAAATTAACAGCAGTGATCATTTACAGAACAGTAAGCTAGAAGCGTTAGGAGCGCCTTATAAATGTAAGTGCCACAAATCGTATTATTCGAGAAATTGTAATATGTTTAATTAACGCAGTAACTATTTACAGAATATTGAGCAAGCTAGAATCATCATCATCCGAGCGTCTGTCCCAGTTGCGTCTCGCGACGCCCGGGGTCCGCTTTCCTACATTTTCTCCTCCACATCGCACGGTCTTCGGCATCCCCTGTAGTGAGACCATTGGCACGCATGTCATCCCTTACGACGTCAAGCCAGTACTTCTTGGGCATTCCCCTCTTACCGGGACCCGGCGGGGCTGACATAGCCAGACATTTGTTACCTACGTAGCCCGGCGGTTACCGCAAGACGTGACCATACCAACGAAGGCGACACTCTTGCAACTTGTCTGCAATGTCACGGACGTGAAGGCTGCCGCGGATGCAAGAGTTTCTCACGCGGTCCATCCGCGTGACCCCACACATCCACCGCAGCATCTTCATTTCCGTGACACGCAGCTCCTGCTTGTGTCGCTCCAATCACTGCCATGTAAAAGGACAGGTCTAATAATGGTTTTGTAGACCTGTCCCTTCAACCGGATCGGCATTTTAGGGTCACAAATGACACCGGTCATCTCGCTAATATTACACTGAACAGTAGCGGACTAAGGACCGAACCCTGGTGTACCCCGACGATGATGGGGAAGGGTTTCGTGTCGCCAACAGCAGTCCGAACCATTGAATCGGAGTCACAGTACATGTCCCGGATAGTGTCAATATAGACCTCTGGAACCCCTTTGGACCGCAGTGCCCACCAGATCATCGCACGAGGAACACAGTCGAAGGCCTTCTGCATGTCTAGAAACAGACAGTGCAGAGGCGTGTTCTTCGACCTGTATTTCTCTGCGACAACCCTCAGGGCAAAAACAGGGTCCGTGGTCCCATAACCAGGGCGAAACCCATATTGACACTCCGAGAGGGTACACTCCTGCCGGATCCGAGAGTCTATAATCCTCTCGATCTTCATGGTGTGGGACATCACCTTTATACCGCGGTAGCTCCCGCACTCCTGCACTGACCCTTTACCTTTGAAGACTGAAGTAATAATACTCAGTCTCCATTGGTTTGGGATCTGCCCGCTGAGGAGTATGCAGTTGAAAAGGTTTACTAAGATGCCCACACCGCGAGGACCCATCGCCTTCCAGGCTTCGATGGGGACTCCATCGGGTCCAACAGCTTTCCGATTCTTCATGCGGCGAAGCGCAGTCAGGACTTCTCCAGGCGTTACCGGAGGCACTAGTCCCTGATTCGGATGGAGGTCCGGAGGCTGCACCTCTTTGTGCTGTTTATTAAGCAGCTCGTGGAAGTACGAGCGCCATCTCTCCTTTACCGCGAGGTCTTCGCTGATTGAGCAAGCTAGAATACAAGAACTTAAACTACAGTATCACGTTGTGTTTCCCAAAGTGAATTTAGTGCCCAACTTACCTGAGAAGATAATATAGGAAATTCAGTACTTTCTTCCAAAACTTCACAAATATTTATAATATAGACATATTTTATTAAATTTATTTGGCCCTTTAGACCCACCCCAGTTCCGTGATTAGGAAGGCACGTTAAGCCGTTCGTCCCGGTTGCCAATAAAATGGCAGTAGTTAAGCCAATTTGAAGGCCATATGGGCGGCTTAAAAAATGTCAACAGCATGTCGTCGCAGCCTGCGCCTGTCCATTTCAACATGGCAATTGGCTCACCACCTGTTACGTGGGACAAAAATACATACGGCGAAATGTGGGCGTTTAATATGCCTCTGCCTAACCCTTCGGGGATAGAGGCGTGACAATATGTATGTATCTGCGATACAGATTTAATAGTAAAAACTAACATTGAACACAGTATATTATTCTATCGCGTTTTAAATTACAATAAAATGAGGTTTTTCTAGGTTTTACTCAGTTATGTTGCCTAATAATTGGGGAATCGTAATCGAATGGAAGCACCTCCAAGCGCTTCCGCAAACATAGCTGACGCACTACAGTAGCATAGGCTGCAGGTATATAGTTCCGATAAAGCCATGGTTAGTTCCTTGTCACGATAAGTCAGAAACAAATAAAATATTCCTTTTTTATACCACTGAGGTGGCAGACAAGCGTACGGCCTACCCAATGGAAAGTGGTCACCGTAGCCTATGGACGTTTGCAATACCAGAGGTGCAGCACTCGCGCTGCCCACCCCATAATAATCCTGTATTATTCTAATATTCATTGCTTAAAAATTTCTCGATTCTAACTGGTAAACCTACTGACTAACGATGATATTTTAGCGCACAAGCAGAGATATACTAACTGTCTCTTTTTTAGTCAAGCGAACCCTGGGTACCAAATTATAGATTTAAGATACAAATAGGACTAAGATAAAGCAACTATAATTTATAACTAGATGACCCCCACAGCTTCGCCCGTGGAATATTTCGACCTCCCGTCGCACCTATTTAATCCCGTCGCTTATAAATTCTACAATGATGCATAAAAAAAATTCCCGATTGGTCGACATTTATGACTACTGCTCTGCTCCCCAGTATAGTAGCGTAATGATATATAGCCTATAGTCTTCCTTGATAAATGGGCTATCTAACACAAAATGATGATTTTTGAAAATGATTTTTTCAAATCTGACCAGTAGTTCCTGAGATTAGCGAGTTCAACCAAACATACAAACTCTTCAGCTTTATAAAAATAGTATAGATAATAAAACGATACCCTTGAAAAAAATAATAAAAAACAAATTGCATTTTTATTTCAAGTTCAAACCAACGCTGTTAATGTCACAGCTTTGTAACTCCATAAACATTAAAAAGTACAAGTTTTGACGAGTTTCGTAAAACAAGGTTTTTAGTCCAGGAAAAATATTATAAAACTCATTTGTGTTTGAGTGGAACACAATAAACTTTCAAGATTTTCAATAAAGCTGAGGACACACATTATTTTGCTTGATTAAAATTCGATTTATATAATACTAGCTGTCCCGCCCTGCTTCGCCCGTGACATACTTCGAACCCCGTGGCACCCATTTAATCCCGTTGTTTAATAATTTCACATTCACTATAATGTATGAACATTTTCCAAATTCATTGATTACTCCTCCGCTCTCCAGTACCTAGGTACCTAATAGTAGCCTACTAGTAAATGGACAAAATAAACTACATGAAATGCTGAAGCCTTTGTTTACTTTGTTTTATATATGTAGTGATTTTTAAGCTATTGCATAGTTTTTATCGCTGGCTTTGAGCGCGGCGACCTTATCAACAAAATCCGTAAACAGAAAATCCTAACACCCGAGCTCACACGAACTTCACCGAGCACGGCCGAGCGTTTGCTTAACGTGTATGTATATAATACGACTGTACGAAGCTCGCACGTATTGAGACGAGCTGTAAAAATAATATATAAATTATTAATAATCTATATATATAAAATTCAATGTCAGTTTTCGTTGTAATTTTATAACTCGAGAACGGGCTCACCTATCCAGGCTGTTTAGGCTTTGTTCGGATTATACTAAATAGATGGTTTATGTGAAGTTTGCACAAAATCGGTCAAGTGGTTTTTCATTTATCAAATTTTTGTAACAAATCTCTTAAGTGGCGCTAACGAAGTTATTCGGGTCAGATAATAGTGTTTTAAATAAATAATTATAATTGCATAAGTTGATAAATAATGCAATGCAATAGCTTTACCGCGCCAGTCCCCGAGTGCCACACGTTTTTTTTTATTATTACTCCAAACTTTCTCAAATCTTTTGCTTCAGATTAAGACCTCTGGTAGAACTAAAAAAAAAGTTTTATGAAAATGTTTAATGTAATGTAGTCTAGAAATCAAACTAACTAGACTTAAATATATTTAGCTATTGTATTTTTATGGCATTATTAAATTGAATGCTTCGGAAGGCACTTTGATTTCTTGGTCCCGGTTTTCAGTAACACGGCAGTTGTTAAGACATGTTGAATAGCTTATGGACGGCTTGAACAATTTTAACAGCAGGTCTGCGCCTGTCCGTTTCAACACAGCAATGAGCAGCAATATCTTCCTAAATAGTTAAGAACCATTTCACATCTCAAAAAGGAACACAGATTAAACGTCAGCTCTATAACTGAAGCCACTAAATGGATTTGGCATACAGTAATCATACATTGAAAAAACATTTTTTTGTCCAGGATATAATATGACTTTAGAGTATAATAAAAAAAAAACTAGAGTATGCCACGTGTAAAACCGCGAGAGATAAGCTAGTAACACTTGGTTACTAACTTATGGCTCAAATATCTCAAACAAATAAGTATGAAACTTTGAAAACACATATAATGCATACCTACTTTATTAAAGCAGCTTTCGTTCACTCCCAATGTAAAGAGCCAGCTTAATCGAGCTTAAACGATGCATCGCTTCAGCGTGCTGAAGTTTTATTTGTTTTAGTTAAAGTTCATTTAGAAAAGCTACGAATTTCTGCGGAAGATAATTTAAGTATACTGGATGAAAAAAAGAGAGTTAGTAAGTTACATAGTAGTTTTAGATAATAATTACTGTTTTTGATGTGTTAAATTCTATATTATTATTCTACACGGCACGGATCCGGCAGGTTCGGTTCATTTCCAAATTCGACTACATAAGTATACACAATATTCGTACCAAGTACCGTTCCTAAACCATGAAATTAATATAAAGCCATAGTAGGGGATGAAGAGTAGAAGTGTGCACGTCGCCATCCCTGCCAGCTACGGCTGCAATTCTACTCCGACACGAGTGCCACCAGGGTGAACTATATTAGGGCGTGCCCCTGAGGCGACGCGCATCGGTTCGTCCCCGCTGGTGCGAAAAGTGTGAGCCAGAGCGGCGAGGGGACCGCCACCCTACACGCGCGGCCCGACACGGCGGGAAGTGGAGGATGGAGTGCAGGGTAGCTGCGTGGAGTATTAGGGGAGGAATGGAAGAGATAGTGGACAGATGTAATGAATGCGCGGACGGAAGATGTAATGCGGATGAAGAACGGCGAGTAGCTGCCGGAAACAAAGTTAACGGTGCTTTTTCCCAATTAGTAAAGCGAAAAAAGCATCGTAAAAGAAGCACGACTGGCGATTCATAACGCAGTGCTAGTGCCAACGTTGGTTTATGGTAGCGAAACCTGGGTATGTCAGCAGATGCATGGAAGTAAATTGAATGCTGTGGAGATGCGTTCACTTCAAAATAGTGCAGCGTAACTTTGACCGACCGAATACGTAACGAAGTGATACGAAATATGGTAGGTTTGAATGAAGAGAAAAGGAAATGAAAGGAAAAGAGCATGCTCCGTTGGTTTGGACACGTCCAACGAATGAATGAGGATCGATTGACGAAGAATATATATATTACGCGAAAAAAGAGGGTAGAAGGAGTGAGGGTACGCCAAGACTTACATATGAAGACCACGTGAGCAGATTGCTCAAAAACGGAAAAGTCAAAAGTACTCGGATACCCAGACTTTCGTGTATGAAGCCTTTGATGAACGTACAAGAAGCGAAAGAAGTATGCATGGATCGCGAAGCCTGGAGATCTGTCCTCTCTGATTACCCCGTCAGGAATACAGCGTGAAGATAGTTAGGATAAATTAGCCCCTGAATTTAAACAGTTTCGAATATTAGCATATCGGCCATTAGTATCGTATTTACTTTCATGTGCATTTAGTGAAAATCTGTAAGGACATCTATGACAATTTGTCATTGCAATATAATTTAATTCAAGGCAAAATTGTATGTCGTTTAGGGATTTCCCCTTAGCCGTCGTACAAATGAGCACTGAGCGTATGTCAATAACGAATGATAAGAACTTTGTACGTACGTAAAGATTATACTATCTCTTTGGTTTCTGCACCACAGCTACTTGTTAGAATGTTTATTTTATCCATATTTTGTCAGGTCATTCCTAATAAACAAAAACGGGATTTTTCGTAAAAACACTCACGTGTTGTCGATGTGTGTGTTGGTGGCGCAGTATCGAAACCGGTACCGAAGCACGATGGTGGTCACTCATCAATCCATCACTGCAGCTTGACGAATCCTTCATAGCCCAGCATGCAAAACCAACCGTGTTACTTTTGTCTTCCGTCAAAGTACTTCACTCAAGATCCTGAAGGCCTGACTTTAAAGGCTTCCGGATGAAGCCGAAACAATTGTCGACTGATACAACACGTAAGTGATTTTACGCAATGTCCCGTTTTTGTTTAATAAGTTAAAATGTAAGTGAGTTTGAATAATGGTCTTACTCATCCGGCGAACATTTTCCGTGCTTCGGAAGGCACGTTAAGGTCGTTGGTCCCGGTTGCCTGTAAAATGGCAGTCGTTAAGCCTGGTTGAAGGCCTTATGGGCTTGAACATTTTTAACAGCAGGTTGCCACAGCCTACGCCTGTTCATTTTCAACACGGCAATGGGCTCACAACTTGTTACGTGGGACAAAAATGCATACGGTAAAATGTGGGCGTATGTATGCCTCTGACTACCCCTTCGAGGATAAATGCGTGACAATATGTATGTATTTATCTTACCCAACATCAGAAAAGAATTTGTCTGTCTTTTACCTCCAATGTACCACTAACTTTACAAATGACACCACTTCAGAGAGTCATTTTAGCACAAGATTGTTTTACTCAAATACCATTTGAATTGAAACTTTGTCAAAATTTGCTCGTTCTCGCTTTAAATGAAGCTGTTAATTAGGTGTCCGTTATGTTTTAATCGATATTAACAATTTACTGTAAAGGTTTAATGAAGGAACGAATTCAGTGAATGAAATTGTCTTGAGGTTTCAAATTAATGTAATTTGGAACTAAATATTTCTCGAAAGGTGTATAAATAAATGTCGTAGGGACAACTCACACAACGCTATCTGATTCCAAACTAAACAGAGCTTGTAATAACTGATAAACGTACCTATATATTACTAAATACTTATAAATATAAAATAAATATCCATCACGCCTTATCCCCGAAGGGGTGGCAGAGGCATATTATATGCCCACTTTTCACCGTGTGGATTCCTGTCCAACGTAATAGGTGGTGAGCCCATTGCCGTGTTGAAATAGACAGACGCAGGTTGTGGCTACCTGCTGTTGAAATTTTTCAAGCCGCCCATAAGGCCTTCAACCAGGCTTAACGACTGCCATTTTACTGGCAACCGGGACCAACGGCTTAACGTGCCTTCCGAAGCACGGAAACGCTCGCAAATGTAAATGCCACAAAGTGGTCACCCATCCGAGGACCAGCCATAGTGAAAGTTGCGTAACTTAGTGATCGTTTACGGAACACTGAGACCGCGAGGCCACGAGCGCTTCTACTAAATAATAAAAATAAATACTTATACTTATAGTTAATCAACACCCAGACACAGAATAAACCATCGTGATCATCACACAAAGTTTTATTCTGGGTGGGAATCGAACCCAACCTCATGCGTAGCAGTCGGATACACTCCCACCGCGCCACAGAGGTAGTCAAATCTAGACTACTTGCTATATAAATAACTTGTTGCTATTCAAGGTTTTGACAGGCTTATAATTTAAAATGACTTTACTTTCAACTAAGTTTAGGATAAATCCATAAAATATACAGTTTAATTTGAAATAATTGTGTAGCCTTGAAAACTCTAGAAAGATACTCACAGAAAATAACTGGTGTTATAATTGAAAATGACCTTGGCAAGACCGTAATCTTTTCTAGAGTTCTTTCTTTGGCTTCTTAGAAATTCAGGAATGTTCAGGAACCGACTATTTTGGTCAGTCTCACCAAATTACCGAAATCTAACTAATTCTACCAAATGTAATAAAATTAAAGCGTAGATCCTAGTGAACATATTTTTTTACATTTACACAAAGTATCCAATATCAAAATGGTCTAGAATAACTCTATCTTCAAGCTATATCCCTGATGGGGTAGTCAGATAGGACAGATCTACAGGCTTCGCGATCCATGCACACTTCTTTCGCTGCCTGCAGATCCATTAATCGTTTCATATTTATACGTATGGGTATCCGAGTATTTGTGACCTCTCCATTTTTTGAGCAATCTGCTCACGTTGTCTTCGTATGTAATGGTTTACCTAGATTTGCACAAAAAATTCTTCGTTATTCGTTCCTCACTCATTCACTATATTCATTCTCTGTCATAACTTGGTTTCTATTAACAGCTTTGCATTTTGTTGATTTTGGAATAGTTTATTTTTAGGTATATCAAAACGACTTTGGAGCCCTGGAGAGTGATTTTTTTCATCATTATAACTACGAAATTTTACTACCTATTCAAACTTGTTAAAAATTAAATTTGACGTTTCGTTCACAATATTTTGTTCATGGATCCATCCATCTCAGCGATTAATTGAGAGTTTGAAACCGATCCATTTTTCTAACACAGTGTTCGTAATTTCCGACAAACTCGATCCATTACACTTAATGACGTTTCGTAGCGTTACAAAATTGAATGAGAGTGCTATATGCGTGAGTATGTGTGTATTTTAATGTGTAATTGAAAAAGTTCTGCAAACATTGGTCCAACAGTTTCAGAGATTAACCGAAACAAACAGATTTTTTAAATAGATTTGTTATGTAAGTATCTACCGTATATAAGTTTATACGAGTATGCATTTAATTAAAGCTATTAATTTTTAAAAGAAACATGAAATTCTCTCGTTCTTCATTAATCTACATGAATTTTCTAAGATATTTCTTTTTTTTATTCGTAAACTATAATTTGAAGAACCGACTATATATGCGAGGAGGAGTGTTAAGCTACTTGTGACTACAATACGAGAGCCGAGCGAGTGAAGCGAGCGTGCCGCGGCAGCGGCCGGCGATGCGCTAGAGCTAAATCGCCTGATTTAATCTAGTTACCTACTTCTTTTTGTATTTTATTTATATTCTAATTATAACTTTATGGTATTTCATGTGTACGACTTGTAATCTTTATGCCATAGAGTGAGACACCAATAAATGTCATGATAAATTATCGTTATTGTAAAATAAATATGCCATTTTATGGTGGTATATCATTATTATAAAATAAGTTACGGTAAAATAAAGTTTTTCTTTATTCTGCTTGAACGTTATGCGAAACAAAGAGTATTGTAAAAGTTATGTAGTTTTAAAATATGCCTCTTGAATTTATGTAACGCAATACGGACCCGTTTTCAGAAATTAATTTATTGGTAAATGTTATTAATTTCGGTATTTGATTCTCATTCCGGAATATTTACTTTTATCACTAATATGGTAGTCAATATACGATGATAGAGGCCTTGTAGCCGGCTTATTAAATCAATCGCATCTTGCCTCAATAAGCCCAAATCAGTGTAAGCGCATTGCTTCAAGTAAAAAGATATGATTATGTAATGTAAGTACTTTACCGATAACTTTACTCTGTGGAGCAATAAAGGTTCCCGGTAATTTGAGCGTTATGTTCCAAAATCCAATTTGGACATATACTATCAACAATTTCTAAAGATAAATAATTTAATTTTTAGGTGTCGGTTTTTAATACCAATTTAACAGCATTTCAATATATGCATATTAAATAAATTTTTAAAGCAATTATTTGCTAAATTTCTCATAATTTTTTATTAAAATGGAAAAAGACAATTTGTTCCGAGACAGGGATTGAACCTGTGACCTTTGCCTAACCAGGGCAATGTTCTAGCCACCTGAACTACCCGAACCGTATCGAATCAAGTTGAAATTCTCCACCTTATTTTATATCGTCATTTTAAGAGTATGACCGTGGTGTAAGGGGCCCCACCAAGATCTTCGGGGCCCAAGTCAACGTCCCGTGCCAGTGCGTGCACCTGCTGATTAACGGACGAGGCTCTGGCGCTGGCTTTCCCCTCTGGGGTTGGGAGGTCTGAGGGCGTCGCTCCCATAAAAGCCACCCGCCGAAACAAATAATGAAAAGAAGTAAAAGGAATGCTGCTAGGGATAGGGCGCCGCCGCAAAACGGCGCGCAGGAGCCCCGCCCGACTCCTGTGGCAAGTGGGCTAGGGCTGCCGTGTGTCGGGCCAGCACGGCTAAAGAAGTTAGCCCCAACCCGAATCCGCTTCGCATCTTGGAACATTGGCACGCTGACTGGGCGTGCGGTAGAGTTGGCCGAAGTACTCTCCAGGCGGAGGGTGGACGTGGCGTTCCTGCAGGAGACTCGGTGGAAGGGCAACAGAGCCCGGCCTTTGCAGAAAGGCTACAAGCTGTACTACACGGGTGCGCCTGGTGGGGAGAACGGGGTGGCCGTGGTGCTCTCCGAAGGGCTGCAGAGCGGCATCTTGGAGGTGAAACGCTGTAGCGACCGGCTTATGATCGTGAGGGTGCTTATCGATGGGATTATTACCCACCTGATAAGTGCCTACGCGCCACAGGCCGGTTGTAGCGACGCCGATAAGATGTCGTTTTGGGGCCAACTCGAGGGAGTGCTTCGGAGCATTCCGTTGTCACAGGGAATCGTTTTGGGCGGCGACCTAAACGGTCATGTGGGTGAGAGGTGTGAGGAGTTTGAACGTGTTCATGGTGGTTTTGGATACGGCACCCGCAACACTGAAGGAGAAACTATCCTCAGAACGTGTGCGGCTGCCGATCTGGCCATTGTGAACACGTATTTCAAAAAGAAATCCGAACATCTCATCACCTACAAGAGCGGGAGGCGTACAACTCAGATCGATTTCCTACTCACTAGGCGACACAGCATCGGCAAGGTGGCCAACTGCAAGGTCATACCCGGTGAGAGTCTTACTGCACAACACCGTCTCCTTGTCATGGACCTCTGCGTTAAGCCTAAAGGCAAACGCATCGAGCGGTGCCAGCGCCGCATCAGATGGTGGCTGCTTGATGAAACTAGGTCCCAGGAGTTCGTCTCAGCTGTCGGTGACAAGTGCACCGACACTGAAGGCGAACCAGTTCAAGATTACTGGGACAAAGTTCAGGCGGCCATCCTTGGAGCGGCGAAGGTGGTGCTCGGTGAGTCTAAGGGTGGACGCAAATGTGACAAGGAAACTTGGTGGTGGAACGACGCAGTCCTGAGGGAGACCAGGGAGAAGAAAGCCCTCTTTAAAAAGTGGCAAGCGACCGGATCTTCCGAAGACCGCGACGCGTACAGGGCTGCCAAGCGCGCCACAAAGAGAGCTGTAGCCAGAGCCAGACGAGACCACTTACAACCTTTGTATGATAAGCTGGAATCGTCTGAGGGGCAGAAGCTCATCTATAAGCTGGCGCGCTCCAGGGTCAAAGCGGCACAGGATATATCCAAGTGTCGCTGTGTAAAAGACCCTGAGGGCAACCTGTTAAGCGAAGACCTCGCGGTAAAGGAGAGATGGCGCTCGTACTTCCACGAGCTGCTTAATAAGCAGCATAAAGAGGTGCAGCCTCCGGATCTCCCTCCGAATCAAGGACTAGTGCCACCGGTAACGCCTGGAGAAGTCCTGACTGCGCTTCGCCGCATGAAGAATCGGAAAGCTGTCGGACCCGATGGAGTCCCCATCGAAGCCTGGAAGGCGATGGGTCCTCGCGGTGTGGGCATCTTAGTAAACCTTTTTAACCGCATACTCCTCAGCGGGCAGATCCCAAACCAATGGAGACTAAGTATTATTACTCCAGTCTTCAAAGGTAAGGGGTCAGTGCAGGAGTGCGGGAGCTACCGCGGTATTAAGGTGATGTCCCACACCATGAAGATCCTCGAGAGGATTATACACTCTCGGATCCGGCAGGAGTGTACTCTCTCGGAGTGTCAATATGGGTTTCGCCCTGGTCATGGGACCACGGACCCTGTTTTTGCACTGAGGGTTGTCGCAGAGAAATACAGGTCGAAGAACACGCCTCTGCACTGTTTGTTCCTAGATATGCAGAAGGCCTTCGACTGTGTTCCTCGTGCGATGATCTGGTGGGCACTGCGGTCCAAAGGGGTTCCAGAGGTCTATATTGACACTATCCGGGACATGTACTGTGACTCCGACTCAATGGTTCGGACTGCTGTTGGCGACACGAAACCCTTCCCCATCACCGTCGGGGTACACCAGGGTTCTGTCCTTAGTCCGCTTCTGTTCAGTGTAATATTAGACGAATTGTCGGACAGCATCAGAAACCCGCATGAGCAGCCTCCATGGTTGCTCATGTATGCTGACGATATTGCGCTGGCAGATGCGGACAGGGGCAGATTGGTGCGACGTGTAAAGGCGTGGAAGGAGACGCTTGAGAACGGCGGTCTGAAACTAAATGTGGCGAAGACCGAGTACTTGGCACTAAACTCGACAGATCCCACATCCGTCCGCATAGGCGGTGATTTGGTCGAGCGCACGGACCAGGTTAAATACTTGGGATCTGTTTTTCACACGTCCAGTGACATCGATTGCGATGTCAAGTCACGCATTGCTGCCGCGTGGGCCAAATGGCGGGAGATGACCGGTGTCATTTGTGACCCTAAAATGCCGATCCGGTTGAAGGGACAGGTCTACAAAACCATTATTAGACCTGTCCTTTTACATGGCAGTGAGACGTGGCCGATATTGGAGCGACACAAGCAGGAGCTGCGTGTCACGGAAATGAAGATGCTGCGGTGGATGTGTGGAGTCACGCGGATGGACCGCGTGAGGAACTCTCGCATCTGCGGCAGCCTTCACGTCCGTGACATTGCAGACAAGTTGCAAGAGTGTCGCTTTCGTTGGTATGGTCACGTCTTGCGGCAACCGCCGGGCTACGTAGGTAACAAATGTCTGGCCATGTCAGCCCCGCCGGGTCCCGGTAAGAGGGGAAGACCCAAGAAGTGCTGGCTTGACGTCGTAAGGGATGACATGCGTGCCAATGGTCTCACCACAGGGGATGCCGACGACCGTGCGAAGTGGAGGAGAAAATGTAGGAAAGCGGACCCCGGGCGTCGCGAGACGCAACTGGGACAGACGCTCGGATGATGATGATGATTTTAAGAGTATGACCAGAGCCATCTATCGAGCTAATGAACAACTCGATACCAATGAACAGTGTTACAACTATTTTTAAACATTGATGCAATGGACTCCACTCAGTATATTGATAAATTTTTAAAGCAAAGGTCACAGGTTCAATCCCTGTCTCGAATCAAATTGTCTTTTTCCACTCTAATAAAAATTTATGCATATTAAAGTATATAACCTTCATACATCTTTTTCCCTTTATCTGTCTGCCTG
Source organism: Thumatha senex (assembly GCA_948477245.1). Classification (NCBI taxonomy): domain Eukaryota; kingdom Metazoa; phylum Arthropoda; class Insecta; order Lepidoptera; family Erebidae; genus Thumatha; species Thumatha senex. The sequence continues at coordinate 21,113,752 of OX419741.1, read as the reverse complement.
TTCCAGCTAATCTCTGGACCGGCTTTACCAATTTTAACAGAAATTTCACTGGCAGATTGTTATTCCGGTATTCTCACAGGAACTGAAGGCGTCCGCTAGTACGAGTATTATAATAATAATTTAGAAAGTTCGTCAGTTTTCCCTTGGCGCATTGGATTAAAAAGTCCTTTCCGTCGTAATTAGTTAAGCTAATCCTTAGTTGATACGACAAATTATAAGTGCGCGGTGGGTATCCCATCCCTAATTATTATTCCATATTCCGATCTCATAAGGGTATCATAAGGGTCAAGGGTACATATCGTAAAGATCAGTTTAAAATAGGTATATTAAATTCACCTGATCTTTTTAAAATATAATAATTTTATAAGCATTAACGACTTTATTTATTAAGTAAAATGAAGTTTCTGTTATTACAAATGTTTTATTAGAATATTGTGGTTGCTTTTCCAGCTTAAATACTGCGCTATATTTTATTAAAATCGGTTCAGCTGTTATAATACAGATTGAACTGCATTCTAACATATATATACACTATACGATATACACTGAACAGATCAAATTATTATGGTTAACACCGTCTCCAATATTGATATGACTCACAACAGTAAGAAGGCCTGGGCCACAATCCGCAAACTTACCAGCGAGCCCCCTCCGCCTACTATGCCCAGCAAGGTCACCGCGAATCAGATTGCCCACCAACTACTTCTGAATGGGAAGCCACCTCACCGCCTAAGCAGAGACCTAAAACCAAAAGGCTCCATCAACACCTGCAACGATGTCAGTCCTGCGGGAGGTGGCTGGGGTGGAGCGGGACCCCGTGTGTCGTCACTGCTCAGGTGGCGTCGTGGACACTGCGGAACACACACTCACCGTGTGCACGGCTAGGGACGGGCCGCGTATCGCCCTTACGGGCCTTGTCGGTATGAATTTGTCGCTGCCGGCTGTGGTGCAAGCCATGGTCGGCAGCCAACAGTGTTGGGCCGCCGTCGCCTCGTTTGCTAGCGAGGTGATGGCGGCGAAACGTGAGGAGTTGCGGGTGCGGGAGCGTACGGGACAGAAGCTCCCGCCCCGCCGTCCGGGTCGGGGGCGTCGACGTGTTCAATACATGCGCGCCCCCGAATAGTGTCTGGCCGTGGGCGGAAGGTCGGGGGACCCCGCCCAACTGGCTACTTTGCGACGGGCACCCTTTCACCTCACCCGGAACACAGAAGTGTTCCAGGGGGTGTCCACTTTTTGCGCACGCCCGGACCGGCCGCTCTCACCTCCTCTGCTTACAGAGGGGTGCTCTAGAGCGGTGGAGGTGCGGGCTAGTTCTTCTGGGGCGCCACTTGCCGGCTCGCAGTGATTTAACCTCAGGCCTACCCTGCGAGTCGGGTTAAGGTGAGGCGGAACACCGCGGGGTTTAGAGGGTAGAACGGCTCTCTCTCATCGGGCCGGGAGCCCCACACACCGATGACGGTGCGTAAATGCATTCCCCGCGAAATCAAAACAAAAAAAAACTAATGTACCGTAACCACGACGAAGCCTGAAAACGAAGACACTATTACTTGGGACAGGTCCGGAAGTCCATTCTACTGCACTACACATGAAATCCTTTATTCAAAGAAAAACTCCAGCCATGAAATAAGCAATCTAATATTCAATTTATTGGTCCCACTCCTAAGATGGCTCTGGTCATACTCTTAAAATGACGGTTAAAATATGGTGGAGAATTTCAACTTGATTTGATACGGGTCGGGTAGTTCAGATAGAACATTGCCCTGGTTAAGCAAAAGTCACGGGTTCAATCCCCGCCTCGAATCGAATTGTCTTTTTCCACTTTATTAAAAATTATGAGAAGACATGTTAGCCTCGGTAACGTCTTTGACTGCGTCGGTGGCGCAGTGGTAGTGTATACGACTGCCACGCTGAGGTCCCAGGTTCGATTACCGGGTTTTGAAAGTTGCTAATCCGAAGTCTTGCGTAAAGCAGGTACTCGTAATTGGATAGGTAATAGAACTTTTGTTCCACATATTTATGATATTTCGGGTCTTATTCCCGATGTATATTATTAGATACAAAGCCTACCTTATACTCGTACTTCCCGACGTTTCGACCGGATTACACCAGCTGTGGTCACGGGTTGACTACGGGTTTTGAACCACAGTCAAATTGTGTTGACTGGGGATCTAAGCGTAGTTTTGAGGCCCTGTAAGTAAGTTTTAAAAACTTTACTATCTTCACGCTATATCACTGACGGGGGATTTTTTGAGCAATCTGCTCACGTGGCTTTCATATGTAAGTCTCGGTCTACCCTAGTAAGTTTTGGATTCCAAAAAAATCTATTAGTAAACACAAATTAGTTCAAATGGTAGTAAGTATGATTGCTTCTTATTATAATATTTTAAATGAATATTTACAGGTAGATGCAACGTAAGTATAGACTAATACATTAAAAGTTCTTCAAATAGCTTTTTTTATGAAACAACACTTAAGTTCCTTCTCAAACGAGGTATATAGTTTGAGAAGTCAGCTGAGTCTGAGTGTTATTTTATATTAAGGCAATTCAGAATCTTGCCAATGAATACCTTACTCTTTCCTGACTTTTTCTTCTTTTAGCCCAATCCAACGTCCTGAAAAGAAAGTAATGGTTGCGTAACTAAATTGTATAGGCGCTTTAGAGCTCTAACAAACAAATGTAATCAATTATCGCCACCTACCGAATCCAGATTGTTCGGTTCCTCTATTGTTATTTCTTCCACATTGTCCTGATTTATTTCGTTCGACAAATTCCGTTAAGATAAAATCGATGGAAGATTTTTTTTATTTGAGGTATTTCTGTGTTGGCTGATAAGATCTTAATTTTATTTTTCTAGTCAATTTTGTATGTACCTTCTCAGGTTTAAAAGGTTTATGTATTTTTTGTTTAAATAATACTGTACTAGCTTAGCTCCGTGATATACTTGCAACATCCTTAGTACACATTAAAACCCATCATTTATCAATTATACAATAGCTTACTAGCCATTTTCCTTCGTTTTTCCAACTCCTTCTGATTAATTCGATGCGGGTTCAAAGACATTTTAACTTCTCCTGGGGCTTCACCGAGATCGAGCTCGGCGTAACTTTTGTTTTCTTGGTCATTGCTGTAGATCTTGGTTTACAGGAGTCACAGAAATGGGAATTCGGGTGGGATTAGTCACAATAAAAAAAAATAGTCTTTATCCTGCAACTCCCGGCAACGACTTTTTTTTTCATTGGGAGAGCGTTCCTTCTGAAGCACAGTTTACAGAACACTGAGTTAGCGGGGTTCCGAGCGCTTATTGTAAAATTATAATTAGGTAAAATGGGTACCTACAGATCTTCGGAGATCATGCAACCTCACCTGGCTAATTTGGTTGATTATTTCCTCCTCTTAGTGTATTTCCAATTGCTACCAACCCTCAGGCTCCAAATCAAGGTAGAATTTGGAGGCTGGGATTCACTTTAAATAGACTGCTATGGACTATCAAAGTTATGCTTTTAATTTTTGGCATTGAGAAGGAGTGACTGCTCGTCAGGAATATAGCGTGCAGATAGTGTGTTAGTTAAAAAAAATCAACCGGAAAATCGCTACAGCCTGCGCCTGTTCATTTAAAGACGGCAATGGGATCACCACCTGTTACGTGGGATAAAAAAATGCACACGATGAAATATTTTATTTTATTTTTATTTATTGGGACAAATAACAGTTACATATTGCTTTTAAGGTAAGACATCATCATCATTAGTCATATTAACTTACGACTAAGTAAACATGTAACCCACACTATGTCCGCAGTGTAATTTTTTTCCTTAGAACAGTGCCTGTGCATACATGCCCAATAATACTAATAAAAATAAAAAAAACTACATTCTCTAACAACAATTTTTTTATTTTTCAATTGCCATTCTTCTAAAATATGGGCATATTTCTCTCTGCCTCTGCCTACCCCTTTGGGGTTTAAGGCGTGACAATATGTATGTATGTACAGTAATGACTAATACTATTACGTGACAAGAAGTTTGTTTGTGTTTGTTAATGAAGCTCTAATTTATAGTAATTGCTCTGAAAGCCGAGCCACCCAAGTGTTCTCATAAAACAACAGTAAAATTAAAAAGCAAAGTATGTCTACAAACTTAGGAGTGTAATTCAAAAGGGGATTGTACTTTCAGCGCTGAAATATGCATTAACTAAGCTAAACAAAGTTTGAATTGTATAGCTGGCTGACCTAATTAAACATTCGCGTTGTAAATACTAGAAATGGCCCGCGGCTCTGTGTTATTGGAGCGAAGCGAATGAAGTGAGCGTTACTCCATTCTTCCCCGATTTAGATTTTCGCTTTGTCCCCGAACTCCTTACTAACTACTCAACAATTTATGATCAAATTTGACCAATAATGCGATGTCTATCCTAGATGGTTTAGAAAAAAATAAAATAAAAAATCGGACATACCATAGAGAAAAAATCACCGAAAATTCGTGTTCGGAAATGGTAAGTGGCAAACGCTTCGCTCAATTTAAACTTACCGGGGACGTCAAGTGCACCTGGTTTACTTATATGTCATCATCATCATCCGAGCGTCTCTCCCAGTTGCGTCTCGCGACGCCCGGGGTCCGCTTTTCTACATTTTCTCCTCCACTTCGTACGGTCGGCGGCATCCCCTGTAGTGAGACCATTGGCAGGCATGTTATCCCTTACAACGTCAAGCCAGCACTTCTTGGGTCTTCCCCTCTTACCGGGACCCCACGGGGCTGACATGGCCAGACATTTGTTTCCCACGTAGCCCGGCGGTTGCCGCAAGACGTGACCATACCTAGTTTACTTATATGTAATGGGGTATTTAAATATGCTATTAAATATACATTATTTAAAATATAAACAGTATACTATTATAATAAATTAATTCTAAACTAAAGTAACTAAAAAAACTAAAAACCAAAATCCTAACATGCGTCATAAAATTTCTCCGCATCGCAGTCCTCACGTGGTAGCGTTCCATGAAGACTGGCAGCATTGCCACGTGGTATGGCAATGCTAGCCTTTGTGCTAAAAAGGAAACCAGCCTTCTGGTGAAGAGTACTGTCAATTAGACACTTTTCATATGTAATGTAAATATATCAATGTTATTTGAACTTTGGTGTGACTGTAACTTATGTACGTCATTATAGTTTAACTATTTTGATAAAAATCTTGTACCAGATCTTTTTATAATTTATTGTGAATTGTTTAACCAATAAGTATAATATGAATTTGTTAAAGGTTTTAATTTGCTTACTTAGTCAAAGATACAAAATCCAGATTTTGTTCTACTAGGTAGAAAATAGTTTGAGCTTATACTCGTAGATACCTATATACCTATGGATAAGAAATTATTAAACCTAACTATATTCATGATGTATATCTGATGGAGTGTTTAGGGGAAACAAAACAACCCTTTACGTCAGTAGTGCCTTTATGTCAAAAGTACTTTATGTCAAAAGTACCATTGATCAGTACCGTTAATCCTGAGACACACTTTAACCTCTCTAGTACCATAAAAAAATGAATAACACTAGGATAAACTCTACCTACCCTGTTTATAGTAAAATCAAATTAACATCGAAATTGATCGATTGTTCACCATAAACAGGGTAGGCAGGCTGGTGTTGTCCGGTCGAAACGTCGCGTCTGGAAGTACAAAATAGGCCTTGTAGTACACATCGCGAGTATGACCTGAAATACGTACAATTATTATAATATAATGTTTTTAATGGTGAAGCACTCGTCGCCCCGCGGTCTCAATGTTCTGTAAACGATCACTGAGTTACGCAACTTTCACTATGGCTGGTCCTCGGATGGGTGACCACTTTGTGGCATTTATATTTGCGAGCGTTTCCGTGCTTCGGAAGGCACATTAAGCCGTTGGTCCCGGTTGCCAGTAAAATGGCAGTCGTTAAGCCTGGTTGAAGGCCTTATGGGCGGCTTGAAAAATTTCAACAGCAGGTAGCCACAATCTGCGTCTGTCTATTTCAACACGGCAATGGGCTCACCACTTATTACGTGGGACAGGAATCTACACGGTGAAAAGTGGGCATATAATATTCCTCTGCCACCCCTTCGGAGATAAGGCGTGATGGATATTTATTTATTTTAATGGTACTAGTGGCGTAAAAGTGTGTCAGTAGTACCATCAATGGTACTGATCAATGGTACTTCTGACGTGAAGCGAACAGAACAGATCGCTGTTACTAGTCGTAGTTACTATATGCTTCATGCAGATTTTGGCTTCCTGCAGATTAATTGTCCAGTAATTATTCTACATATTAGACTACTGGCTATATTCAAATTTAATATTTATTTAGAATTTACGTCTCTGCTTTACATAAATTACTTAAATGGATGATACACTTCATATGCTGCATGAAATAGACAGAATTGAAATAGCTCGCACCATGAAATGCGACTACTCGGAACTTAAAAAACACACGTTTTTTAATAAGAATGACTTGATAATTGTTTCACAGAACATTCGAAGCATATATTTAAATCTAGATGTCTTTGTACTTATATCTACATTTAAGTTTCAAGTCGACGTCATCATTCTAACTGAATGTAGACTACATGTTGACAAACCTATTCCACAGTTAAATGGTTATAACTCTTATTTCACAACAAATCTGTTGAACCAAAACGATGGGGTAGTAATTTACGTCAAAAATACCCTTAAACCTAAGGTTAAGGAATTAAAACTTTTCCAGGCAACTTTTCTGCAACTGGAACTACTGAACAACATAATTTTTGGCATCTATCGTTCACCTTCTAACACCAATACTGAGTCGTTTGTAGATTCACTTAGTACATACATTGACACTATTAAGTCACAGAAAAGCCTCATCTTAGCAGGAGACATAAATATTAACCTTAAGCCCAAAGCAGTAGAGTTATCCCAGGATCGCAATAATAGAATACACTATCTCAATTCGTTATCGCAATTAGGTATTCTACCTGGTCACACCTTGGCAACAAGAGATCAAAATTGCTTAGATCATTTTATGCTCAAAATTAATAGAAATAAAATATCTGCGTCTATAGCTATTATACACACTACCATCACCGACCATTATACTACTCTATTAGCCTTATCGAATTTAAAACAGCGTCAGGATATAAAGAAATCAACAACTAAAATTAACTTCGAGACTGCTATCAAACAACTTCAAGAAGATAATCTGGCAGAATTATTTCTTTGTAACGACCCAGTCGCCCTAACCAACCTTCTCATTAACAAATAAATTTTTTGCATAGATGCCAACACTACCTATATAAAAATTCCAAGTAATAGGCGGATTTGGCGGGAAGAGTGACAAGTGCGGACGCTTGCTATAAATTATTTTCTAAAACTAGTGCATTTATCTTGTTTTATGTGCGGGAGTGGTGGTTTCTTGGACATAACAGTTGTGTTAACGTGCTATAGTGAAAGACAATGATATATATATGCAGTGAAATGCTATTTTCTCTCTTGCCGCGAAACGTCCACTGACAACCTTAGTATAAGAATCACCATTATACTGAGGGCAAGGACCAGGACGGACAATGAGGACACGACATCGACTGGACAGGACTAATTAGAAGATAAGATTGAAGAAATATGATATAAAAAATAAGATTTGGCTAAAAGGTCTTAGAAACCAGGCCATTAAATAATTATTAAAAAAAAAAAGTAATAGGCGCATCATTAAGCCTTGGATGACAGACGGATTATTACGCTGCATTATAAATCGAAACAAACTACAAAAACAACTTAAAAATGATAGAAATAATGAAATTTTAAAGATAACATATACAAGGTATCGAAATTATTGTACAAACTTAATTAAAAGGCTGAACAGGAAATATGAAAGAGATTTAATTACTAAATCGGTTACTAATAATAAAGAACTTTGGAAAAACATAAAAAAAATAACTTATTCTAACAAGTCACATGACGATAACACTCCACTTTTGAATATTAAATCAACTTCTATAGACTCAGTAAATTATGTTAACAATTTTTTTGTAAATATTGGAAAGTATCTCGCACAAAAAATTCAACTAAGAACAAACGCTCCTATTCCATCTAATGACTTACCTTCTCAACTTAACTCCTTTGTTCTAGTGGGAACGAACATAGATGAAGTCAAAGGCATCCTGATGAGCCTCAAATCTAATAGTGCCCCCGGATGGGATAATATCTCCACCAGTTTTCTTAAGTATGCGATTAGGGATGTTGTTCCAATTATAACCCATTTAGCTAACCTTTGCTTTGATAAAGGTATTTTTCCTGATCCCTTAAAAATAGCTATAGTAACCCCGATACACAAAGTAGGTGACAGAGACGATGTCAATAATTATAGACCGATATCAGTTCTACCAGTTATATCTAAAATTATTGAGAAACTAATCAACAGCAGACTCTTGAATTACTTAAAAGAATACAGTTTGCTATCGACCTCTCAATTTGGTTTTCGAAAGGGCATATCCACTGAAGACGCAGTTACTGCTCTTAGTTCATTGGTAGTGAAACACCTTGATAGTGGAAACAGGTGTCTTGCTGCGTTTATAGATCTCAAAAAAGCCTTTGACACGGTCTCTGTCCCTATTCTCCTAAAAAAGCTGGAAAATATGGGCATTAGGGGTACCAACTTAAATTTATTTAAAAGCTACCTTTCAAATCGCAGGCAGAGGGTCAGGGTGGGTGAGTGTATTGGTGACGACGCAGCTGTATCATTCGGTATTCCCCAAGGGAGTGTACTGGGTTCTACATTGTTCTTAATTTATATTAACGATCTCTGTAACATAAAAAATAAAAACGCCCAGGTCTTTTCATATGCCGATGATGCAGCTGTAGTCTTCACGGGCCACTGTTGGCATGAAGTTCAACATAGTGCTGAAGTGGGCATGTCCAGAATAGCTATGTGGTTAAATCAAAATCTGCTGACTCTTAACATCTCAAAAACCAATTATATGTGTTTCAGTATTTATAATAGTTCACAGCCGAATAAAGATTTCAATTTACGTTTACATGTATGTGACGACAGAGATCAATCTTGTACATGCCCAAGTATCGAAAAAGTGTCCCAAACTAAATACCTTGGTGTCGTAGTCGACCAAAGATTATCATGGTATCCCACATTGACCTGATCTCAAATAGGATTAGAAAACTTAGCTGGGTATTTAGAACATTAAGACATGTTGTTCCCAAAACCATAACCTGCAACCATGACTCTCCAAGAAATCTCCTGAACGAGATATATGTTGCCTTGGTCCAGTCAGTATTACGATACTGCATTCCTATCTGGGGAGGCGCGGCTAAAGTCCAATTTATTGAGGCAGAGAGAGCTCAGCGTGCACTTATTAAATCAATGTACTTTAAAAACAAAAGGTACCCAACGGACAGTCTTTACCAGATAAGCAACTTACTCTCGGTTAGGAAATTGTATATATTTCATATGATCCTAAAAAAACACAGAATCCTTCCCTATAATCCGGCTATCCTATCCAAAAGAAGAAAAGATATTGTGGCACAAACTCCTCTGACTTTAACAATGTTTGCTTGTAGGCAATATGAAAAGCGCTCAGCGCAATTATACAATAAAATTAGATATATACACATTACATAATTACGACTGCAAAAATGAAGTATTGGACTGGATAAAACCACTCACTTACCATGAAACAGAAAATCTTCTGGAGCACATTAAATAGTAACCTACACTGTTTTACACGTAGATACAGAACACGTACGACATAATTCTTACACACACACACACACACACATACACTGACACACGCGCGAACACGAGTATGCATCCTTTTAACTTTTGTTTATATTCAAAATCTTTTTTAAAATAGCTTTTTCCTTTTTTTTTCATTTATTATTATTCCTAATATTTTCATATTAAAACGTACTTGCTTTAGATAACTTATCACCATATAATGATATGATGAGAGCGGTCCCTCCTAATACAAGCATCATTTGCTTAACAGGAGGGTCCTACTTCCTTTGTACATCATTGTTATTGTTAACGCAAATAAATTATTATTTGTTTCTTCTTCACGGGTATCTTCTTTTTTTTTCTTACGAAGATACCCGGTCTTTTGGGAGGCTTACATGGGTACATAGAGGTCCAACACGCAGAGGCCTTTTGAGAATAAAAAATAAATAAAAAATAAATAAAATAAATAAAAAATTAAATTAAATCAAATTAAATTAATTTATTATTATTAATTGTTTTGTTGACATAAATTTATGTTTTCAAAAGTTATAAAAACTTACTTTTTACAACAATAACAAAAGTAATCTAAATACAAATATAAAAAGCTGTAAAGAAAATGCAAAACAATGAAATAGATGTAAAATATTAGTATTACAATCACAATTGTAATAATGTCAAGCAAGATATCAACATAAGTAGTGTGAATAGTTATTACAAGTGAGAGAATTCATTGCTTACGCGGTTATTACATTTTTGAAATCATCGCAGCGATTGGCCCTCTTGTAGTTAGCTAAAATTCTATTCAAACTTAATTGTAAGGAAGTTGTAAAACAGTCATTTTGAAAAGTACGTTAGTAAATTACAATAAATAAACAGGGGCTTGACAAAACAAACTCATTATTAACAACTCCTTATGACTATTTCATTATTTATTTCATTGAGACTGCAATATCTATTATAAGGTTTGTTTAAATGAACTTATCCCCGCTTAAACAATTTTTTATAAACTTTAAAATTATAATGAAGTGAGCCTATTATCGTATTGAAATGGAGTGTTGCAGGATATGGACGACTACTGAAAAAAAATGTGTAAAAAAGAGTAGGTGTAAAAAACCAGGCCAGTTCTATACATTTTCAGTGTTACCTAGGTACAGCCTACGTAGTCTATCATGTTACAGGGAACCGATACCAATATATAACTTAACGTGTCTTTCTAAGTATGGAAATGGTAACGGGAAAATGCTAGAAAGTCTCTCTGTCTGAGGCTTTGCCTTAGCTGTGTTCATTTACAGTACACTGAGATACCGGAGCTACGAGATACGATTTACTGAAATAAAGAAACCTCCAGATCTCCGACCAGCTCCGGCTACCAACCTTGCGATCCCTTTCCATTGTTTAGGGGGTCTATTCTCCTAACCCTTAGAGTAACATGCTTATACAATAACAATTATATGCCTCGATGGCGGGGTGGTAGTGTATGCTACTGCCCCGTATGAGGCTTCGGGTTCGATTCCCGGATCGGAACTAATATTTGTGTGATTGGATTCGGATCTTGGGTGTTTCCTATGTATAATTTTTGTATGTACTTAGAAATATATAAATATTTATATCAGTAGTCTAGATCCCATAATACAAGCTTGTAGCTTAGTTTGGGCTACATGGCGCTGTGTAAAAAGTGTCCAACAATATTTATTTATTTTTTTATATAATTAAAAATCATCGATCTCACCATCTGTTACGTGGGACAAAACTTCACACAGTGACATTTTTAGACGTATATATAATACATGTCGGTGTTTGATGATTAGTATGTACGTGGACGTTTGAGAAAATAAAAGAATTTAAAGACGTTATTAACTTGGTTCACTATTGATTTACAAAATGATGAAATTATAAATAACAAATGATTACTAGGTAACGACACGCGTACAGTTCCAAGGAGACTTGTAGACACCGCGACAGTTCGTAGAGGAATGCCCGAATGGACGCCGGCTTCCTCCACGCTACCTCTCCAAGACTCCCTCCAGCACCACTAGGTGGTGCTTGCTTTCCGCAAAACTTCAGAGTCATGAGTAGGGACGTACGACTCATGAGGGGAGAAACTTCCCATACTCATGACTAAATACGACATACAATATGCCTCTGCCTCCTCGTTACGGATAAAGGCGTGATTGATAAACATTTTTTGTTAGAGAAAACCATAAGTAGCAGCATACATAATCCTGGATACTGTCCTTTATAATATGGCCACTCACTATAATAATCTCGTAAGTGACTATTGCTTGGATTTCCCATTAGTATCCCTGTGGTATCCTACTATTTATTGTATGTGTCCTTGTTTCCTATATCCTGCTAAGTGCGACCTTGTCCCATTAAGTCGTCAATTACGCACACTCCGACTAAAAGCAATTTTGGATCCGTAGTGACGATCACATTAATCAGTGAGAAAAGATTAATCGCATGTTCAAGTGGTATAGAAAGATTGGCAATTCGGAAAATATTAAGGATTTTTCAATTCTGACCTGTAGTGAGTGACCTTGAGATTAGCGCGTTCAACCAAATAAACAAACTCTTTATCTTTGTATATTAGTACCTATATAGAGTATAAATGACATAATGATATTTCAATATGACGCTGGGCAATATATAGTTATCAAATAGACCCTGAATAGATGGAGCGACATAGCTCGAGTGACGCTACGCTAGAAATCGTCCGCCTCATTATAAAACTAACTAACTATCCTCACGCTGTATCCCTGACGGGGTAGTCAGAGAGGACTGATCGCAAGGCTTCACGGTCCATGCATACTTCTTACAGATTCATCAATCACCTCAATATTATCAAAATACCAAAATAAGACAAAAGCAATGTACGTACAGGTAAGTAGTTCTACGATTGTTTCTTTACACCTTTGCCGGTTGGGTATCAGTATCAAGAACACAGTTGAAACGAAATACTGTATTACATCTTTGTACTGCGCCTCTACAGTTACATTTATGTAGTACAGTGCCTTTGAAATATTCATAGCACCTTCGTATTTTACCCGGCAGAGGTTAAAATTAAGGTTCCCAAGGATTTTCATTTATTAAAGGAGTAATTTTAGTATAATTGGAGAACGTGGTAGCAGAATGTGCTTCTTTAGTTCCATTCCTGTGGTTAATTTTCTGTATAATGATTGAAGACGGAATCCTTGTAAATTGTTCTGTGTAGGTCGATATTCTACCTACTTATTTTAAACTTGGAAGGTAAAATGCTTTGCAGATTTTTACTGTGGCGCGTGTTCTTTTTACCGTATATACCACGGCGAGTGTTCTTTTTACCGTATATACCACGGCGAGAGTTCATTTTACCGTATATACCACGGCGAGTGTTCTGAAGAGCTCTTCAAACAAATCCCACCCTCTCCTTTTCGATCCCAAACAACGCGTGCCAGGGAGAGGTGCCACTCTCATACAGTGGAAAGAATTTTCGGCAGAACTGAGCGGTTCAAAAGATCGTTTCTCTGCCGAACAATAGAAATTTGGAATGTTCTGCCAGCGCACGTGTTTCCCGCCTCTTATAATCCATGGTTCTCCATTGGGCCGTTAACTTGATAGCCACTGTAACTAGTCCTATGGATTGTGACAGTGGCTTTCAATTCGCTAAATGTCGCCATGGCTTTCCATCAGGCGGGCACTTTGGCGAACTAAAAATAAAAAAATACTACTTAAATATGCATAGAAGGTTTATAAATTTTGTTGACTTGGTACTTTTCTTACCCTGACTCCAGTAACCAAAGGTCTGCCACACAGCGTGTACCTCACTCCGCGGCGATACGCGCCTATCTTTCAAGAACGTTTATACCTCATCAACTGCTAGTTCTATGAACAATGTGCCCGCTACCTCCACCAGATTCTTTTTCATATTTTCTAAAATCTATGACCCTGCCTCTGTCTTGCAGTATACGTAGTAGCAGGAGCTACCCTTTGCAGGTTAAAATATGTTTTCCAAATATCAACTAAATTTTAAAATAGATCTGTGTATTGTAGCGAGGATGCATGTAGATGCGTAATATACGCAAATGTATGGCCCGTTGCATTGCAGCCAAATAAAATAAACCACAAGCGCCAAATCCAGGTTTATAGAGCTTGTAAGTAACTGAGAATACACTTAGATAAAGAGAGAGATCTTTAGTCGTTCCTCATGAAAAGATTCTAATAACCTTGTCGGTTATAGTTTACTGAATATACAGGAAACCGTTTTTAAAATTCCCCTGTGTTTATTCGAATAGTTATATAAAGCATGTGTTCATGCGCTATTGGATAAGTTTGGGTTATATAAATAAGAACTGTCTAACATTGATGAGTTTGAAAACTTTCAACAAGTTAAACAAAATAGTGTGTGTAAAGTGGTTTTGCTTAACAGGAACTGTTCTAAAACGGATATAGTTATTATACCACAGTTTATATTTTATGAGGCACGTCAAAATGGCGTCTCCTATGGTAAGCAGACGACGACCCGTAATTGGGGCCGCTATCTCTGATATGGGGACCCTCATCATGACGCCCAGATATATGCCTTTTCACGCTTCTCTTAAAGGACCCAGGATTGTAAGAGGACCCAGGATTGATAAACAAAATAATAGTAAGTATATAGAGAAACCCTATATGAGCTTTTGGCTGTGGTAGTACAGTTTTAGGCTGCACAGAATATACGATAGCTATCATTCTGGTATGATCTTTATCATAAAGAGATACGGTTTGATGTTCATTTTAGCTAGTATTAATTTGAATGAATCGTAACCTACTTTTTTTATTAAATTTGAATGGTAATGTCGCTTCTACCTATATTATTGGCGCTGACTGTATAATTAAACAAACAAGAGATGTATTATTAATACTGTATTTGTTAGCATAATATATGATTAATGATGAATAAACCATATCAATACAAAAAAAAAACTGTTAAACAAAAAATAGTTAACGATATTGTCATGACAGAGTACCTATTGACTTGGGAATCGTGTAAAGTAATTTTTTTTAAAGCGTATTAAGAGACAAGAGAGACTAGAAATTTCAAATCGTATTAAGAGACAAGTAATTAACCGCCACAACAATAAATGTATTTTTTTATACCACTGAGGGCCACGACTAGCATACGGCCCACCTGATGGAAAGTGGTCAGCGTAGCCTATGGACGTTTGCAACACCAGAGGTGCAGCAAATGTCCAATAAATATAAAAACATAAAAAAAGAATATCAAATTTTATATTTAAATTATTGTGAGACTTTATAAAACACAACGCTATCAAATCTTAAATTAAGCTAATTATAGGCGTATGCTAGTTGTAATAAACATAATATTTATTTACATATTCTTAATCTTAGAAAAATTACAATTAGTAAGAATGAAATAAGCATATTCATCACAGAGATATGATTTTGACTGGAAACGAACCCACGACCTCCATCAAGACTGACAATCCGGTACACTTGGTAAAGAACGATGTTATTTAAAAACAACTCTCTCCTCTCCTTTCTTTTCTGTATTAGCTCTGTATAAATATATTATTAATATAGTGATAGTAGAAGCGCACGTGGCCCCGCTGACTTAGTGATCTGGAAACGATCACTGCATTAAGCTACTTTCGCTAAAGCTGGTCCTTGGATGGGTGACCACTTTATGGCATTTACATTTGCGAGCGTTTCCGTACCTCGAAAGGCACGTTAAGCCGTTGGTATTGGTTGCCAGTGAAATGGCAGTCGTTAAGCCCAGTTGAAGGCCATATGGGCGGCTTGAAATATTTCAACAGTAGCTCGCCACAGCCTGCGCCTGTCCATTTCAACATGACAATGGACTATACGGTGAAACGTGGCCGTATGCTTCTGCTTACCCCTTCGGGGATAAAGGCGTGACAATAGGTATGTATGAGTTTAGTTTTGTATTGTCACCTAATTTATTTTAAAGATATACCAGACGTAAAAACAAACTAAAACCGCTGTATATACAACGAACCTAGAAAATATTACACAAAATTTATAAGACGATGACAATATAAAATGGCTTCTGTCTTTCAAAACACTTTTTATTAAAACTTAAACTATAACATTTCCATGCAAGGCGCTTTGTGTACTTCATTTTAACGTTAAAAAGTCTTTGTTGAGATATGTTTTCATAATTTATGAGTTATCTTTTCTATGCGAATAGCTTTAGCTTTATAAAGCAGAACACAATGGTGTTAATTATGGTTGACAGTTTTGTTCTACGGGATTTTAAAGTTTAAATATTTAATATCATAGAGAGAAAAAGTTCGCCTTTGTGGCAGGATATCAGTTTTATTGTCACGAAAATATAACACTATAATTTAATAAATTTGCTATTAAAATATTTATTATTTACTAGCTGTCCCGGCGGACTTCGTAACGCCTATTAATTTATAAATTGTATGCTTAATTAGTAGCCAAGTTATATTACATTAAAATTTATCACGATAATGAGAAATAAATACCCGTAAAAGCAGTTTCAGTATAAATATTAACACCTCACTACATCTTCAATAGTAAACAATTTCAACAGTAAGGCGTTTTTACAGCGTACTCTTGGATTGTGCTTAAAACTCCCTGCCTAGTAAGGTGTTCTTTAAAAGCGCGAGTGCAATACTTCTGGTGGTAGAAACGTCCATAGGCTACGGTGACCACATTCGATCAGGTGGATCGTATGGTTGACTGTCACTTCAGTGGTATAAAAAAAATTACTGGATGCACTTCAATTTTTTACAATTAATTACATCTATCCTAATATTATAAAGCTAAAGAGTTTGTTTGATTGGTTAAACTCGCTCATCTCAGGAACTTACTGGTTTTTTTTATGTATTTTATAGCCCATTTATTGAGGAAGACTATACATCATCACGCTACTACCCTGGAGAGCGGAGCAGTAATCATAAATGTCGACAAATCTGGCTTTTTTTAAATGTATAAGCGACAGGAGTTCGATGTCAAAGTAATAGAAAACTCATACAAAAAATTACTGGTTGCACTTTGTAAGTTGTCAGCACTTCCGAAGTTCAACCAGTATTTTTTTTATGAAGTGACTAATGAAATGAATTTATGAAGTGAAAACTAAATGTATTCATAATTTATTTATCTAGACGCGTTCGCGGTCTGCTATATGCATATATGCTAGGTTCATGCATATATGCACGCACTATAGCTGCGTCTCGTAATGGTATCCCGAGTCCAGAGATTTTATCTCAACAAATACGAGTATGCGTACCGTGCCAAAATAAGTTATCACTTCAAAAATAAAAAAAAACTTGTAACGAATCTACGGTCCCGCCGTTTAGGAAGACAGTAGTAAAAATTATGGATGTTTTTCTTGTACAGCAAATTTTGTGACATACCGACAAACAGAACTATCTGTCAGGTCATTCTGCTAGCAATTTCAAACAATCCAAAAACCCATTGAAATATACATACAAAATTTCATCCAAATCGGTCTGACCGTTTAGGAAGACTTACGTGACAAACACACATAAAGGAAAATTATACAATGTGTTAAGAAAACCGTGTCCGACCCGAAAGGGGCACATAGGCATTTCAAGAACATAACAAAAAAAAAAAAAAAATCATATTATTTATAAGTATAACATAGGTATCATTTTTTTAAATGCGTGTTTTTAGTATCAGAATTAGTCCAATATCCTGAAATTACAGCAAATTTTCAAAAACTGACAACACCTTTGTTTGTAATATCAAAAAAAAACTGCGGGCAGGTGTAAGCTCACCTTTTGACCTTGCATCCGAATAGCCCTTTCCCTGTGTTGCCATATAAGCTACCACATTATATAATATAAATTGTTAATTAATTTTATTCGGGGTAAATTTTTGGGGTAAAATGTTATGGGGTAATTTGTTGGGGTAATTTCTAAAAATGATTACACGAATAGAATCACATCTCGATATTTACTACTACCTTCACGGATCGGACAGGGTTTTCTTAACACATTGTAAAATTATTAGATTACTTATTATGGAATTATAGATTTTCTTTTTTCAACAATCTACTGACTCTATTATTTTTAATTTCTTTTTTACTGAAACAGAACTCTGTTGTATTCCAACAAATAGACGAAAGAGATCGGGACCTCATACTACAGCTACTACAGCTATGAAACCTTACCGTTAAAACCTACCCTGAACCTTTACCAACATTTCAAGACCAAAATTAGCCTAATCGGTCCAGCCATACTCGAGTTATAGCGAGAATAACGAACATCAATTCATTTTTATATATAAGATAATTAATGTGTCACGATATTTTTGAGGAATAAACTCCGAAGCTAATTATACGATTTAAACTTCTTTTTTTAATGAGTAATTTGTTCTAATTTTTGACTGCCTCTGTGGCGCAGTGGGAGTGTATCCGACTGCTACGCAAGAGGTCCCGGGTTCGATTCCCGGGTCGGAACAAATATTTGTGTGATCCACAAATGTTTGTCTCGGAGTTTGGGTGTTTCCTTTGTATAATATGTATGTATTTAGAAATATATAAGTATGTTTATCAGTTATCTAGATCCCATAACACAAGCTAATATTAGCTTACTTTGGGCTAGATGGCGCTGAGTGAAAAGTGTCCCACAATTTTAATTTAAAATTTTTTTTATTTTTAATTTGTGAGATGCTCTGTATAAGTTTTCTATTACTTTGACATCGAACTCCTGTCGCTTATAAATTTTTAAAAAATTGCCAGATTTGTCGATATTTATGATTACTGCTCCGCTCTCCAGGGTAGTAGAGTGATGATGTATAGTCTTCCTCGATAAATGGGCTATAAAATACATTAAAAAAAACCAGTAAGTTCCTGAGATGAGCGTGTTCAACCAAACAAACAAACTCTTTATAATATTAGGATAGATGTAATTAATTGTATTTAATAATACTTTATTATTGATGGCAATGGGAGTATAGAAGTATAGTTTTATACCATTTTACTATTTTTCATAAGTAATTATTTTTGGTGAAAGTCAAAAGTACTCGGATACCCAGACGTGCATGTATGAAGCGATTGATATATCTGCAAAAAGCGAAAGAAGTATGCATGGATCGCAAAGCCTGGCGATCTGTCCTCTTTAACTACCCTGTCAGGGATACAGCGTGAAGATAGTTAGTTATAAAGTTTTGGTGTAGCTTTTATAGTTTCCAAGATACCTCGATTTAAGTTAATGAGGTCAAAGGTTAATTAGGCAAATCATATCATCGAAAAACTGGGACGTTTGAGTGGTTTTCAAGACAATTGTTCGCCATTTAACATAAACATAACATAACATACTGCCACGCCTTTATTCCCGAAGGGGTAGGCAGAGGCGTACTATACACCCACGTTTCACCGTCTGCTTTGTTTTTTGTCCCACGTAACAGGCGGTGAGCCCATTGCCGTGTTGAAATGTACAGTTGCAGGTTGTGGCGACCTGCTGTTGAAATTTTTCAAGGCCTTCAACTGGCTTAACGACTGCCATGTTACTAGCAACCGGAACCAACAGCTTAACGTGCCTTCCGAAGCACGGAAACGCTCGCAAATATAAATGCCCCAAAGTGGTCACCTATCTGAGGACCAGCCAGTGAAAATTGCTTAACGCAGTGATCGTTTACAGAACACTTCGTACGCGTCCAAACCAACGGAGCACGCCCTTTTCCAGCTTAACGCTGACACTTTCATTCAAACCTGCCATATTGCGTATCACTTCGTTACGTATTCGGTCGGCCAAGGTAACGCCGCACAATTTTCGAAGTGATCGCATCTCCACAGCATTCAATTTACTGTCATGCATCTGCTGACATATCCAAGTTTCACTACCGTAAAGCAAAGTTGGCACTAGCACTGCGTTATGAATCGCCATGCGTGCTTCTTTTACGATGCTTTGTCGCTTTACAAACTGGGACAAAGCACCGTTAAAAAATATAAGAGTTAAATTATTTTGTTTTTACCAACCTTACCGTACTAATAATAGAAGTAATAAAAGCCATTGTGTGTAGGGCTAAAAATAAATAAGACAGTAATATTATTTGCATAATATTAGACTCTCAAACCTTCATACTAAATTAAGCATATTTGAAATTCAGACAGCGTGGGTTTTTATGTACGAAGTGTTGTTTATTCAGATTGTAGTCTGGCATACTCTTTATAAATACCGTTATGAATAAAAGATTGTTCATGCAGAAGAAATTAAATTATTTTCATAATTAATACTGTACCCCTTGTGGTGACCATCGCCACATAGCGTAAAGCTATCGAACTACATTGCTACTAAGAATCCTACATCGCGCTATAAGAGTTCTCGCGCTGAAGAATGATATATGCAACAGTCCAACATCAACCGTTGGACCGAGGACCACCAGGTGTGATCAGCTTGCCTGGTCGGAGGATCCTCCCTTTGTGTCGGAGGAACATATCCACCCGTTCCTCCACACCCTTTATGATCAGTGTTCAGTAATTTTTTGCCGCAGATCTAGCCAGAGGTGGATGAACCGTGGCATTACCATTTATGAGCGTTTCCGTGCATAAAGTCCGTAATGTCGATGGCTGTCCGTAACACGGTAATTATTTAACCATATGTATTATAGGCGATGTAAGATTTTCAGAAAATGAGGATTACCACCACAGCTTAGACTTTTAACTGTAGTTGTTAAGTTAACATTTTAATCCTAGTTGATGTCGATACAAGAATTGTAAGAATTTTGCAATATCTGTCTTGTTATGTACAAGTCTTGCATACATCTAGTCTGGTAGGCATAAGGTGGTTTTGTCTTGTAGTTTAGTCTAATCTAGTATTTTAATATAATAATAATAATATAATCTTTATTTCAGGTAATTTACACCCATGAACACAATATTTTTTCAAAAAATATTGACATTTAGGTTCATTTATAAAAGAGACAGAAATAACAAGTAATACATTACAAACAAAAATAAACAATTAAAACCAAATAAAATAATAACATTTTAAAGATTCGATTTAAGTACATAATATCAAGGATTGCTAACATTACTAAAATAAATAATTTATACTGTTGATTGATGGCACTTGGTGGAACTTGCTACACATTTTCAATAATTACACTTGTACTATTCCACAACATTTACTTGATAAACCTAACCGGTTTCGCGATTGGTGTGCCTTTGAGAATGCTGTGAGGCGAAACCGGTTATGTTTATCAAGTAAATGTTGTGGAATAGTACAAGTGTAATTATTGAAAATGTAAAATAAAAGAAATGACAACTACTGTCTCTGTAACCTTAAAGTTATTACGTCTCTGTCACAGCAGCAGCATCTTGCAAGATCAAAATTGCAAAATAAAAGACTGAAAACTAAACAGCTACAAGAGTAACACTGGTCTTTTAAAAAGTTAACTGATATTCTTGAAAAAAGTGTCATTATCATCCGAGCGTCTATCCCAGTTGCGTCTCGCGACGACCAGAGTCCACTTTTCTACATTTTCTCCTACACTTCGCACGGTCGTCAGTATCCCCTGTAGTGAGACCATTGTAGAGTAGTAATTCTTGAAAAAGTGTATTTGATCCATATTTTCCTTCTTACTCTTGTCTCAATGCCAATATGTATCTGTTTAACAAAGAAAAATATTCGAGATTAACGACCCAAACAGATGACAATTGCGAGCGTAATGCTATGCCCTCATAATACTTCTGTAAAAGTATTTTCCGGCCAAATCCTGCGTTCGTTTTCGGAACTTTTTTCAACACACGTTTGACGCACCAACAACAATTAAAATTTTTAAACTGACTAAGTTAAATTAAATTTTAGGTATTAAAGGTCTCGTACCAGAGTGTTGTCATAG
Source organism: Thumatha senex (assembly GCA_948477245.1). Classification (NCBI taxonomy): domain Eukaryota; kingdom Metazoa; phylum Arthropoda; class Insecta; order Lepidoptera; family Erebidae; genus Thumatha; species Thumatha senex. The sequence goes on along the minus strand of OX419741.1, from coordinate 21,092,182 downwards.
TAATAAAAAGCTTTATTGTGTTTTAGATTTTACAAAGCTGTATTATTTTATTTGTATTTTACACCTGTTGTTTTGAAATTTTGTACCAATAATTAAAAATTAAATAAATTATTCAAAAATTTTTAAATTGACTATGCCACTTCCGTCTATTCACCGGAGAGGTAGACCTGAGACGTTGTCACTGAACGTGGTGGTAATATTTGAAAAAGAAAATCCGCCAGGTTTGCTAAAAAAAAGTATAATTAAAAGAAAGATGGCAAATTACTCACAAAAGTTTTAATTGTGAAAGTCATGTATTGTCCAAAGACAGTAAAGTTCCTTTAGAGAACTAAGTACTTTTTCGCCATATCTTTAAATGAAAAATATGATTTTTGATCTTTGAAAACGTGCTATCTTGTTATTTTTGAAGACTTTGCATCAGTACATTTCTTAAACTATGAAGATGTTTTAAAAGACTTGATTTTAATTTATGATATGAGTTTTCTGTTTTTATATCTACACCAAAATTTGGAACAGTAATCGCTTAACATTTTTAAGTACCATAGCAGTCATAGTTTTGGTGGTGTCATTTTTTGTTTCTGTTTGGAAATCCCCTCAGATGTCATGCCGGACTCGAACCGGCTAAAACCACACGGTCCCTGCCTAACTGTCTATGGCCGGACGCCCCGGGTAAGTCCTCAGAAAGATGTCCCAGAGGTCCCGGCAGATTTTGGCTACCACCGCAGCCTCATCTAAGGATTCGGGGTGTCATCTTACTTCTTTGGGGGTTGGTTCGGGTACTATACCGCTTCTTGTGGCGTGTGGCGTTCATGAAATTTTAACGTCATGCCGCCGTCTTGGGCCTGCTTCTGCCCACTCAAACGTTCGCTATCCGTTCGCGCTGCCAGAGCAGCGCATTTTTTGTAATTAACCTATGACCTAATTAACTAAAATCGTGATATCTTGGAAACTATAATATCAATACAAAAAAATTTAACTACTGAAAAATCGTAAAATATATAAAGATAAAACTTATAGCTATAATAATTTGGAATTTTAATCATAATTAACTGATATATTGGTATAAACACGAAAAAGTCGGTATAAAAATAAATAAACATTATTTTTCAAAAATTTGCCACTTACACGAAAAACTAATAAAAAACACTATTATTTTTTTTACATAATTAAATTCTTGGAATTATAACGATTAAAACGATATATGACACTAATAACTTATAATTATTCTAAAAAAACTAAAAATATGTTAACCCATTAAATATTAACGCAAAACTAAAAAAATGGTGGGAAAATGGCCGCCGGCAATGTTTATACCGCATTTTCTTTGAATTTTGATATTGTGTAATATAGATATTAAACCTCTAATACACGGGCTTTTTATCCACGATTCTAATGGTATAAAATTCATTCATTAAAACCATAGACAACATTGTTTAAAAAGGTTTTGAAAGGAGGTCAGTACAAAAAAATAAAAAGCAAAAAAAGTCAGCTGCTTTAGCAGCAGCAGTCCACCCGCCATCCTTAGCCCCCGGTCATAGAAGCCGGTAGTCTTGGGCGAAGACAAGTCTGCGGCGTTGTCGCCGGAGACTGCGGAACTCGAGAGGAAGAGTCTTTTCTCGTTCTCTCTTCGCCGGTCGTGACCATAGTAACAAAAAAGAATGCTTGAATCTTTTTTATAAAATAAATCTAATTCTATATGATAAGTACACGGCATCTTCCCAAAAAATATACAATACTTCTACAGTCACGCTACACTTGCCAACCGTAGAATTAAATTCGAATTTGAATAAAAAAAAAAAAACTTATTCTCATGTATAAGCTACAGAATCGTAAGGTTTTCTTTCAGTAGTAGAGAACAAACATCCGCACAAACTTTCACATTCATAAATATAAAATTTTCGAATTTGCTATTTACAACTGTTTTTTTTTTGTTTTAGATTATGAAGCTCTGCGGGGGGCGGAGCGTCCTGGCGCTATGTGGAGTGTCACTGTATTCTTCTTCACGCAGATAATCGTGTGTCAATTTACGACTGGTAAGTGTAAAAAATTTTGTATTCATTCCCAACCACAATGGCGAGCTTGTACACCTACCAACTGACAGAAAATTTAGAGCGCAAAAGCTCAAAGTGTAGGGAGGCAGGTCCTAAAACTGGGCACAACAATACTTATACAATGGGACATAATACTAAGATGCCAATATTATAATGATATACTTAACGAATATCAAGGTAATAAAATTGGATTAATGAGACCTGTTAGAAGGGTAAGATTTAAGCACCGCCACACCATTTATATAAATATTGTAGGATACTTTTTACACAGCGCATGGGATCTAGATAACTGATAATTTTACTCATATATTTCTAAATACATACATATTATACATAGGAAATACCAAAACTCCGAAACCAACATTTGTGGATCGCACACTTATTTTTTTTTGACCCAGGAAAACACCTGCCTACATTAGGATGTAACTGTCTAATTTTAACCACCGACGTGAAAAGAAGGGTGTTATAAATTTAACGGACTGATCTGTCTGTCTGTCTTTGGCATCATAGCTCCCGAACGGATTTCATTCATTCAATTTATTAATATTTTGTGTTGAAGGTGACTTACGTGCGAGAGTTCTTAAACATTATGTTTAATGAGAATCGGTTGAGCCATTTAAAAGTTGTGGGGTGAAAGTGGGCAAGGGTTGCCGGATGTTTGCAAAATATACTCAATTGTAGTTTTAAATGAAAGAACGTGCACATTACAAAATATGATCATTTTTACTTTTTAAAGGGTTTAGGTTTTTGGGTGGGAGGTTTTTAATTTACATAGACATATTGTCACGCCTTTATCCCCAAAGGGGTAAGCAGAGGCGCACTATACGCCCACATTTCACCGTAAACACTTATGTCCCACGGAACAGTAGTTTAAGTTATGAAAGAAAAATAAACACACTTTAAATTAATTGCCAAATACTTTTTCTTTCCAACAGAATACCCACCAACATCGTCAACAGAAGAAACTGCAACAGTGACTTCATTCTACGCACTTAGTACTGGAATTGTTCCCGCACCCATCATGCTCAAACTTGGCAACTCTACTATAGATAGTACTAAATCTTTTAAAGTACCTCAACCAGTTCAAGAACCTGAGACTCCTTCTCGAACAACGATGAAAATTGATATGGTACCACATGTAGTTAATGTAAAGAACACTTACTTTGACCATGATAGAAAATATGGGCCAAGTTTCGAAGATGCGGATGGTAATGTCACTAAAATTACTGTACAATTAGGAGAAGACGCGCATTTGAATTGTAGGATCAGTCTTTTACAGGATAAAACGGTAGGTAGTAAAAACGTATTAATTTCCATAATTAGATTTAAATTTTAAGTCAAAAGCGCTCGTGGCCCCGCGGTCTCAGTGTTCTGTAAACGATCACTGAGTTACGCAACTTTCACTATGGCTGGTCCTCGGATGGGTGACCACTTTGTGGCATTTACATTTGCGAGCGTTTCCGTGCTTCGGAAGGCACGTTAAGCCGTTGGTCCCGGTTGCCAGTAAAATGGCAGTCGTTAAGCTTGGTTGAAGGCCTTATGGGCGGCTTGAAAATTTCAACAGCAGGTAGCCACAACCTGCGTCTGTCTATTTCAACACGGCAATGGGCTCACCACCTATTACGTGGGACAGAAATCCACACGGTGAAAAGTGGGCATATAATATGCCTCTGCCACCCCTTCGGGGATAAGGCGTGATGGATATTTATTTATTTATTTTAAAAGTACTCGGATACCCAGACGTGCGTGTATAAAGCGATAGATAAATCTTGAAGAAGCGAAAGCAGCCTGGCGATCTGTCCTCTCTGACTACCCCGTCAGGGATACAGTGTGAAGATAGTTAGTTAGTTAGATTTAAATTTACATACATACATATTGACACGCCTTTATCCCCGAAGGGGTAGACAGGGGCATATTAAACGCCCACGTATCACCGTATGCATTTTTGTCCCACGTAACAGGTGGCCCATTGCCGTGTTGAAATGGACAGGCGCAGGCTGTATCGACCTGCTGTTGATTTTTTTTAAGCCGGCCTTCAACCGGGACCAAGGCTTAACGTGCCTTCCGAAGCACGGAACTGGGGTGGGTCTAAGGGTCGTATTATAGAACCTTAATCAAGCCTCAAGTATTACTTAGAACTAGTTTTAAGCTGAGCTTTTATTATAGAACCTTACTCGATTCGTGAAACGTCAATCTAGAATCACCTGAGAGCTGTCACAGTGAAATGACGTTTGATTCATATTATAGAACAGTGCTCAAGTGTCATTTCAGTAATCCTTTATTTTTAAACCATATTCAGCTCAGATTCGCTACTTGATTCGAGATTTGCGAGCAGTTTTCGTAAGTTTAGTCGACACCACGCTCAAGCAGAGATTTTAGTTAACAAAAATAAAAGATGGCCTCCTTTATCTTTCTAAAATTGATATTTTTGAAGATAAATAGACTAATACTTACTTATCATTCACGTGTTTATCTCCGAAAGGGTGGCAGAGTCATATTTACGCCCCTATTTCAGTGCCAGCACATTCTACCAAACAGCAGACCCGTACCAATCAATAACAATTACTTTACAAAGATATTAATTCAGTATATATTAATACCGAAGACAGTGTGATCTTGTATTGTGTGGCAGTGTGGATCGTATTGCTTCATTCTTTTATTTCAACTACCACACTTTTATTTATTTATTTATTATACACTTTATTGTACGCCGAGACAGTATTATGATATAGAAATTTGATAATAAAATAATACCTATGATAATAATGAGATATGTGGATATTAAAAAATAATGTCATTATTATGGTTGTGTTGTAGAGTCAATGTCGCTTACAAGTAGTGTAGCTATGTACCATCAAACACATAACATTAAACACAAGATAATACCTTAAATGATGGAACATTTGACATCCTTATTATGCCACAGCATCCTTTCAGGATAGTACTGTAGCTTGTGCTGTACTGCACTATTGTGCCTATTATATTAATATCCCTATTGACTTCCAATACACTTTACCCCCTAAGAGAGTACTCCATATAATAAGAACATGATCATTCAATATGTAGGAGGAATAGGAATAGATAAAGGAGAGGTTTGGATAAATTTTCAAAGCGGTTTGTAGATGCTGACTTTCATATAATTTTTATTAAAGTGAAAAACATGACTTGGTTTAGGATGGGGTTTGACCCGTAACCTATGTCTAACCAGGGCAATGTTCTATGCCACTGAGGTATCATAACCTGACCAAAATAAGTTGAAATTATTTACTATATTTTCATTGTCACTCGTTCAAGCCCCATCTTGAACCGAGTTATCTTTATCACTGTAATAACATTTATTTGAATGAGAGGTGTGTACACTACAACTTATAACAACCATCATCAATAGATAAAATATTTATTTTAATGATATTTTATACTATATTAATTAAATATTCATATTAAACAATACAATTATATTTTATTTTATTTTATTTAAATAAAGAACCTAAAAATAGTTAATCATTATTATTATTATTTCTTAAGATAATGATTTGATGACAGATTCTTTGGTACTTTCTTGTGGTGAATATTGTGCACGACAGGCTCGGCAAGTTTTTGGACGCTTGTGTCACAGTCGACTATCTCATTAATAACAAAAGGACAAGAGTTTCAACTTCTGTTCTCTGAGATACTATTATTTCCACAGTATCTGTTTCTAAAATCTTCAGGTATCTTACTGGCTCGGTGGTGTAGGTGATAGTGTATGTGACTGCTACTCATGTGAAGGTCCCAGATTGGAATAAATATTTGTGAGATCCCCAAATGTTTGTTTAGAAGTTTGGGTGTTTGCTCTATAACAATGTATATATTTAGATATACATAAGTATGTTTATCAGGTGAGTAGTTCCCATAACCCAAGCTTAAAGGGTTAGATGGCGCTGTGTGAAAAGTGTCCTACAATGTTTATTTATAAACTCATTACCTACATACAACTTTGATTCACGGTGTTAAAGCTTCTGTTCTACATGTGACTTTAAGCTCTATCTTTCTATCCTCTCAAGGTTGTTTATGACAGAGCCCCGAACCCTATGCAACCAATGTTACAAAGTGTACAAAACTCTATAATATTTTCAACAAATAATAGGTAATTACCCGGTATGTGTCAATAGTCTCTGGTATTTAAATTCAGTGCATATGTTACATTAGATATCTGGATCCATATCGGCATCAGGATAAAGACCTCTACAGACAGTGGCTATATGGTACTGCCTTTCACACGTAAGTTCATCACGCTGTCTTGCTCTGAAATTTTATCACAAAGCGGCTCAACTGCTCTCCGGATGCCTAGAACAAAAATAGAATGAATCTTATTAAACAGTTATCAGTTATCAGTTATTATAAATGCGAGATTAGGGTAAACCAGGAACGTCTAGAGCAAGTGAATGAAATTGTGTATTTAGGAAGTATGTTTAGCGCGGATGGAAGATGTGATTCGGATGTGGAACGGCGAGTAGCTGCCGGAAACAAAGTTAACGGTGCTTTGTCCCAGTTAGTAAAGCGACAAAGCATCGTAAAAGAAGCACGACTGGCGATTCATAACGCAGTGCTAGTGCCAACTTTGCTTTACGGTAGTGAAACCTGGGTATGTCAGCAGATGCATGAAAGTAAATTGAATGCTGTGGAGATGCGATCACTTCGAAAGTTGTGCGGCGTTACCTTGGCTGGCCGAATACGTAACGAAGTGATACGCAATTTGACAGGTTTGAATGAAAGTGTCAGCGTTAAGCTGGAAAAGGGCGTGCTCCGTTGGTTTGGACACGTCCAACGAATGAGTGAGGAACGATTGACGAAGAATATATATTGTTCAAAAGTAGAGGGTAGAAGGAGTCAGGGTAGGCCGAGACTTACATATGAAGACCACGTGAGCAGATTGCTCAAAAACGGAAAGGTCAAAAGTACTCGGATACCCAGACGTGCGTGTATGAAGCGATTGATGAATCTCGAAGAAGCGAAAGAAGTATGCATGGATCGCGAAGCCTGGCGATCTGTCCTCTCTGACTACCCCGTCAGGGATACAGGGTGAAGATAGTTAGTTAGTTTCAGTTATCATGAATTACTAGATGGTGTATATCTGCACAAATATATAAGACCATAAACCTCCAACACTTACTGTTTCGATAGTTTTTGTAGTAAATATACTTTTCTGAAATATTGGCCCAAGACGTTGTATGGCATCGTTTTTTATTTTGTATACCTAATATTCTTGAAAGATTTTAATATTTTAATATTTATTTATATATCCCTTTGGACGATCGTAAAATTCTTCTTTTTTCAGATATGTACAGAATTAGAAGAATTTCAATTAATTTACAATGTAAACATAACACTGGCACCATAATATCAAATGTCAGTCAAGCAAAGTTTATTAAACTCGCGATCCATTTAACGCAGAGAAAATGTTCATTTTATGAGTCCGGGACTTCCTCTACAGCAGTTTTTTGTTTAGTATTTTGAAGTAAGGATACTTTAAAGCAATCACAGAGGTGATTAAATCATTTCAATGAAAAAAGTAAATAAAAAATAAGCTTTTAAAACATAAATATCAAAAAGTAAGCTGCGTGGAATGAAAACAAAATATGTAATGAATAAAAATGTAATAGAAAACAGACTGTTTTTAGGCTTGCAACATTCCAATGCGTATTCTGGCGATTGGAGATTTGGATATTTACTCAAGGTTACTTTTCACCGATCTGAGCATGGGGATAGTTCTATAATAAACCACATGCTTATGTCTAGATTTAGCACTCACGTGTCAATCTGCTAAATTCCGTTTATGTGTGACTTGATTTAGTTTCTGTAATACGACCCTAAAGGGCCGAATAAATTTAATAAAATGTACCTATTTTAGATGTTAAATTTGGAAGAAATTTTGAATCCGTTGCCTTTTTAGTGAGGTGATAACTAAAAGGCTAAAAAGTCTTATGTGCTAGACTCTAATTAGCACGACCAATTAAATTCCTGGTAGTCTCGGACTAGACTTAAATTTGTCAAGAAAATCAATATGTAGGAGTAAGGAGTTTCGTTTCTGCCTGAAATTGTGAAATATTTCGATGACTTACAAAGTTTCAAAATTTTCAAAATAAGATGGCTGTTTAATATTTAAATAATTTTTATCTATATAGGCGCACATAACAGTTGTAGAACCTATGTTTGATTTCAGTAACATTAATAATTAAATAGTCATTAATTTATGTATATTCAATATTCGGAACCCTTTTAATGCGCTACTGCATTGCTTGCCTTTACTTGCCCAGTTATTTCATTATATTGCGAGTAGGTTACCAGCACACTGTATCGCTTCAATGTATTATACTAGCGGTACGCTATGATGGCCATTTTGACATATTACAATAGTGATGATATTTTACTTGTTTAACATAAGTTCTCTGTTTTCTACCGTAGTATAAATACCCTCTAATGCGGTCGGCTATTCACATATTTCTACAATTCAAATGTAAATAAAATTAATACTAAACTTCATGAAAGGACTTCACGAAACGTCAAAACGGCCATCAAAGCGTGCCGCTAGTATAGTAGGCTGTCAAATGGGTCAACTTGTCTACCACTGTTAATGTTCTTGCTGTTAAACTTCAATCTTGGTTTTCATATTGAGGGACATTTTTTATGACTAAAACAAGAAAAGATTTGCATAATAAACTATTCCGAATGTTATTTATTAAATACACTGTAATTATGAAGTAAATCGAGTGAAATATCGTTAAACATTTCTTAGATAGATAAATTACAATATTCTGAACGCAATCGTTGATTTTGAGTGTAAATTCAAATTATATCGTCTGTATTGTCTTGAAGTAATTACATACTCCAAATAAGTAAGACATTATTAAAATTCAAGAGCTAGAATAGCGCTAATGATGTAGACATTGTAACACAATTAATAAGTAAGGCATTATCAAAACTCAAGGGCTAGAATAGGGTTAGTGATGTAGACATTATAACACAATTAAGACAATGTACACATGAAATGTAATACAAATAGTTACATTCGTGTTCTTGATAACTTACTTTCTTACTAATGTAAATACGGTATATAATTATTATTACATATCGTTTAGTCAACGATACATATTTTGCTATCTGAGCGTAAAGTCGCAGCTACTGCAACAGATTAATCTTAAAGAAAGAAGCTATTTTGATTTGATTAACTTTCTTATTGGCATTGTCGAAACTGACGACATTCTAATACCTCAACCAGTTTATGGATGCGTACTCCACATCTTCTTCTTAAGATCTTGATGGGGTTTGTTAAACTTCTTGCAGAAATAGGAACAAAAACGTATTAAAATTTTTGCTATAAAAAGAAAAGTCATAATACTCAATAATAAAAGTGAACCTCGCGTTTCAAATCCGGAAAAGAAGTGCTAAAAATGAATACTAGGTTGTAGTGTTGTTTTTGTGGTCTTTTCTTGTCAATCACTGAATTTCTATACAAATTTTTAATTCATGATTCTTAATAAAATATAAATGATATCTATTATTTTTAAACCACTGAGGTGGCAGATAAGCGTACGGCCCACCTGATGGAAAGTGGTCACCGTAGCCTATGGACGTTTGCAACACCAGAGGTGCAGCACTCGCGCTGCCGACCCTTTTTTTTTTTTTTTTTTTTAACGTGTGGAAATCCCCTCGGATGTCATGCCGGACTCGAACCGGCTAAAACCACACAGTCCTCGCCTAACTGTCTATTGCCGGACGCCCCGGGTAACTCCTCGGAAAGATGTCCCAGAGCTCCCGGCAGACTTTGGCTACCACCGCGGCCTCACCTGGGGTTCGGGTCTTATCCCGCTTCTTTGGGGGGTTGGTTCGGGTACTATCCCGCTTCTTGGGGCATGAGGCATGCGTGACATTTTCATGTCATGCCTACGTCTTGGGCCTGCTTCTGTAAGTTCTGTAAGGACGACGAGCAGCCCACCCGCCGTCCTCAGGCCCCCGGTCATGGAGGCCGGTAGTCTTGGGCGAAGACAAGTCTGCGGCGTTGTCGCCGCAGACTGCGGAACTCGGGCGGGAGAGTCCTCTCCCGTACCGTCTCCGCCACCTCTTTCGCGAGCAGGTCATGCTCCGTCCGTCTGTCCGTCCCACTTGCTCCCGCTGGAGACCATGGCTTGCACCATAGTTTCCAACGAGAGAATGTCCACGCCCAGACTCGCCACGAGGTCTTGGCGCTGCTGCGCCCACGCTGAGCACTCCACCAATGTGTGGAGCGCTGTGCCCTCGCTGCGTTCTACGCAGTGCTGGCACTCGGCTGTGGTCTCCCGGTGTATACGCCACAGATACTTACCGAAGCACCCGTGCGGTAAGTATCTGTGACAACCGGTAGGAGAGGTTGCCATGGCTCCTCTCCAACCACTCATCCATGACCGGTCTGACCGCCCCGATTGTGGCGTTTCCCCACCTTGGATGCTCAAGTCGCACCTTCCATGTCTCCATGAGTTCCTGTCGGAGCTGGGACCGCTGAGCCTCGATTTCTCGAGGCGTAGGCCCATATCCCTGCTCCCGCGCCTCCTTGCGCCATTTAAACAATGACGCAAGGGCTCTCGCTTCCAGGTCCCATGGAGGGGTCCCGGCAAGGAGACATGCCGCCTCAACGGAGATCGTGCGGTACCCTCTTATCACCCTGACGGCCATCGCCTTTAGCGGGCTATGTAATATAGACGCATTGCGGGCCGTCAGGGTCTCCGCCCATATGGGGGCCCCGTATAAGGCCATACTCCGCACGATCCCGAGGTACAGTCTCCTGCAGGGAGCGTTAGGTCCCCTTATGTTGGGCAACAACCGCGATAATGCAGCTGTGGCCCCCCTCAGTTTTGGGACCAAACTTCGGAAATGATGTCCGAAGTTCCATCGGCTATCTAGTACGAGCCCCAGATACTTCATCGAGGGCTCGATGCCGATGCTAACGCCCCCCTAAACTAAGCTAAACTGTTATGCCGGATCCTGGAGGAGGCTGCTTCCTAGGCCCGTGAAAACACAGAGCCTCGGATTTGTGCAGGGCAACCTCCAGGCCCAGCTGCCGAATTCGACCCACGACTTGAGCAACACCTGCCGTGGCCTTTAGGGCTGCGTGTCGGTGCGTTACTCCTCGCGCCGTAACGAGGGTATCGTCGGCGTAGCACGTCACGCCGACACCTTCGAGCAACGGTCCACGCAGCACCCAATCGTAGCCAATATTCCACAGGAGCGGTCCTAGGACTGACCCCTGTGGAACACCGCACGACACATCTCGCCGACCTAGCCCTAGCCAACTCGGGTAAGCCACCGCCCTTTCGGATAGGTATGCCCCGACAATACGACAGAGGTAGGAAGGCACTCTATGATAGCTAAGTGCCTCCCTGACGCAACTCCAGGGTAGGGTGTTAAAGGCGTTGGCGATGTCAAGAGACACCGCCACCAACACCTCATCCCTTGAAATAGCTTCCTCTGTCAGGCTCTTCACTCGCATGATCGCATCCACGGTGGAGCGCCCCTGGCGGAAACCGAACTGGTTATCCGCCAGGTTTGGCCCCACGTCCGTGAGATGCTCGACGAGGCGTTCCGCTATAATGCGCTCAAAAAGCTTACATACCTCGTCGAGCAACACGATCGGCCGGTAACCGGACGGATGGTCCGCCGGCCGCCCCGCTTTACGGATTAAGACCAGTTTCCCCGTCTTCCACTCCTTGGGAAACTGGCCCCTTTCAAGGCATGCGCTGAAGAGCCCTGCCAGTCGAGGCCCTAGTTCCTCAAGGGCCAGGACCCATGCTCGGCCTGGTATGCCGTCGGGTCCGGGGGCGGTATTCTTGCGGGCTTTGAGCCGCAATACCGCCGCCCCTAGCTCACTTTCGGTGACTTCGGGCACGTCATCCTCACTGGGATCCGCGTTGGACGTCAGAGGTGGAGCCATACATAGGGCAGTGTGCTCCTGTGCTCCCGCAGGGAACAGAGCACCCAGGACCCTCTCGAGCTGGTCTGGCTGAAGGCCCTGGGTCAGCGGAGGCGCCCTAGGGCGAAGTTTGCCCCTAACCATAAGGTACGGGCGCCCCCAGGGGTTCTGCTCCAGGGTCTCCAGCAGCTCTTCGCGGGCCAGCTTTTTGGCCCGCTTTATGGCTGTTTGGAGGGCCCTCTTGGCTCTCTTGTACCCCTCATATAGCTCCTCCTCTCGGAATTCCTCGGGGCGGCGACGCCTTCGGCGGAACCTGGTGTACCGGCGGCGCGCGGTCAGGCAAGCTGTTCGCAGCTGTCCAATCTCCGGCGACCACCAGTACACCTGTCTCCTTACCGGCCCGGGCTTGACCCTAGGCATCGCCGCATCGCATATTTGCGACATGGCTCTCCGGAACCACTCTGCCTCGGTATTCACATCGGCAGGCCTCTCCGGTGCTGGAGTCCAGGCCTGCACGATGGCCGCTTCCTGGAGAGCCTCCCGATTTAGCCGTTTAAGCGCCCAACGCGGTTCCGGGGGATTCGCAATTACTGGCGGTACATTAGGCGGAGGGGAGACGTCAAACCGAATATATCTGTGGTCGGACCTCGTCTCCTCCTCCACTACCACGCGCCAGTTCTGGACACGGCGAGTGAGATCAGGGGTCGCGAACGATACGTCCACGACTGAACTGAGTCCCCCTCGCTCCCAGGTGGCGACATTCCCCCGGTTGAGGACTTCTAGGCCACGGGTAGTGACCCAATCCTCTAGAATTCTCCCCCTGCCATTGGTCTCGCGGGAGCCCCAAGTCGTCGACCAGGCGTTAAAATCTCCCAGGACCAGGACAGGGCGAGGACGGCATGCAGTGAGAACGACGTCCAGTTCAGAGAGCCATAGCTCAAACTGATGCTGGTCGCGGTTCGGCGAGATGTAAACGGCCACGACCGCCACTCCCTCATAGTCCGCCGCGACGCAACCTGGGCCCCTTGCAATTATTGCAAGGCGCGAGGTATCTGCGCCGGACCCCCCAAAGATAGTCGCTTTGCGATCCAGGGCCACCGGGCTTCCGGGATGAACCCAGTACGGCTCGGCGACTGCGACCACGTTGACGGACCACTGCGCGATGCTCTGGTACAGAAGATCCTGAGCATCGGAGCAGTGGTTCAGATTGATCTGCAAGATGCGGATATGTGCATTCATTAATGAACATCCATATCCGCATCCCGCCGCGAACGTGGGCGCTCTTGAGCGGCACTCTTATTCCCCCCTAGGGATGAACGGGGCTTTGGCCTTGAGGCGGCGCAGGTCTTGCTGTCCACCCGGTGCTCAGCCGTCTTGCCCTCCGCCACGCATCTAAAACAGCGTGGTGGAGCGTTACAGGCAATGGCCTTGGCTGCAGCGGAAGCACCTATCACCTACGTCGACTTCCGCTCTGCACTGCACCCCCACATGCCCCGCGACCAGGCACCTGTAGCACCGGGACTCGCGAGGCTGCAGGAGATGCACCTGCGCCTTGAGGAAGCCCCCAATGAGTAGGCTCCGTCCATCCGCAATCTTCTGAGCTGCCGCGACGGGACAGCTCACGACTACTGACCCGTGACCAGTTGGCCCAAAGCGAATTTCGCCTGACCTTATCTGATCCCGGGGGCAGTCGCTTGCTTCCACAACGGCAGAGATTATCTCCTCCGTCGTGGCCGCGTCATCCAGACCCGAAATGCGTATACCAGCACATTTGTTGGGTCTGGTGACACGGACAGCGTCCGTGTCCAGCGACACCCTTAGCTTAGCCGCTAGAGCATCAGCCTTGGGGCCGCTGGTGGCGCCGGAGACCTCGAGTAGGCGTGCTCCGGTGCGCGTCGTTTTGCACCGGAGTCCCCCCTCTATCTCGAGGGCCTTTAGGTCAACTGAGGCCTTCACCTGCCTCAGGACCTCGGCGTACCCCACGCCCCGCTCCAAGCCTTGTGTCGTCACTGTTAGGACGACGGCAGTGGAGCGCGGTGCGCGAAGCCTCTTCGGCGCATTCGGCGCCTTCGTCGCGGCGGCCTTTGCCGCCTTATTAGCCGCTTTTTTGGCGGCTTTCGCCTTCTTTTTCCCTCCCGCTACCTCCCAGCTCCCCTCTCTGGAGGGATTCAGGGGTGCAACGGAGGGGGCGGCTGTATCAGGGGGTGCCGGAATGCCGCTCTTCCCGGGTGCTGACTTCGCAGGGGCGGGGGGAGCGGAGGCCTTCCGCTTGGAACCGGGAGCCCCTTTGGTGGCAGTCACCGCCACATACGACATAGGGGTCGTCAGCGGTGGGCGGTATGCCCGGTTCTCAAGGACGCCTAGGCGTCTTTCTATGGCCTCCAGCAGCTGGGTCAAGCTCGGTGTCACCTTGGAGGGCTTAGGAGCAGGCCCTACCTTTGGCTGCACACGAGCTTGAGTTTCGAGGGCCTTTTGGGGAGGGAGGTTCTTCACCCCTTGAGCGTCCCCGGTCCCTTGAACCAGCTGTGTCAGCTTGCCCATTTCCTCCCGCATCTCCAGGAGTTGCTTGCGGGAGTCAGCAAGCTCGACCTCCAGGCTCGCAACCCGAGCCCGGAGTTTTTCCTCCTCTTCGGAGACGCTCCTGTCGAGGAGCTCCTCTAGGGCCTTAGTGGCGCCTGTGACGGCTTCGGCCACTATCTTCTTCCTGCCCTGTACATTTTTGGCGCCCTTTACGGCGTCAGAAATGCGAGCAAGAGCCGTTAGGAGCTCTCTCGCCGCCGGCACATCCGTGGCCTTGCCGCTGGGCAGCAGAGGGGCATGTATCGGCGGATTTGGAACCCGCCCCTTCAAATTGTGGAGGTCGGCTTTTCGACCTCTACCCGCGGTGGTAGCTATCACCTTGGCGGGTATGTCATCCTCACTGGAGGATATTATCCCCGGCCGACGAAACAGGCTTTTGCCTGATTCAGAGGATCGTGGCCTCTTCCTACGGAGGCCCTCTGTCTCAGTGTCTATGCTGAGGACTGACTCGGCGTCAGTCTCAGCCGGGATTGACGCAACCTCTGCGTCAGTTTGGGGGGTGGTTTTGAGGCACACCTCCGGGCCTTTTGGGCTTTGGCAAAAATTGTTCATAATTGATCCCACGAGTGGAGACGAACAGACGACAACTCCCCGGGTGACGCTCTTTCCGGGGAGTGGGATGTATACGTCGTTAAAACCTGTGGGGCACCTGGAGCACCCCACAGGTTTTAACGACTTCGCTGTCGGGTTTTAGAGACTTGTCCTTGTCGCGAGCCGGCCAATTAAGGCAAGCCCCTCGGCCCTCAGGACCACCGCGTACCAACTGGTGCCACCAGTTGGGTCGCTGCGGATAATCTTAGGGGTTACGAGACGCGGGGGGATGGCTATACCTCCCCAACACCGACGCTGGCACGAATGCCTGTAAGCCCCTGCGTGAGCAGAGAGCCTACACGTCCTGCGGTTCTCCGCTCAATACGCTCTGCCTAAAGCAGAGTGTAGACGGAGCAACCCGAAGTGGCCAATACGGCCCCCTCCTTGGTGGACTATTGGCCGTGGGCGACGACGTGCGCCTCCAATAAAGCGCACATCGTCGTCCACGTTACCAGGGTGTACCACGTGGAGGTTGTCCTACCCAACACCCCGCGCTGCCGACCCTAAGCTAATCCAAAATGGCCATTTAATCTTTATAATTTTTGTAGATACTTAATGTTTTACATTATAAAATATATTCCGAAATTTAAACAGGTATCCTGGGTCCGTCGTAAGGCCAAAGACGATATCCCAGAGCTCTTGACAGTGGGTGCTGTGACGTATGCCGCAGACAACCGAGTTACGGTAGCCAGGAGATACCCTGGCAACTGGAAGCTACTCATCAGGCAGGTGAAGCCTGAAGATGAGGGAATATACGAATGCCAGATATCTACTCATCCTCCAAGAGTCAGCAGGATTTATCTTCATATAAATAGTAAGTATAATCTGTAATTAATATAATTTTTAACTTTTTACCTATTTTGACGTATGTTGCGATAAATAATATAGAGGCGAAAATAATGTTTAAATATAACATACACATCTTTTATTTCACATCTTTTATTTCCGAAGGGGTAGGCAGAGGCATAATAAACGCCCACATTTCACCATATGCATTTTTGTCCCACGTAACAAGTGGTGATCCTATTGCCGTGTTGAAATGGACAGGCACATGCCGTGGCGACCTGCTGTTGAATTTTTAAAGACCTTCAACTGGGCTAAACGACTGCCATTTTACTGGAAACCGGGACCAACGGCTTAACGTGCCCTACGAAGCACAGAAACGCTCGCAAATATAAATGCAACAAAGTGGTCACCCATCCAAGGACCAGCTATAGCGAAAGTTGCTTAACGCAGTGATCGTTTACAGAACACTGTATTAACGGGGCCACCAGCGCTTCTAAATAAATATATTATTCTTTTTTATTATTGGCACTTGATATAACTTATTATAATATATCACTGAAACAAAATCACCAATGTTTCACTGTTTTTATAGTTATTTAATTATCAAAGCCTGCAAATTTAATTCACTTTTTACATACAAAACCATTAATTTTGATATGTTTACATATCCTAGAAACCTACCTCATAATAATAAAGTAGTGAAAATAAAATAGAGGAACATGGGTATGAATGAATTATTTGTTATAGCAATGTAGAATCATTGAGGTGTAAACAATGTAAAATGGTTGAATTAAAGACGATACTTATACTTATACTGCTTTCCCGGGACTCCTGGCCATAGACAAATGGAAGGGCACCGTGTGGTTTTAGTCGGTAAGAGTCGCATCGTTGCAATAGCATCCATGAGGATTTCCACACGTTACAAAAAAAGAAAGGGTTAAAATTATAACTACAAATGAAAACATCAATACTATTTCAATGTCACAAATTAATATTTTGGAACAATCAAAGTATTCGACAGATGTCATCCTGATATCTAATCATTTATACATTAGAGATACGATTGTATTTTCGTATAAAGTAGAATCATTTTGTACCGCCTCTGTGTCGTGGTGGGAGTGTATCCGACTGCTACGCAAGAGTTCCTGGATTCGATTCCCACCCAAGATAAAACTTTGTGTGACGATGGTTCATTCTGTGTCTGGGTGTTATTTATCTATAATATTTATTTATTTATCTATCACGCCTTATCGCCGAAGGAGTAGCATATATATTATTGCACGTTTGCACTGTTGCACGTAATAGATGGTGAGCCCATTGCCGTGTTGAAATAGACAGACGCAGGACTTCAGGACAGCAGGCTACCTGCTGTTGAAATTTTTATCTATAATATTTATGTATTTATAAATATACGAGTATAAGTATGTTTATCAGTTATCTGGTTACCGTAGTACAAGTTCTGCTTAGTTTGAAATCAGATGGCGTTGTGTGAGTTGTCCCAATGAAATTTATTTTAAACAAAATGCTCAATTCGAACTTTGTTCTTGCGTGTTATACCTCAAGCTACCAGCCAAGTATTTTCCTAAAATGATTAAATAATAGCTGTCTTTTTTGACTATTTAGTCCTTGATCTTTAATAAAACATTTAGTTGCCATAAAGATACACTTACCTTCTTAATCCCTAACCTCATTAAGTCGTTACTGACCTTCTAACACATTGAGGAAGTTTTTGTTCTGAATTTTTTATTATATGACTTTCTTTGCTCACACGGAAAGGCAATTATAAAAGTAATCAGACTCTTGTTACCTTATTTGTAGAACAACCTCATAAATAATGTATCTTACAATATCCCCAGACGAGCCTTTAGCGGTACGTCTCTTTCGGTTGTAAAGGTCAAAAATATAAAATGTTTCTAAAGGTCGCTTATGACGTATAGGAAAATTTATTTTCCATTGCGTTTTTGGTAGGGTTTGAAAATTGTAAGTATTGATATTTTCTATAAATATTTTATTAAAGTGAAAAAAAAAACAATTTGTTCAAGAAGGGGATTGAACCCGTGGCCTTTACCTAACCAGGGCAATGTTTTAACCACTGAACTACCCGAACCGTACCGACACAAGTTGAAATTCTTCACTATAATTTAAGAGTCATACTCTTATCATACTCTTAAAATATAGTGAAAAATTATAAAGTCATAATTATTGAGCAACTTTACAACTCTGATACCAATGAATTTAAAAATGAATTAGAAAATTTGTCAGCGTTAAGCTGGAAAAGGGCGTGCTCCGTTGGTTTGGACACGTCCAACGAATGAGTGAGGAACGATTGACGAAGAATATATATTGTTCAAAAGTAGAGGGTAGAAGGAGTCAGGGTAGGCCTTACATATGAAGACCACGTGAGCAGATTGCTCAAAAACGGAAAGGTCAAAAGTACTCGGATACCCAGACGTGCGTGTATGAAGCGATTGATGAATCTCGAAGAAGCGAAAGAAGTTTGCATGGATCGCGAAGCCTGGCGATCTGTCCTCTCTGACTACCCCGTCAGGGATACAGCGTGAAGATAGTTAGTTAGTTAGAAAATGAATTTTCTAATTTGTTTTTAAATTCCGTATTTTAGTTCAGTCAATGAATGATAAAGAATGAAACGATAACCATGAAGATTTTTATTTATTGGTCTAACTTAGTATAAATAATAGCTGCTCTTAACGTAAACAATTACCGATGTTAATTATATTATGACGTGAAAATTAATCTAAGTAAAGCTGGGAATAGGTCATGACTAAAACAAATTTATCAAAAGAGTAATATTCTTTTATATGAATTTTTTTCACGGGAAACCAGTAATTTTCTATTTATGAAACATTGAAATTGTATCTCAATACATAAATTTCTAACTAATTGTAAATAATGTAATGAGAAAATAGAATTGCTCCGTAGCTATATAAAATTAAAAAAATATAGACATCATTTGTTTATCTACACCTCGCAAAAAAACTTGTAATATCAACATAACTAACTTTATTATATTAGAACCTTCTTAATACAATACTAAAAACAAAAGTATTTTTTTAAAAATAACAAAGAAAGTTTAGTTTAAAACCAGCTTTTAGTAATGTATAAGGCTCTCTTCAACAAAGTCAAAATCCTTCTAGTTGATGTGAGCTTTAATAAAATTAATTCGTAACTGATTGATAAATAATAAGTTTTTTTTATGTTATTCGGGTGTTCATCGCGTAATATTTTAACTTTTTCTCACCTCTCGACGTTTCGGCGTAGACGAGTAGTCTACTCGTGACCACGGCTATTGCATTATAGCCGAAACGTCGAGAGGTGAGAAAAAGTTAAAATATTACGCACAAAAGAACATCATTTGGTGAACATCATTAGCATCATAGGAAAATCACAAAAACTGGTAAAGAACTTCAACGACGAAAAACAGTCCGTCATATATTTTTAAATGTTAAAAAAAACTAATGAATAGATCATTGGCTAAACAGAGATAAAACATGTTATTCAATCATGATTAATGAAACAATAAATCAATTTTACGAGGCAGTGTCTTAACTGAAGTCAGTCGAGTCGGTCTATTGGCAAAGCTTATTTGCATAAAAAAAGTATTAAATTTTGGGCGTGAGCACATTTTTTGGACAGTAACAAATGACCGAGTTGATGTAGGTGAAGTTGGTAGAGGGCTTTAAATAAATGCTTTGTTAGCATTGAATAATGAATACAGGTAAAAAAATTTTAATTTATTATTTCATAACAACGTTTTCAGAGCATTTATTATGCTAACTTTTCTATTTTGAACAGAAGAGCTTTTTTGAATTAGTACATATTTTAGTCCCAATTGAACTCTCTTGATTTTTATACTTACGCTAAAGATCGAAATACCGCAAAGAAAAAAAGAAAAGGTCTCCCGGCACACTTTGGCTACTACCATAGCCTCAACTAAGGGTTCAAATCCCACTACTTTGGGGGTTTCTTTTTTCGCGGGGAATGCATTTATGCACCATCATCCCAGCTGCGGGGGCCAAAGGGCCGTCCTACCTACTAAACCCCGACGTGTTCCGCCTCACCATACACTGGCTCCCAGGGTAGGCCGCACTTCCACCGCTCTCGAGCGCTCCTCTGTAAGCAGAGGAGGTGGAGAGCGGCCGGTACGGGCGTGCACTAAGTGGGCACCCCCTGAAACACAGAAAGGGTGCCCTTTGCCATATGGTCAGTTGGGCGTGGTCCCCCGACCTTCCGACCTTTTTCCCACTATTCGGGGGCGCGCATGTATTGAGCACGTCATCGCCCACGAGCAGGAAGGCGGGGCGGAAGCGTCTGTCCCGTACGCTACCGAACCCGCAAAGCCTTTCGCTTGGCTGCCTTCACTTCGCTAGCAAACGAGGCGACGGCGGCCCAGCACTGTTGGCTGCCGACCATGACTCGTATCACGGCCGGCAGCGACAAATCATTAGAAACAAGGCCCGTGAGGGCGATACGCGGTCCCACTCCGGGATACGGCGAGTGTGTGCTCCACCGTGTCCACGACGCCACTCGGGCAGTGACGACACACGGGGTCCGGCTCCACCACCACCTCCTCCCACAGGTACTTGGCGAATACGCCATGCCCTGTGAGGAGCTGATTGAGGTGAAACGTCGGCGCTCCGTGTGCTCTCTCTATCCAAGCACGCAGGACGGGCCGGACAGCCCCCACGAGCCGGGGACCAACTAAGGGGACTAGTTTGGGGGTTGGTTCAGGTGTTATCTCGCTTCATAGGGCGTGAGGTGTGCGTGAAGTTTTCTTCTTCTGCTTTGTAGTATTTATTAACTATTTTATCCTTTTTTAATGAAAATATTAAAATCAATCTTATCTATTTGTTCATAGCGCCACAGGTATGGGTGGTAGATGAAGCTGGTGCCCCGCTTTTAGAGAAATACTACGAAGCAGAGTCAACGCTGGCGTTACTTTGTAGAGCAAGGCATGTAGAGACACCAGCGCTGCTGACGTGGCTACACGAGGGAAGGGCTCTAAACGCTGACACTACTAGAGGAGGTATTAGGTAAGGCATTTTTTATTTTACGATAATTCAAAAACTAATTAAATAAATAAAATCTTTTATAAGACAAGCTTTAATCTCGTCAATCCCTCATGAGACATGTAATAAGGTTTGTTTTAATTTCTTTTACTTCAAAGTTCTTTTCTTCTATTTTCTTTATTCGAAAGTTACTTTTTATAATTTAAGTCATAACTGTAGCTCGTTCATCGTAATTGATTTCACTGTACTCGCATTAAAATTTCGAATCCATTTAAATAAAATGGAAACGTGACGAGCTGATCTGTCAGGCTCAAACCATTGAACAGATTTGTTCGAAATTGGCATAGTTGTTAAGACGTAGTCGTTAACTAAGAATTTTGAAAGCTTCAACTTCAACGGAGATAATTATTTGAACGTGTCGTGGTTTTACGAAGAAGTTTGACGATCCCAATTTTGATTGCATCAGGAGTTTAATCCGAATAGGACATAAACTCCTGATGCAATCAAAATTGGGATCGTGACACGTTCAAACAATTCTGAAAAATTCAAAAACTCCGTGATCCAGGATTCTCTGTCCGGGCAAGATGACCATTGCTGGCGGGTCGAGGTCCAGCGGTTGATGTTGAATTCTTGTATATATATATTTTCAGCGTGGGAGCTCTCATAGCGCGATGCAGAAATCTTAGTATCCTATGTAGTGCCCTAATTGCTACACATAGTTATATAACCAAACGTTGTTGGTAAAATTATCACATCTGATTTAGAACAACTTTAGCTTTCCAAGCAACGTTCTACGTAGACAACTCAATAGAGGAACAAAAGGAGGAGAAGGAGAAGAGAAGAATTGGAATAGTTTCCTGAGATTAACGTGTTAAAAGTAACAAACAAACTCTGCCAGTTTATAATTTGAGCACATATTTAGAGTGTGAACACTATGCTTGTTTATTCTCTTAGACAATACTAATTTGCCAATCGTTTAATAATCCATTTACACGTGTAGTTCCATCCATTAAAGTGCCCTATACATAACCAAAAACTCAAATAGAACTTTATTTGCAGCGTGAAGACAGAGCAGGTACCTGGAGGAGCAGATAGTCAGCTTCGCCTTGCCAGGGTGAATAGCAGTGATGCTGGCAACTACACATGTGCAGTTCGAGGTGCCAGGTCTCACACCGTGTCTGTTCATGTTCTGAACGGTACGTTTGGAAAGCTTTTTGTTACAATAAATCACTCCTACAAAATAAGTCTGTCTCTGAAACCTATCTGAAGCGTAAATATTACTAAACCCAGTAATATTTACGCTTCAGATAGGTAGAAAAAAGAAGAAAAATAAAATAGTTATTGGAGTAAAGTTGAAGTTGAAGCGCTCGCGGCCCCGCGGTCTCGGTGTTCTGTAAACGATCACTGAGTTACGCAACTTTCACTATGGCTGGTCCTTGGATGGGTTACCACTTTGTGGCATTTATATTTGCGAGCGTTTCCGTGCTTCGGAAGGCACGTTAAACCGTTGGTCCCGGTTGCCAGTAAAATGGCAGTCGTTAAGCCTGGTTGAAGGCCTTATGGGCGGCTTGAAAACCTTCAACAGCAGGTCGCCACAACCTGCGTCTGTCTATTTAAACACGGCAATGGGCTCACCACCTATTACGTGGGACAGGAATCCACACGGTGAAAAGTGGGCATATAATATGCCTCTGCCACCCCTTCGGGGATAAGGCGTGATGGATATTTATTTATTTTTTTATAAAGTTAAAACATATCTAAATAGAAAATCCTCATTCAAGGTGATTTCGGAACTGGGTTACATATATGTTCTTCACTAGAATAGGACATCGGTTAGTTGCAGAGTTCAGTGCTTTAAGACGAGTCGGCTAATTGTAATTAATAGGTAGATAGACAGATTCTGAGGAATTACTTTTGTATGTACAATAATTAGTATGATATAGATAGCTGCTCCTAGAGGCTAAATAAAAGTATTTAAATAAATATATAGAGTTTGGAAACAATGAAGAAGAAACATAATATTAGTATGAATATTTCGTGACACAACCCAAATATGAAAATTTTCAACTCTTGGAGCTGAAGGTCAAAGTAGTATTTTTTGATCTTAAGACATAAAATGTAATATTATTCAAATTAGAGACAAAGTCCCAAAAACTGATTTAAGTAGTCAAAGAAAACTTTTACTTGAAGTAGCATCTAAAATAATAAAACTTTAGGTAATCTTCAATATGGGATACTTTTAAAGAAGGATACAATATCAATATATTTGAAAACTTTATCCATTTCAACCCTTTTAGTTTTAAATAATAAGATCAAAATGGGAGGATGGGCTATTTATTTCGTATTAAATTCAGTAAAATCCAACAAGTTACTTATTTATTATAACAGATTATAATACACACACGTAACTATAGAAATTCGTAGTTTGAAGAAAATAATATAACGGCAATGCCTATTATCAAAATAAATATCTTCAAACTTTCCGGTGAGGGGAGAACATGAGATGAAATAATTTAAAAAGTTAGAAGTTTAGAAGCTTAAAGTAGAATCAAGATTTATACGTAAACTACAAACAAATACACGAAATGGTAATCAGATTGTGCAAAGTAATTATCGTGTTAAAAATTCCAGTAAGTTTGCGAAAATAAATATTGTACTAAATAGTGCAAAGTGTGCGTTGGGCAGTTATAGCTATGATTGAATTTTCATTAATATCGCAGGTATCACGTAAGGTATTAATTCCTTAAGAAATCATAACACGATTTTAAACTACGTCTGAAACAGTTTGTATAATTCCTATATTTCCTTTAACACAAGATAAAAATATCATTTGCGCAGTCAACTATTCCTTTTAGTTTAAGAGTTTACTTTGTTTATTATTCATTTCAAGTTCTATAAAAGTTTAATATCTCTTCCTAGACTTCGTAATGAAAAGCGTGTTTGTAATCCGGCGCCAAGAAGATGAATTACTACGCTCCGGTCAATACTAAGACATTTATTTTAATTTTACTACTGTTTAGACAGCCTTTTCTATGCGAATCGAAAAAGTTATCGAGAATATACTGATGAAATTTGTTCTAAATCAGCTGCAAATCAACCAAAACCAAATTATATAATAGATGTAATGATATGAAATTTTACAAAATTTTTATTGGTAGATAATTATTGACCAAATTTGTCGACGTCTATTTACTTGAAGTACGCTTGCCTGATACGAGTATGTCAGGTGCTCTGTTCAGTTCACTACTTATTATTTTTGTCTGCCTACTTTATATTTGAATCAGCACTTTTCCTCTTTCTTTGTGTCCATTGTTTTAAGTATTGTTCTTACCAAGTTTCGAATCGAAATGTCTGTTTAATATTGTTTGCCAATACTAACTTTGAACTCCCTTGTAATCCCTTTAGAAATTGTATTTGGTGAAATCCTTTTTTATATCTTGTTTGCCTCAAAAAGGTTCTTGTTTATTGCTTGGTTTGACCATGGTCACAATTACTATATTTATCCATTGTGTGATTTATCTTAATATTTTGTCTAATAAAGTGGCAAACAAGCATACAAATCACACGATCCAAAGCGGTCACTATAGCCTATGAACGTTTCACAACATCAGTATTAAAACAGACAGGCATGGGCTCGCTGTTTGTAATTTTTGATTCAGGACTGTTGGTTCCGTTGGAAGGTTCCATTGATGGGTCCAATGGTCTCTACCTACCACTTCAGGGAAACAGGCGGAATTAACAACCATTCTATATGTTTATTTGAAAGAATTAACACTCATATTTTGAAGATGGAAGAAATTGTCAAATATTTTTTTACTACTTAATTATTATGAGACCAATATATGTTTTATAATCTAACTCATGAAAGTCAGTGCTTTAGAAACTTTTGATTAACACTTGCCCATTTGTTCCAGAAGAAAGTCTAGCAGAATTGCACGCTGGATCAACTTCAGCTCACTCTGCAACTACAAAAATTCTAATAGTGGTTTCTTTATTTACTATAATGGAAATATCACCTTTAGTATTACTTCCATTGTTAGAATTATCAAAATTATTATTAATACCTGTGATTGCTTCAACAGCATTAGCTCTAAGTGTATCGGCCCAAGGCCTGATAAAAGAACTTTCTTTGCTGTTACCTACGTGATAAAAAGGTTAACACACCATGTAAATATATGTTTAATTATGAGAATACATTAAAAGTTATTGAGAAATAAAATTTCATTATATAAATTAGTCGTTTTATTTATTTTAAACAGAGCGCCGAAGAAGATATTCAATCGTATTTCGCAAAAACTTTTTAATGAAAATGGTGATCTTTATTTTGTTCATATAACTATCTATAAGGCAAATGTAATTGCTTAATGAGATTGTACATCATCATAGTCATTATATACATAAAAAACCTACTTTACTTTGGACTTCGTAAATGTATACTATCATTTTATTCTTTTGAGCTGGCAAGCACACGGCCGCCTTGATAGAAAGTCGTTACACTACGGTAACCACTTTCTATCAAGGATCTATGAATGCCGTGTGGAAATGGACAGTAGTGGACTCTGGCTACCAGCTGATGAAAATTTTGAAGACCTCCATGTTACTGGCAACCGAAAATGAAAAATTAAATGAAAATGTCATCAAGCGGTCACCCATCTGAGTACTAGTTTAGTTAAGTGAGTTAGCTACGTGCACTGAAAATTTTTATCCATCTAGCTAGCTAGAAAGTTGTAAATAAAACTACAAAAAAGGGTGCAAGATAGGACCGGATGCTGTGGGAGAGGTCGACGTCCATAATTGATAAATTGAATTACATTATTTAATTACAATTGGAGTTATCTATTTCGTAAAGGATTAATAAGAATAGTTACCCAAAAAATGCTAATAAAGTTTAACTGCTAATATGTTAATAGCGGTCTCTAGAATCCTTAATTCAGCTTAATAATGTTACGTTCGTAGGGTGGGTACTAATAGCAATTGCACTGATACCACAAATTTAAAAGAAACACTTTAATTACTCTAAATAAATCAATAACACTACAATTTATAATCGCACTGTAACAGTATTGCACTATTTAGCTTCGATCACTTCGATTCGCTTAGATTCGCACTGTTCGCTTCCTCAAAGGAGACTGTCCTGTAGCCGCGAGCTCGGCCCTTTATATACGCCTAGTAATGTTCTGGAATATTCGGGAGAATTCGTTCGGTACCTACAATCGGGTACATCTCTTGAATGTTCCACACGATACTAGTTGCTCCTTCGGTATGTGCCGGAAGGTTCTCGACCTATTGCTGTTTCTTCTGGTGCTATCTCTTTCACATAGTTCTAGAATGTTCTTCGTGTAGCTATCTCTTTTTAATAGTGCTATCCCTGTCTAATAGCTCTGGAATATTCTGAATGTAGCTCTATCTTTCTAATACTGCTTTCCTTGTCGCTCTTTCATGAAATTACGCTATATGCTGAAGTAGGCTTCAAAGGCCCATAAGGGGTCCTGAAAACGCCTGAAAAGGGGTTTTCAGGTTATGATGGCATGTGATAGGGGGTGGCCTGAAACGAACTGAAAAACATGTTTCAGGCCGATGATGATATGATGATGAATGATAGAGCCGCCTCGGAAACGGTCTGAAACCCATTCCCCATTCAACCAATTCCCAAAGTCCAGAAAATGACATTTAAAGTTGTTCAGTAGTCCGCCGGCGTCACAATAAGTATACAATACGAGGTAATTTCGTACACGCTTTAAACCCATTGATACATTTTCCCTGCTAATAATGGCTGAACTAACTAAAACTAACTAGCTAACTATATTCACTCTGTATACCTGACGGGGTATTCAGAGAGAACAGATGGCCAGTTTTCGCGATCCATACACACTTCGTTAACTTCCTGCAGATTCATTTATCGTTTCATAGATGCACGACTGGATATCTCAGGTGGTCTTATGTCTTGGTCTACCCTGACAACTTCTTTTACTTTTGCACAATTAATATTAGTCAATCATTTGTCACTCATTCGTTGGAAGTGTTCAAACCAACGAAGCACGCCATTTTCCAGTTAATAGTAACCATTTCATTAAAACCTGCCATATAGCGTATCACTTCGTTACGTATTCGGTCGGCCATGTTACGCTGCACAATTTTTGTACTGATCGTATCTCCACGCCTAATAGGTGGTAAGCATATTGTCGTGTTGAAATGGACAGCTGCAGGTTGTGCTACCCGTATTGAAAGTTTTCAAGCCGCTCATAGGGGCCGTTCAAGTATTACGTGAGCAGATTTCTTACCATTTTTTACCCCCCCGCCCCCCTTGTCATCAAAAGTAAGCAAAGCACTTACCCCCTCCCCCTATGCTTACGTAAACATTTTTAGTAATAAATGTTTTTTTATATTGTTATTTTTAAAATAGGAAAATTCATGAAAATATTAGGTTTAACTGATACACATAGAGTAAATGACAAAAAAATATAATCAGAAATAAAGAACATAACTAACATAAAGAATATTTTCGGAACACATTAACAGTCTTCAGTCCATGAAACCTGAATCCATGATTCTAAGTTATCGATGACATTGGATTGCTGCTCAGTGTTGAGAGTCTGCTCACTTTCATCCGATTTTGGAATGTCTACGTCACTCTCATCGAGCCATTCAACATCTTGGTGCTCTAAATTTTGAATAATGCACATCAGTTCATTAGCACGACGAGCAGCGACTCTTACAGGTCTAACTTTTCCCTCTGTGGGCGTGTTTACTTTTTTATGGATCTTCTCGATGTGACGATTTAATGATTTGACGGAAGCATGATAAAGACCACACGTTTTGCATGTTCGGCTTGAGAGCCTCAATTTTACCGTCGGACAAAAATAGTCGTAGGGCATTTGCAAAAAATCTTTGAGGGTAGTACTCAAGCGTAGAGCTAAATTGACTGGAAGATCAAGAAATTGTCCTCCTTCATCCAAAACCAAGTCATCAACTGTTTGTTTTACTTTTGCAGGTGGTGGAAGAAACCTGTTGTCTAGTCACACCGCCCATGTCATCCAAAATAAGCAAAACAGAGACCCCCCCACCCCCCCTTGGTGCTTACGTAATACTTGAACGGCCCCTAAGCTCTTTTACCTACCTAATCTAATACCCAAAATAACAATATTCATTGATTTATATTTTTACCACAATATTTATGTTTAAAAAATAAATAAACTAATAACTCTGCTTACCTCTTCAGGAAAATATGCTCGTGATCCTAATAACAATTCTGGCAAATTGCAAAGGTATATTTAGGTACAAACTTTTGGAATGATAACAAATTTAAAAAGTTTCACATGAATTTCTACGGCCCTCCAAATAGCCATTTTTGAGACAAAACCTGCTGTGTAAGTACTCCCCACTGAGTGACAAGAAGATGAAAGAATATATTACAGGCCATCGTACCTGGGATAGTAGTTAAGTTGATGTGGGTTTCAGATTTATATCCCCTTAACGGCTGAACATCGTGCACATAACGACATGTAGAAACGTGTTTTTAAGAAGTGATGAAGCGATTGATGAATCTGCAAGAAGCGAAAGAAGTATACATGGAACGTGAAGCCTGGCGATCTGTCCTCTCTAACTACCCCGTCAGGGATTCAGCGTGAAGATAGTTAGTTTTATCTTTAAAAATTGATTCGCAATTTTCTACAAGTTATTACTTAACTAGGCAACGCATAGGATCAGTATAAAACGAGAAACCTATCAGTAATGTGGCGCTTTTGAAGTCGACAAAAATGCCGACAACTTCTGGGCCGTGATGCTTGTAGGGTTGTTATGAGTATACGATACTATATGATATTATTAATAACTTATTTATTGACTCGCACTCCCTATCAACATGTCATAATATAATTTATGTTATAATAACACAATAAAATTAATACGGATTTAAAAAGAAAAGGATTTCTGATTTCATCAATTGCCGCACATATACATGTAGGATCAGTATAAAACGAGAAACCTATCAGTAATGTGACTCTTTTGAAGTCGACAAAAATGCCGACAACTTCTGGGCCGTGATGCTTGTAGGGTTGTTATGAGTATACGATACTATATGATATTATTTATAACTTATTAATTGACTCGCACTCCCTATCAACATGTCATAATATAATTTGTGTTATAATAACACAATAAAATTAATACGGATTTAAAAAGAAAAGGATTTCTGATTTCATCAATTGCCGCACATATACATGTAGGATCAGTATAAAACGAGAAACCTATCAGTAATGTGACGCTTTTGAAGTCGACAAAAATGCCGACAACTTCTGGGCCGTGATGCTTGTAGGGTTGTTATGAGTATACGATACTATATGATATTATTTATAACTTATTAATTGACTCGCACTCCCTATCAACATGTCATAATATAATTTGTGTTATAATATTACAATAAAATTAATACGGATTTAAAAAGAAAAGGATTTCTGATTTCATCAATTGCCGCACATATACATGTATGGTATATTCATGTCGTACGGATGGTACTATTTATTAGAAAGCGTTTACAAAATGGCTGCCGCGTCGTAGTTGTTATCATGTTTGGTATTGTTTAAAGGGGTTTTTGGTATGCTGAGTACGAATTTCGTGTAAATTTTGCAATCCAAATCCGTGGATTCAGACATATTGGATTGCAAAATTAACACGATGTTCGTGCCCCCGTGAATTAAAAATGTAGCCAACATGATAATCTTATTTGCAAACACCTTCTTCCACCCGTCGTCGCCGCACAGACCTTAGCAAACCAAGGTCGGTCAAGGTTATTTAAAGTTCCTTTAAAAGATATAGGTTTACCTGACTCACCCGCCATGTTTGATCTATCTACCTTATTGCTATCTTTGCTGAGGGAAAACCTATAGAATGTCTCCACAAGCTTTCCAACTTTCAGAAAAAATATTCAGCAATATTGTAAAATTTGCATTCGTATTGTGCCGAAGAAATCAATAAGCCAAGGTATTTTGTACTTAATTACATTTTGTCATACCTAGAGTTAAATTATTACCTATATTGGAAAATTTTGTCAACATATAATTAGTTTCCATTATAACAATCTACCTATTAGAATCGCAGCAATTACAATACCTAGACTTTCTTCAATGTTGAGTGCCTTTTCAATAATATTATTTTAACTTAAACTACTGGAGACTTCTGGAAATTGCCAATTTATTTGCAATTGCAGAAAGGATTGTATTGGGCGATTTGAATTTAGCTTTACCGAGTAACCCTACCGCTAGGGTTTTTATTGAATTGTGTACAATATACTTGGAACCATAAATAACTTAAATATGTATAATACATCGACTACTTGTTCGTAGACTTTTTTACAATTAATATGCGAGGAACAAGTGTAAGTCATAATTATATTTTCTAAAAAGAAATCGATATTTAGAAGCATTTTCTCACCCTGTAGAAGCTTTTTGGAGATGACGTATTTTATTTTATATATTTATATAAAGTTAACATTTTTTTTTTTTAATTTTGAACTTCAAGACTAACTTTGACTTAAGCCCTCGCCCATCCAGGTGGGGTTTTACACGGTGGTCTGGGTTTAGTAGTTTTATTTTTAGTTTACGGCTGGGAGTCAAACCCAAAGTAAAAAGTCAAAGTCAACACAAAGCTTGTGCTCTCATTTCAAGGATAACAAAGTGTCTAAAAATCTATTTCTGAAAATTTAACATCTTTTGAGCTTTGAGCGTTTTCAATCTATAAAAACACCTTCCTTACTGCACAGTAAGAAATAATACAGTTTCTTTTGTACCATTCACTGTGAGGAGCATTCAATGGATGGCATTAATTCTGTTCTCTTGCAGATTGGCAGAGGCATCTGAAACTGTTCATTCTTAACTCGTTTCAGAATACATTAAACACAAACATTCAAAATTTATGAGCAAAAATGGGAAAGTTTACAAGGGAATTGAACGCATCGCATCGACTTGTGGGAGTGGCTTCGTTTAAGAAGGATTTTTGGCTTTAGCGTAAATTGGAAGTTCTACGTCTAATAGTATACTGTCATACAATATGTATTTATGCTGATTTGATTGTATTAGAGTGTCGCACATATTACACTAAGACGGAGATTTTTTGTATTTTTTTGTTTCTTTTTTACTGTAACTAACTATCTTCACGCTTTATCCCCGACGGGGTAATCAGAGAGGATAGATCGCTTACTTCTTTTGCTTCATCAATCGCTTCATACATGCACGTCTGTGTATCCGAGTACTTTTGACTTTTCCGTTTTCGAGCAATCAGCTCAATGGTCTCTCTGATATATGTGAGCCTTGGCCTACCCTGACTGCTTCTACCCTCTACTTTCACACAATATATATTTTTCAACAATCGTTTCTCACTCATTCATTGGACTTGGACGCACTTTTTTAATGTATGGATGTTATATTTATTAGACTCGAACCGACACAACTGAAACCACATGGTCTACCTATTTATTCATATTGTACAGTTGTACTCAGGCGTCTATTTCGAGGTATATCTATCGATCGTCCTTTTCCAAAACAATGGCAGCCGACGACGCCTCACTCACTACAAAACTACATACACAAGTTATAATAATGTAAATGCTGTTGGCGACGATATGGCATCCGTGAATAATAAAACAAGCAATTTCATTTTTTCTGTCACAAAACCCCCATAAAACATTTTAGTCGTTGACATGAAACGGTATTATTTAGTTCGAAACAAAGAACAGTAAGTTGTATACCTTCCACTATACATTTTGATAGAAGAGGTTCACTACCAAATATATTCAGTGTAATTTGGTGACATTGCTCACGCATACTTGGAGCGCGCTCACAAAAGGCCACGACTTGAGTTTACTTTGCTGAATTCTTTCTCATGCACGTGTGTTTGTCAAGTAAGTATGGGAAAATATTTTTAACAGTACCGTTTTAGGTGTAACTCTGAAAACGTTTTGACATTCTTATCGTAATTGCTGATCCTATTACAGAAAGTATTTTTGATCTGAAAATATAAACTAGACATCAAAAATTTTATGCCCCTTTTATTAAATCTTTTATTTTTTTCATTTCTCACGATAAACACGACAAAGCTTTAAAACTTATTTAAGAAATATGGTCTCATTCTTACTATTTCTTGCATAACCGTGTTACCTCATACTCGTAATCAGACATTATTAATAGTCTAAAGCGTGATTTTCAGTATATTGACTAGCTCTTTATGTCAACGTTTATCTATAAGGAAATGAATTGGAGTCACGAAACGAGCCTGTTATCATTAGCCAGTTCCTTAGGAACTATGGGCGAGCAGTGCTTGTAGACCCACTTTCTAAGTGTACTGTAAATAATCCCTTCATTAAGCATTTCATTATCTGATTGGCCCTGAGAAAAGCAACCGCATGTAGTATTTTCAATTTAATTTCAATTAATGTTTACATACTTAACAAGGTAAAGTTTTTTTTTAATTTATATCAGATAGGCAGACACCAAATGGTTTTATTCGGTTTTCCATTGCTTACGGCTACCGATAACAAGAGTAGCTGTAGGTAGGTTGAAAATTTTCTATAGCAGGTAGCCACAACCTGCGCCTATCTTTTTCAGTACGGCAATAGGCCCATCACTCATTATGTGTGGCAAAATACAAATAATAAAATGTAGTCTTATATGCTTCTGCCAAGTGCCAACCCTGCGAGAAGGAGTAATGTACCTATGAAGGTGTAACTGTAATGTACCTATGCATAATCTAATGATCTGTACATACATACTTACATATTGTCACGCCTTTATCCCCAAAGAGGTAGGCAGAGGCATACTATACGCCTAAATTTCACCGTATGCATTTTTGTCCCACGTAACAGGTGGTGAGCCCATTGCCGTGTAATAATCTGATGATCTCGGTATCCGTTAATTGTACTAAACTACGTGTCAATGTTTGTCAATAAACATAGCTGGAGCGTTCCGTTTCATGGCCCGTATATTTTCCATCGTATTATAGGACGTCTGGAATGCCACACGCGAATTCTCATGTCGATTGAAGTGGCATAATGTGTAACGTGTATGCGTATGATTTGAAAGATCATTGGTACCTACGTAATTATGTAATTTTTGTTACTTACAATATAAAAGATAACAAATCCCACATTACATAGCTGTCAGTGCAACATAGCCCTCAATGTATCCTATTGTTAAAATTTCAGGATTATCAATACCTACCCTTTATAACATAAATCAATCAATATCAACTTATGAATAGCTGTAGTTATTTGGTAGATATGTATTATCACAAGTATAAAAAAAAAATCGCTTTAATGTGGATGTGACTGCACTCTACAAAAAGGCTGACCAAGGTCATAAGCAGTCTTCAATATTTAAATTCTTGTAATTAACAATGTCCCATTAGTGTGACGTCATCAACACTTCGACATATACATTCTACATTTGTCTTGTAAACTATCTTCACGCTGTGTCCTTAACGGGTAGTCAGAGCAGACAGGCTGCCAGGCTTTGCAGTCCATACATGATTATTTCGCTTCCTGGAGTATCCAGTCTGGGTAACAAAGTACTTTTAGCCTTTTCGTTTTTTGAGAAATCTGCTCACATGGCTCGTATGTAAGTCTCGGTCTGCCCTGTATCTTAATTCATAATTATAGTGTTTGTTATATCCCCGAGCACCTTCCATATTTGATCTCTGCCTCACCTTAAGGATGACTGTTACAAATTGCCTAAAGCATTAAGTCCGACTTGTACTGCTAAAGTTTGAAATAAACAAATCCGTATTTTTTTATCGCATTCCGAGACAATTACAGTATTTATTCGGTTGAATTGAATAGCATTCTATCTTGAGATCAAAGACGGTTTGATATAAAACAAGATCATAAAGGTATTTTGAATATTTCGCAAATAGATACCTAACCATTTTGTTTTGATGTTGTCTCTTGCGTCAAATTTGTTGGATGATGTGTACAATCATTTTATACGTAACTAGATAGAGTAGACAGCTTCGCCCGTGGAATATTGCACGCCTCGTAAGCGAAGCGTTGAGGTGGGTTCTACTGTCACTTCGCGCAAAACATCTGATTTTTCAAACTTAAAATGTCTCTATTTATCACACACACATATCAAGAAAAAACACTATTTTACCACTCATGATATTTTTGATGCCATTTTTGTTATTTAAACTAGTTAAAAAACTGTTTAAAAGAGTTTTATCTTGGACGTCCGTATGTCTGTATGTGCGTAGGTTAACACGATAACGACCGAAATACTTTACTAATCGAGTCTTTTTTTTCTCTTACGCTTCAGTATAATTAGGAATAGAACCCTTTCAATTTTCACGGTCTGATTCGATGTGATTTAATTGTTATTATCTGTTTTTCAATATTTTCGAATATGATCGTATACTAGCGTCATCTATGGTAAGAGTTGTGTACTGTCTCCAACTCTTGGCTGTAAAAGCGTATGAGGCGTGCACTTTTGGATTTTCCAACTTTTTTTGACCTCCCGTCGCACCTATTTAATTAATCCCGTCGCTTATAAATTTTACAATGATGCATAAAAATTTGCCCGATTTGTCGACATTTATTACTACTGCTCCGCTCTCCAGTATAGTAGCGTGATGATATATAGCTTATAGCCTTCCTCGATAAATACGCTATCTAACACAAAAAAGAATTTTTCAAATCTGACCAGTACTTCCTGATTATATATTTTATAATATAATATTAGAATAGATTATCGTAAGGAATGTTCTGAAGTTAACAACTAATTAATTCGCCACTTGACGTTGTAAGAGCTTCTCCTGTATGGAGTAACTATAATACGTAGTAACTATTACCTAATCTGTAGCAAAGGTCGAAAAAAATGGGTGTGGTCACATACTCGATTGGGTCATAGTTTGATAATCTATAGCGGACCTAACAGTAATATTAGAATAAATAAAAAAGAATTATTATTGAAAGTGTAGGAAAAAAACAAAAACAATCTGCCTCGGTGGCCAAATGGTAGGTCTTTATTGCCAGCAACGTGATAGTTATTTAGCCAAGTTAAAGGCTTTAGATGGATTGAAATATTTCAACAGCAGTTAGCCACATGTCAAATATAGACGAATAGCCCTACTTACCTCTTCGTATAAAAGCGTATACTTCAATGAATTGAAATGCAGACGCAGTATTTTACATATATTACTCATAAACAATACTAAATATCAGAGAAATATATTTCCAGAAGACTCACATATTATCAAAATATATTGTGCCATGCGTTTCCATGATTTATCACAAAATAAAAGAAAAATATATATATTGCGCACGTTACTAACGGCTCCCACCAGAACATAATGGACATATAACGAGAGTTAAGTGCGATTCGGAGAATGATAGGTAGGTACCTGGTTCGTAAAGTATCTTCAGATATTGACTCAATTCTTGTATTTTTGATGTGAAACTTCTTTATCAACATTTTAATTTTAAGTGGAAGATAGTGAAAGTAGAAGCGCTCGTGGCCTCGCGGTATCAGTGTTCGGTAAACGATCACTGAGGTACGCAACTTTCACTATGGCTGGTCGTCGGATGGGTGACCACTTTGTGGCATTTACATTTGCGAGCGTTTCCGTGCTTCGGAAGGCACGTTAAGCCGTTGGTCCCGGTTGCCAGTAAAATGGCAGTCGTTAAGCCTGGTTGAAGGCCTTATAGGCGGCTTAAAAAATTTCAACAGCAGGTAGCCACAGCCTGCATCTGTCTATTTCAACACGGCAATGGGCTCACCACCTATTACGTGGGACAGGAATCCACACGGTGAAAAGTGGGCATATAATATGCCTCTGCCACCCCTTCGGGGATAAGGCGTGATGGATATTTATTTTATTTTTTATTTTTTATTTTATTTAATTTTAAGTGGAATTTTTTTTCAGTCACGAGCTGGACTCGAACCTGCGTCTTATGGTTCAACGCACCAGACGCGTTACCAACTACACCACCGTGACCTGCTCGTAACTGACGAATTAATCCACTTCTTTACGTCTTAAGGCGACGTATTCTTTATCAACGTTGAGAGAAATTTTATAGCTGTAAAAATATCGTCACGTTTTTTCGGTTACGCGCCATGTTGTTTTGATGTGAAACTTCTTTATCGACGTAAGTGAAACTTCTTTATCGACGTACGCGTAAGCCGTATCTATCCAATTTTCGTGAAGTTGTAAATAGTAGAAAAATGATATGTCGTCAAAAAGTTCACTTCTTATCTGTGTACTATGGTACACACACATATTTTTTGTATTATTTTAGCTAGCTGAAAAAGATTAATATTTTCTATCTATCATCATGATGTATGTGTTGGTGAGAGAGGACAGTCCATGAATTTATGGGATTTACCATAGACACAAACCATAAATTCATGTACTCATAAAGTTTTGGGTGTACTTATAGTAAGGTATAAGTATATTAACATCCACAGATACGAAAAACTATTAATTTAAAAAAAAATATTAACTCATATACAGCATGAATTTTTCAAATGGGCCTTCATGACTAAATCCTAAACTATAAAGAATATCGAAAAAGGGTTAAAAGCAATAATTTGATGAAAAACAAAGCTGCATCATTGGATTTTTGAAATATCAATAATCTTAGCCAGGAAAGGAACACGAAGATTTTGAAAAAAAAAGCACCGCCTGTATTATTACAGCATTCAATAGTGTTAATAAGGATCGATTTCTGGTAAATTTCATCACAAATCTAATGATTATAGATGCGATTCTATACATTCGTACCATTATACTTTGCGGAAGTGCCGGCCGATCGCGCCTTACGTCGCCTCAAGACGTAAAGAGGTGAATTAATTAGTCAGTTTCAAGTAGGTCTTTGTGGTGTACTTGATAAACACGTCTGGTGCGTTGAACCAGAAGCAATGGTTGAAGTCCAGATCGAACTTGCAAATTTTTTCCACTTTAATAAAAAATAACATATAAAACCGACAATAAGCCGATTTACAGGT
Source organism: Thumatha senex (assembly GCA_948477245.1). Classification (NCBI taxonomy): domain Eukaryota; kingdom Metazoa; phylum Arthropoda; class Insecta; order Lepidoptera; family Erebidae; genus Thumatha; species Thumatha senex. The sequence goes on along the minus strand of OX419741.1, from coordinate 21,055,239 downwards.
AGGTATTTCATCGATTAATCATTAATCGTTTTATACTCGGACGTCTAGATATCAGTACTTTGACTACTATTTCTACTTTTCTGCTGTCTTCGTTAAATAATATGAATTTTAAATAGACCATTAAGAAAGTCTTCCGAGTCTCTTGCCGGTTCTTCTCAGGTGGGCCGCGTTCCGAACTGGTGGTTCAACACTATTTTTGCTCTGACGAGTCACGTATCAGTCATAGTCAGTATTGCATCACGGCATTGGTAATTATATCGTTGGGACAACTCACACAACGCCATCTGATTCCAAACTAAGCAGAGCTTGTACTTTTTGGTAACCAGATAACTGATAAACATACTTATATATTTCTAAATACATACATATTATAGATAAATAACACCCAGACACAGAATAAAAAATCGTGCTCATCACACAAAGTTTTATCCTGAGTGGGAATCGAACCCACGACCTTTTGCGTAGCAGTCGGATACACTCCCACCGCGCCACAGAGGCAGTCAATTAGTAATTAATTCAAAATTGCTAGGACGAAGCCCGTGTTTGTAATTATAGACACTCGATTGACTCGGTGACCATGCTAGGGCCAAAACTCGGCGGTACCTATGCTCTAACTGCGATGAAAAGGTTTTATACCTATTTAAACATGTTACATATAGAACAGAATATTGATTTGACATGGGTTTTTCAACTCAAGTACGTATATAAAATATAGTTTTCCTCTAAGCCAGGGACCGAGTCCCTCGCCCACAAATCCGGGTAGCAAAGTTCAATTTTTCTGTACCCTTGATCCCTTTACAAGACCATCTTATTTTTTTGCTGTCTAACATATCCTTATCATACCTAGATGTCAAATGTAAGGAACCTATACCTAGATCTATACATAAATGATAACATATCCTTGCAAACGTCATAATATAAATTTTAACCATTGTGTTAGAAATTATACAATTATTTACATACATGTAGTAACACGGGAACGAAGAAGTAGTCCATGGGAAGCGCTATTGGTCCCGCGGACTCAGTGTTCTGTAAACAATCACTGCGTTAAGCAACTTTCGTATTGGCTGATCACGGATGGGTGACCACTTTGTGACATTTACATTAGCGAGCGTTTCCGTGCTTCGGAAGGCACGTAAAGCCGTTTGTCCCGGTTGCCAGTAACATGGCAGTCGTTTCAAAATTTCAACAGCAGGTAGCCACAATCTGCGTCTGTCTATTTCAACACGGCAATGGGCTCACCACCTATTAGACCTATTACGTGGGACAGGTGAAAAGTGGGCATATACTTAATATACCTCTGCCACCCCTTCGGGGATAAGGCGTGATAGATAAATAAAAATATAATGTAGTAACACCTTTATCCTCAACCGGGTTATACTATACACCCTCATTTCTGAGCTGATTTGCGTCTTAAAATGTATAGGCGGCTAACTGCTGTTGAAATTTTCTGCTGTTGAACTTGGCTTAACGACTGTCATCTTACAAAAATTGCTACAAACATCACAAAAACATTATCACCGTCAATTTCAAGACACGCATCTCTAAAAATAATATGACAAAGATTATGTTTACAGAAGCACCTACATTGTTTACCAATACGCAGGTGTTTGTTGGCGGTATAGTGATTTCATTGTGTTTCTAACGCCTACTGTAAGTATATACACAAACATACACAAGTATATAGTGATTTTCGACTTGATCCCTTTGTTTGGGGAAACGAAATAGGGAATATTTCGAGTACTTTTTACATAAATAACACTATGTAACACAATCTTAGCTGGTATAAGCTTAGAGAACATCAGGATCGGCAGTGCGAGTGTCACACCTCTGGTGTTGCAAACGTCCATAGGCTACGGTGACTACTTACAACAGGAGGCCGAGTCTACTATTGACAAGCCGTAGAATAGAACCAGTATCGCTGTTTTTAGCTGTAAAAATGTTAGTAGACTGTCAAAAAAACAACTGACTAGCGGCTATTGGCTCGGTACGTGTTAGTAGAATTTTATTGGCTGACCGATAAAAGTTTATTGGAGTAATAGTAGACTACGAAAAACAGTTAAAATTGTACCGGTGGCTTTCTATTGAGCGACGATTTCGATTCTATTTCGACACGATTGAAATAGCAGACTAGGCCCCCTGGTGTTGCAAACGTCTATAGAATACGGTGACTACTTTACATCAGGTGGGCCGTATGCCTGTCTGTCCCCAGAGTAGTATAAAAAAAAATTTGGAAATCCCAAAAGTGCACGCCTCACACGCTTTTATTATATTATAAAAAAAATAGAATTACCAACTTACAAACTTTGCTATGAATTATTGCGTAGGGGTTTTGAAATAAATAAAGTAAAGATAATAACAATATTATCTTTACTTTATTTATTTCAAAACCCCTACGCAATAATTCATAGCAAAGTAAACCACATCGAATCAGACCGTGAAAAGTGAAAGGGTTCTATTCCTAATTATACTGAAGCGTAAGAGAAAAAAAAGACTCTATTAGTAAAGTATTTCGGTCGTTATCGTGTTAACAAGAAAATAATCCGTAACATACAGACACACGGACGTCCAAGACGGAACTTTTTTAAACAGTTTTTTAACTAGTTTAAATAACAAAACAGGCATCAAAAGTATCATGAGTGTTAAAAATAGTGTTGTTTCTATATATGTGTGTGTATACATATTATTTTACAAGTGCAATATATGATAAATAGAGACATTTTAAGTTTGATGTTTTGCGCGAAGTGACAGTAGTTTCCCACCTCAACGATTCGCTTATGAGGCGTGCAACATACATAATTATATTACTCAACTCCACAGATAGGTTCATATCTATACACATAATGAAAACTAAATATCTGTTTACTATGTCCAAAAACAGCGCGGCTACGGGCTTTTTAATAAATATATATGCATTTTTTTTATGTAATTTTCATACAAGCTGGACTATTTTTGACGGGTTTTTACTGGTAAACTGTAAACGTTAAAGGGAGTAGATTAATAACTAAACTTTAATTTTAGAAAAAAAAAACCTGCGCTCCGCCTGAAAAGCAAATTATTGTATTAAATGATAGGTAACTATAATATACAAGTTGACGCACGTGGTTCTGCCGGCGTGGTGAAGTTCTCCCGTTCCCATTACTTACAGGAACTTGTTACATGATAAAAAGTAAAAAGCTTATGTTTTATTTTAATGTGTAAGCTATACTGTTGTAGAGTTTCATCGAAATCCATCTTACTCGTCTTCGTTTAAAAAGAAACAAACTGAGCGGGTCAGCTAGTATATTATAAACGCGAAAGTTCGCTTTGCTTCGCCCGTGACATACTTCGAACCCCATGGCACCCACTTAATTTATTAATTTCACAATAATGTATAAAAATTTGGAAAACCCAAAGTGCACGCCTCACACGCTTTTATAATATTATAAAAAAAAAATAGAATTTCAAGCTTACAAACTTTGCTATGAATTATCGCGTAGGTGTTATGAAATAAATAAAGTAAAGATAATAACAATTAAACCACATCGAATCAGACCGTGAAAATTTAAAGGGTTCTATTCCTAATTATACTGAAGCGTAAGAGAAAAAAAGGACACGATTAGTAAAGTATTTCGGTCGTTATCGTGTTAACAAGAAAATATCCGTAACATACAGACAACAAAAATGACATCAAAAATATCATGAGTGATAAAAATAGTGTTTTTTCTTAATATGTGTGTGTATATATTATTTTACAAATGCAATATATGATAAATAGAGGCATTTTAAGTTTGAAAAATCAGATGTTATGCGCGAAGTGACAGTAGTACCCACCTCAACGCTTCGCTTATGAGGCGTGCAATAGTTTCCGAATTAGTTGATTACTTCTCCGCTCTCCAGTACGCCCGCACGCACGGCTCGGTCGAATTATGGTTACACGAAATAAATTTCTTTACGCATTATTTTGATATTGCTATATCTCCTAAAATATTCATTTAATTTGCAAGGCAACAAAATATTCTTCATGAAATGTTGAAGTCGACTAACGTATTAAAAATGATAAGGATTAATAATGTATTTGTGTAAATAGTCTTCAAATTACCACTTAAATATTGCTGGTTTTTTAAGTATTAAAATGGATATAGTATGTTATCCTTAAGAGATAGACATATACCTATATTAGATACACAACTTTACCATACATTATTTTGTTATATCTAAAATGGTATAAGCAGCGTTTTCGTTGAAAGCTCCAAGACGGTAATTTTTTTCCGACACCCCAAAATAATATTGTTATTATTTAGTCAATGTATACAAAAACCTAATAAATTATACACAAAAACCTTCCCTTTGAATCATTCTATCTATTAAAAAAACTGCATCAAAATTCGTTGCGTAATTTTAAAGATCTAAGCATAAATAGGGACAGACAGCGAAAAGCGACTTTGTTTTATAATATCTAGTGAAGTAGCATGCATACAAAGTCGTGGTCGACAGATAGGTATTCGTAATGTAGGTACATTACAGATTTGGACCACACAAAGCTAACTTGACCTAGGAATCCGACCGATGGTCTCCTGTATCGTGTATTTGTATACTAATCACTATACAACAGCCCAGTCTTATCTTACTAACATTATAAATACGAAAGTTTGTCAGTATGGATGTTTGTTACACTTTCTCGCAAAATCTACTGAATGGATTTTAATGAAACTTTTCAATAATATAGCTTACATATCGGAATAACACATAGGCTACATAAACGATCACTGCATTAAGCACTTTCGCTATGGTTGGCTACGTATGGGTGACCGCTTCGTGGCATTTCTATTTACAAGCGTTTTCGTGCTTCGAAAGGCACTTCAAGTCGTTGGTCCCTGTTGCCAGTAACATGGCAGTCGTATTTCAACCGCAAGATGCAACCATTTTCACCTGGCACCTGCACCGGCAATGTACTCACCAACTGCTACGTGGAACAAAAATGCTTATGATAAAATGTAGGAATATAAATGCTCCTGCCTCCCCTTAGGGGATAAAAGCGTGAATGGTAAGTATTACTGAAAATTATATTACATAGTGAGAACATTGGGTTTTCACTATCAATAGATAGTGAAAACCCAATGTTAATAGTATACAAAACAACATATTTGTTGAGCACTAGTCCAGGGGACCAAGTAATGACAAGTCGTAGAATATAACCAGAATCGCTGTTTTACCTGTCAAAATGTTAGCAGACTTTAAAAAATGTAACAGCAAATGGCGCGGTACGCGTTAGTATAATTCTATCGACCGACCGATAAAAGTCTAGTGGAGTACGATTGTAATAGTTGACTACGAAAACTGTCAAAATTGTATCGGTGACTTTCGCTTGAGCGACGATTTCGATTCTACTTCGACACGATTGAAATAGCAGACTTGGCCCCCTGATTACGTACGTAACTCTTGCTCCGCAATCGCTCACTTTTAAACTCTTCTCATTTCTCTTAACTCTGTCCTTATCAACCTTTGTAGTGAGATCAACACCGGCCTTATTTCGGAGCAGTTTATAATACAGAAAAATTGGTCAGTGATGCCCTAACCCTATTAATGATAGCTAATACCAGCCACTTCTAGTAAAACTGTCGTACAAATTACCAGGGAGCCGAGTCTACTATTTTCCAAAAAAAAGTCGTTCTAGTTCTATTCTATAGCGGTTCCATTGCGATTGGTCCAAAACTAGGTAGTCTACTAAAACTATTGTATATTTCACAATCACACTTCTCAAGCTGCAGAATAGAGACAAAATACCTATTTTTGGCTGTCAAAATATTAATACAGACTATCAAAAATAACAAATTACGAGCGACCACTGGCGCGGGACTAGTCAGTAAAATTCTACCGGCCGGCCGATAGAATTCTATTAGAGTGCAATTGTAATAATGGACAACGAAAACTATCAATTTTTTCTGTCGGCTCTATTGAGTGGCGATTTCTGTTCTATCCTGACGCGATTGTATTAGTAGACTTAGCCCTCTGGTAGGTACCTAGCTTACCTACCTAGCGCGTGGCCTTAAACAATAAACCTTTTATTATACATAGTTTTTATTATTACCCACATAAAAGTTAAAACGAACATAAATGCACATTTCATAGCTCCACATAAAATAATATGTTTGCCCCTTTCTTCTTATATTCGCTTTCAGTTTTGTAAACAGAATTTACTAACTATATAGCAGTGGGGATGACTATATTCTTTTAAATTTTAGACGTAAATTGGCAGCCGCAGAGATAAAGGAGTTTATTTATCAATTTATTGAAAAAAAAATCATAGCTCTTTTAATATTAATTACATCTTGATATTTGAGCATACTTAATTGTTACAAACAAATTCTTCTGCTTTATACATTTCATATGGTACTAGTGGACACCTTGCGGTTTTACCCGCGTAGTGCCGGTACCCTAGGGAATACCTACGAGAAAAATGTACCCTACGTTACTCCTTATAATAACCTATAGTATGAAAGGTCATTAAAAAGTGTTCTAGGATTTTTTCTACTTGACATAACTCGTGGGACTTTTTTTTATTTTGCATTTAATATCACTACTAGTACAAGCTATAATACATAGAAAAAAATGAGATTTATATATCTCTTTTTTAATAATAAGTTAAAAATATATTAATTTATAATATTTTTTTAAAATAATATGTATATATTTAGAAATATATAAGTATGTTTATCAGTTATCTGGTTACCATAGTACAAGCTCTGCTTAGTTTGGAATCAGATGGCGTTGTGTGAGTTGTTCCAATTATATTTATTTATTTAATAATAATACATAGAAAATAGCTATAAATATATCACTTATCATGTATAGTGTAAGCATTCGTTGAAATTGGTAAAACGGGCTCTATTTGTTACTGTGTATGCTCTGTTTAGAAGATACAGAACAAAGCAGCTTATTGAAAAATGAAACTGGAATGCCCAGAAAATCCATGTTGAATTATTTTCGAAACAATGAACAAATCGAACAGGGATTTACTTCATGAGAAGATTCGCATTTGTGAATGGTTCAATGTACGCAATACAGGACCGGCGAGTGAATGTTTATATCGAGGGTACTTCAATCTTTTTGTCTCCATAAAATAGTGTAATCTTTTTTTTTCTCGTCAAAATAGAGTAGCGCGCTTGAAGGTAAGCAAAGACGACGACCCATGCTTGAGGGCCGGGATCTCAACCCTCAGAGCTCCGATAGCGACCCTCATTTGGACGGCCCAGAAATATGCCTTTTCATGCTTCTTTTAAAGGACCCAAAATTGTAAAAGGAGGAAAACAAGTGCGCCGGCAGAGAGTTTTATGGTTTAATGGTGCAACATAAAAAATCTACATGTACACTCACAATTAAAATAGTTTCAGCTTATATGGATGTCAACTACGCCGTGCCCCGAAAGTCTCTGAAAGTCAGCTACGATTCTATAACACCAACCAAGCTAAAAGTAAACTAAAAAACTCACATATGAACAGTTTAAGGCTGCATTTCCACCAGAGATGTGTGAGGATGCGTAGCGAGGGATGTGATTGTAAAGAACCAATAGAATCGCTTCATTTACTTCGCTTCGGTCAGCACAGGTCTAGTGGAAACGGCTCAGCGGAGCTAGATTTTTGCGCATACAAAACAAGCGAGGGATGTGTGCGAGGGATATGTTTGAGGGATATGTGCGAGGAATGTGTTGCGAGGGATGTGTGTAGAGAAGGATGTGTTGCGAAGTTTGTGCATACTGTACCAGCCAGTCTATAGACGAAGTTTGTTGGAAGTAGAAGTGCGCAAAATGGATATGGATAATTGGAAAAAGACGATACTTTATATTTAACAATTTGTGATGAAGAACTGGAAGCAGAAGATACGGATCTTGTTTGTTCTATAATTTTGACACACATTTCACAGCTCCGCTACACATCCTCGTACGACACATTTTCCTCGAACAGCTTTGGTGGAAACGCAGCCTAATATTATATTTGGTGGTATAACAATTGGCGATTTTATCGCACATGGCAATCAGAATAAAAGAAGTTGTTAAATAAAATAATAGTCATAAGGTAAAACCAGTATCAGTTTATTGATGAAAAGACCGAAGCATTGTTCTTATTTTGTCCAGTGCAATTTTTTAAAAAAATTTAGTTCTTCAAGAAAAATTATGAAAATTTACTGTCGAAAATGTCTAAAGTGATATGTTTTGTTTATTCGACATTATACCAAAGTTATACTAAAATCCGATTTGGATGAAATTAAATTGATTTTTCATCCTACAGCGTTCATATATTTAACATCGTGAGATATTTATAAAGTGTTCGATCATCCCACACCTACACGTTTCTGATAAAAACTTTTGTTTACGTAAAAGCACACTTAAATTTAACGACAGGAAAAATGTTCACACCCATCCTTTTTCACTTAACTCAAAACCCTACATGTTTATATTAGCAGCACAAAACACTCCCGGCAAATAAATATTTATTATTTTTTGAAACACGAGAACACGGTTGCCAAAGTCACGTTGACACATTTTTAACATCAAACCGTCGAAATTGTTACGCAGGTTACACGGAAATATCTCTTCCTTATATCCGGTTGGTTTCATCTGGATGACCGGTTTATGGTGAGCACTTTGCGGAAGTGTATCATTGATAAGATTAGACATCAGATGTTGGTTTTTTTGCAGCATATTATGGTTTTTAAAAGATTGATTTATTCGCAGCTTCAAAATGCATACTTCTTTCGCTTCTTGCAGATTCTTGCTTTCACGTCTGGGTATCCGAGTACTTTTGCCTTTTCCTTTTTGAGCAATCTGCTCATGTGGTTTACATAATGTAAGTCTCGGTCTACCTTGACACATACTACCGTCTACTTTCGCACAATATATATTCTTCGTCAATCGTTCTTTGGAAGAGTCCAAAACACAGGAGCAGCTTAAAGCTGACACTTTCATTCAAACATGCCATATTGCGTATCACTTCGTTACATATTCGGTCGGCAAAGGTTACGCTACATAATTTTTGAAGTGATCGCATCTTTACAGCATTTCACTTTCTTTCATGCATCTTCTGACATACCCAGGTTTCGCTACCGTAATGGAACGTTGGCGCTAGCACTGAGTTATGAATCGCGAGCCGTACTTCTATTTAGCTGATTAGATAGGTAGTTGATAGACAGACAGGCATCTAACGGATCCTGGTTCAATTTTGTCCTTATTAGGTACAGAACCCTAAAAATGGACAAAAATGTTTAGGAAACAAAAAACTTATGAAATTAAAAAACGTATTCGTAATGCTGCTTTGAGTGACAAAATTGTACCGATATCGACATTACCATCAAGAAATTCTTTCAAAACTGGGCGGTATATCAGCAAATCTCTCAAATATTTCCACTCGTTTACATTTTTATAACCAATATTACGCAGCTTTGTTCAGGATTCTGTCATCAATAATATTAGATGGACCACAGATCTAAAAAAAGTACGGATGTAACTTAGGATTTATGTTGGTAGGCATGGGCGTACCCAGGTTCTGTTCCAGGAGGGGGCTTATTAGATTGTCATAAGCGCATGAAGCGTTCGTAGTTCTACTTACTCTGTGATCTGTAAATGATCACTGCGTTAAGCAACTTTCGCTATGGCTGGTTACAGATGGGTGAACGCTTTGTGGTTTTTCCAATTATGAGCGTTTCTGTGATTCGTAAGGCACGCTAAGTCGTTGGTCCCGGTTATTAGTAACATGGCAGTCGTAAAGCCAAGTTGAAGGCATTATGGGCGGCTTGAAAAATTTCAACAGCAGGTGGCCACAGCCTGCGCCTGTCCATTTCAACACGGCAAAGGGCTCGCCACCTGTTACGTGGGACAAAACTGCATACGGTGAAATGTGCGCGTATAGTATGCCTCTGCCTACCCTTTCTCTTTCTGGATAAAGGCGTGACAATATGTATGTATGTATTCCATAAAACACATTTGTATGCAAACAAGCAAATATCATTCCATAACAATGTGAAACTATTTCAATTATAAACATTATTATAACATTTTGTTGGTCACCGATATCTTTAAACGCCTTGCAATTTTACCAAAATGAAACTTTTTTCGCATGCATACAACATTATGTTAGTTTGGGTTACAAACCCAACAATTTTGCTGAGTGTTTATACTTGTGTACATCCTTTCAAACAACATAATTAATAGGGCGCAAATTGACAGGATATTATTATATGCACGAGTGCAGATTTTGCAAAACAAATTAAATTTAGACACAGTTGCAGATTTACAGTCGTAATATTCTAAAATTCCGGCCGTACTTTTTTAAAGTCCGTGATTGGATGTGTATAAAACACAGATACCATTGAATTTATGAGGTAATGACGCAAAAAATCAACGTATATTTTTATGTCAGCTGAATATTTGAGAAACGTTTTATTTTTAAATGTGTGATAAAATGTTATTGGATAATTTTGTTTCAGTTTTGACCGAGTAAAGCGAGTGTCTCCATTTGCACTATGCGAAATATTTCATTCGAATATCTATATTTATTTATTTATGTAGTGTGGCGTAAAAATATTTTTAAATGTAAATGTCAATATTAGATATGTACTTAATTTGCTACTAAACTCTATCTGGGTTTGGAGCATGGGATCCATTTTTAAGTGGCTGCTAGGAGACGCAAGAGAAGAAGAAGTTTGTCTTTTGATGTTCGGTATTGTTGGGAATAACTGTCGTCTAACTGCCAGGGCTAGCGCTAACATACAACTATTAGTTGAATAACGATTTTGTTGTGTATCTTATTATGTTTGGGTGGGTAATACTGAAAATGTTTAGAAAATAAAAAAAACGGCTTAATGTAGAAAGTTGCTAATACTTTTATTGTTTTTCGAAGTAATCTCCGTTCCTCTCTACACATCGTCGCATTCGATGGAACCACTGAGAAAAGCTGTGGGCCCAATCTTCCTTAGGGGTCTCTTCTATGGCATTTTCGTACGCTTTCACCGCATCTTCAGGGCTCGTAAAGCGAATACCTCGTAGTTTATCTTTACTTCTTGGGATTAAATGAAAGTCGCAGGGCGCCAGGTCGGGACTGTATGGCGGATGACTCATTATCTCGACACCTGTAATAGTCAAATATTCAACTGTGCGCTGAAGTATTGTCGTGGTGAAGAAGGATCCTGCTTCGAGGGCGCTGCTGTCGAATATTTTCCAAGACAACAGGCAAACAGCGATTGACGTACCAGTCTGCAGTAACTGTCCTTCCATCTTCTAGCATAACTGTCGCGAAATGACCTTTCCGACAAAAGAACGAGGCTATCATCTTTTTTCCTTGACTTCTTCCTTTCTTTCTTAGTTGGCCGATCCTCAAAAGGAAACACCCAATGAGCTGATTGTCTTTTGGTTTTGGGTTCATAGCAATATATCCAGCTTTCATCACCTGTGATGATGTCAAATACAGCATTTGAGTCACCGCCGTTGAACTTATCTAACATTTCGCGACACCAGTCCATGCGAAGGCGTTTTTGGTCGTCGGCTAAAGTATGGGGAATCCATCTGGTACAAAGCTTCCTGACGCCTAAATGTTCGTGTAATATTTTTGAACTTGACTCATACCATACTGGCTTGCCCGTATCTGCTGATAGGTCACTCTCTTATCTTCCTCTGTCATACGTCGCACAGCACTGATGTTATCTTCAGTAGTCGCTGTTAAAGGACGTCCCTCACGCGGATCATCACTGAGATTGCTACGTCCACGCTTAAACTCGTTAAACCGATTGTAAATAGTGGCACGAGATGGGGCTTCATTATGAAATGCTAATCGCAGCCTATCATAGCTTTGTTGTTGAGTAAGCCCACAACGAAAGTCATAATAAATCATTGACCGAAAATTTTCTAGCGCTAAGTTCATTTTCACGTTTAACAAGAGTTTTATATTTGCTGCCAATTCACAAAAACAAATGACAAATGAATGCAATATATTACATTAGGCTACCAAAGAGTTCTATAATTTAAATTCAATTAAGTTTTCATTAGTGGCTGAGTGAAAACACTATTTATCCATGGAAAACACAATTATTGCGAAAGTTGGTGCGGGCGCGCGCGCGGTCGTTGCAGTACTAGCAGAGCGTCTTCAGTTCGTGTGTCGCTGCCCGTGAGCGACGTTTTAGATAGCGCGTAATACAGCTGTCTCGCTCCTCTTTTATGCGAGACAAGGTAGATGCGAAAGAGAAATGGAATAAAGGGAAGCGGGGGGAGTGTCGACAACTAATTAATTAAAAAAAAATGTAGATCAGCGATGCAACATAGAAAAAATAATAATAAAAAATACCGCAGCTACTCTTTTATCGTATACCGGCGCAACCAATTAGCAATATTTCTTTCTGGCCAGTTCTAAACATTTTTAGTGTTACCTAGGTATAGGACTATATTGAAGCCCACATACTCAAAAGTTGTATCAACTCGATAGTTGTTCGACAAAAAAGTCAATTAACTCTATCGATATCCTTTTGATTAAAAAGATGGACAACTATCGATATAATGCTAAATTTGTGTTGCATTGTATTGATGTGCACATACCATCGACTAAACAGTCGATCTGCGACTGTCAATTTCGCAAAAGCATTTGAAGCGGCGCCATGTCTCTTGTCGCCATGGTGGGAACTATTACGGACGACATGGAAGAATTTATTAATAGCGTAGAAAAAATCTTATCTGGGTGCTGTTTTAGCTTAGGATGTAACGTATGAAATGTTCCACTAGATATTCTGTCACTGAGTATAGGATAAATAGTGGGACTTTTTTTTAAAATCTTAATAATATTATAAACGTAAAAGTTTTTATGGATGTTTGTTACTCTTTCAAGTAAAAACTAGTAAATTGGTTTTAATGAAACTTTACAATGATATAGTTTATACATCAGAATAACACATAGGCTACTTTTTATCCCACGAACAAGTTCCTGTGAGAATCGGGAACGGGAAAACTTCTCTACGCGGGCGAAGCCGCGAGCGTCCACTAGTTGTATATAAAGCAACGCAAAAACTATGACTTTCTTGTTAATTGACATTGTTTGTAACACATAATAAAACTCGAGGATATAAAAACTGCATCAATAGTGTGCGCACATCCATCAACTAAACGGTTTGGTTGTGTGGAAACATTGTGGAGATCACGAGAACTACGAAGCTCGACAAAACAGTTTAGTCGATGCAAAAGTTGTATATATGCGCTAGCCCAACCCTTTAACATCTGCGTCGTTGCCTCATTCATAAGATAGTAGGGCAATCTCTACCAAGTGAAGTCACTTGGGCGCCAGGACCCCTTACACCCATAAATCCTAACTCCTGGAAACTCAGAATTTTGAGAGTAAGCTACCTTTAAAACGCAAGCACCCGCTATATATTATACAATTTTCAAAACTCTACCTCTAAGGGCATGCTATTGAAACGTAGATTCAAGGGTGAAGCCGGATGGCACAGCTAGTACTTAAATATATTCTTCACCTCATCTACAAAGGTATGGTGATAACCGAATTAAATATAATGTAAAATGAAATATACCCAGACAACAAAACACACGAACAATATTAAAATCGTTACTCTAGAGAGATAGGGTTAATTGGGACTGTTGGAAATAGTGCTGTTCCATCATCCGGAGATAATATTGTTACGACAACTTTTAATTTGATGTCCACGACTCCGCTCGTTTGATGAAGATTTACCGCTCTCATTTCCCACAGGAACTTATTCCCGGGATAAAAAGTAGTCTATGTCCTATTTTGATATATAAGCTATGATATTGTAAAATTTCTTTGAAACCTATTCAGTGGTTTTTGCTTGAACGAGTTACAAACTTCCATTCACGGTTCTATACAAACTTTCACATTTATAATATTATTATGATCATTAGAATATAAAAGAACATTGAAGCGCTCGTGGTCCCGCGGACTCAGTGTTCAGTAAACGATCACTGCGTTAAACAACTTTTGCTATGGCTGTTCACGGCTGGGCAACCATGTTGTGGCTTTTGCATTTGCGAGCGTTTCCGTGCTTCAAAAGGCACGTTAAGCCGTTAGTCCCGGTTAGCAGTAACATGGCAGTCGTTAAGTCAAGTTAAAGGCCTTATGGGCGGGCGGCCTCAAAAATTTTAAACGCAAGTAACCACAACCTGCATCTGTCTATTTCAACACGGCAATGGGCTCACCACCTATTGGGACAGGAACATGCATGGTGAAAAGTGGGCATATAATATGCCTGTGCCACCCCTTCGGGGATATGACGTGATAGATAAATAATAATACAAAAATCATGTTTTCTTTCTATATATATGGTCGCAGTAGTTTCTGCGTGAAAGAGTAACAACGCCAGCGCACGTGTTTCCGTCCTCCTACAATCCTGGGTCATTTAAGATAAGCGTAAGCGTAAAAAAAAACCTACATCCATACATTTTACAAACTGTCACGTTTATTAATAAAATCTAAAAGGTATTTATGGGAGGCTCAATTCCGACGTGGAACAGGTTGCATGGATCAAGTGTTTTCTCTCCGCATGATCGCAAAGAAGTTTCTGGCTGTAAGCCAGAAGGTTTACTGTGCTTTTGTTAATTTAGAGAAAAGCATTTGACAACGTTGTGAGAAACTCTAAGGGACTTGCTGCCCGGATATGGTGTGAGCGGCTCGCTACTGCGGGCAATACAGTCTCTTTATAGGTACTGTAAGGCTTGCGTGCGAGTAGGGGAGAATTGTGTCTGTTGTTATGTTTTCGACGTCTGTACAGGCGTCAAACAGGGTTGTGTCATATCCGCCTGGCTGTTTATATTGTATCTGGACAGTTGCCTGTAGAAGTTAAAAGATTGTAAAATGGGTGTGAAATTGGGTGACTTCACAGTAAATTGCCTGCTGTACGATAATGATGAGGTGCTCATGGCCTTATCTGAAGCCGACCTTCAGGCATTAGTCACTAATATGAAAGAGGAGTGTGAAAGTAAGGGTCTTCGCTTGAAAGCAAGAAAAACTAAGGTTCTAGTATTTGAAAGAGGTGACGTAAGAACTAAATGCGAGTTTAGGGTAAACCAGGAACGTCTAGAGCAAGTGAATGAAATTGTGCATTTAGGAAGTATGTTTAGCGCGGATGGAAGATGTGATGCGGATGTAGAACGGCGAGTAGCTGCCGGAAACAAAGTTAACGGTGCTGTGTCCCAATTGGTAAAGCGAAAAAGCATCGTAAAAGAAGCACGACTCGCGATTCATAACGCAGTGCTAGTGCCAACGTTGCTTTATGGCAACGAAACCTAGGTATGTCAGCAGATGCATGAAAGTAAATTGAATGCTGTGGAGATGCGATCACTTCGAAAATTGTGCGGCATAACTTTGGCCGACCGAATACGTAACGAAGTGATACGCATGAAGATCACGTCAGCAGATTGCTCAGAAACGGAGAAGTATTTGGATACCCAAACGTGCATGTATAAAGCGATTGATGAATCTGCAAGAAGCGAAAGAAGCATGCATGAATCGTGAAGCCTCGCGATCTGTCCTCTCTGACTACCCTGTCAGAGATACAGCATGAAGATAGT
The DNA here is from genome assembly GCA_948477245.1 of Thumatha senex. NCBI lineage: Eukaryota > Metazoa > Arthropoda > Insecta > Lepidoptera > Erebidae > Thumatha > Thumatha senex. The sequence goes on along the minus strand of OX419741.1, from coordinate 21,039,683 downwards.
ATGTTAGTTAGTTAGTTTTCGCGTTTATAATATTTGTAAGAAATATATTTGTTCTGAAACTATAGCTAAATTCATTAAAATCATTGTCAATGTGTTATATATGTTAAATATATTCTGCAATCTGATTCTGTCTTTTCTATTTTGAATAAATTTATCATATTATGCTTGACTCATTTTAGTTAAATATAATTTTGTTTCTCACTTGACTTTTTCACTTGAAGTGTAAAGAGACTAATTAATCACTTAATACTTCGCCTGGTAGAAGCTATTATAAAGCAAGTGATGAATACTAAAGAGATATCTTTACTACTTATGTGAGTACGAGTGAGTGTGATACTGAAATTATGTGTTTAAATGATTCCTTAGAGTCAATAACTTTAAAATACAAAACATCACAGAAAGAAATTGGGGAGTACATTAAGGCATTGAATAGCTTGGTGGAGTCTTGTCACAGCAATGAACAAAGGTTCTTATCACTTGAAAAATTATATAATCAAACACCTGACTGTGATAAATCCCTTCCATGTTCTTCATTGTCAATGACATCTCAGTCCCAGTCAACTTCTCCAATGGTTGACTCTGTAGGCAGTATATGTGACAATATTGTAAGAACAAATAACATTTACTGTGACAAAAGGGTAAATGACGCCGGCAAGCTTATACTGGCATTTTGTAAGAAAAAGGATTTGTTTGTGGCGAACACAATGTTCAACCACAAACTAATTCATATGTATACGAGGAGATGTAAGTCAAAGAGAAGCATGATAGATCTATTCCTAATGGATAGTCGGCTACGTAAACAGGTGATGGACACAAGGGTTTATCGAGGTGCTGAACTAGGATCAGATCACTACCTAGTAATAACTAGGATAAGGGGTCTGTTCGCGGGTTGGCGTCATCGTACCGAGTGTCCTGAACCTGAGCCGACTTATAGCATCAAAAGCTGGAAGCTGCAGGATGTATCCATTAGGGATAAATATAAAGAAAGGGCGGCCGAAGAGCTTGGCGACGTCAATGTTAGTAGTGAGAGTGCAGAATGTGTATGGCAGAACCTTAGGGATAGTATGGTAAATGCCGCTGTGGAAGTGTGTGGAGAGACAAAAAGAGGCAGTAGTAATAAGCGCGATGCATGGTGGAATGATGAAGTGAAAGAAGCCGTACGAATGAAGAAGAAAGCATGGTTGGACTACTTAGCCTCGCGGAATGATTTGAATATGAAAGAGAGATACAAACTGCAAAAGGTTAACACTAAGGCACTGATAGAGGAAGCTCGTGAAAGGTGCTGAATGAAAGCGGATGAAAGGTTGTCGTCCAATTTCCGAGATAATGCCAAGCTCTTCTGGAAAGAGGTAGACAAGACTCGGAGTTGTTCGACAATCTGCAGTATGAATAAAGTGCTTAGTGTTGACAACGATGTTCTAACAAAACAAACTGACGTCCTGCAGAGATGGAGTGAATATTATGGAAGGATGTATGCAAGTAAGGACAGAGATGCCGCATCGGGAAGTGGAGCTCACTGTGACGCTCCGGATCCTGGTGTCATTGAAGTCATTAGTATGAAAGAGATTGAACAAGCGAAAAGAAGTATGAAATGTGGTTAGGCTGCGAGAAAAGACAGAGTTACTGCTGAGATGATCAAGTACGGTGGGTCGCGCGTCTGGGACACTCTTTGTCTGCTATGCAACTTATGCTGGCAGACGGGTGAGGTCCCAGATGACTGGCGAATAGCAGTTGTAGTACCTATCTATAAAGGGAAAGGCTCTCGCCTAAACTGCTCCAGCTACAGAGCGATCACCTTGGTCAGCTTAGCTAGTAAGGTGTATGCAAAGGTTATAACGGCAAGAATGCAAGAAAAGTCTGAAAGGTATTTGTGGGAGGCTCAATGCGGATTCCGACATGGAAGAGGTTGCATGGATCAAGTGTTTTCTCTCCTCATGATCGCGGAAAAGTTTCTGGCTGTTAGCCAGAAGGTTTTCTGCGCTTTTGTGGATCTAGAGAAAGTATTTGATAACGTTGTGAGAGAAACTCTGTGGGACTTGCTGCCCGGATATGGTGTGAACGGCTCGCTACTGCGGGCAATACAGTCTCATCGGGCAATACAGAGACTGTAAGGCTTGCGTGCGAGTAGGGGGGGGTGTGACGCCTCTTTTCGACGTCTGTACAGGCGTCAAACAGGGTTGTGTCATGTCTGCCTGGCTGTTCATAGTGTATCTGGACAGTTGCCTGCAGAAGTTGAAAGATTGTGATATGGGTGTGAATTTGGGTGACTTAACAGTAAATTATCTGTTGTACGCTGATGATGCGGTGCTAATGGCCTCATCAGAAGCCAACCTTCAGGCATTAGTCACTAATATGAAAGAGGAGAGTGAAAGAAAGGGTCTTCGCATGAATGCAAGTAAAACTAAGGTTCTGGTATTTGAAAGAGTAGACTTAAGAACTAAGTGCGAGATTTGGGTAAATTAGGAATGTCTAGAGCAAGTGAATGAAATTTTGTATTTAGGGAGTATGTTTAGCGCGAATGAAAGATGTGATTCAGATGTAGAACGGCGAGTAACTGCCGGAAGCAAAGTTAACGGTCCCAATTAGTAAAGCGACAAAGCATCGTAAAAGAAGCACGACTCGCGATTCATAACGCAGTGCTAGTGCCAACGTTGCTTTACGGCAGCGAAACCTGGGTATGTCAGAAGATGCATAAAAGTAAGCTGAATGCTGTGGAGATGCGATCACTTCGATAATTGTGCGGCGTAACCTTGGCCGACTAAAAACGCAACGAAGTGATACGCAATATGGCAGGTTTGAGTGAAAGTCTCAGCGTTAAGCTGGAAAAGGGCGTGCTCCGTTGGTTTGGACACGTTCAACGAATGAGTGAGGAACGATTGACGAAGAATATATATTGTGCGAAAGTAGAGGGCAGAAGGAGTCAAGGTGGACTGAGACTTACTTATGAAGACCACGTGAGCGGATTGCTCAAGAACAGAAGAGTCAAAAGTACTCGGATACCCAGACGTGCATGTATGAAGCGATTAATGAATCTACAGGAAGCGAAAGAAGTATGCATGGATCGCGATGCCTGGCGATCTGTCCTCTCTGACTACCCCGTCAGGGATACAGCGTGAATATAGTTAAGTTAAGTTATATAAAGGAACACGATGTTCACATTTTTTGTATTACAGAACATTGGTTAAAAAGTCATGAACAATTGTTCAACAATGAATTCTATTCACTTAGCACTTAGTTCTCTAGAAAGAAAGCTATTTGTGGTAGCTCTCTTATATTTGTATCTAATAATTTAAAATGTAAAGAACGTAAAGATATTGTGGCCCTTTCTATTGAGCGTACTGCAGAATTGTCCTGTGTTGAGCTTGAGCAACACATTGTCCTCTGTGTCTACAGTCCTCCAGATAGGGATTATAATTTATTAGAAACTGTAATGGAAAATGTATTGAAGCGTTTGTTCACTAGTAGAAAACATGTTGTGGTGTGTGGGGATTTTAATGTTGACTTACTTGTGCAGTCTTCGAAATGTATTAGATTTAAAAATTTGTTCAAGTCTTTTGGCTTACAAAATTTATTTTGTGAGCCAACTAGAATCACCTCACATTCTCGAAAATGTATAGATAATATATTCTGCAACTGTGTATCAGCAACAAGGGAGATACTAAGTAACTTTCCATCAGATCATCTTGGTCAGAAAGCAGCATTTCCTGTTAATGTCACTTCTAAAAAGAATAAAATTGTATGTAGGCCAATGAGTGCACATCGACTTAAACAATTTAATGTTAATGTTTCAGCAAAAGTCACTCATATTGACTTTAATCAGGAAGATCCAAACTGTACAATTTAAATGATAAAAATAAATGGAAATGAGTTGCTTGCTCTTCGCTCGAGCTATTTAGGATTCGAATGAATCTTGTGTTATATTCTACTTGTCTTGAATCTGCATATATATAGGTATGTTGTATTTTTTTTTTTACATTCTACAGTATAAATTAATTTGAAACGCCAGGCAACTAAAGCTATGGCTGCGTTTAGTCCCGGTAATAACTACATAATTATATGTAATTTGACTTTGTTGTTGTGTGAGCACCATGTACTATACTATATGCACACTATATGACATGATAGTAGCTGTGCAGTTTTTGAGTATGTCATGCTCGCCTAAGTGTCCTGGCAGTGGTGGCGTATGTATCGGGTCGCCTTATTCCCTATAATACGGTTGAGTAGGGCGATGGCTGTTGCGTCATACCCGTGAACGGGTGCCGTCTGTTGGGCCTGGTCAGCTCATAGCTGTTATAGCAATTATTACAAATAATCTTATTTATATTTAAGGTAAACTTAGGTTTAGTCGACTGTGATAACATAAATCCAAAGGAACAATGTAAGTGTAATTTTAATGTTGTAAGCCATTCCTACATTTTAAAATGGCATCCATGGACTTTCTTGCCAGATTCTTCTTCTTCAAGGGTGGGCTGCGCTTAGAACCGGCAACTATAATCGCTCTAATTTTGGTAGTTCTTCACGTACATTATCACGATACAGTCTGGCAATTCTATGGTGATCTCTTTATCTAGGAAGATGGCCAGCACATATTGAGAAACCGATGAAGTGACAGTCTTTCGCACTGATATCGCTGCGTCAATAGTAGATTTTCCTACTGTAAATCCAAATTGTTTTTCTTGCAATTTAATACCGCCCGGCAAAAATTCCCAACAATCTGCGTGTCACATCACTAGTACGAATTGATTGAGTTGTTTTCTTTACACTACATCGCTTCACTTAATTCAAGTGTCGGTTCTATTGTACCTACCTAATTATCTGTGGTTCCAGCGGCACTTGGCTTTTAGAAATGATAAATTTGCAGAAAATGCACAGAATATTACTATCCTACTAATATTATAAACGCGAAAGTTTTTAAGTATGGATGGCTGTTTTTTACACTTTTACGCAAAATCGAATGGAATTTGATTAAATTTTACAATAATATAGCTTACACATAAGAATAATACATAGGTTACTTTTTATCCCGGGAACAAATTCCTGTGCGAAACAAGTCCGGGAAAACTTCACCACGCGTGCGGAGTCGCAGGCGTCAACTAGTAATATTATAAATCTAAAGAGTTTTTTTTGTTTGTTTGAATGCGCTAATCTCAGACTACTGGTCCAAATTGGAAAATTCTTTGTAAGTTGAATATATCGAGAAAGGCTATAGGCTATATATCATCACGTTACTATCAGGGGAGCGGAGCAGTAATCATAAATGTCAACATATTGGGCTTTCATAAATTTTTGTAAAAGTAATAAGCGACGGGATTAATTAGGTGTGACGGGGGTTCGAAGCCGCATCCATTGGCAAAGCCGCAGGGGTCAGCTTGTAAGTTTATAATACGAAGTGTAATACAGTTACCCCAATAAGATTATCTTATTTTTCTTTTCATCTTAAGTTTAAAAATATTAATGAGTATTTTATTATCCTTTCTTGTTATTTTTACAAGATTTTTATTAACTTGCAATGTATGTATGTTTGTTCAGGCGAAATCTTGCAACAGATCAATTTTGAAACAGATAGACAGTATGGTATGATTTCAATCTAAATCTAACATGGTGGAATACCCAAGATGGGCGGACTAATTATTTTTAATGCACGGCTACAATATGGGTATCAAATGTAAAGGCTTGCTGAAAATAACTTGAAAATAAAGTGACACCTTTCTAAATTCATTATGGCGAAATAGAAAAGGTAGGTTTTAACGTTTAGGGTATGGTATTTGGGAGAAATAATACTGCGATACGCTCGCAGTACAAATACATTTCAAAGTTATATCTACCTACTTATTCTTTACTTCACTATTAATAAACATACGCACACCATATGAAACGACTAGCTAAGAATTATAATTTTTACCACATTTCAATAAAAGCTTATTTTATAACAAATAACTTATTAAACGATAATAATATGTATTTAAAATTACATAGTCGATTTACACGATAGCCTTGTAAATTGTGAGACCACGAGTCAGTACCCGTAATAAGGAATCAACAAACGGATTGAGGCGGTAAAAGATTCTAGTATCTGTACTATAAAGCAGCTTGCCTTTGAGTTTTCATTTAAATCGTATTCCCCTTCTGATAAAACCTTGTGGCTTCAGAGAGTACAGAATTGTTTCATACCGTCATGAATGTTTATTGACTTCAATGTAGTATATTTTTTGTGGTATATAATTATATTTTTTGTGGTATATAATTATATTTTTTGTATTATATTATATATGTGTGTATATTGTTTGATTCTATCTCACAGATTATAATAATAATGGCTGCTGAAAAATAGGTAAATTGTATCGAAGGGTGTAAGGGGCCCCAACAAGATCTTCGGGGCCCAAGTCAACCTGCCGTGCTAGTGCGTGCACCTGCTGACTAACGGACGAGGCTCTGGCGCTGGCTTTCCCCTCTGGGGTTGGGAGGTCTGAGGGCGTCGCTCCCATAAAAGCCACCCGCCAAAACATAATGGAAAAGTATAATAGGAAAGCTGTTAGGGATAGGGCGCCGCCGCAAAACGGCGCGCAGGAGCCCCGCCCGTCTCCTGTGGCAAGTGGGCTAGGGCTGCCGTATGTCGGGCCAGCACGGCCAAAGAAGTTAGCCCCAACCCGAATCCGCTTCGCATCTTGGAACATTGGCACGCTGACTGGGCGTGCGGTAGAGTTGGCCGAAGTACTCTCCAGGCGGAGGGTGGACGTGGCGTTCCTGCAGGAGACTCGGTGGAAGGGCAACAGGGCCCGGCCTTTGCAGAAAGGCTCAAGCTGTACTACACGGGTGCGCCTGGTGGGGAGAACGGGGTGGCCGTGGTGCTCTCCGAAGGGCTGCAGAGCGGCATCTTGGAGGTGAAACGCTGTAGCGACCGGCTTATGAACGTGAGGGTGCTTATCGATGGGATTATTACCCACCTGATAAGTGCCTACGCGCCACAGGCCGGTTGTAGCGACGCCGATAAGATGTCGTTTTGGGGCCAACTCGAGGGAGTACTTCGGAGCATTCCGTTGTCACAGGGAATCGTTTTGGGCGGCGACCTAAACGGTCATGTGGGTGAGAGGTGTGAGGAGTTTGAGCGTGTTCATGGTGGTTTTGGATACGGCACCCGCAACGCTGAAGGAGAAACTATCCTCAGAACGTGTGCGGCTGCCGATCTGGCCATTGTGACCACGTATTTCAAAAAGAAATCCGAACATCTCATCACCTACAAGAGCGGGAGGCGTACAACTCAGATCGATTTCCTACTCACTAGGCGACACAGCATCGGCAAGGTGGCCAACTGCAAGGTCATACCCGGTGAGAGTCTTACTGCAAAACACCGTCTCCTTGTCATGGACCTCTGCGTGAAGCCTAAAGGCAAACGCATCGAGCGGTGCCAGCGCCGCATCAGATGGTGGCTGCTTGATGAAACTAGGTCCCAGGAGTTCGTCTCAGCTGTCGGTGACAAGTGCACAGACACTGAAGGCGAACCAGTTCAAGATTACTGGGACAAAGTTCAGGCGGCCATCCTTGGAGCGGCGAGGGTGGTGCTCGGTGAGTCTAAGGGTGGACGCAAATATGACAAGGAAACTTGGTTGTGGAACGACGCAGTCCTGAGGGAGACCAAGGAGAAGAAAGCCCTCTTTAAAAAGTGGCAAGCGACCGGATCTCCCGAAGACCGCGACGCGTACAGGGCTGCCAAGCGCGCCACAAAGAGAGCTGTAGCCAGAGCCAGACGAGACCACTTACAACCTTTGTATGATAAGCTGGAATCGTCTGAGGGGCAGAAGCTCATCTATAAGCTGGCGCGCTCCAGGGTCAAAGCGGCACAGGATATATCCAAGTGTCGCTGTGTAAAAGACCCTGAGGGCAACCTGTTAAGCGAAGACCTCGCGGTAAAGGAGAGATGGCGCTCGTACTTCCACGAGCTGCTTAATAAACAGCATAAAGAGGTGCAGCCTCCGGACCTCCCTCCGAATCAGGGACTAGTGCTACCGGTAACGCCTGGAGAAGTCCTGACTGCGCTTCGCCGCACGAAGAATCGGAAAGCTGTCGGACCCGATGGAGTCCCCATCGAAGCCTGGAAGGCGATGGGTCCTCGCGGTGTGGGCATCTTAGTAAACCTTTTTAACCGCATACTCCTCAGCGGGCAGATCCCAAACCAATGGAGACTGAGTATTATTACTCCAGTCTTCAAAGGTAAGGGGTCAGTGCAGGAGTGCGGGAGCTACCGCGGTATAAAGGTGATGTCCCACACCATGAAGATCTTCGAGAGGATTATAGACTCTCGGATCCGGCAGGAGTGTACTCTCTCGGAGTGTCAATATGGGTTTCGCGCTGGTCATGGGACCACGGACCCTGTTTTTGCCCTGAGGGTTGTCGCAGAGAAATACAGGTCGAAGAACACGCCTCTGCACTGTTTGTTTCTAGACATGCAGAAGGCCTTCGACTGTGTTTCTCGTGCGATGATCTGGTGGGCACTGCGGTCTAAAGGGGTTCCAGAGGTCTATATTGACACTATCCGGGACATGTACTGTGACTCCGATTCAATGGTTCGGACTGCTGTTGGCGACACGAAACCCTTCCCCATCACCGTCGGGGTACACCAGGGTTCTGTCCTTAGTCCGCTTCTGTTCAGTGTAATATTAGACGAATTGTCGGACAGCATCAAAAACCCACATGAGCAACCTCCATGGTTGCTCATGTATGCTGACGATATTGCGCTGGCAGACGCGGACAGGGGCAGATTGGTGCGACGTGTAAAGGCGTGGAAGGACACGCTTGAGAACGGCGGTCTGAAACTAAATGTGGCGAAGACCGAGTACTTGGCACTAAACTCGACAGATCCCACATCCGTCCGCATAGGCGGTGATTTGGTCGAGCGCACGGACCATTAAATACCTGGGATCTGTTTTTCACACGTCCAGTGACATCGATTGCGATGTCAAGTCACGCATTGCTGCCGCGTGGGCCAAATGGCGGGAGATGACTGGTGTCATTTGTGATCCTAAAATGCCGATCCGGTTGAAGGGACAGGTCTACAAAACCATTATTAGACCTGTCCTTTTACATGGCAGTGAGACGTGGCCGATATTGGAGCGACACAAGCAGGAGCTGCGTGTCACGGAAATGAAGATGCTGCGGTGGATGTGTGGAGTCACGCGGATGGACCGCGTGAGGAACTCTCGCATCCGCGGCAGATTTCACGTCCGTGACATTGCAGACAAGTTGCAAGAGTGTCGCCTTCGCTGGTATGGTCACGTCTTGCGGCAACCGCCGGGCAACAGATGTCTGGCCATGTCAGCCCCGCCGGGTCCCGGTAAGAGGGGAAGACCCAAGAAGTGCTGGCTTGACGTCGTAAGGGATGACATGCGTGCCAATGGTCTCACTACAGGGGATGCCGATGACCGTGCGAAGTGGAGGAGAAAATGTAGGACAGCGGACCCCGGGCGTCGCGAGACGCAACTGGGACAGACGCTCGGATGATGATGATGATGTATCAAAGTAGTTTATATGATATCAAACCGAGCGTAGAAAAACTGGATGCAAGGTACATTTACATACATACATACACACTGTCACGCCTTTATCCCCGAAGGGGTAGGCAGAGTCTTACTATACGCCCACATCTCACCGTGGTGAGCCCATTGCCGTGTTAAAAATGGACAGGCGCAGGCTGTGGCGAGATGCTGTTGAAATTTTTAAGCCGCCCAATTGGGCGCCGCCCTTCAATTGGGATTAATGACTGCCAATTTACTGGCAACCGGGACCAACGGCTTAACGTGCCTTCCGAAGCACGCAAACGCTCGCAAATGTAAATGTCTCAAAGTGGTCACCCAGCCGTGATCAGCTATAGCGAAAGTTGCTTCTTAAAGCAGTGTCGTTTACAGAACATTGAGTCCGCAGGACCACGAGCGCTAACTAACTATACATTTATAAAACCGGAGCCCAATATATTCAGGACTTTGACTTGTTAGCAGTTAATTATATCAGTTCTTCTTATTCATTGTAGTGAATTTCTAGTTGAAATCAGACCCTACCCTACCTACGGGTTTGAAGATTGGGTCCGCTTTTATGTGAATTGTAGGAACTATGATATAGTTATCATTTGATTTTATCATTGTTAGAAGCCACTGCCGTCTGACGTCCAGGAGCCTGAGGAAGGCGGGTTAGCTGCTCGCTGTTCTTACAGAAGCAGGCCCCGGTCGGTGCCGCGGTGTGAGAGCTGCACGCAAGCCCTTCACCTCCTCAAGGAAGTAGTATAAACCTGATCCCCCAAAGAAGCGAGATAACACTCGACTCGACTGAACGCGGCCGCGGTAGCGGACAACCCTAGGGCATTCCTTCCGAGGGCTCACCCAGGACTCCCGGCTATACACAGATGGAAGGAATACATAGCATACATGAGGACTTCCACACGAAAAAATAAAAACTACCGTCTGATTTCCAACCCCGTATGTCACCTACTTTGTTGCCTTATCCGTAATCAAGTACAGCGCCAAAAGATAAGAACATTTGGGCTCCGTAAATCTTTACCTTAACACCCCTCATCAACACCATTTGCAAAAAAACTTTCTTGTAATGCAACTTTTAAATTATTTCAATCATTACTTGCTGTAACACTACGCTTTTAGTGCCAGCCCAGCTTCCGACGTAGCTTGCCGCTCCTCTTGAAAAAGGACCTCCCGAAATTCATAGTTGAGTATAACCGTTTAGTTTGTAATAATGAACAACGCTTCCAAAAGTTATTTTTCTAATACTCTAACACTGTTTATAATTTACCATAAAATAAGCAACGCTGTACCTAAACTACTATTAACTCTCAGATATCTAATATAAATTTAAGATTTAAACATCTATATCGCCTTTTACGAAGTAACTGTTTCTACGTGATCATTTGTATAAGATTGTCGTGATAAGCGCTTCCAAACCGTCGCATGTTTCATGAATATGTATGTAGAGGAAAACTATAGGGACTGTTTCGACTGTGGTTTCCATGATTTAGTTCATGATGAACAGGCTGTTAATATTGGTATTGGTTACGGTAGATGAATAATTCTAGTTAGATACAAGCAATTGATTATAAACCAACTTTGATATATATTATGCAAACATTTTGTTGCAAATTCCCTAAATCAAAATAAATTGTATCAATAAATCTGCTTACTGCTAAGCTCATGATAAGTAAAGGTTTTTATCCGAAATTCTATAAAATTCGTTAGGAACTTATGTTTAACTGAAACGTCTATCTAAACTCTATATTCCGAACCGGTGGTAAGAGAGGACATCTGTCCCCGAAGCCATCTGTCGCGAAGCCTAGGAATCTCGCTAGACTTCGCGATCAATGCATACTTCTTTCGTTGCCTGCAGATTCCTTAATCGTTTCATACATTCATGTCTGGGTATCCGAGTACTTTTCATCTTTCCGTTTTGGAGCAATCTGCTCATGTAATCTTCGTGTGTTATTCTCACATAACATTTTTTTTAAATAGTTTTTTTATATATACCATTCTTCTCTTCACCATAACCTGCAGCCTTATCTAAAATTTTGCAGGTTTGGGCTCCGAAAAACTCTAAAAACTCTGTAGGGACCTATCGCAACCGTACTTAGTGAAGTACTTATAAAATTAATTTCTAAGCGTTATAAACTAGCAACCACTTATAATTTCAAGTTATATAATTGAGACTAGAAGCCAAACAGATATCTGGGATTGAGGAAGTATATATTTTATAGAAATTTGCCCCCAAGGCGTGAATAGTTTTGAACGAGATCAACAATGTCTAGAACAGCGCCCAAGGGATCTAAAAGCGAGAAGGTGTCGTTGCTTACAGACTGCTTTATATTAAAAGGACTAGTACACATTGGACCTATGCGCATATTACCACCAATACTTATACTTTCTTTACCTTACTTTTAAAGGTAAAGAAAGTATAAAGTGCTGTGAGTTTATTGTGTTATGTACTTGCCATAACCCGTGATAACGCCCACAAACCTTTACACTTTCTTTATAATTTTATTTATCTTCTACATATGTTATATACAGAACTGATTCACAAATTATCTGAAGATTTAACAAGATATTACCTGTGAATTTTGTGATATCTAAAACAAACTATTAACTTAAGTACAAATACGCTTTTGACCAATCACATGAATCGATTATTGTGTTGCCTAAGCAACCTAACCCGTCCTCCGACATATATATAAATATAAAGATGAGGGTTTTTGTATTATTAAAATAGTTTGTTACACTGTAGTGTGTTCCATACCTTAAAATTTAAGACTACAATTCAATCTTAAGGGAGTTGTGTTGACCCTTTTTATCTATCCCGTTCATCCATCAGGCTTTAAGTTTTGGCGCTAAGCTAGAGACACTGCTTGCTGGTCTTATTCTGTTTACTGACATAATAATTGTTTAGGATCAATGAAGTTTAGTTTAGAACTAGCTGACCCCTGGGGCGTTGCCAGTGACATACTTTGAATTGCGTCGCATCAATTTAATCCCGTCGCTTAGTACTTCACAAAAATGTATGAAAATTGTTGACATTTATGATTACTGCTCCGCTCTTCGGGTAGTAACGTGATGTTATATAGCCTATAGATTTTCTCGATAAATGGGCTATCTAACACAAAAGAATTTTTCATATCCAACCATTCAGTTTGTTTTATATATTAGTATAGCGTATAGATTAGGTCAGCCATTATGAAGGCAAGATGAATATGGCAAAGGTCATATTTTCAATTTGCTTCATGCTAATGTGATTTGAAGGAGGTTTGTAGAAATTTGAATTTTGTTTTATTATTTTGATTGTTGGTAGACAGCTCGATTTCTACTTTTAAATTTTGACCTTTTATTACCAGTAATATATATTATAATAAATATCGTTGGGACAACTCACACAATGCCATCTGGTTCCAAACTAAGCAGAGCTTGTACTATGGTAACCAGATAACTGATAAACATACTTTTATATTTCTAAATACATACATATTATAGATGAATAACACGCAGACACAGAATAAACTATCGTGCTTATCACACAAAGTTTTATCCTGGGTGGGAATCGAACCCACGACCTCTTGTGTAGCAGTCGGATGCACCCCCACAGCGCCACAGAGCCAGTCAGTAATTTACTGAAGTGACCAATACAAGCAGTTAAATCTATCTTCGTTTAGTAAGGTTAGCGTGATGGTATGTAGTCTTTGCCTTGTATGACTTTGACACGTACAGATTGGTGCGACGCGTTTACGATTAGAGGGAAAACCAAACGCTTTTTGAATTTTAGAATTTAGTATTATTATTAAATAAATAAATATTGTGCGACACTTTTCACGCAGCGCCATCTAGCCCAAAGTAAGCTAATATTAGCTTGTGTTATGGGATGTAGATAACTGATAAACATACTTATATATTTCTAAATACATATATATTATGAACAAATATCACCCAGACACAGAATAAACCATCGTGCTCATCACACAAAGTTTTATCTTGGGTGGGAATCGAACCCACGACCTCTTGCGTAGCAGTCGGATGCACCCCCACCGCGCCACAGAGCCAGTCAGTAATTTACTGAAGTGACCAATACAAGCAGTTAAATCTATCTTCGTTTAGTAAGGTTAGCGTGATGATATGTAGTCTTTGCCATGTATGACTTTGACACGTACAGATTGGTGCGACACGTTTACGATTAGAGGGAAACCAAACGCTTTTTGAATTTTAGTATTTAGTATTATTATTGAAAGTTAAATTAAAATAAATCAAAACCAAACTGAAGGTAAGTGGCAATTCTCTAAAAAAATTGTTAAAATTTGTTTATTGGCTAATTGTAATTATTAGAAATGACAAAGACATTTATCAGGTTGATATCAAGTTGAAATTATAAGTTCGACCGACCCAATTGTTTGACATTTTAATAGGTATTATCAAACGAACAGAACCATGTCATGAAAAGTCGTACCAACTTATTCGCCACTAAAACCAAACTGAAGTTAAGTGGCAATTCTCTTGCGACATGCTATCCATTTCAATAAAGTCTACACCTGGTGCGCGATGACGTAATAAATGGAGAAGACGTTACTATCAGACCGTGTGAAATGTTGTAGGAGGTCAATAACCTTAATGTTGCTATTGTTATTATTAGAAATGACAAAGACATTTATCAGGTTGATATCAAGTTGAAATTATAAGTTCGACCGACCCAATTGTTTGACATTTTTATTTGCAGTACTTTGAAATGTTAAGTAATATTTATCTACTCTCATACTAAAGTATTAAGTGTGAAAATTAAAAATAATACTTATCAAGACAGAACTTAAAATAAATTTAAAAATATAAATTACCTAAGATAGTGATGTGATACCTCATTTACACTCTCGCGTGAGCCTCGAGACGAGCTGCGAGACGAGTTGCGAGTGTAAACATATGGCAGTATTATCACGGTATAAAGCGAGAAAACCTATCAGTAGCGTTACGCCTTTGAAGTTGACAAAAATGCCGACAACGTCTAGAGAGTGATGCTTGTAGGGTTGTCACAAGTATACAATGCTGATGTTATGGAATCGTACTTGCAATCAACTATCAATATATATTATAATATATGTATATGATATATAATTAATCAATAATTTTAACATCGGTTTTAAAAAACATGGATCTGGGATTTCATCAATTGCCGCACACATTTCATGTCGAATCGATAGTTTTTTGATTAGAAAGCGTTTACTGCCGCGTCGCAGATTTAAAATTATCATGTTGGGTACATTTATAATTCATGGTGTTTCTAGTATCTAATATGGTCGACGAGCCATTGTCATAAAATTTCATGTTGGGTATCTTATATTTGGTTTTTTGGTACGCTGAGTACGAATTTCATGCTAATTTTTTCAACATGAAATTTTATAACAGCTGGCGCGGTGACCATATTGGATTGCAAAATTAACACGAAATTCGTACTCAGCATACCAAAAAACCTCTTATACGATACCCAACATGAAACTTTATGACCACGGCGCGGCGGCCATTTTGGATTGCAAAATTTGTATTCAGAATATTAAAAACCTCATGAATTATAAATGTACCCTACATGATAACTTTATAATTACGATTTACGACGCGGCATCCATTTTGTAAACGCTTTCTAATAAAAAGAACTATTCAAACGACATGAATACATTTTACTTTTCTTCCGTATGCGGCAATTGATTAAATCGCAGATTCTTATTTTTCCGCGATGATGACTTACAGCACAATTCGTATGCACCATTTTTATTTTTTAGTAATTAAAACAATGAATTAAATAAATTCATTTCATTCATTCATTCACGCCGCCTGCTATGATTATTTTAATTAAATAATCATAGCAGGCGGCGTGAATGCGTCAGCCCTAAAAGACTGTCCCAAGCTACAAACAAAATATTGTTCGCAGGTTGGGACAAGCCTTCCCCCGTCTCGTCCCTTGTCCCCCGCACGGTTGCTCTGTCTTGACAGCTTCGTCGACCGACTGTATGTCTTTCGGCTGTGGTATTATGGTAAATTTTTTTCGAGCTTGTGGCTCGTCTCTTATCTCGTCTCGTGGCTTGTGCAAGAGTGTAAATGGGGTACTACAGTTTTTTTATGGACAACTGTGTCATAATTATGAAACTCTTTTTCCAACACGATAAGCTGGAACAAGGAAATTCTAATGCAGACTTTCTACGATATTTGAGGACACGGTGCAACATGCATGAGCGATCAGTAAATACGTTTTGGCGCTAAACGTTTATAAATGCAAACATAACCTGTAATTTAACGCAAATTTCATATTTTATTATTGTTTTACATAAAATGTTTAAAAGCAAAAGAGGCGATCCTGACGAAAATTTTACACCACCGGATATTATCGAAACTGCAACGAAGTCTTGGAAACAAAGAGGGTTCATTGTCAATGAACCTCTTTGTTACCAAGACTTTACGACATGAAAAGTGGAATAAAAAACAACATCATTTTCTAAAAACGTATTGTTAGCATACTTTTAAGCATATTCCTTACCTTAGCTTTCAAAAGTTAGTTGGCAAATATAAGGTTTCGACATTATGGGCTAAATACTAATAATAATATTTTATAACAGAAATAATTCGGTCTTTTAGGAATTATTTTTCTTTTAACACAAGGCGAGACATTGATTTTTTTTAATTTAAAATAAATAAATAAATAAATATCCATCACGCCTTATCCCCGAAGGGGTGGCAGAGGCATATTATATGCCCACTTTTCACCGTGTGGATTCCTGTCCCACGTAATAGGTGGTGAGCCCATTGCCGTGTTGAAATAGACAGACGCAGGTTGTGGCTACGTGCTGTTGAAATTTTTTAAGCCGCCTACAAGGCCTTCAACCAGGCTTAACGACCGCCATTTTACTGGCAACCGGGACCAACGGCTTAACGTGCCTTCCGAAGCACGGAAACGCTCGCAAATGTAAATGCCACAAAGTGGTCACCCATCCGACGACCAGCCATAGTGAAAGTTGCGTACCTCAGTGATCGTTTACCGAACACTGAGACCGCGGGGCCACGAGCGCTTCTGATTTAATTTGATTTCTTTTTTAATTTAACTTTCAATAATAATACTAAATACTAAATACTAAATACTTAACTTCCGTTTGGTTTTAGTGGCGAATAAGTTGGTACGACTTTTCATGACATGGTTCTGTTCGTTTGATAGGTATAAATAAATTTAAATTTTTCGTAAGTTCCTTTTATACTATAAGTAGGTATATTTCTTTTTAAAACCTTTTTGTTACCTGAAGTTTTGACTAGGGTGAATTTATTTTTATCAAATATAGTTTAAAGAGACCGGTCTCTTTAAACTATATTAGATATTTGGTCGGAGCTCTTCTAAACACTCGCCATCACAGATCCGGATCTGCCGGCCGGCGAGTGCTTTGAAGAGCTCTTTGAATAATACGTACATACATACATACATATTGTCATACTGTATCCCCGAAGGGGTAGGCAGAGGCATACTATACGCCCACATTTCACCGAATGCATTTATGTCCCACGTAAC
This sequence comes from Thumatha senex, assembly GCA_948477245.1. Taxonomy (NCBI): domain Eukaryota; kingdom Metazoa; phylum Arthropoda; class Insecta; order Lepidoptera; family Erebidae; genus Thumatha; species Thumatha senex. Next base: position 21,022,625 of record OX419741.1, on the reverse strand, counting down.
AGGTGGTAAGCCTAATGCCGTGTGTTTCAGTAATACGTAGAGAAGAAAATTGCAACATATGTTAACAGATAGATTAAACTTAGGAAATTTATATTATGCTCTTTTGAATCAATCATTGGAAAACCGAAAAATACTTTAAATTAGTTACGTTTAGCAGTTACAATAGAATGGATGGATATATTAGATGAATTAGCAGAAGAAGTACATACATAATGTAAAAGTATAATAAAATAACATATTCAGATAAGATTTATCTGACAATTTGACATTAGTCTCCTCGATAAAAAGTACTCAAAACTTTCAAAATAAGAAGCGTCTGATTAATTTAGCTTGTTCACTTTCACTTTGTAAACCAATGATGTACGCACAAAGCGCTCGTAGCTCAGATAGCTCTGAGTTCTGGAAGCAATCACTGTGTCGATCATCTTTGACTCTGGTTGATCATGAATGGATGACCGCTTTGTGACACTTACATTTACGAGCGTGCTTCGGTAGGCACGTTAAGCCGTTGGTCCCGGTTGCCAGTAAAATGCCAATCGATAGGCCAAGTTGAAGGTCCTTATAGGTGGCTTGAAGATTTTTAACTGCAATTACCTATTTTTTTTTGATAGGCAGTGGACGTGTGTAGGACTCCCGACATCCCCGATTTATCCACTGAACCCGCGGCAGCCAACATCGGCAAAGGGAAGGAACCCCAGGAACGCATCAGCTGCTTCTGCTATGCTCCATGACTAAAGCACATCTCAGGGGATGTTTAACATTGCCCAAAGTAGGCACAACCTGCGCTTGTTCATTTTAACACGGAATTGAGCTCACCACCCGTTACTTGGGACTAAAATGCACACGGTTAAAATGTGGGCGTAAAATATGCCTCTGCCACCCCACGTTATATAGGCGTGATTGATACACTAAGTAAAGAAAATATAAATTTAGACTGATTTAGACTAAGAGCCGGTCTCAATATTCTATCTATCTCCTACTATTGTCTAAAATAATGTCGAAATAGTTACCATCGGTACCTATCGACAAAACTTTCGGTTTCAATAACCAAATATTAAATAACACCACTTGTACTGTTCCACAACATTTACTTTGTAAACCTGACCGGTTTCGCCTCAGGGCATTCTCAAAGGTACACAATATGAAGCCTAAAGATAATAGAAATAATTACCTACGACATTGAACTATCTGTCACAATAGTTATAAATTCAACTTGGTAGCGATCTGTTTAACTGAAGATAGAATATTGAAACCGGCCATTAGACATCCATCGGAACTTCTAAACAGTTGGTAAGTAGTTAATAATACAAGACAATGGAAAGTGGGCGTTGATACGGACTTTTAAGGCACGTCCATATTAATTTTCTAAAAGTCTAGCCGCCGTATTGACAGTTTAAATGGAATCCTTAAAGAAGAAATGAAGAAGTATAAATAACAAACCGCGGTAGCGGACAACCCTAGGGCATTCCTTCCGAGGGCTCACCCAGGACTCCCGGCTATACACAGATGGAAGGAATACATAGCATACATGAGGACTTCCACACGAAAAAATAAAAACTACCGTCTGATTCCAACCCCGTATGTCACCTACTTTGTTGCCTTATCCGTAATCAAGTACAGCGCCAAAAGATAAGAACATTTGGGCTCCGTAAATCTTTACCTTAACACCCCTCATCAACACCATTTGCAAAAAAACTTTCTTGTAATGCAACTTTTAAATTATTTCAATCATTACTTGCTGTAACACTACGCTTTTAGTGCCAGCCCAGCTTCCGACGTAGCTTGCCGCTCCTCTTGAAAAAGGACCTCCCGAAATTCATAGTTGAGTATAACCGTTTAGTTTGTAATAATGAACAACGCTTCCAAAAGTTATTTTTCTAATACTCTAACACTGTTTATAATTTACCATAAAATAAGCAACGCTGTACCTAAACTACTATTAACTCTCAGATATCTAATATAAATTTAAGATTTAAACATCTATATCGCCTTTTACGAAGTAACTGTTTCTACGTGATCATTTGTATAAGATTGTCGTGATAAGCGCTTCCAAACCGTCGCATGTTTCATGAATATGTATGTAGAGGAAAACTATAGGGACTGTTTCGACTGTGGTTTCCATGATTTAGTTCATGATGAACAGGCTATTAATATTGGTATTGGTTACGGTAGATGAATAATTCTAGTTAGACACAAGCAATTGATTATAAACCAACTTTGATATATATTATGCAAACATTTTGTTGCAAATTCCCTAAATCAAAATAAATTGTATCAATAAATCTGCTTACTGCTAAGCTCATGATAAGTAAAGGTTTTTATCCGAAATTCTATAAAATTCGTTAGGAACTTATGTTTAACTGAAACGTCTATCTAAACTCTATATTCCGAACCGGTGGTAAGAGAGGACATCTGTCCCCGAAGCCATCTGTCGCGAAGCCTAGGAATCTCGCTAGACTTCGCGATCAATGCATACTTCTTTCGTTGCCTGCAGATTCCTTAATCGTTTCATACATTCATGTCTGGGTATCCGAGTACTTTTCATCTTTCCGTTTTGGAGCAATCTGCTCATGTAATCTTCGTGTGTTATTCTCACATAACATTTTTTTTTTTAATAGTTTTTTATATATACCATTCTTCTCTTCACCATAACCTGCAGCCTTATCTAAAATTTTGCAGGTTTGGGCTCCGAAAAACTCTAAAAACTCTGTAGGGACCTATCGCAACCGTACTTAGTGAAGTACTTATAAAATTAATTTCTAAGCGTTATAAACTAGCAACCACTTATAATTTCAAGTTATATAATTGAGACTAGAAGCCAAACAGATATCTGGGATTAAGGAAGTATATATTTTATAGAAATTTGCCCCCAAGGCGTGAATAGTTTTGAACGAGATCAACAATGTCTAGAACAGCGCCCAAGGGATCTAAAAGCTAGAAGGTGTCGTTGCTTACAGACTGCTTTATATTAAAAGGACTAGTACACATTGGACCTATGCGCATATTACCACCAAAACTTATACTTTCTTTACCTTACTTTTAAAGGTAAAGAAAGTATAAAGTGCTGTGAGTTTATTGTGTTATGTACTTGTCATAACCCGTGATAACGCCCACAAACCTTTACACTTTCTTTATAATTTTATTTATCTTCTACATATGTTATATACAGAACTGATTCACAAATTATCTGAAGATTTAACAAGATATTACCTGTGAATTTTGTGATATCTAAAACAAACTATTAACTTAAGTACAAATACGCTTTTGACCAATCACATGAATCGATTATTGTGTTGCCTAAGCAACCAAACCCGTCCTCCGACATATATATAAATATAAAGATGAGGGTTTTTGTATTATTAAAATAGTTTGTTACACTGTAGTGTGTTCCATACCTTAAAATTTAAGACTACAATTCAATCTTAAGGGAGTTGTGTTGACCCTTTTTATCTATCCCGTTCATCTATCAGGCTTTAAGTTTTGGCGCTAAGCTAGAGACACTGCTTGCTGGTCTTATTCTGTTTACTGACATAATAATTGTTTAGGATCAATGAAGTTTAGTTTAGAACTAGCTGACCCCTGGGGCGTTGCCAGTGACATACTTTGAATTGCGTCGCATCAATTTAATCCCGTCGCTTAGTACTTCACAAAAATGTATGAAAATTGTTGACATTTATGATTACTGCTCCGCTCTTCTGGGCAGTAGCGTGATGTTATATAGCCTATAGATTTTCTCGATAAATGGGCTATCTAACACAAAAGAATTTTTCATATCCAACCATTCAGTTTGTTTTATATATTAGTATAGCGTATAGATTAGGTCAGCCATTATGAAGGCAAGATGAATATGGCAAAGGTCATATTTTCAATTTGCTTCATGCTAATGTGATTTGAAGGAGGTTTGTAGAAATTTGAATTTTGTTTTATTATTTTGATTGTTGGTAGACAGCTCGATTTCTACTTTTAAATTTTGACCTTTTATTACCAGTAATATATATTATAATAAATATCGTTGGGACAACTCACACAATGCCATCTGGTTCCAAACTAAGCAGAGCTTGTACTATGGTAACCAGATAACTGATAAACATACTTTTATATTTCTAAATACATACATATTATAGATGAATAACACGCAGACACAGAATAAACTATCGTGCTTATCACACAAAGTTTTATCCTGGGTGGGAATCGAACCCACGACCTCTTGTGTAGCAGTCGGATGCACCCCCACAGCGCCACAGAGCCAGTCAGTAATTTACTGAAGTGACCAATACAAGCAGTTAAATCTATCTTCGTTTAGTAAGGTTAGCGTGATGATATGTAGTCTTTGCCATGTATGACTTTGACACGTACAGATTGGTGCGACACGTTTACGATTAGAGGGAAACCAAACGCTTTTTGAATTTTAGTATTTAGTATTATTATTGAAAGTTAAATTAAAATAAATCAAAACCAAACTGAAGGTAAGTGGCAATTCTCTAAAAAAATTGTTAAAATTTGTTTATTGGCTAATTGTAATTATTAGAAATGACAAAGACATTTATCAGGTTGATATCAAGTTGAAATTATAAGTTCGACCGACCCAATTGTTTGACATTTTGATAGGTATTATCAAACGAACAGAACCATGTCATGAAAAGTCGTACCAACTTATACGCCACTAAAACCAAACTGAAGTTAAGTGGCAATTCTCTTGCGACATGCTATCCATTTCAATAAAGTCTACACCTGGTGCGCGATGACGTAATAAATGGAGAAGACGTTACTATCAGACCGTGTGAAATGTTGTAGGAGGTCAATAACCTTAATGTTGCTATTGTTATTATTAGAAATGACAAAGACATTTATCAGGTTGATATCAAGTTGAAATTATAAGTTCGACCGACCCAATTGTTTGACATTTTTATTTGCAGTACTTTGAAATGTTAAGTAATATTTATCTACTCTCATACTAAAGTATTAAGTGTGAAAATTAAAAATAATACTTATCAAGACAGAAATTAAAATAAATTTAAAAATATAAATTACCTAAGATAGTGATGTGATACCTCATTTACACTCTCGCGTGAGCCTCGAGACGAGCTGCGAGACGAGTTGCGAGTGTAAACATATGGCAGTATTATCACGGTATAAAGCGAGAAAACCTATCAGTAGCGTTACGCCTTTGAAGTTGACAAAAATGCCGACAACGTCTAGAGAGTGATGCTTGTAGGGTTGTCACAAGTATACAATGCTGATGTTATTTAAAACATATTTATGGACTCGTACTTGCAATCAACTATCAATATATATTATAATATATGTATATGATATATAATTAATCAATAATTTTAACATCGGTTTTAAAAAACATGGATCTGCGATTTCATCAATTGCCGCACACATTTCATGTCGAATCGATAGTTTTTTGATTAGAAAGCGTTTACTGCCGCGTCGCAGATTTAAAATTATCATGTTGGGTACATTTATAATTCATGGGGTTTCTAGTATCCAATATGGTCGTCGAGCCATTGTCATAAAATTTCATGTTGGGTATCTTATATTTGGTTTTTTGGTACGCTGAGTACGAATTTCATGCTAATTTTTTCAACATGAAATTTTATAACAGCTGGCGCGGTGCAAAATTAACACGAAATTCGTACTCAGCATACCAAAAAACCTCTTATACGATACCCAACATGAAACTTTATGACCACGGCGCGGCGGCCATTTTGGATTGCAAAATTTGTATTCAGAATATTAAAATCCTCATGAATTATAAATGTACCCTACATGATAACTTTATAATTACGATTTACATTATAGATATTACATTGGCATCCATTTTGTAAACGCTTTCTAATAAAAAGAACTATTCAAACGACATGAATACATTTTACTTTTCTTCCGTGTGCGGCAATTGATTAAATCGCAGATTCTTATTTTTCCGCGATGATGACTTACAGCACAATTCGTAAGCACCATTTTTATTTTTTAGTAATTAAAATAATGAATTAAATAAATTCATTTCATTCATTCATTCACGCCGCCTGCTATGATTATTTTAAATAAATAATCATAGCAGGCGGCGTGAATGCGTCAGCCCTAAAAGACTGTCCCAAGCTACAAACAAAATATTGTTCGCAGGTTGGGACAAGCCTTCCCCCGTCTCGTCCCTTGTCCCCCGCACGGTTGCTCTGTCTTGACAGCTTCGTCGACCGACTGTATGTCTTTCGGCTGTGGTATTATGGTAAATTTTTTTCGAGCTTGTGGCTCGTCTCTTATCTCGTCTCGTGGCTTGTGCGAGAGTGTAAATGGGGTACTACAGTTTTTTTATAGACAACTGTGTCATAATTATGAAACTCTTTTTCCAACACGATAAGCTGGAACAAGGAAATTCTAATGCAGACTTTCTACGATATTTGAGGACACGGTGCAACATGCATGAGGGATCAGTAAATACGTTTTGGCGCTAAACGTTAATAAATGCAAACATAACCTGTAATTTAACGCAAATTTCATATTTTATTATTGTTTTACATAAAATGTTTAAAAGCAAAAGAGGCGATCCTGACGAAAATTTTACACCACCGGATATTATCGAAACTGCAACGAAGTCTTGGAAACAAAGAGGGTTCATTGTCAATGAACCTCTTTGTTACCAAGACTTTACGACATGAAAAGTGGAATAAAATACAACATCATTTTCTAAAAACGTATTGTTAGCATACTTTTAAGCATATTCCTTACCTTAGCTTTCAAGAGTTAGTTGGCAAATATAAGGTTTCGACATTATGGGCTAAATACTAATAATAATATTTTATAACAGAAATAATTCGGTCTTTTAGGAATTATTTTTCTTTTAACACAAGGCGAGACATTGATTTTTTTTAATTTAACTTTCAATAATAATACTAAATACTAAATACTTAACTTCAGTTTGGTTTTAGTGGCGAATAAGTTGGTACGACTTTTCATGACATGGTTCTGTTCGTTTGATAGGTATAACTAACTTTAAATTTTTCGTAAGTTCCTTTTATACTATAAGTAGGTATATTTATTTTTAAAACCTTTTTGTTACCTGAAGTTTTGACTAGGGTGAATATATTTTTATCAAATATAGTTTAAAGAGACCGGTCTCTTTAAACTATATTAGATATTTGGTCGGAGCTCTTCTAAACACTCGCCATCACAGATCCGGATCTGCCGGCCGGCGAGTGCTTTGAAGAGCTCTTTGAATAATACGTACATACATACATACATATTGTCACACCTGTATCCCCGAAGGGGTAGGCAGAGGCATACTATACGCCCACATTTCACCGAATGCATTTATGTCCCACGTAACAGGTGGTAAGCCTAATGCCGTGTGTTTCAGTAATACGTAGAGAAGAAAATTGCAACATATGTTAACAGATAGATTAAACTTAGGAAATTTATATTATACTCTTTTGAATCAATCATTGGATAACCGAAAAATACTTTAAATTAGTTATGTTTAGCAGTTACAATAGAATGGATGGATATATTAGATGAATTAGCAGAAGAAGTACATACATAATGTAAAAGTATAATAAAATTAACATATTCAGATAAGATTTATCTGACAATTTGACATTAGTCTCCTCGATAAAAAGTACTCAAAACTTTCAAAATAAGAAGCGTCTGATTAATTTAGCTTGTTCACTTTCACTTTGTAAACCAATGAAGTACGCACAAAGCGCTCGTAGCTCAGATAGCTCTGAGTTCTGGAAGCAATCACTGTGTCGATCATCTTTGACTCTGGTTGATCATGAATGGATGACCGCTTTGTGACACTTACAGTTACGAGCGTGCTTCGGTAGGCACGTTAAGCCGTTGGTCCCGGTTGCCAGTAAAATGCCAATCGATAGGCCAAGTTGAAGGTCCTTATAGGTGGCTTGAAGATTTTTAACTGCAATTACCTATTTTTTTTTGATAGACAGTGGACGTGTGTAGGACTCCCGACATCCCCGATTTATCCACTGAACCCGCGGCAGCCAACATCGGCAAAGGGGAGGAACCCCAGGAACGCATCAGCTGCTTCTGCTATGCTCCATGACTAAAGCACATCTCAGGGAATGTTTAACATTGCCCAAAGTAGGCACAACCTGCGCTTGTTCATTTTAACACGGAATTGAGCTCACCACCCGTTACTTGGGACTAAAATGCACACGGTTAAAATGTGGGCGTAAAATATGTCTCTGCCACCCCACGTTATATATGCGTGATTGATACACTAAGTAAAGAAAATATAAATTTAGACTGATTTAGACTAAGAGCCGGTCTCAATATTCTATCTATCTCCTACTATTGTCTAAAATAATGTCGAAATAGTTACCATCGGTACCTATCGACAAAACTTTCGGTTTCAATAACCAAATATTAAATAACACCACTTGTACTGTTCCACAACATTTACTTTGTAAACCTGACCGGTTTCGCCTCACGGCATTCTCAAAGGTACACAATATGAAGCCTAAAGATAATAGAAATAATTACCTACGACATTGAACTATCTGTCACAATAGTTATAAATTCAACTTGGTAGCGATCTGTTTAACTGAAGATAGAATATTGAAACCGGCCATTAGACATCCATCGGAACTTCTAAACAGTTGGTAAGTAGTTAATAATACAAGACAATGGAAAGTGGGCGTTGATACGGACTTTTAAGGCACGTCCATATTAATTTTCTAAAAGTCTAGCCGCCGTATTGACAGTTCAAATGGAATCCTTAAAGAAGAAATGAAGAAGTAAAAATAACAAATGATGAAATGTAGATATTTTTTTAAATAAATATCGTTGAGTCAAGTTACACAACGCCATTTGATTCCAAACTAAGCAGAGCTTGTACTATGGTAACCAGATAACTGATAAACATACTTATATATTTCTAAACCTATACATATAATAAAATCGTAATAATGTAAAAACTGTACATAGAATATTTTTACAAAAATATGCTTGCTATGTGTTCACCGAAGGATACCAAACTCAAAAATATAGTTTTTAGAATTTTTGTCTGTCTGTTTGTCTGCGGTAGCTATGTTCGGGATAAACTCTGACTTTCTCACAGATAAACTCAGACTCATTGGACTTCATTCAAATTTTGCACGAACTTTATCAATGGGTCGGGCCAACACATAGGCTATATATTATCACGCTACATAACCTAGGAGCTCGGCAGAGGACAAATTAGGTGTATATGCAGGTCCGGTATAAACTCAGTAACTTCTGAGTGGATTTAATTCAAATTTTGCACAAATTTTGACAATATGTTGGGTCTACATATAGGCTATATATTATCACGCTGCAGTACAAGCTCTGCTTAGTTTGGAATCAAATGGCGTTGTGTAACTTGACTCAACGATATTTATTTAAAAAAATATCTACAATTCATCATTTGTTATTTATACTTCTTCATTTCTTCTTTAAGGATTCCATTTGAACTGTCAATACGGCGGCTAGACTTTTAGACTTTTGGACTTTTAGTATATTTCTAAACCTATACATATAATAAAATCGTAACAATGTAAAAACTGTACATAGAATATTTTTACAAAAATATGCTTGCTATGTGTTCACCGAAGGATACCAAACTCAAAAATATAGTTTTTAGAATTTTTGTCTGTCTGTTTGTCTGCGGTAGCTATGTTCGGGATAAACTCTGACTTTCTCACAGATAAACTCAGACTCATTGGACTTCATTCAAATTTTGCACGAACTTTATCAATGGGTCGGGCCAACACATAGGCTATATATTATCACGCTACATAACCTAGGAGCTCGGCAGAGGACAAATTAGGTGTATATGCAGGTCCGGTATAAACTCAGTAACTTCTGAGTGGATTTAATTCAAATTTTGCACAAATTTTGACAATATGTTGGGTCTACATATAGGCTATATATTATCACGCTGCATAACCTAGGGGTTGGGCAGAGAATGATAAGTTACATGTGTATATTTGGGCAAACGCAATAACTGCTGAATAGATTCAATTAAAATTCATAGTTCTTGTTTAAATATTTTAACTGTGTTTGTTAACTATTACAAACACAGTTAAGAAAGTTACTTGAGCTTTTAATTTTCTTAATTTCGTCAATTTAAAACATATTGAAATTCATTTTCACCATTAACAAGAGTTCGGCTCTATAAATAAGCTTATATAACCACGTTATAAAACCTAAGAGCTCGGCAGAGAATAATTAAATTCTGCATGTAAATCCAGACAAAACGCAAAACTACTGAATACATTTAATTAATATATTTCATGAATAATAACACAACGTTGGGTGTACTTATAGGCTATATATCACGCTGCGTAACTTAGGGGCTTAGCAGAGAACATATTTAGATATTTATGTACGGGATAAACGCAAAAACTGCTGTATAGATTTATTTAATATCTTTCATGAAGAAATAAAAAGAGGTTGGGTCTAAATATAGGCTACATATTATCACGCTATATAATCTAGGGGCTCAAAAGAGAACTATTAGGTACATATATATCTAAGCGGTAAACGCGAACACTATTTAATAAATTTAGTTTAAATCTGACATGAATGTCAACAAGAGATTGAATCTACATAGGGGCTATATATTATCACACGATAACAGATAAGCTATACCTATGTGTAAATCCGTAGCCTATGTGTAACAGCATGTATGTAGCTAGCGATAATTATGTCCTCTATCAAATCTCTCAGAGGTCAAGCGTGGTAACACCTCATAGAAATGACAATTTTTTTAAACCGTCCTCTAAAACGTTGATGGGGGCTAGCCTCAAGGAACCTATGAATCTTGAATTAGGTAAGGAGATTCTTCACGCAGCACTAAAAGTGTTTTCCAAGACGCAGTTTATTACTCCGCAAAGTACTAACTATACTTGCTCAACGCTGTGCATGATGTGATATTCGCATTATGATTCTTGTGTGGTAAGAAGAAGCCTTGAGCCACTGCCGTAAACAATAACTTACTTGACTGCATTTTACAGAATCTACCATAGTGAGAAGAAAAATAAGAAACACGTGCTCAAGGATTGCCCTCATATGAGAAACATGGGATGAATATATAGGTACGATGTCTTATAAGAAAAGTAGTGGAAACATTTACAGAAATTTATTAGAACAATAATTTATTGATTGGTAGTGTCAGAGTTTTGTTCAAAAAATTAATTCCAGTAAACGCTATCCGTAGTGACCCGAGGAATCAGGTCGGAAACTGTGTTTATTATAATTACAAGTTCATATGCTGCACTTGAACATCAATTTGATAGCCCAGCTAAGCGACAATTCGCAAGCTTATAATTTCTAATAAGTTCTTCTAAGTTTTTGCGAAGGCACTCTACCAGAGGCCGTACTTTGTTAGAGTATCTTTATAGGTGTAGCTTTTTCTCTCGAAGATTGGTAGAATTATAGCGGTTTACAGACAGTTGTAGTCGGTCAAAATAATGACACAAAATCAATCCGTAGTTTTTTTTCTTTTTTACAGAGTAAAAAGAAGTGAACTTCTAGCGTACACCACCAACTGAAGGTATCGATTATGCTTCTCCTAAATCAGTCTTCTTCAAAATTGTGTAACAGAGCGTATATTATGATAAACTACTCAACTTCGAAAATTCCAATGAGTCGTGGCATCGGCGAGCCAGTGATTTTCCCTGGTTCCCGCCATTCTTCACAAATACCCCTTTCCAATTAAGGCGCGTGCAGTTCCTGTGTGCATAAGCTTTCCAAAGGCTCTTAGCAAGACACAGGGTTTCTGACCTAGATTTGATTTTGTGTCATTATATACTTTAATATCAGCACGCCTTTAGTCCAAAGGGGTAGGCAGAGGCATACTATACACCCACATTTAATCAAACAAAATTTGCATCTAATCAAACTTTAAGAAGTGGTGTTCAGTTATTCCCATAATTGTACGTTGGTTTCTTCTGTGTCACCAGTATGGCTTCGGGTGGTATTTTTTGGCTACTGTGAGCAATTATACGAACATAGTTTATAAAGAAGTTTTACAAACATTACTTTTGTTAGTATAGGAAGGTGTAGTTTAATAGGTATATTTTTTTAGTACTAAACTACCCGATACCGAAACAAGTTGAAATTCTTCACTATATTAAAATAATCATTTAGAGTATGTCACAGCCATCTATTGAGCTACATAACAACTCTGATATCAATGAATAGTGTTACAACCATTTAAAAACATTGATGCGATGGACTCCACTCAATCTATAGATATTTTTTAATGCAATTAGTATGCTAACTTTCATGTAATTGTAATTGCTTTTGCCAACAAAAAGTGAAAAATTACAATTTGGTTCAGCACGGGAATTAGTTTTAGTCAGTGGTATTGCAACATAACCTTTTTCGCCTGTGCTATGTGAGGTACTCTGTTTGCTCACAAATTTACTTAGATGACTGGGTTAAGTATATTTAGGGTATTTAAATATGGTATTAAATATACATTGAATATTTTTGAAAAAAATAGTTATTGGAATTATATACCTTTGTTAAGTAAGAATAATATATCTCAAAACAATATAACTTATTAAATTTTGCATTTATTTGTTTGTTAAATTTGGTCATCAAAAACCTATGGTATATACAAATAGTTAAAATCGTTCAACTATTTGTATTACTACTACACATAAGATATAGTTCAAAACACTACTTTGCCGAGGGACTCGGTAGAGAGTAACACAAATTTTGCATCTATCACAATTTCCAGGCGGACTAAGTCGCGGGCAACTAGTAGTACATACATATTATAGATAAATAACACCCAGACACAGAATAAACTATCGTGCTCATTACACAAAGTTTTATCCGGGGTGGGAATCGAACCCACGACCTCTTGCGTAGCTGTCGGATACACTCCCCCGCGCCACAGAGGCAGTCTTCTTCTTCGTCAGATTCTTTGACAAGACAGATACATAGTACAATATGAGCTACAGGTATCGATTAGCAGGTATAAAAAAATATTATCATAGCAATTGTTATCAAAATATGCAAACTAGTCAGTACCCAAATGATAATAAACATCACCTATATAAAGTCAAGCGAACAATAGTAATTGAAAAAATTTAATGAAATTAATGAAAAATTTGAAACAAAAATAAAATAAATGAAAATAGACAAATATTTTAATTTATAGATATTTTTATTTACAAAGATTTAATAACTTAATCTATCAGTAAAGTATAGCTATAAGCACCAAAAGAAAGAATATTCTAAAAATCTCGGCAAGACATCTAAAAAAACATGTAGAACGATTAAATTTAGAACTCCTGATTTGGGCCGATATAATAAAACAAACACAAAACCACATGTAAATATTGTTCTCACCAATTCAATTTATTTCAGGTATCCACACGCTCACATTTCCCAAACGTTTCTAATCAAACAAGCATTTGTCGCAAGTACTCGTATAGAGGTATTTGAGTCAATTCTATAGAAGTTGTCTGCACAATTCTTCCCTATTTGAGATAAAGGTAAATATTTGATGTCTTGCGAACCGCACCACAAGCGTGGGGAGTTCTCTGGAGTGGGAAAATACAACATTTGGTCATTTTCTCTTGTCATTCGGTTGCTAAAGAAAACATCGAGATTAACCTAAATTGATTCACTGTACTAATAAGTGTAAGTAAAATATTTGCAGAAGATTGTCATTTTGATTCACTCGAATAACATACTAGGTATGTACTAATGAACGCCCGCGACTTAGCACGTGTGACATTTAGCTATTCCGCAATAACTTTTTGGAAAATATTTGAGAATAAAGGCGTGATGGAAAAAAATACATTTATGTATATATAGAGTAACAAACATCTTTACAAACTTTCATTGAGATACCTAAAAAACAGTCATTAGTTACCTAATACGATTCGTACCTACTACTAAATTTATAAACCCTCCCCCATGTCGGACTTGAACCGGCTAAAATCACACGGTGCTCCCTCATAGTCTTCTCAGTCCTTTATGGGACCCTATTACTATTAAGTAAAGCGGCTGTGACAGGTTAGAAAGTTCTGTAGCACTGCGACCAAAATAGATCTATTGTGCTCGCCTAAACTTTTAGAGTTTTCTGCTGATTTCTATGAGAGTTAAGTTTTTGAGGATGTCTTTGGCAGCGATATGCTGTAACTCCTCTGATTAAAGCAGGTATTTGCCAAAGGAGGTGCATCGTGTGTGCATGAGTGGGCCAAAATTGCAGAAAATATGCTGAGGCGTTTCATCGTCTTGGTAGAAGAATCTGCAGAGTTTGGTTGAGCTGAGGCCAAAGTTGGTATGTGTTTGGCCGTGTGTTTAGTAAGCCAGCAATGACCTGTGAGTGCCCTCGTCAAGATACAGAGGTTGCTTCTGCTCAGTTTCATGAGCTTAATAGAGTAGCAATGCGAGTAACCCTTGAAGAGGGCTATGGAGTGGCGCATACCTGACTTGCGTTGCCAGTGCTCTTTGGCATCGCTGGGGGTCTGTTCCGTGAGATACTGGATTTGGAGAGAGCGGGGATACACCACAAAAGGGTTCTGGTCCCAGTAGTCCTACTGGGACCAGAACCCTTTACGGAGGTAGATCCCTTCCTTGCAAGGCGGTCAGCAATTTCATTGCCCTCTATACTAGGGTGGCCCGGAATCCATATAAGGAAGGCTATAGGCTATATGTTATCACGCTACTGACAGCTGAGCAGTCATCATAAATTTTATGCATTGTTGTAGAATTTATAAGCGACGGGATTAAATAGGTGCACGAGAGTTCATAGTATACATAAATAAATATTGTGGAACACTTTTTACACAGCGCCATCTAGCCCAAAGTAAGCTAATATTAGCTTGTGTTATGGGATCTAGATAACTGATAAATATACTTATTTATTACAGGCAAGCTAGTGTAATAAGATTTCTAGTGAATTCATCCTAACTACCTCCATAACTCTAATTTGTGAATCGACAAACAACATTAAATAGTTACCCACCTGATCAAATATTATTCCTCAACTTCTACTCGGCTTAAATAGAACTGTGTGAAATTTAACACAACTTTATCGCTCTTGCCAGCGCGGGCGTGGTAATGCTGCCAGTCTTCTGGGAACGTTTCCGGTCAGCGATGATGCGGAGGAATTTTTTGACGCGTTGTAGGGAATGTATATTTATTTAAGTTTAGTTAGTTGTTTTTTTATATTTAGTGTTAGATTATGCTTTTAATTTTATTTGTACCTAGTATATAATCCGAATTAAGATATATAAACTTTATGGACAATCTAATTCAGAGATGTTTAAAATAGCAGCTTAGCGGTAAATCTAGACTCGAGACAAATTAATGCTAGTTCAATGAATTTAGATGAAGGTGTTAATAGCATTTAATTCTATAGACAAATCTTTAATGGACTCTAATACCACAGTACATATATGAGCAGTAAGGAAACTAGGCCGAAATCTAAAATTAAGTACCTACCCACAGAAGCGTGAGGGTTGTCTCTGTCTTTTTTATACCACACTAGCTGACCTGCCCGGCTTCGTCCGTAACATACTTCCAACCCCGTGGCACCCATATAATCCCGTCGCTTATTACTTTTCTAAAAAATGTATGAAAGTTTCCCCGATTTGTTGACATTTATGATTACTGCTCCGCTCTCCTGTGTAGTGGCGTGATGATATATAGCTTAGAACCTTTATCAATAAATGGGCTATCCAAAACAAAAAGAATTTTTCAAATCGGTCCAGCCGTTCACGCGTGATGGCATGACCAAGGGAAATAGGGAAATAAAATATATTTTTTTTTATATATAGATAGATATAGATTTTCATTTTGACTACAGATTCGCTCTAAAGAATAATACAGATCTCCAGGTATCGATTTTGAAAGTATTCGGTTCGAAACATTTTCTACTAATAAAATTTTTGTATACTTAGGTAGAAGAAATAAATGGAACCAAATCCTTTTTCAAGGTAAAGGTTTCGAAATTTTAGTCAAACACTAACATTTCGAAACATTTCAGAATGCATGTACAGGATAAATTAAAGCAAACGTCGCGATAAATCTACGGGGCCCAAACGACCTCACCTGCTAGCGGCACAACCGCAGACTAATTGACGAGGCAACGACGCAATAGCCCTTACATGGTTGCGGGGTCAGACGGCAGCAGCTCCCAACAATGCCAATAAAAAAAAAACCTTAACTGTACAAGTAATAATACTGTACAAGTCTCAATGTTCACTTAAGCCGTGCTTTACTATACCCTAAAATAATATTAAGTAATAATCTACACAAATATTATAAAGAGGAAAACTTTGTTTGTATGTTTGTTTGTTTGTAATGAATAGGCTCAAAAACTACTAGTTTATAAAGGGTCGGCAGCGCGAGTGCTGCACTTCTGGTGACCACTTTCCATCAGGTGGAGCCGTACGCTTGTCTGTCACCTCAGTGGTATAAATAAAAAAACAAACGTGTAGACAGACGCAGGTTGTGGCGACCTGCTGCTAAATCTTTTCAAGCCGCCCATAACGCCTTTAACCTGTAAGGTATTTGATAAAAGTATTTTACCAAATGTATGTAGGTATATGGTAATATTTTAATAAATCAGTCAGTCATTAGCCTAGTGTTTTACTTGACGTTCCACTGACGACGAGGTTGGAAATAATAGATTATTTTCGGGTATTGTTAGCGTATTGTGCCGTTTAAACATGCCGATAGGAAAATTAGAACCTTTTGATATTCATTCCAAACAGTGGCAGTATATTCGTCGCGTGAAACAATACATACGGCATAACGAGATTAAGGACGAAGTATGTGTCGGAGACATATCGCCGCCAGCAGGGCGACACAGGGGCAGGCAAGGCGCGGGGGGTCCAATGCGCCCCCGCTCACCGATCTACAGCCGCCATACTACTACGTCACGGAACACCGTCACGAATGTACATACGCGCACCTACCTTTATGTCTGTATTTTTTATAATTGAAGAACCGTATTACAACCAAATTACTGCAAATATCAGCTGTTTCTCTTGCCAACACCCGCAAGACTCACGAGCTCACCTACATTTTAGTCCTTCGAGAAAAGAAGAAGAAAACTAGCAGCCATCGGATTAACGGTTTTTTTTTGGAAAAAATCAGACACCGTCAATTGTTGCAATTGGACAAGCAGGTCATCTCGATTATAATCGAAGCCCAGTTCCAGTATACGATCGTCGGAAAGGCATAGGATCAGTGCAAATACTCATCAGAAAGCAAGAATAAGGAAGTCAATCAGTAAAACGATCATTCTCAGTGGTCATTATCGTTGGGTCATCGCCGAGCAGCAGCCCAAGTGAAGCCCGGAGACATCGCTATACATTGGAAAGAACAAAGTTATCAAAACATAATACTGAATTCGCAACACGGGATCGAACCTGCGGTGGATTGCAGCATACTAACGTGAGTTCATTCCAATTTCATTACCTACTAACATTAGTCGCTTTATACTAACCATATCCATATCCTTTTAGAGTAGTTTATATTGCAAGCCTTAGTGTCGTAGCTGTCATATTACAGTGACATCTTTCCATATCTTATAAGTGAAAGTGAAAAATTTTTATTCATGTAGGTCACAAAGTAATACTTATAAACGTCAAGATTATTGCTTCTACATTTACATTTACTGCCAGATTCGCAACGCAATAGGTAGAGCCTGAGGAAGAACCTGGCAATAAAACTCATGGCCACTCTTTTCTAACTGCCAGTAATTACATTAGTTTTATTTACATGATATTTGAACAAATTATATAGTAATGAGTCTATACAAAAGAAACAAAATCAAATCAAAATGAGATTGTTTCTAGTTGCCAGTTTTAAAGGTAGCCCAACCTTATGAGGAAGACTCCGGCAAGAAACTAAATGGCTGCTATTTTAAAAATGCAGGTATGGCTTACAATATTAAACTTACATTGTTCCTTTGGAGTTACGTGAGAACAGTCGACTAAACTTAATTTGCCTTAAATATAAATAATATTATTTGTAATAATTGCTATAACAGCTATGAGCTGACCAGTCCCAACAGACGGCACCCACGATGACGCATATATCAGCCATCACCCTACTCAACCGTATTATAGGGAATAAGGCGACCCGATACATGCACCACCACTGCCAGGACACTTAGGCGAGCATGACATACTCAAACTGCACAGCAACCATCATGTCCATTTCAAAAATTATAAATAGCTATGTGGACGGTGCTCACACAATAACAAACTCAAATTACATATAATTATTTTAGTTAACCTGACGTTTCAGATCACTTATGTTGAACAAATGTACATTATATTTATAATGTTTCTTTATTATTATTATTAATTATGTGTGTTGTAGTAATATTTATGTGTGTTGACTTAGAGCGACTTACTCCCATGCATTTTTATCATTTATATAGTCTGAAATTTTATAATATGCCTTGTCACACAATTTGGCCTTGACTGTTGTCTTAATCATATTTATTGACATTATTCTAATTTCATCGGGAAGTTTGTTATAGAATCGTATACATTGCCCCATAAAAGAATTGCTGATTATTTCGATCAGCAGGATCTCCAGTTGTAATGGGTGTTCCACAGGGATCAATCCTTGGTCCATTTCTTTTTTTGATATACATTAATGACTTACCTTACTATGTTGGGGATAAACACGAGATTGTGCTGTTTGCGGATGATACCTCTTTGACACTTAACATTAATAGACAATTAATTAATTATGACGATGTTAACAGTGCACTCTCAAAAGTTGTTCATTGGTTTAACGTTAATAATCTTCTTTTAAATGATAAAAAAACTAAAGTAATTAAGTTTTCGACACCTAATGTGAGACAGGTGGCGACCAATGTGCAACTTAATGGATCAGGGTTGGATACTGTTGAGGCTTCTGTGTTTTTGGGTATCACTATTGATTCAAAGTTGCAGTGAGGACCACATATAGAAAAATTGACAGACAAATTAAGCTCGGCTGCATATGCAGTAAAAACAATAAGACGGCTCACTGATGTTGAAATGGCTAGAATAGTTTATTTCAGTTATTTCCATAGCGTTATTTCATACGGAATTCTTCTCTGGGGAGACTCAGCTGACAATTATACGATATTTATTTTACAGAAGAGAGCTGTGAGAGCAATATACCAGCTTGGTCCCAGGGTATCTCTAAGAGAAAGATTCAAAGAAATTAATATTCTTACCGTTATATCACAATATATATACTCGTAGTGCCTACATATCCACAGCTAACCTAGTATAGTATTGTATTTACCACCGTTTTTCATAGTACTTACACTCGGTGTAACTGATAATACATAGTTACCTAATCGTTTCCAGATTAGTTTGGTAATTGTGCTGTTCCTAATATGTGCCCTAAGTAACAGTAGTATACCTGCCCGTTAATATCAGTGAATGTTAGTAGTGATAATTGTTTAGTGTAGAAAATTTTAGATTAATTTACGAATATATTTAACTACCCACATTTTTTTTTCAAATTGTAAAAATTCTTATTTAGTGATTTGGATATTTTGCTGACTGCCATATAACCATATAAGTACCTCCTTTTTAAAATAAATCTGTGCTCAAGTATTTTTCTAAGTACATACGACCGTATTTGACCCGTATAAATTTCATCATAGAATCTGTAACAATCAGCTGTTCGCTTACAATCTGCGTATGTAATAATTTTCTGTTCTACTAATCTCTTCATTTGTATTTTCTTTTTCTATTGTTTTATACTTGCAACCATGGCTGACGAAAGAGTTAATGAGCTTGTAAAAAGGCGCGCTGCAATAAAATCTCAGCTGACGCAGTTCACTACTTATTTAACTATCTATTCTATGAATTCGATAGATTGATGCCTTGCTCAGTCGTTTTTTTTTTCATGTTTTACACATCAAAATAGCGCCGCCAACCCATTGGAAAGCAGAGGCGACGATTCGTGACTGAGGGCCGCTATCCCAGCCCCAGATCCTCAAGTTGACGGCCCAGAAATATGCCTTTTACCCGCTTCTCTTAAAGGACCCAGGATTGTAAGAGGAGGGAAACACGTGCGCTGGCAGAGTGTTCCATGCTCATATGGTGCGACATAAGAAAGACCTGCGGAATCTTTCGGTGCTCACACTGTGGATACAATTGTATCCACAGTGTGAGAATGACATCTCTGCAACGTCCGTGTTGTTCAGGAACGGAAAGGAGAGGGATTCTCCAAAGTGTTGAACCAAACTAGCTTTGAAAAATAACCTGTGATTCATGAAAAGACGGTCTCAATAAAATGTCACAATGTAAAGCGAAAAATCGAACACACAATCTGAAGGGTAAGGATACTACTCCTGTTTGAAATGTATTTCTCTTTTCTTTAGGAGTTCAATTCGTTACATCTTCGTTACAATCTTCGCTTTCTTTGTTACAATTAGCTGTCATTATTCTTTACTGTTGCGCCTCGCCATTCATATCGTAGAGCTAATGCCAATATTGCTTTTTGGTAGTGAAATCTGAATATGCCAGAAGATGAATGAACGTAAATCGAATGGTGTGGGGATGACGATCACTTCGAAAACTGTGCAGCGTAATGTTAGCCGACCGAATACGTGACAAAGTGACACGCAATATGGCAGAATTGAATGAAATTTTCGATATTAGGTAAGCTGAAATCTGCTGAAGCTGCTGCCTTTGTTGATTTGGACACGTCCAACGAATGAGCGAGAAATAATTGATATAGTGCGAAGGTAGAGGGTAGAAGGAGTGAGGGTAGACCTAGAGTTTAAAAGTACCAGGATACCCAGATGTGCATGTATGATGTGATAAATGAACCTGCAGGAATCGATGGAAGTATGCATGCATCGAGAAGACTTTTTTTATTCCGGGTGGAAATCCTCGTGGATGCTATGCCGGGACTCTAACTAACTAACTAACTATCTTCACGCTGTATCCCTGACGGGGTAGTCAGAGAGGACAGATCGCCAGTGGTCTTCATATGTAAGTCTCGGCCTACCCTGACTCCTTCTACCCTCTACTTTTGAACAATATATATTCTTCGTCAATCGTTCCTCACTCATTCGTTGGACGTGTCCAAACCAACGGAGCACGCCCTTTTCCAGCTTAACGCTGACACTTTCATTCAAACCTGCCAAATTGCGTATCACTTCGTTACGTATTCGGCCAGCCAAGGTAACGCCGCACAACTTTCGAAGTGATCGCATCTCCACAGCATTCAATTTACTTTCATGCATCTGCTGACATACCCAGGTTTCACTACCGTAAAGCAAAGTTGGCACTAGCACTGCGTTATGAATCGCCAGTCGTGCTTCTTTTACGATGCTTTGTCGCTTTACTAACTGGGACAAAGCACCGTTAACTTTGTTTCCGGCAGCTACTCGCCGTTCCACATCCGAATCACATCTTCCATCCGCGCTAAACATACTTCCTAAATACACAATTTCATTCACTTGCTCTAGACGTTCCTGGTTTACCCTAATCTCGCATTTAGTTCTTACGTCTCTTTCAAATACTAGAACCTTAGTTTTACTTGCATTCAAGCGGAGACCCTTACTTTCACACCCCTCTTTCATATTAGTAAGGAGTGAGGGTAGACCTAGAGTTTAAAAGTACCAGGATACCCAGATGTGCATGTATGATGTGATAAATGAACCTGCAGGAATCGATGGAAGTATGCATGCATCGAGAAGACTTTTTTTATTCCGGGTGGAAATCCTCGTGGATGCTATGCCGGGACTCCTACCGACTAAATCCACATGTCCATCACTTCCACCTATCTATGGCCGGGAGTCCCGGATGAGCCCTCGGAAGGATAGCCTCAGGGCTCCCGGCAGACTTTGTCTGCTGCCGCGGCCTCGTTCAGGGGGTATTCGGGTGTTATCCTGTCTCTTTGGGGGGTTCGAGTGTTATCTCGCTTTTTTGGAGGGATCGAGTTTTAGAGCACATCCTTTAAGGGGTGATGGGTGTTCATGACCGGGGCCTGCTTCTGTAAGAACGTCGAACAGCTCACCCACCATCCTCAGGCCCCCGGTCATGGAGGACGGATCGAGAAGCCTTGCGGTCTGTCCCCTATATATCCCCGTCTGGGTACAGCGTGAAGATAGTTAGTAAGTTAGTTGATATTTTTACTAAACTAACAAAAAATGTCCACATAGTTACACACACTTAGAAGAACACAAGCAAAGCTAGGAGTGAAAAGCTAGTGAGCAATAAATTGATATTCTTTACAAAGTACTGAAAATAAAGCACTGCTAAAAGCATCTTATACTGCGCAGAAAATACATCATCATAATACTTATGTGCTCTTTGGGTTCTGGGAACGAAGCCAAAGCGATTTATTTATTTTTTTACATTCTCTCCCTCAACGAACTCGCATCAAGAACTACTGAACGTATTTTCATGAGACTGTGCTACAATCCTTTAAATCCGCAATAAATATTTACATTCAAAACTTGTAATAAGGGTATAAGCTATCTTGCAGATACATATTTAAAAGCCTTCGGTATATTTATGGGACCAGTTCAGTGTCAACTGCAAGTAGTGCTTCTGCTGCTGTTTAACAGACGTGGACATACTTAAGAAAACATACAACATAGGCACATATTATCACGCCTTTATCCCCGAAGGGATAAAAACAAAATATATTACTTAAACAAAAAAAAATAATACAAAAAAAAAATTAACGTTAATGATGGTAAAAATTACAAAAAAAAATAGGAAAAAAATAACATCTAGATTAAATTTAAATAATTAAAATAGTTAATTATTAGGTTAGGTTTTATTTTCGTTGCGGAATTTCTTGATACTCAAAGGCCGCGATAAAAGCATAGCTTAAAAAATTAAAAAAAAAACCCCGATACAAAAACATAAGTTACCTTTAAAAAGTAAAAATTATAGAAGAAACTCAATGTGTTCAAGATAATGGAACCAAGATAGATATAGTATATAGTGTTACACTACTTCGCAGTTTGCTAAATTTGGTACTACTACTGTAGTGTTGTGTTCCGTTCTATTCAAGACAAGACCGAAGCGGAGGTTAAACGATTTCCAGACAAGCCAAAACCTCCTAAAAATCCTCCTTAGTACTAGCAAGAAGTGTGGTGTCGTCAGAATATCGTAGGTAATCACAACTAATATAACTTATCACAATTTACTTCATATTGTCACGCCTTTATCTCCGAACGGCTAAACAGAGATATACTATACGCCCACATTTCAGAGTATACATTGTTGTCCCACGTAAGGTGGTTAGCTCATTGCCGTGTTGAAATGGAAAGGCACTGTGTAATATTATAAAATACTAGGTGACGCCCGCGGCTCTGCACGCGTAGTGAAGTTTTCCCGTTTTCGTGTCCCACAGGAACTTGTTCTCGAGATAAAAAGTAGCCTATGTGTTATTCTGATGTGTAAGCTTTATTATTGTAAAGTTTCATCAAAATCCATTCAGTAACTTATGCGTGAAATAAAAACAAACATCCATACTTACAAACTTTCGCGTTTATAATATTAGTAGGAAAATATCTAGATAGAAAATTAATCGAATTTATTATGCTAGGGTTGTTAGGCGTTAAAGATTTACATTAAAAAGAAGTTACGCTAAGTGAACGGTTTGTTTACTTTGTGTATTACGGATCCATAAAACATCGATAACCAATAAAAGAAAAACCAAGTAATGCCAAAATAAACAAAAATACTTTTCCATTTGATTTGTTATTTACTTGCACTGAAAAACTAAAATAAATGGCACGGATGAATCAGTTTTGTGTACATAAAATGAAATAATATAGTTTTGTATTTGAAATATATAAATTCGTTTCGTTTTCCATTTTAAAATTCAAATAGACTTCTGCGTCTATCTTTTATGGTATCTCTTCTTGGGCCATTAAAATATTATAACATATGCTTGTCCTTTCTAATGACCATATTTTTATAAACTAACTAACTAGCTATATCCCTGACGGGGTCAGTCAGAGTGGACATATCGCCAGGCTTCGCGATCCATGCATTCTTGTTTCGCTTCTTGCAGATTCATCAATCGCTTCATACATGCACGTCTAGGTATCCGAGTACTATACGATTTTGAAACCAATTGTTAATACATTAAGATGAAAACATAAGAGTCTGAACGTCTATAATATTGGGTTCTTTAAAAGTGTCTTAGGAGGCTTTTGCAGAGTCAGCTATGCAAGTGCGATGTTACCAGCGTCCATAGGCTACGTTAAAATCTTACGATCAGTATGTACAAAAAAAGACGTTTTAAAGTGAGTGCTATTTTTTTACATTATTTTGTTAATAGGGGCTTCGTAGATATGTCAGGTACGAGCTCGTCGTAATGTATAAGCTAGTACCTACTTACAAATATGTAGGTATGAAATTTATTTCATCTGAGACACGCTCAAAGCAAGGAATGTTGTTCACTGTGATCGGGAAAATTTTCAAACATTTTTAACCCCCGACAAGAGGGATATTATAAGTTTAACGATTCTGTAGGTCTGTCTGTCTGTGGCATCATAGCTCCCGCACGGATAACGGAAATCCCTAAATCCTCGTTTAGCGAAAGAATGATAAAAAATGGCACTCACTTTTAAAACGACTTTTTGTACACCTTTTAACGAACCCCATACTATAGATAGATTCCACAAACGTAAACGTATGCGAGCGCTCTCGAGATTTATACCAATTTCAATAGTTCCAATGAAAAGGCGTTCAGAGTTAAGCGCTTAACATCACTAACAAGTCCTAACTATGTTTACGATCTGGCTGATCACAATAACTGTCGCACCGGGAACAATAAACTGTGCTAGTTAAACAACTATCCAATTATTTTAGGTTACATCGGACTCTAAACTCGCATTTAGATATTTGTATTGAATTAGGACATCTATCTTTACGCTGTATCACTGACACGGTAGTCAGAAAGAACTTTTTTTTGTAAACAGCGCCGTATAACCCAAAGCAAGCTAATATAAGCTAGTGTTATGGGATCTAGACATACATATTATACATAGGAAACACCCAAACTCTGAAACAAACATTTGTCACACAATTAATACGCACTCCTAATCATCGCGTTAAAAGAACCTTTGTTTGAAAATCAATAGATACGTGCACACTTCTTTAGCACACAATGTGGCTAAGTGGTGTGGCAATGATATACAAACGATTAGGTACTCAATACGAACATCGCTCGGTTTTTGTTGAGCCGATACGTCAGTGGTCAGTATAGTTAACGAGAAAAATAAGATATATTATGTCTCTTTCTGTACTATATGGGACGTAAGAGATGACTATTTCCTTATACCTTTAATAATAGATAGCTATCTGAAGACATCAATTTAGGCACTAACTACCT
The DNA here is from genome assembly GCA_948477245.1 of Thumatha senex. NCBI lineage: Eukaryota > Metazoa > Arthropoda > Insecta > Lepidoptera > Erebidae > Thumatha > Thumatha senex. Next base: position 20,997,278 of record OX419741.1, on the reverse strand, counting down.
CTTTTGCCTCCATTAAGGTTTCTCACATGGTCATCATAATATACGTAAGTCTCAGCCTACCCTGACTCCTTCTACCCTCTACTTTCGTACAATATATATTCTTCGTAAACCTCTTTTTAGCGTCCACTAAAACTCTCCACTAGCACATACTCATATTGAGTTCTCAAATTAAATAACTATAAACTTTATTTCATGTATCTGATGTTGAGTCATCCATAACTGACACGTTGTCAAAATGACAAGAGATGCGTGGATATTTGTAAAATAATAAAAGCACTAGATATTTTGACGTAGGTAGAGTTATCTACAACTTTAACAAACGTAGCAACAACATACATACACATTGTCACGCCTTTATCCCCGAAGGGGTAGGCAAAGACATACTATGCGCCTTCATTTCACCGTATGCATTTTTGTCCCGCGTAACAGTGTGGTGAGCCCATTGCCGTGCTGAAATGGACAGGCGCAAGTTATGGACGAAGCAACAAACTATATTCAATATCGGAAACCATGATAAATCACAACGACATGCGTCATTCAAGTTTTAATAAGCTTTTATGACTTAAATTACCTAAAATTTCGGATTATTTGAGAATGTATCAAGTACTCACTCTGGATGCAAATACCAAATCCTATTCAATTTATCAAACGTAGAGTTTATGTAAAGCATTAAAGAAGAAGAGACAATGACCTACCCAACGCTTCAGTTGTAAGTTTCGTCCATCATTTTAAACTTTTTATACGACCAGTTCCAGGATTGTTGTTTGAAGGTTAACGGTTTTCATTGAGGTACCAATTTGATGTGAGTTTTATATTTTTGAATAAATAAAGTACTACAATTACTAAGCTGTCATGTTTACAGGAATATAAACAAGGAACTCAACGTAATTGAACTTAGACAGACACGCAGCATGATAGAACAGATAAAATGGCTACGAAAACACGACAATACAACGATATGAGTCCTCATATACCTTCATACCCTTTACTATGTCTACTCCTGTCATATAAGTTACGTAAGGTATACACACTACTCACATCAGCGGTGATCTATGACGCACGCAGATAATATTATACTCACATAAATGCTAATGTAGCATTTTGTCTTGTGAGGATTTTGTCTTGTGTACCACTGGGACTAATTCCACCCATATTCCATTGTCATTTTTTTCTTTCTTGTCTTTGACTGCCTCTGTACCGCGGTAGAAGTATATCCAACTGCTACGAAAGAGTCGTGGGTTCGATTACTATCCAGTATAAACCATTGTGTGATGAGCACGATGGTTTATTCTGTGTCTGGGTGTTATTTATCTATCATATGTATGTATTTAGAAATATATAAGCATAAAAAAGACAATTCGATTCGAGACGGGGATTGAACCCAACAACAGGTTAGGCAAAGGTCACGGGTTCAATCCCCGTCTCGAATCGAATTGTCTTTTTTCCACTTTATTAAAAATTTATGAGAGAATTAGCAACATAATTGCTTTAAAAAAATTATCCATACATAAGCATGTTTATCAGTTATTTGGTTACCACAGTACAAGATCTGCTTAGTGTGGAATCAGATGGCGTTGTGTGAGTTGTCCCAATATTTATTTATTAAATAAAATATAAATATCCATCACGCCTTATCCCCGAAGGGGTGGCAGAGGCATATTATATGCCCACTTTTCACCGTGTGGCTTCCTGTCCCACGTAATAGGTGGTGACCCCATTGCCGTGTTGAAATAGACAGACGCAGGCTGTGGCTACCTGCTGTTGAAATTTTTTTTTAAGCCGCCTATAGGGCCTTCAACCAGGCTTAACGACTGCCATTTTACCGGCAACCGGGACCAACGGCTTAACGTGCCTTCCGAAGCACGGAAACGCTCGCAAATGTAAATGCCACAATGTGGTCACCCATCCGACGACCAGCCATAGTGAAAGTTGCGTACCTCAGTGATCGTTTACCGAACACTGAGACCGCGGGGCCACGAGCGCTTATTTATTAATTAAATATTTATTTAAAAAAATACTTCACTATATTTTAATCGTCATTTGTTTTAGTCGTCACTGGTTAGGCAAAAGTCACGGGTAAAATCCCCGTCTCGAACCAAGTTATCTTTTATCGAATCAATCGTCCTACCTTAAAAGCTAAAATATTAAAAGTTATAAAGCGAAATAGAAAATTTATTCATTTTAAGGTGATATTAAATAAATAAATTGTGGGCAGCTAGTCTTATATAAATGTAAGTAGTTTACTCTTAAATGACAAATTAAATGTAAACACACTTAATAGGACCGTTTCCAACTAAAACAGTTGAAACGTTTGAAACTGAAATTCCCATCGACTATCATAACCACATCGTAACACTGAAACTTCGAGATACAGAAATGGACACAAAGTTTGTTTGTGTTGAACATTGAAAGTTTTATTATTATTGACACTGAAGCTGAAGTACCCTGCAAGACATTTTAGTGCCTTTGAAATAACATGAATTAGCTGTCTAAATTCTAAAATGCTTTACAGATTGCTACTTAGTATGTATAATGCGTCAGTGACACCCCTTTCGTGGGTCCCTCTTTATCAAGTAACATTAAGATTGGCCCCAAAACAAACTTCAGCAATAAAATTTCAATGAGTTTTATCAATTACTTTGAAAGACGTTAGCATATTTCTTAAGAGATATGAAAACTTTAGATGTAATCTTTTGAGTTCATTGGTATTTAAAGATATGGCTTCCAGTGAAACTATTAAAAAATTTAAAAGTAACTGAAAAATCTATTAATATTTATTGACTGCCTCGCCTCTGTGGCGCGGCGGAAGTGTGTCCGACTGCTACGCAAGAGGTCGTGGGTTCGATTCCCACCCAGGATAAAACTTTGTGTGATAAGCAAAATGGTTTATTCTGTGTCTGGGTGTTATTTATCTATAATATGTATATATTTAGAAATATATAAGTATGTTTATCAGTTATCTGGTTAGCATAGTACAAGCTCTGCTTAGTGTGGAATCAGATGGCGTTGTGTGAGTTTTCTAAATGTAAAATTTTTACTTCAATCTTTTCAAATATAACTTTTTCAGCACGGATCAGCATAAGTATAGAAAAATTGGTGTCATCATAATGAACACACTCCACATAGGCCTCTCAAGTATCCTATAATATACCTTCCTAGATAGTTACGTTGTATCCATGAGAGGGTTGGCAGAGGCATATTATTTTAACGGTACGTTTGTCTATTGCCGTGTTGAATTGGATAGCTGCGTATTTATTGTAATTATTTATAGGCAATTGTGAGATTTCTAGTCATTCTTACTCGAATGCTCTACGAATGCTTTACGAATCTGGCAGTAAATGTGAATGCATACCCAATGATGTTCATGATACTATGTGACCTATTTGAATAAAGATTATTTTGTTTGCTTGTTTGTCCAACAATCGAAGACCATATAACATATTGCGCAACGAAAAGGTCAAAGTACTCGCATACCGAGACGTGCATGTATTAATTGATTATGAATCTGCTGGAAGTGTGAGAAGAATGTAGGTATGTGCGTGTCCTCTTTGACTGCCCTATTAGAGATATAGCGAGAAGATAAATTGATTGATAGATAGATAGAATACATACATACATACATACATACATATTGTCACGTCTTTATCCCCGAAGTGGTCGGCAGACGCATACTATACGCCCTCATTTCTCCGTATGCATTTTTGTCCCACGTAACAGGTGGTGAGCCCATTGCCGTGTTGAAATGGACAGGCGCAGGCTGGGGCGACCTGGTGTCGAAATTTTTTAAGTCGTCCATGAGGCCTTCAAGCAGGCTTAACGACTGCCATTTTACTGGCAACCGGAACCAACGGCTTAACGTGCCCTCCGAAGCACGGAAACGCACTCAAATGTAAATTTCACAAAGTGGTCACCCATCCAAGTACCACCTATAGCGAATGTTGCTTAACGCAGTGATCGTTTACAGAACACTGAGTCAGCGGGGCCACAAGCGCTTCCAGATAGATAGAAGACTAAAATTATTAGTACTTTCGAGTACATTGTATATGTACAGCGGGCAATGGATATAATTAGACAGGGCTGCTCCTATAAGGATTGATTTTTCAATAAATGTTTTATATTTATGATTTCTTTTGATCCTGGGATCGATTACGGAAAAAATATTTGTGTAATCCACATATGTTTATTCCGGAGTTTGGGTGTTTCCTATGTATAATATGTATGTATTTAGAAATGTATAAGTATGTTTATCAATTATCTAGATTCCATAACAGAAGCTTATATTAGCTAACTTTGGGCTAGATGGCGCCGTATTAAAAAGTGTCCCATAATATTTATTTATTTTTATTTCTATATTTTTATTCACTTGGCATGGTAAATAAATGTGTACCATACAAACACCTCATAACATATGTTTAGGATTTTTTATAAACAATCAATCTTTATAGGTCGGCCCAGTACGAGTATACTCATATTCTTTACTTACTTTACAAAGAGTATTTTTCAAACCGGTAAATAATGAAGAATTTGGTAGTCTATCTCGTCATTTAAGCTACCCCTAAATATATAAATAAAAAATAAATATCCTTGGGACAACTCACACAACGCCATCTGAATCCAATCTAAGCAGAGCTTGAATTATAAATAAATAAATATCGTTGGGACAACTCACACAACGCCATCTGATTCCAAACTAAGCAGAGCTTGTACTATGGTAACCAGATAACTGATAAACATACTTATATATTTCTAAATACATACATATTATAGATAAATAACACCCAAACACAGAATAAACCATCGTGCTCATCACACAAAGTTTTATTCAGGGTGGGAATCGAACCGACGACCTCTTGCGTAGCAGTTGGATACACTCCCAGAGCAGTCACCCCTTGCAATCCGCTATTCCTAGATTAGATCCATTCACCTCTATGTTTATGACCAGTTTCTCTTTACATCAGCTGATTTTCTCTTTCCATAATGAAATACTTTCCAAATCCGAATCGATGACCGGAAAGAATTATGTTTCGACATTTTGTAAACACACTTATTTTTTAATAGCGTTTGTAAGCGCTCGTGATCCTACGCACTCAGTGCTCTGTAAACGATCACTACGTTAAGCAACTTTCAACATGGCTGGTCACGGATGTGTGACCACTTTGTGGCATTTACATTTGCTAATGTTTCCGTGCTTCGGAAGGCACGTTAAGCCGTTGGTCCCGGTTGCCTCTAACATGGCAGAGTCCTTAAGTCAAGTTGAAGGCCTTATGGGCAACTTGAAAAATTTTAACAGCAGGTAACCACAACCTGCGTCTGTCTATTTCAACACGGCAATGGGCTCACCACCTTTTACATGGGACAGGAATGCACACGGTGAAAAGTGGTCATATAATATGCCTCTACCACCCGTTCGGGGATAAGGCGTGATGGATAAAAAAAATCCTATTTGTCCTATATCATTTGAAAAGCACCTGCAACCAGCTAGGAGTAAATAGCTAAGGTCATAACCAACAACGTTTGTTTTACGACTTTGACAAATTCTTTACACAGCTATCATACATTGAAGTGTCGGGCTGCGTCATAAATATGTTTTCACTATTGAATTCGCTTTAAAGAACGCCTGTGTCCCTTTTTTTATTCGTCACGTAGTGTATGCCTCGATAAAGGATGAACAAGCGCATCAATGTAGAAAAAAAGTTCAAGGACAAAGGCCCTCACAACCATCCTCTGTGATTTTCACGAGTTGCGTAGTACTGTATAGAAGCAATACGTTAAAATCCTTTTTGATCACATTGCCTACTTCGCAAAACTACTTTGTAGGATTAGTCCTAAACAGCTATAAAACTAAGTGGCAAAATTACTAACATTTAAAACGCCTGCAAAGCAAAATGCCTAAAAACAATATCTCTAAAGCGGTTTGCCTAATTTGCAATACGTCTGCATTCTTTCTAGGCAATATAACGTCTCAAAAATTAAAATGACTATAGAATTCCCTATCTGGCTGGTCCTCGGATGGGTCACCCATCCGAGGACCTTTATGGCATTTGCATTTGCGAGTTTCCGTACTTCCCGATTGCCCGTGATAGGGCAGTAGTTAAGCCCAGTTGAAGGCCATATGGGCGGCTTGAAAGTTTTCAAAAGCATGTCGCCACAACCTGCGTCTGTCTATTTCAACACGTCAATGGGCTCACCACCTATTACATGGGACAGGAATGAACACAGTGAAAAGTGATCATATAATATGCCTCTGCCACCCCTTCGGGGATAAGGCGTGATAGATAATAAAAAACTTATTTGTCCTATATAGGGTCAGTTGTAAAACACCTGCAACCATCTAGGAGTAAATAGCTAAGGTCATAACCAACAACGTTTTGTTTTACGACTTTGACAATAATTTACTAAGCGAGTACTATCATACATTGAAGTGAGGGCTGCGTCATATGTTTTTACTATTTGATTCACTTAAAAGAACTCCTTGGTCCCTTTTTTTCGTCACGTAGTATATGCCTTGATGACGGATGGACGAGTGCATCAATGTAGTTAAAAAGTTCAAGGTCAAAGGGGCCCTCACCACCAACCCCTATGATTTTCACAAGTTGCGTAGTACTGTAATACAAGCAGTACGTTAAAATAAAGGTAAATTTGTAAAAAAAAACTACGCAAATTTAATTAAATTTAAAAAAAGAACCCATAAAACATTGTTTGAATTTATAATTCTTTTGGCGCGTTAGGGAAAATGATTAGAGTACATTTTTTTAACGATGCGCGCGCTGACCGTCATGCGAAACCGACACTATGAAGTTAGCTGATAAGTGTTTCCATGACAGCTTATAACTAACTACATTTAAAGTAGTTGTTATTCTATTGATGTTTTTTTTTCTTACTAATTTATCATACCTGTTACAAATAACGAGTTGTCTATATGTGCTGAAATCTTTTTAGGCTAAAGCAGTATGACTTCTAATGCATGTACGTAAGTAGGTACACACACTGTTTTTTATGATGTTAGCTCTCTAGTCCTAACTGGTCTAGTAGTAGCTGGTGTTTTACAAATGACCCTGTATATAACTAGCTAATGTCCGCAGCTTTGCCTGCGTGGTAAAGTTTTTTCGAATCTGTTAATTTTTTCTTCATAGTGAATTTGCATATTGTGTAAATGTTTGAATAAACAGCGTGTTCAGGTTAAAGGGACAGGTCTATAAAACCTCTAGTCTCTGTTGGAGCTGCGTGTCGCGGCAATGAAGATACAGCGGTAAATATGTGGTGGAACTCTCGCTACTAGGGATGTCGGTGACCGTCCGAAGTGGAGGAGGGGAAGTAGGAAAGCAAACCCCTGGCGCCATTAGCACTATTAAGACAGATACTAGGATGATGATGATTGTTAATATCATTAACCTTTGAGTTGGAACCCCAAAAACTATACCCCTATTTACGTCCATGTTGCTAAGAACAGTAATCATTTGACTTTTGACTTTTAGGGAGAGACTGTCTCTTGACCTCCCACCCCCATTAGGGCGCCTGCGTTGTAATTTCATCCGTTAATCAGCAGGTGCACCGCTAGATGTGGGTGTGCTTGCAGGTCAAAAGTGCTTACCTAACCAATTTAAATTATTTTTTTTTTAAAGATAGTTTAAAGAAAGAAAGGACATAACTAACTAACTAAAGCTGTGGAAAACGGGAAAGCTTCGTTACGGGCATAAACTAGTACTGTTTATATAGATATAGTGTACCCAGTGCAGAACTTAGTACGTGCTCTGCCAATACCTTTGTAACAAAATTGCATGGAGTTCCAATATAATTAACGAGAACGTAATTATCTTCTGTGTGGACATTAGATCTTCCTTGTTACTAACTAATTCCGGATAAACTAAACGTGGATATGAGTTTTGTATTTGTAAAGGCAACTTTTTGTAACCTTAAATAATGACGAATGAACGAGAACGTAATTATCTTCTGTGTGGACATTAGATCTTCCTTGTTACTAACTAATTCCGGATAAACTAAACGTGGATATGAGTTTTGTATTTGTAAAGGCAACTTTTTGTAACCTTAAATAATGACGATATTATGATAATCTAGTAATGATTATAGTACGTCTGCACAAAATAGCTTGAGATTCATATGATTTAAAAGGTATGTAAAACAAACTGTAGTTGTAGATATAAAAATAAAATATTTGTTATATTTTATCTACTGCAATTTTTTTTAAAGGGGTTTTTACACGTATTGGTATCTATAAATTATAGATAATATTAATTTGAAACTTGGAAAAAAAGTACTATACACGTAGCATGCAATTTTCGATTTTCTGTGATCATTGGTATTTTACAGTTTACCAAAAATTACCTAATGAAATTTGTTCATCGAAAATCTCCATGGTACTTTTGGTAACTTTAAGGTACTTTTTGCATTTTTGGTAGACAATAAATGCAATATGGAAGGTTTTAATGCACACGATGAAATGTTGGTATATAATATGCCTATGCCACCTCTTCGAGTTTATGGCGTGATTGACAAACTAGGGTTTGAATGAAAGTGACAGTGTTAAGCAAATTAAAGGCGTTCTCTTGGTTTGGAGTTGGACACATCCAACAATTGAGTGAAGAATTTGACTGCCTCTGTGGCGCGGTGGGAGTGTATGTAGTAAGTATGTACCGACTGCTACGCAAGAGGTTCGATTCCCACCAAGGATAAAACTTTGTGTGATATAATATGTATGTATTTAGAAATATAATAAGTCTAAGTATGTTTATCAGTTATCTGTGCCTGTTGTGTACCATCACAATCTTATCTATCAGAGATATTCTCATCTCGACAATGGGATATCGCAAGATAAGGGTAGGCAAATTGCTCAAAAATGAAAACGTGAAAAGTACTCGGATCACCGACGTGCATTTATGAATCGGTAGTAAGCGTGAATGCATGTATCGAGAAACCTGGCGATTTGTCCTCACTGACTACCCCGTCAGGGATACAGCGTAAGATGGTTAGGTCAAGATTTTTTTATTAAATAATGCAAAATAGGTACCCTGGTATAATTAAATTTACGTACGCGCATTATATCGTAGGAAAATGAACTTGTTTCCTATCCAATCTCAAGAGATCTACGTAACTGCACAACGTATATCCTGTCTGAAAACAGTCGAGTTACCTTTATATCAACCTCAGCAGGTTCAATTAAAAACTGCGCTTCGTTAAGTCTTTTGCAGGATTCTGTACGCTTCAGTGTTATATATTGTTATTCAGTACTATATGATACTATTTTACGCCTACGGCTCCGCTCGCGTTGTAAAGTTTTCCTATTCCTGTTTCCCACAGAAACTTAATCCCGCGATAAAAAGAAGCTTATGTGTAAGCTATATTAATGTTAAGTTCCATCAGAATTTATTCAAAAGTTTTACGTGAAAGAGTCATCATCATCCTCTTGCCCTTGTCCCAATTTACTTGGGGTCGGCACAGTATGTAAAAATTCCATACTGCAAAATGTTTTGGTCGGCCGCCAGCCTGACACCGACCCTCCTTGGGAATGCTATCGTTTGGTGGTTTGCCCGCCACCACACGGGTGCCTTTCCAAGCCTTTCAGTACTCCGAACCTTTACAAGGGGCAGGTTGCTTTTTCACAGGGGGAGGTTATTTTTTGGTATTAGTAGTTCTTGTCTATACGATGCGTTGACGTCAGCCATAGCTATGCAATACGGCATATCCCTGTCGTGTACCATACGGGCTACTTGTGCAGCCCGCGCTCCTTATACCATGACATCCATCGTGCTAGGTTCTTCTTCTATATATATTAACGGCTCCTATAGTATCTAACGCTTTTAGAAACTGCCTCTGACCATCTCTAGTAAATCTGATCTTGGGTGTTTGGAGCAAGGTGACGATCCACTTTGACGGATTATTTCTTAACTAGACGTAAGAATTTCTAATTTGTTAAAGGCATTTGTTATTTAATAAAAATTTTACTTGAAAGAGTAATAAACATAAATTTATACATTCATCTTTTTCATTTATAATGTGAGTATAGATAATTCTTTTTTAAAAACGAGGTTGATTTAGCAATCTTATAACTAGTCATTATAGTCACTTGCAAGTCCCTTCAATAATATTTCAGAGCATTTTTCAAAATGAATCTGATTATCAAATTATACAATCAATTTACTAACCAAAAATCTGCCGATTGAAGTCCACTACTAGAAATAGTCTTCTGTCAATTCACACCATAATAGCCCGTCCTACGGCAGGGGTGGCCAACCGGTCGATTCCAATCGACTGTCTGTCAGCCTATAAAAGTATAGTACGTAAGTAAAATGTAGATTTTACAACAAGTGCACAAAACGAACCATTTTTATCCGAGACTTATACTATCAGCCATATCTGGCCTTCGGCTAGGGCTGATAGTCGAGATGTCTTATAGTGATTTGTGAACGAGTTATAAACTCTGCTTTTCGATTTTGTGCAGCCTATATAAATAAAAATAAATAAATATTGTAGGAAACTTTTCACACAGCGCCATCTAGCCCAAAGTAAGCTAATATTAGCTTGTGTTATGGGATCTAGATAACTGATAAACGTACTTATATATTTCTAAATACATACATATTATATACAGGAAACACCCAAACTCCGAAACACACATTTGTGGATCACACAAATATTTGTTCCGACCCGGGAATCGAACTCTTGCGTAGCAGTCGGATACACTCCCACCGCGCCACAGAGGCAGTCTGTATATATAATATATAATGATATTTATATATTATATCATGCACATATAATTACTTTCAGGGCATAAGAAGTGAAAAATGTATTTCAAGTAGCTACATGAGTACTGCATCGAAACGAACCTTCATCTAGATTAGTTTTGATGAAAATCTGCTCAAACAAATAAATGCCTACTTAATTCTTTATATCTTGCTACGATAGACTGGATTGTGCATCGCCTGATCGGTTATCCCTGATATAGATCTATACTAATATATAAAGCTGAACAGTTTGTTTGTTTGGTTGGTTGAACGCGCTAATCTCAGGAACTACTGGTCCAAATTGAAAAAATCTTAGTCCATTTATCGAGGAAGGCTATAGGTTATATATCATCACGCTACTACCCAGGAGAGCGGAGCACTAATCATAAATGTCTACAAATCGGGCAAATTTTAATACATTTCTATTAAGTAAAAGCGACGGGATCAAATGGATGCGACGGGGGTTCAAAGTATGTCACGGGCAAAGCCGCGGAGGTAGGCTAGTATTAGATACTTTTAAATTGGCACTCTTTTCTGAAACTTGAAATTGTAAACATTAAATTACGTAATGAACAACAAATTAAACTTTTGTACTTAAAAGTTTTGTTATTCAAGGTGGGCTTTACAATAAAGGGGTGTTAACTCAAAACCTGAACAAGTATTCATTACAGAGTAAATAAATTGTGTACACTAAATGCTATTTTATTCAGTTACCACAAATATTTCCTATGAAATTTAGTTACTATGAATACTAACTAACTATCTTTTCACTGTATGCCTGACGGATTAGTCAGAGATTACGGATCGCCAGGCTTCCCGATCCATGGATACTTCTTTCGCTTCCTGCAGATTCATTAATCGCTGTAACCTTTTAACTTTTACATTTATTGACTAAAAATACAGTAGTATATTATCAACTATTTAATGTTTAAAAACAGCATTGCAGCAATATATTAAAAAAAGTTTATAATAAATACAAAAAAGAAAAAAAGAATCAATGATTTAACATAACATTTATATGGTTTTCGGGTCTTTTTCGCGTTATATAAAATGACGTTTCTGCTATATTGCACAGCCGTGGAATCTCCTTGTGACCATGGCTAGCGCAATATAGCCGAAACGTCGAGAGATGAGCAAAAGTAAAATATAATATTACACGAAAAAGACTCGAAAGCCATGATAAATTGTACAAGCCGTGTTAAAAACATTTGGCGAAAATCGGTATGATTTGAACACTGTGCTGTATTTTTGATTGTCGTTCTAAATTTTTACCTGTTTTTTGTTTGATAATATTAATAGTTTATAACTAGAAATATCCTGCAGAAGAATCCAGGCAAAACAAAATTATACGTCTAAAATTGTAAGTGCCTCATTTTTTTGTCGTGTAGTAGTTATTGTGCTGCCTTGACGTCGTAAGGAACGACATGCGTGCCAATGGTCTCACTACAAGAGATGCCGACGACCGTGCGAAGTGGAGGAGAAAATGTAGGATAGCGGACACCGAGCGTCGCAAGACGCAACTAGGACAGACGCTTGGATGATGATGAATGGTAATAGCCAAACCGTTAAAACATTCAACAGTTGTCTAGATATACAATAATTTGTAGATTTGTCTTAAAACGAAGGGCGTTTTCGGCGTACAGTACATCGATAAACTTAACTTTATCAAACGTAATCGTAATTATGGCTAATTGATCGAGAATAAACAAATGATTAACCACAAAAGCTTTTGGTAGATACAAAGTTCTAAAACGATCAATTATACAAATTATTATTCTCATATTAAACTTTGTCTTGGCTCATATGATAGAACGATTTACTTGTGTTGTTCCAAATAATATGAAATCGTAGGATGTGTTGTATAAAGTCTAATTTACCTTGTGTATGTTATTTAATAGGGACAAGTGACTCCTCAAAGCGTTGTCTGTAAAATTACCATTCACACAGCAGTGAATGATAATTTTAATGGAATTTTTTAAACATTTCTACATATTTTTAACATTTTTTACTAAAGGAAGGTTGACTGCCTCGGTGGCGCTTTGGTAGTGTGTGCGACTGCTGCACTGAGTTCCCGGTTTCGATTCCTGGGTCAGAACAAAATATTTGTGTGATCCACAAATGTTTGTTTCGGAGTTTGGGTGTTTGCAAAGGATAAAATATGCATACATGCATTTAGAAATATATAAGTATGTCTATCAGTTGTCTAGATCCCAATAGATAGCTTAGTTTGGGCTAGATGGCGCTGTGTAAAGTGTCTAGAAATGTAAGAAAAGTTTGGCTTCGATCAAATAAACTTGATCCATAAAAGCCTCTTTAGAAGCTACTGGATAGACACATGAGTATTAAAGGAGTCATTCAATTTATTTTTATCGAATGGGAACTTGTTAGGTACCTACCATTGTTTTTTGATATTTAGTCTCGATGAGGTTTACCAATCCAATAAACATACTTTTCATGGATTTGTAAGGAGTAAGTATTTATTTGAATCATATAATATCTATATCTATTCTAATATATAAAGCTGAAGAGTTTGTTTGTTTGTTTGGTTGATTGCGAAAATCTCAGGAACTACTGGTCGGATTTGAAAAATTATTTTTGTGTTGGATAGCCCGTTTATTGAGGAAGGCTTTATATCAGTATGCTACTACCCTAGAGAGCGGAGCAGTAATCATAAATGTCGACAAACCGGAGATTTATTTATGCATATTTGTAGAATTTATAAGCGATGGGTTTAAATAGGTGCGACGGTAGTTCGAAGTATGTCACAGGCGAAGCCGTGGGCGTCACCTATCACCTAAAACGTACGTTCCTAATTTCGATTTCAATGTCCATAAATTTGCTTTTGAAATGTAGTAATACACTCACTTCAGTCAATTATTGAAGTGTGAAAGCCAATAAGTGACATTAGTTTGATGTGTGGTGATACACATTAGTGTGCGAATTAGTATTTGTATCTAGTACTGTAAGGCGTAGTAGGAGAAGCTTTGTGACACGAGTTCGCATAGTATACGCAGCGTTCGCCATATCTCTTTAGTTAAGATATCTAGAAGCGCTCGTGGCCCGCTGACTCAGTGTTCTGTAAACGATTACTGCGTTAAGCAACATTTGCTATAGGTGGTCTTTGGATGGATGACCACTTTGTGGAATTTACATTTGCGAGCGTTTTTGTGCTTCGGAAGGCATTTTAAGCTGTTGGTCCCGGTTGCCAGTAAAATGGCAGTCGTTAAGCCTGGTTGAAGGTCTTTACAGCGGCTGAAAAAATTTTAACAGCAGGTCGCCACAACCTGCGTCTGTCCTAGAATACTGCACGGGTTGTCAGGTCAAGGTCAGACTGCAGTTGCTCCCAACAATACTGAACTAAACATAAGCAGCAACCAGATAAAAGTGAATCCCAGACTCCAAATCCATGTAGAATTTAGAAGCAACTGAAACTACACTAAGATGAAGAGAAGTTTCCCAGTTACCCTTACTTCGAACCGGAGTCCACCTTTGTAGCAATTCCTATTCCTTTCTCCTTCGCACGGTGTTTGCAAGGGTATTAATAAGGACACCTGGGGGCCGAGTCTGCTATTTGAATCGTGTCGAAATAGAATCGAAATCGTCGCTCAATAGGAAGCCACCGGTACAATAGACTTCTATCGGTCGGTCGATAGAATTCTACTAGAACGTACCGCGCCAGTAGCCGCTAGTCAGTTGCATTTTTGATAGCCTACTAACATTTTGACCGCTAAAAACACCGATTCTGGTTCTATTCTACGGCTTGTCAATAGTAGGCTCAACCCCCTGTATCTTAAATTAAACGTTGTCGCCCTTACCAGGTCCTTCTCTACAGAAGTAGATTTTATAAAATCATGACTTTCACTATGAAATCACTTATCACTCTTTTTTCAGGGAGTTTTATGACCAAAAGTAAATCTGGAATAGTGATGATCAAAAATATATGTATGTTTGAATTTGGAATACCTACCAATGTGTTGCGGATGTGTCAAGCAAAAGCTTTTAAATCTGGCCCAAGGGCTAAGCGACCATAAACCACGTATCTTATCAAAAGATCCCTTGCAAAAGAACGTACTCAAAACGACATTAAGTTGGTCAAGTCCATCGGGAAGTTAGTTTAAAACCGTACAAAATTTTACATAAATAGAAAAAGAAAAAAAAAGGTAGATAAATTACCATAATATAATTTTTATTGGTAATAGTTAGTAATTCTAGTTTTAAACTACTTTTCAAAATACAGAATAGTAATATTTATTGTCAAATTTCTAAAAATAACCATTAAACATTTCTTACTGAAATAACCCACCCAGGATTGTATCCGATGCAAAAGTGCTCAGGACACTGGCCGCATTTCCGCGCTGGATGGCAATAGCTAACCTTTGTACCAGGTACAAGCCGGAGCGAGAGTCACCGGTTTTCTCCCCTATTTTTCAGCCTATATCCCCCACCAATTTTTTAGCCTCTATGCCCCAACTGCCCATTGTCTCGAACGCAAGTGGGACCACAATATAGCGTGACTCCAAGGCCGCGTACTTTTTATGTTTTTTACTGGCCGCATCCTCGGCCGCAGCCGCAGGGGAAAGTGCTGTTCGGCCCAGGTGACTCGCAGCCACAGTGCTCACGCAAGTCGCATCCCATACCAAGCACCTACCCCTCTTCCACGGCACTAGAGTCAATCCGTCTGGTCTCTTGCCATCCGATCTGGACAGACCAGGTGGCTCAAGAACACAGGGCACATCTGCCGAAACCAGAGCTCTCCGTATTAAATCATTTAGGTTTAAATTCAGAATTAAAATTATTTATTTATTTATCTATCACGCCTTATCCCCGAACGGGTAGCAGAGGCATACATATTGTATGCCCACTTTTCACCATGTGTATTCCTGTCCCACGTAACGGGTGGTGAGCCCATTGACGTGTTGAAATAGACAGACGCAGGTTGGGGCTTCCTGCTGTTGAAATTTTTCAAGCCGCCCGTAAGGCCTTCAACTTGACTTAACGATTGCCATGTTACTGGCAACCGGGACTAACGGTTTTTAACGCGTTGCTTAACGCAGTGATCGTTTACAGAACACCGAGTTCGCGGGACCACGAATGCTTTTTATTAAAATTATGATAAATATTGTGTAACCCCAAACCTCTATACTTGTAAATAAACAGAACAAAATTCAATATATCCGATAGAAATATTATTTCAACAAAGGCTTTTACATATAGTGTCAAAGTCAACCGACCGTTTTCCCCGACAAATACGAAATAAACCTCATCGGGTATCTTCCAATTGTGTATAGGCAGAGGTAGATACTCGTAAATAAAGAGCCAATTTATCGTGCAGATGGCGCGGCGCTATCGATTGTTGACGAGGGTATCTTCAGAATTTCAGTAAATACATGACACACTAAGGAAATTTACATTTAAGTCTTCAAGATTCAAGTGTTTGTCCGAAACAAATTTGGGCAGTGGTCATGGTTCAGTGAGAAACATTTTATTCTATTAAATGGCAATATCATATTAGATCAAATGCAAGTGTTATTAGTGTATAGTACATAGCGTGGAATCGAACTACACAGACACTAAAACATCATAAACCGCGCTGAATTCTCGCGCTGAAAAACGATATAACAAGCTACAGCCCCACATTAACATTTGAGCCACTGCTCGTCAGGCGTGGTCATCATGCCTGATCGATGGTGCCTTTTGGTTAAGGATCTCGTCTTGTCAATAACCTTTAGAAATGCAATCAGGATACTTGGACAATGGGCGGTGATAATAAAACCTGGTTACACCAAAATTGCAACACGAGATTTTAACCCAAAACTCACAGTTATATCATTTGTGTATTTAAACGTTATTCAAACAGTTTAGATTATAGTTTGCTGACCACGACCGCTGTACCACTCACTGCGTACAATTTTGTATGCAGTGAGCGGTACAGCGGTCCTGGTCAAACTATAACTAAGAACTTTGATTATTTATTGGAAAGCAACGTTTTTCGAACACAAATTATAATTTACCTTTCCAAGCACAGACTCGTTTCTGGGAAATGAATGAAATCAGCAATGAAAAAGACATAAGTATGGAAGGAATTGTGTAAGCATTGAATAATATGAAATTGGGTAAGGCTGCTGGATTTGATAGGATTTCTGTCGAGATGCTGAAAGAGGGTCAAGACCACTTTTGCCAGCTGTACCGTTTTTTTAATTTTTGTTGGAGGAATCGCAGCATACCAAAAGATTGGTGTATATAGGCTTTATAAAGGGAAAGGGCGAAAACTACTGTGCCATAAGCTTGCTCAAAATCGTCGGCAAATTGCATGTTTCATGTTTTGAAAAAAGAGTGATGAATGAAACTGACGGGATGTAAAGCAGGATTTATGAAAGGAAGAGGGGATGCATGGCTCAGGCTTTCTTTACGATGCATAACCGAAAAACTTTTGGCGAAAAGCCAAAATGTCTATTGCATATTTGTAGACTTGGAAAAGGCCTACCGTTTTTTTGGTCAATACTGGCCAAGTATGGATTAAACAGCCACCTGATAAGAGCACTGAAATCTCTCTAAGAGGGCTAAAGTGCTTGTGTCTGGATCAACGGAGCTTGCTGAGCTGAGCTGCTGAACGCAGAATTTTTTAACATTGAAAAAGGTGTGAGACAGGATTGTGTAGGGTCGCCGTTGCTGTTTAACTTGTACACATTGACACACAGTACAGTTGCTTGAAAGAACTACAAGAGAGCACGTATGGTTTAAAAATGGATGAACTGAAATGTATGAAAAAACTCATGAAAGTAGAAGAAGCGAAAGTTGTATATCAGGATCGTAGCAAGTGGAAAGCTATAGCCTCTGCCTACTTCAATGGGAGGCAGGCTTGATTATATGTATTTATGTATGCTATCCATATACTTTTATATAAAGACACAGAGTTTGCTTGTTTGTTTGGTTGAACGTGCTGATCTGAGGAACTAATGGTTAGATTTCACAAAATATTTTTGTATTAGTTAGTCCATTTATCGAGGAAGGCTATAGGCTATATATCATCACGCTACTATTCTGTAGAGCGGAGCAGTAATCATAAATGTCGACAAAACGGGCTTATTTTCTCTATATTGTGGAATTTATTAACAACGGGAGTAAATAGGTGAGACGGGAGGTCGAAGTATGTCACGGGCGAAGCCGTGGGGATCACCTAGTTTCAATAATAAAATTGTTTCATACAGATATAATGTTACAAGATGGATGCAAAAGAAACACTGGGCAGAAATGTATTTTAAAATGTAAATTGCAAAATAGCACTTAGGCACTTAATCTATGCTCGTTTATCCAGTGAGTAGAATTAAAATAGGTTATTTAAATAAGGCTTGGTGTGGCACGAAACACGTATGCGGTCGACGCCAGTTGAATACAGAATGCGTGTTAATCGCACAAAAACCCTTAACTGTTTTTTTTTGGTTTCATTTTATGAAAAAATACTGCTATTGTTTCGATTTGACTTTGTATTCGGTACACTAAGGGCTAAATTCAAATTCAGAAGGAAAGGAACCAAAAAAATCGCGTATGTGATTGGATCGTAAAATATTGTTAGGTAATTATTACTGTAGAGTCTATTCCTTTTCTAGAGCTGTATAGAGCACTGGGCCACTATTCTCGATTGTACGACTTGAAAGTGTAGACGTAAATTTACTGGTGAAATGGCTATTGTCTCGTGTTTCGCCGTTTCTAAATAATAATAAATAATAATTATCGTTGGAACAACTCACACAACGCCATCTGAATCCAATCTAAGCAGAGCTTGAATTATAAATAAATAAATATCGTTGGGACAACTCACACAACGCCATCTGATTCCAAACTAAGCAGAGCTAGTATTATGGTAACCAGATAACAGATAAACATATTTATATATTTTAAAAACATACATATTTTAGATAAATAACACCCAAACAAAGAATAAACCATAGTGCTCATCACACAAAGTTTTATCCTGGGTGAGAATCGAACCCACGACCTCTTGCATACACTCCCACTGCGCCACAGAAGCAGTCGAATTTGTTTCAACAAATGACATTTCACCTGCAAAATTTCCTTCTACGCTTTCTAGTCGTACAATCGAGAATAGTGACCCCAGTTCTTAAATTATGACAACCGTAGTTTATGGAAGCTTATAACAACGAGGTAGTAGACTCGTGCGGGGCGTCCTGGGGAATTTCCTTCAGAGGACTCAACCGGGACTCCCGGCTATAGGCAGGTGGAAGGACACCATGTTGTGTTAGTCTGTAGGAGTCCGGGTCTCAGTAACACAGTAGTCGATAAAAGCAAAGTTCAGGGTTTAAGGGTGGACTGAAAATTTAACCGGCACTAGCCACAAGTTGTCTCTGTTAATTTCGGCAATGCGATAGACGCTAGGTCTTAACTTTTATCAGAGACAGCAAATCTGTTACTACTATTAAAATGAAAGGTCGTAAAGACTATTTCTGTACACTGTAAATCTATTTTATTTATACGTGTAAGTATATTTTTTCGTATTTATTTATACGGTTTATATTTATATGTTGTTTTATAAAATATACATAGTTTCTTCTAGTCACTCTCTACTGTATGTGTGTCGAATGTTAGGTATATCTTTGCTCTCTTACGTACACACTTTTACTTGTTATTTTCGTACTTCTTCATGTTCTCCTGCCGCCAGTCTGATGGGAGATAAATTCTAATAAATATAAATAGTACCATTGTACCTATATGTCTTTCAACTGTCACTAATGTTACCTGGTGTGAACATAAATAAATAAATAAAAAAATATGTTTTACTTGTGGAAATTTCCATGGAACTCGAACCTGCTTAAACCACATAGTCCCTACCTATCTATCTAACGACGGGAGTCCTGGGTAACTACGTAACGGGTAAAAATACCAAGCATTTGTAATAAAACGTTTACTACCTATTGAAAAATAACGTTAATAAACGTTTTACATTCATGTGAAATTGTAAGCATACATACATACATATTGTCACGCCTTTATCCCCGTAGCGGTAGGCAGAGGCATACTATACGCCCACATTTCACCGTATGCATTTTTGTCACACGTAACAGGTGGTGCACATTGCCGTGTTAAAATGGACAGGCGCAGGCTGTGGTGACATGCTGTTGAAATTTTTCATAAGGCCTTCAACTGGGCTTAACGACTGCCATTTTACTGGCAACTGGGATCAACGGCTTAGCGTGCCTTCTGAAGCACGGATAGTAAATTCCACAAGTGGGCACCCATCCAAGGACCAGCCATAGCCAAAGTTGCTTAACGCAGTGATCGTTTACAGAACATACATGTGAAATTAAGAAGCAAAATATGTTATTTATGAATCATTTTAACCTCTGTTAGTACTTATACCAAACAAATTCATTACATTTATAGGTTCTCGGAAAATATCAACATAATTAACATTTAATCTCACGGGGAACTCGTATGAATTTTTCTAGTGAGCTTTTTGTGTGAGCTGTTTTTATTTAATTCCAGGAACACATCATGAATATTTTTTTATTCAACCATTTTCTGTTCAAGTTTCAATAAAAATATATTTTACAAAGAGTAATAAAATTTAACTTGATACATACATTCAAAGCTATTAACACGTCTTTATCCCCGAAGTGGTAGGCCGAGGTATACTATACGCCCATTATTTCACCGTATGCATTTTTGTCCCACGTAACAGGTGGTGAGCCCATTTTCGTGTTGAAACTGACAGGCGCAGGCTGTGGCGACCTGCAGTTGAAATTTTAAAAGCCCCATAATGGCTTTAACTGATTTAACAATTGCCATTTTACTGGCAACCGGGACTAACGGTATAACGTGCCTTCCGAAGCACAGAAACGCTCGCAAATGTAAATGCCACAAAGTGATCACCCAACCAAGGGCCAGCTATAGCGAAAGTTGCTTAACGCAATAGAACTCTTTGTTAGTGGGACCACGAGCGCATCACTCGAAAATTTAGAAACAAATGGCACTAAAGCACTGTGATAGGCGAAGTATTATAGTATAATATAAAAAAAATACTAACTTACGCTGTATCCCTGACGGGGAAGTCAGAGAGGACAGATCGCCAGCCTTCGCGATCCATGCATACTTCTTTCGCTTCTTCAAGATTCATCAATCGCTTCATACACGCACGTAGTATATTATATAATACAAAAATAAAAACAAGGCCTATGTACGAAAGTTGAGTTGTTTATCTGTCTTGTTCTTTGTGTGTATGTACCCAGATAAATAAATTAAAAAAAAAAAAGAATTAATTAATTGAATTAAATTTACTACTACGTCGCTTCAATATTTATTTGACTTTTACTCTAGACATTGTAATAATAACAATAATATTTCAATTGTCTTATTATGGGGACATGAACTAACAAACAAACAAAAGCTATAACTCGGTTACGGCGCCAGGAGGATAAGTCCTACCAACTTTATGCACACGGATATCGGCGATAGAGATTGAGCTTCTAATCATAACTTCTAAAGAAAGTTTCTATATTCTTATAGGCGAATTGATCGAATATACATTGTATACGTTATCACTATTGGTATAACCTATTCTAGTGATTTAGTAAGCTAAAGATTAACTATTCACAGGGTTGAGGCATGAAATTTAGAATAGTGAGATCCATCATAATACCAGCTCAAGAGTCAAAATATATATCAAAACATGAGCCAAATCATTGAGTAGTAAATCGTTGAGTCTAATCATTGAGTCATTACATGGGCCTGATCATTGAGTCGTGCATCACTACTAGATTAATCTACACAAAAACAATTCAAATTAGGTACCTGAAGGGTGGTTACATTACCACGGGATTCGAAATCACATCTGCAGACCGCGACAGGTGCCGTCTCCACGAGAATGACGAGCCCGAAACCACATGGTCAGCATTTATGGCAAATTTCATCCAAGAATAAAGTTAATATAAAAAAAAGTGCTTTTTCAGCTGCAAAGAAAAGAATTAGTTCCATTAGATTTGGAAAAACAATTGGATGTTTGTTCGTGATTTGAACACATAAAGATAACTTACCACTTTTTTAAAGAAAAACCAATAAATCTTGGAGAGCAGGCAAATATTCTATTAACGCCGCTTCAAGCTTCGTAATAAGCTGTAAACAAACGAATAATCTTTCGTCAAAATACTAAAGATCACCAAGGTTAGAAACGTTGTTCCAAAAATCCAAAGTTCTTACCGAAATACATAGTTATTTTGGAATAACCATTTATAAGAATTCACAGGCGTGAACTTACATATACAATTTATAAAAGATTACTTCTTTTTAGCGAAGTTTAAAAAATATATTTACAATCGACATCTTTTTGACGTCAATGTAGCTAGACGAATGCTTGTTCCGTCACCACAGACAAAAGACAGTTTTTTTTTCTTTCCAAGTCTACCCTATGGCATGGAAACTAAAGCAGGCATACAGCCTTACAGAAATCGCAATTTGTTTAAAATCGATGACACACGGAGCGAGAGAGTCAACAATCTACTCACCTCTCTCTCTAAATCTCAAGACTAACAATGACATTCCAATGTGACGTTTTACAACGTTACAACATAAGTAAAAACTTTATTTGACACTCATAATAATCTAAATATAAAATTAAAATTCCACATTACATTCACGCATTAACTCGCAACAATAGAATTCACACACATAATTCTATTCAAAGAAATTGCGAAGAGCGCGTTTACGAGTTACTTCATTCTTTACACCAAGAGAGTTGTAAATGCTCGTACTACCTTTTATTTAGTTGTAAGGGCTAAAAGTCCCTTTTATGGTGCAAGGTTTTCATCTACTTTGCATTATCAACACTTCTCTAAGCTTTTATGCGTTTAACACACGTGCAGTGAAGCGTAAAGAGGAAAGGGTGTTTTTACATTCAAATTTTGTTGTTTAAACACATTTGGCATTGTGGCATGTTCAAATCACAGAATCCAGATCTTGGCTGTCCAAGTGACCTCAGCTGCAAGTGTTATTTTTTCTTGAGTAATGTAAATAAATAAATATCCATCACGCCTTATCCCCGAAGGGGTGGTAGAGGCATATTATATGCCCACTTTTCACCAGACGCAGTTGGACAGACGCAGGTTATGGCTACCTGCTGTTGAAATTTAAGCCCATAAGGCCTTCAACCAGGCTTAACGACTGCCATTTTAGTGGCAACCGGGACCAACGGCTTAACGTGCCTTCCGAAGCACGGAAACGCACGCAAATGTAAATGCCACAAAGTGGTCACCTATCCGAGGACCAGTCATAGTCAAAGTTGCGTAACTCAATCAACTGCGTCTGGTGAAAAGTGGGCATATAATATGCCTCTACCACCCATTCGGGGATAAGGCGTAATGGATATTTATTTATTTATATGTATGTATTTAGAAATTTATAAGTACTTATGTTTATCAGTTATCTGGTTACCATAGTACAAGCTCTGCTTAGTTTGGAATCAGATGGAGTTGTGTGAGTTGTCCCAACGATCCGATAAAATATGTTTTTGTTTAGCATTGTGTAAAATGTCTTGCAAAAAACGTTTAAGTGTCTTAAAAAAATTATAGTATCGTATTACTTCATTCAATGGTTACTTTTATTATTTGTATTTCGTTTATTGTACGTTAAATAAAAAGTTTATTGTGCTTGGCCTGTTATTCATCCAGTGTTCGGTACCTAAGCATGAAAATAAGGACGTCATTTTGTTCACCAATCCTTGCAAATTTCATTTATCAATGTCAGTTTAATATATTAATGTACTCGTGCGTTTACAAAATTCCTTTTATATGAAGTCGATGAATAGCGGTAGTTATTGTCAGTTGTCAGACTTATGAAGTGATGAAGCGTTCAAGTATTTTTCATGAGAAAAAGAAATTGTAAAGTGTTATTGAAATATTAATGCAATATTTGAAAAGAGTAGAAAGTCGTACGCTTGGAGTCTCTAGGCCGTATTCCAGAACATTTCTCATTCCTTAATCGACGCTTGAGGCTAGTTTTTGCCTTATAAATACTACTTTCAAGTGTTTCTTGAGTATTGAGAAACGTTCTGGGATACGGACCTGAGAATTCGTTTGTGATCTTCTGGCACAATCTTCTTAAGAAGAGATAAATATACAATAATATTATGTAATAGTTACTATTATATTTATCTATCACGCCTTATCCCTGAAGGGGTGGCAGAGGCATATTATATGCACTTTTCGCAAGTGTATCGCTATCCCACGTAATAGGTGGTGAGCACATTGCCGTGTTGAAATAGACAGACGCAGGTTGTGGCTACGTGCTATTGAAATTTTTCAAGTCGCCCATATGGCCTTCAACTTTTACTTAATGGCTGCCATGTTACTGGCAACCGGAACCAACGGCTTAACGTGCCTTCCGAAGCACGGAAACACTCGCAAATGTAAATGCCACAAAGTGGTCACCCATCTGAGGACCAGCCATAGTCAAAGTTGCGTAACTCAGTGATCGTTTACAGAACACTGAGACCGCGGGGCCACGAGCGCTTCCTAATACATACATATTATAGATAAATAACACCCAGACACAGGATAAACCATCGTGCTCATCACATAAAGTTTTATTCTGGGTGGGTAGAACCCACAACCTCTTGCGTAGCAGTCTTCTAAACCTCAGAGTTCTTAAATCGATGATATTATAGAACATAAAACGTCCTTTTAAATAAACTAGAGTAACATATTTTTTTTTTATAACGTGGAATGCGTTTACGCGCCGTTATTCCTATTCCACCCATCCGAGGACCAGCCATAGTGAAAGTTGCGTACCTCACCTCAGTGATCGTTTACAGAACACTAAGTCCGCGGGGCCACGAGCGCTTCCATGTTATAGCTACTGAAATGAATATTTTCATTTTAAATTTTTAACGAATTTTAAATTTTTCATTACATACTAACCTTTTTTACTGACTTTTGAATTTGAAATGGCTACCACTCTATATTTTTAGTAGTAAGTATTCCATTTCCGATCTTTTTGGTGTTGCTCTTGTAGTATGTCAAAACCGGTGGGACAAGCGTAGGGTCCAAAAATTCGACAATGGTCAACTTAGTTTATAGAACTTTGCAACACCAGAGGTGATACCGACTGCTTGACCCTGCAAAACCTTCTTAAACCTTCTGAGAACCATCAAATATCCCATACCTGTAGTTGTGAACGTTTTAGAAGTCATTCCACAATCGAGGTATGTTTACAATTTTATAATTTGTACTATTGGACGCCCAAAGTCGGGACAGCGGCTCCGCTCGCGTGAGATTTTGTATCACATTTCTCCTCCATAGCGGTGGAATTTTTAAATTATTGTCTAAATGATGTACCATATATTACCTAAAAATTTCAAATTTCTAGGTGTAAGCGTTTAGGCTGGACGTTGATAGATGAGTGAGTCACTCTAAAATTCTATTAATATAGTCAGATATCTATACTAATATTCAAAAGTTGAAGAGTTTGTTTGTTTGTTTGGTTGAACGTGCTAATTTCAGTTACTACTAGTTCGAATTTAAAAAAGTCTTTTGTTGTTTGATAGCCCATTTATTAAGGAAAGCAATAGGCTATATATCATCACTCTACTACCTAGGACAGCCGAGCAGTCATCATAAATGTCATCAAATCAGACAAATTTTCATCAAAGACGAGATTTAGTGTGGGCAACAGGGTTAGTAACTAGGCTCAGCTAGTATTATATATAGATGGATGGAAAATGTTACGTGTAGGCATTGTAAGTACTTTTCAATATCTAAGTTTCGCAAAAGTTTCGATGTCTATGTACCAAAAAGGTCATATCGTACCAGGAACGAGGAGTTTTATATTAGCTTCGATAGCAATAAAAGGTTGCTTTCACGATTCGATTACATGTTGAAGTTACAATTTTGCCGAAATTACTTTATTGGTAGTTCCGGATTGGGTATTGATTTCTGCCATTTCGATTTGGGGAACGAATTAAACAAAAAACCATTTAGTTGTCGGGTTAATTTCTTTCTAAATTCTGTTCGTGGAAATCGTTTCATCGAGTTCTCGTAGACCAGCTAACTTACTGTTACTGTAAAAGGCATTTCTGTAAGACTATATTTCTGCAAGACTGTAAGAATAATTGGGTTATTGACCATCTCGACACGAGAGGCTGGATTCACGTGTGATCAGTTGGTGAAACTCTAAAAAATATTATTTATTATTTCATCATCTGGACACGCCAGAATTTTTACGCGTGTCCACGTGAAACATAAATTAAATACATTAACGTTTTCGTCAACTGGATATACCTAAGATTTTTGGGAAAAAAGGTACTGAGCATTGAAGTGGTATTATATTTATAGCTTTGGCGAATGGAATGTTGGTGGTGAGTATAATAGCGATATTTGGACACGTTTCTGGTGGGCACCAGCTGGACCCAGCTGTTACCTGTGGAACGCATCAGCGCGTTAAGCATCTTACGGTGTGGTGATAGAAATGGCATCAGTTGATGGTGGAGCCAAATTACAAAAGTAATAATACTTCATCTGCAATTTAAGTTAAACTTGAGGAAATAATATGAACACGAAAAAAAATGCTTATTTACAAGGTTTATAACATTTAAAGGTTATCAAACTTGTTTAAGGAATCAGTTGAGGATGGAGCATTGCAAGCCAATGATAAATAATAAATACGGTGTGGCTGTGCCATGGACATTTTTTACGTGCAAAATACGTCTTGTAACGGATTTCATTTCGACAGATAATATTTTTGTAAAGAAATCTCAATCATCAGCAAAATAACCTCAAAATGACGGTGCTGCCTTGTTCACTGCTCACGCAAACAACTGCTCTATGTGGATTATAAATTTGAAACTATTGCATTAAATTTTTTATTATATTACACGCCTTCCCTACATTTTACGGCTAATAAAAAACTAATGACATGAATTTCCAAAGATATGAAATCGAAATGTATTTGTTTGCCATCGAATTTAAAACTTTTTACAGTCACCAGCAAATCTTGCAGTCTAGACTGGAATATTGATGTTGGGAATTTAGCATAACTAGCATGTTTTCTGAATTTTAAAATTTAAAAATCCCTACATTCCTTCTATAGCCTGCTCAGTAGCTTAAAACCTCACCAAGATCTTTTGGATTCAAGGTAACCAAGTGATCTACGAATGAATTAGATTTAATTATTAAATAATAAGGTATTTAAATCTTTGTAGGCCATACATTATACTTATGGTAAGCAAATCCAGGACAGTGAACAGTACTTAATTATTGAGCTTGTCGCTGCACACGGATATTCCTGCATGGCATTTCTGCTACTGGTATTGACAAGCCGTAGAATAGAACCAGAATGACTGTTTTATAGCTGTTAAAATGATAGTAGACTTTTAAAAATGCAACGGATTAGCGGCTACTGGCGCGGAACGTGTTAGTAGAACTCATCGGCCGACCGATAGAAGTTTATAGGAGTACGATTGTGATAGTTGACTACGAACAAAAGTCAAAATTGTACCGGTGGCTTTCTATTGAGGGACGATTACGATATTTTTCTGACACGATTAGTAGACTTGGCCCCCTGTTTATCGATTTCTTTGATGTCATCATTTGATATAAGCCGATTCAGTCCGTCACTGTTTTTTTACTTTATACAAAGATAGGCAAGATATTTTAATGTGCACGTTTGTTCATTTCTGTGTCACGTAATGGCATATCATTCTGGTTATAACGGACACGTCTATATCCCATTACAGCGTAAGTACTCGTACATCTTAATTTCTAACTGAGATTACGTTTACGCTTCATTGAATAGATTAATTTGTCGGATTCACGAATAGTACATCTATTACTAACTTGGTTGAGAGATTAGGGATCTATCTTTGAGACTTAGTAACCAAATTGCCAATTCCAGAGATAAGGGACGATATTGGTCCTTTATTGTTGTTGATTTAACAGTTACAAGATTAGTATATAACTACGTTTCGGCTCGCTATGATGGCCGTTGTGACGTTTGTCCTTTCATGAAGTTTCGTATTAATTTTAATGACATATATATGTAGAAATATGTGAATAGTCGACTACATTAGAGGGACTACGGTAGAAAATACGTACAATACACGTACTTATGTAAAACAAGTAAAATATCATCACTATTGTAATATGTCAAAACGGCCATCATGGTGTGCCGCTAGCATAACTTCTTCAAATAACTTGGCTTTTTTTTGCACATACCCACGCTATCGTACGGAAACGAATGTGAATATCTCAATTTATACACGAATTCATTAATTAGAATCAATCGTGTTTGATTGATGTAAAGCAACAACAAATTAAAACCAGGTATGTACTTTCAAACAAATAGGGGTACTACCCGCTAACTCAGTTTTCTGTAAAAGATCACTGCGTTAAGCACTTGCTCTGTAGCTGGTCCTTGAATGGGTGACCACTTTGTGTCATTTACATTTCGAGCTTTTCCGTGTTTCGAAGGGCAAGTTAAGCCGTTGGTCACGGTTGCGAGTAAAATGTCAGTAGTTAACCCCAGGCTTTAAGGCGCGACTTCAAAAATTTTAACAGCAGGTCGCCACAGCCTACGCCTGTCCATTTCAATGGGCTCACCACCTGTTACGTGGGACAAAAATGCATACAGTGAAATGTGAGGGTGGAGTATGCCTCTGCCCACTACTTAAGGAATAAAGGCGTGTCAATATGTATGTATGTAAGTATTTTATACGTTACCCAGAAGTTAGAAAGCACTTTGAATACAGTCCTTAAACTCAAAGTACCGTCAGCACTCAGCACATTTACTTGACACAACTTGAGAATTGTTCACTTTAGCAGTTCAGGTGTTGCCTACTTAGATTTCACAGTTATCCTATAAATTTAATGTTCATTAACTTTGTTAACAAATTAAGTATGAGTTTATAGGCCGAAATCTCAATTTATATACTACTAAATGAATGTGTAACACTTCTGAGTGTCGGTTACATATTCATAAGATTTGATTTACTAACCTTATTTTTATATACACCCCTTTTGTGGAAACAAACTCAATTTTCACAATACTTTAGTTATAACTCTAAACTTATTTGTCTAATTATTTAATATGTTAAAACATTTAATTCTGTTTGTTTTTGTTCTGAACGACATGAGTTTGACGTTGTCAAAACTGTCACGGTCGTTTCGACTCTTTTGGCGCGTTCTTAAATTAACGCGGGCGTCTATGGTGTCTTTCAGTTTGGTGCTGGACATTGAACTTAGATAGATTGGCTGTCCTGACTCACATCCACCCATAATGTGTTGCGTGAGGTGTGACAAACAGGAATAGTAAGGTTTTCGTGTTGTTTTTGTTTATTCTGCCAAATTTTTGTCAAGGCTGTATAGGCCGTATGAGTTTAGCCTGCCGTAATCGAGCGAAAGAAAAGAAAGGAACTCGTCCCTTTTGCTACGACATGGCGTCATGAGAATATGCCTGTCATGGTGATTTAATTCGGATTAACATCCGGAGAGTCTATAAATCAAATATGGATACACAATTATTGTTGCTATGAGGTGAGAATATTTGTTTCTTCGTAATCGGTAAGATTACTTGGCCTTTGCGAATAATATGTTCTTACGATGGTTGTACTTATTTCAGTCTGCTTTTCAAGAGACTTAGCAAATAACATAAAAAAGGATGATGATAGAAGGATCTAGTTAAAACCCCACTGAAATAAGTGGTAAGTTAAAACTATATAATCTCTTAGACTGCATTCCTTAACAGAATGTTGAGGGTGATAGTGATTTTTATTACAAATAACTAATGTCTGTAACTTTTCTATTGTTACAGGGTTTTTTTTTTGATTATTTTTAACATAATATTTGATAATTTAACGTGTTTCACGTTCTCTGCATTCTACATTTTTACTCCTGGTGAATGTCTGTAAGATGACTTAAAGTAAGCTGAGACAATGTGCAAAGAGGATATTTTTCTCTACTCTGGTTACCTACTACCTGGACTTCTAGAATAGGAAGAGATGTGAAGGACTTGGATGTTCCCCAACCTTATATCCAGATAAGTAGTAATCTTTAATTAGTTTCTATGTATAATAACCAGGTAAAGGCCAGTTACACATATTTTATAATCTTTTTATTATCACAAAGGAATATTAATGTGATTTTTTTTTTTACCTTGTTATGTTGTAGTGTATGATGATGATGATAGGAAGCGGTGTTGTGTGTTAACAAAACTCAGAGATAGTTTAAATGTATGTCTGTATATAATTTAGATATTTTAAGGCATCTGACAACTGCTTTAATATTTGTCATTTTAGGCCACGCCCCTTTCTATACTTTGGTTTAAATTTTTATTTGTACTAAATATAAACTTATTTTTGAGTGACCATATATATATGGATCCCACTATGCATGACTAAGCCATTTCTTTTTACTTTCAT
This sequence comes from Thumatha senex, assembly GCA_948477245.1. Lineage (NCBI taxonomy): Eukaryota > Metazoa > Arthropoda > Insecta > Lepidoptera > Erebidae > Thumatha > Thumatha senex. The sequence continues at coordinate 20,967,122 of OX419741.1, read as the reverse complement.
TTATGTATATTCATGTCTACGTATGGATATAGTTTAAATAAATATAATTAATAAGTAGATACATGAGGTATTTTAATACTCGTTCGAATTGAAAAAATATTCTTGTGTTTGACAGCCCATTTACCAAGGGAGGCGATAGGTATATATATAACTAGGTGACTGAGGTAACTAAAGATATAATAGAATAACACATAACATACTTTCACGCCTTTGTCCCCGAAATGGTAGGCAGAGGCGTACAAAAAGCCCACGTTTTACAGTATGTTTTGCTTTTTTTTGTCCGATAAAATAGGTGAGTCCATTGCCGTGTTGAAATGGACAGGTGCAGGTTGTGGCGACCTGCTGTTGAAATTTTTCGACCCAGTTGAATGCCTTATGGGATAAGGCATTCAACTGGCTTAACGACTGCCATAGTACTGGCAACCGGGACCAACGGCTTAATGTGCCTTCCGTAGCACGGAAACGCTCGAAAAATATAAATGCCACAAAGTGAGGAGGAGCCATAGTGAAAGTTGCTTAACGCAGTGATTGTTTACAGAACACTACGTCCGCGGGGCCACGAGGAATAATAGAATAAGATATAAGTAATAGCTTAATGACGCTATAAGTAATTTGGAAAATTCTTTTTTTTACAAAATGTATGCTTTCAAGGTTCAAGGTCCTATTTTAATATATCAAATGGAATTGTAATTTACGATTCAGATCTGCACCATGTGATTTAATGTTGTGTATTGTAATAGTAGTAATGTGTATTGAGTTTAATAAAAAAAACAAAATTAAATATAATAAATTGTTATATTCAACCAATCATGAAGCATGGAGAGAATGTTACTCAATACTCAAGAAACGCTTGAGGCTAGTTTTTGCCTTAAAATACTACTCTTAAGTGTTTCTTGAGTATTGAGTAGCGTTCTAAAATACGGCCCTAAGTGGAATAGTTCTCCCATACCCGTTTACTAAGGTTGGTTAATGCGAATGTTCTCAAAACAGTCTCCCAAATTATATAGAAGCGATTTACGATAGCGATAAACGAAAATACAACGATAGCGTTTACCGCTACCGACATACAATTACATTACATTGTATTTATTATTACATTTCTATTCTCTTATTTACTAAAAAGACGCTCTGGTTATTTCCCTTCATTGGAAAATTATTGTTTCGTACTGTCCACCGGAGATTAAAAGCGAAATGAATGTTTTAACTAAAATGAGTAAACAAAATAAAAGTATATACAATATTCGGTTCAAATATTCTACCTATTCGATTATTGTCTTAACGTGAACTAATTAGTGTTGCCTTTTCTTAATCCTATGGTTTTTGAAAGGAAGTAACTATTATCTGTAAAGAATTATGAATGTAGAAGCTATTGTTGTGAACAGTGGCATGTATCAGAATAAACAAGAGTTAAGATATCTAGTGATTATATCACTTGTGTTCTGCGTCCGCATACCTAACAATATTTATATTTTTATGGCTATAATTATGGACTGGTTGACGCTCCGCACGCGTGGTGAAGTTTTTCCGTTCCCGTTTCTTGTTCCCGGTATAAAAGTATCCTATGTGTTACTCTGATGTGTAAGCTATATATTTGTAAAGTTTTTTTCAAAATCCATTTAATAGATTTTGCATGAAAGAGAAACAAACATCCACATATACTTACAAACTTTCGCGTTTATAATATTAGTAAGATTTGCAGCAATTTGGGGTCTCGGAATTACTAAATTTATTGATATTTGATGGGGGTGAGGCCGCCTGATGGAAAGCAAAGTTGACGACGACTCGTGATTGAGGGCCGCTATCATAGCAAAGCCTAGTAATATCCCTTTTCACAAAAACCCACCGTCCAACTGCCGAACCCTAAACATAACGCAAGGGTTTACTTAGCTCCTCAGTTCATAAAACTGTGCCACATGGCACATTTGAGTACCTGCACCATTGTCTTGTCCGTTGTTCAGTAGGTGCACCGAGTGCAGATGATGGGGCCCAAGTCAATATTACTTGCACACCTGGTTTAGCTTTTGTCGTCATATATTATTGTAATATTGTATTTTGTATGTAACCTTTACAGTAGATTGCATCAGAATTTATAATTTCGAAAGTTTTAAGCTTAATGTACAAAATCAAGGCGTCTTCTTTTAAGTAATGATTACTTGTACCAGGAATGTAATGAATGTGTTGTTCCAAATAGTTCTAACCTTTTAGATTGTGATAGTGGTCATCAGGATGTGGCGAGCTATGCATTAGAAAGTCATTAAAAGAAGCAAAACACAGGTTTGTTTCGTCTTGACTGCTATTACATTAAACAGAGTTTTTATGTCAGTTGAATGTTTATTTTAAGGTATTAAACTACAAATGGTGATTAGGCTTTAACTAGTCAGATACATTTACCTTTCCATAAAAATAACTAACTTTCTTAACGCTATATCCCTGACAGGGTAGTCAGAGAGGACATATTGCCAGGCTTCGCGATCCATGCATAAAAATAAAAGAAATATACGAAAAATTATGGATATTTTTGTCAACAAAACGGCCAGTTTGATAGTATGAAATATATTTATTTTTACATTAAAATTAAACAATAACTAGCGTATCATTTCCTCTTACTTCTATTTTATTTTCACAAGTACAGTACTTAATTTTTTAATGATATTCCGATTTAAACTTAACCCAATTGTTGAAACTACAGCAAACTCCAAACAAACTGGTCACCAGTTTGTTCGTGATATTCTGTTTGTGATACCGAGATTATCGTGATATATATATTATTGGACCGGAGATTAATGTACACTATGTATCATATCACAGACGTACAATACGATTGCAGCATAACTATGGCATGGATTTAGAACGTGATAAACTGACGCCTATAAATCAAAATAATGGTAAAAAGGAAGAATATTTTATCGAATGTTTGCTTATGTTGGATTTATGGTTGAACTGATTGACGTGGAAATCGAAACTTTGAATAGTTTTATTACAGGCATAGATATAAAAAGCATAAATACGGTCTTCGGTACATTGCACACAGTTCTGGACTTAATCTTTTTAGTTTTATTTTCACAGAGCTCAAGTAAACGGTATTAATGCGCAAGCAACTATGAACATGTATCATTTGCTATCTAGTACTACGAACCGAAGAGTGGGCGTCGTGATATAGCCCACACTTAGTCGTATTTAGCGAAGCGAGACTATCCCGACGCTCGCCTATAAGTTTATTAAATTATACAAAGAAATGTATATTTTAAATACTCAGTTGTTTATGATTGTATAATGTTGAAAAGTGTTACCTGTTCTGCGTGAACATAGGCCTTTAATCTATTTTCCAATTTTTTATGTAAGTCCAGTAGTAGTTCGAAAAATACTGCTTATACGCAGAATATACTATAAACTACTAAATAACTGTATACTCTTTTACAACAAGCTTCCCTGTGACCTGAGAAATTTATATTAAATAAATTTAAAAAGTATATTAAAAGAAAGCTTTGTGAAAAAGGTTATTACTCTATTAAAGACTATTTACAAGACAGGGATGCCTGGAAATGATATACTGGCAAATAAAATATAAGTCATAAAATACATAATTAAAGTATTAAATTGTAAATAGGCCATAAAAAAAAAGCCTTCCTAAGTTTCTTGCCGGTTCTTCTCAGGTGGGCGTTCCGAACCGATGGTTACTTTAAATTTATTATTTTTTCTTTAGTTTTAATGTATGACATTTTGTAAGCGCCGTTGAAATGGTCTATGCAAAATAAAGATATTTTTATTTTATTTATTTTATTAAAATAGTTAGCTATACCTATTATTATAAGTAAAGTTATTACAGCTGGCTTTTAATTTCTATCATCTATCGAGGTACGTTCAAATTATATGATTTCGTTCAGTAAATTAAGCTTAAAATAATAATAAACATTCATCCACCCTTACAAACATTCGCATTGATAATATGAATTAGTTATTTATTAGATTAATTTTCTCTACAAAAGATATATAAGTGAAGAATTAAGCGCAATTTACGTAAGTTGAAGATTACTGACTACTTATTTTCCTCTGTGAGAACAACTCTATCAATTTGAACAACACTGCCCATAAAAACACAAAGGCGAAAACTGACGTCATACACCACGTGTTCCTTTCTCACGAACTCCGCAATTCATCTCCAGTGAATAACCTTACAAGCCTATGTATGTATTATGAATACTTCAGACAAATAATAGTTTCACTTGAATTTACTAGTTCAGTCGTGTGTACGGAATTTGATTCGCTCAAACTATTACGAGAAGCCACTCTCTTGGTACAAGTTACTTAGTATCGGAGGGCTATTCAGTATATATTAAATTAGTCAAACACAACATGGTGTATGACGGAATAATGAAGTATTTACATGACAGAAGCCTCTTAAGCAGGAAATGTCAACTTTACTGTGGCCTCTTCAAAGTATAGAGCTTCTAGTAAATCAGAGTTCAAACTCTATGGGCCATATTCCAGAACGTTTCTCAATACTCAATCGACGCTTGAGACTAGTTTTTGTCTTATAAATACTACTCTCAAGTGTTTCTTGAGTATAGATAAACGTTCTGGAATACGGCCCTATATATGTGTCCGCTTTTGATTATACAGAACATAGGTACTTATAAAAAGAACCTACGGCTTTGCTTATTTAATTCCATCGTTCATAAATTCTACAATAATGTAGAAATATTTGCACGATTTGTTGACATTTATGATTACTGCTCCGCTCTCCAGGGTAGTACCGTGATGATATATAGCCTTTCTCTATAATTGAGCTATCTAACACAATCATATTTTTTCAAATCCGACCATTAGATCCTGAGATTAGCGCGTTCAACCAAACAAACAAACAAACTTTTCAGCTTTATAATATTAATATACAGACATGAAGAACAATAATGGAGTAAAGAACCGTACATAAGTCGGTGAACCGGATATCCTGCTTCCAGCTAACCACTCGACCGTGTCACTCTTATCTGCGTCTGGATTCGGTCTTTCATTGTTTTTGTGCACATAGGTATATTAAAGCGGGAAGGGGATAATAAGAACAGTTATATCTGGTATTATACAAATATGACATACCTGGGAGATACTGCCATAATTCATTTACTCTATGAGAGTAAATGAATTATGGCTTTTTTATTTTTATGAGAGTATTGTACACAGGAAAATTTACAAGTGCGGACGCTTGCTGTATATTATTTTCTAAAACTAGTGCATTTATCTTGTTTTATGTGCGGGAGTGGTGGTTTCTTGGATAAAAAAGTTGTGTAACTTTGTCTTTCACTATAGCAATAGTGAAAGACAATGATATGTATACAGTGAAATGTTAATTTCTATCTTGCCGCGTAAAATCCACTGATAACCTCAGTATAACAACCACCATTATACTGAGGTGAGACTGACCTTGACTTAAGACTGGACTTGACTAAGACGTAGAGGATGGGGACATTTTAGATGATAAATATATATATTGTGGGACACTTTTCACACAGCGCCATCTAGCCCAAACTAGCTTGTGTTATGGGATCTAGATAACTGATAAACATACTTATATATTGCTAAATACATACATAGTATACATAGGAAACACCCAAACTCCGAAACACACATTTGTGGATCACACATTTGTTCCGACCCGGGACCTCTTGCTTAGCAGTCGGATACACTCCCACCGCGCCACAGAGCAGTATATAATAAGAAAGAAGATTAAAGAAATATGAATTAAGATTCGGCTTAAAGGTCTTAGTGACCAGGCCATAAAATAATTACAAAAAAATCACTCTATGGTCACCTGTGGCATAGAATAAGGAGAAGTAAATTCCAGTACACATCTTGTAAGGGGGGTCACCAAGATCTCTGAAATCTAGAGGACCTCCCCTACTAGCGATGCACCTGCAGACAAATGGGCTAGGTAATGACAAAGGCGCTCTTACGGCAATGGGAAGTCAGCACCAAAACAAAACAATAGCTGCTCTTACCAGGCAAATAAAAGTAAGAAAGAACGAATGAAACTTATATAGGCATATGTATATGTTTATATTATTTAGTTTATATTAGTTGTAAATTAAATAGGATTGACATTATAATATGTAATGTTTTCTACTAATATTATAATGTCAATCCTACTTAATATTGTAAACGCGAAAGTTTTTCAGTATGGATAGATGTTTGTACCTCTTTCACACAAAATCTACGGAATAGATTTTAATGAAACTATACAATAATATAGCTTACACATCAGAAAAACACATAGGCTACTTTTTATCCCAGGAACAAATTCCAGTGGGAAACGGGAACGGGAAATCTTCACCAAGCGTGCGGAGCCGCGGGCGTCAACGAGGACTATAATTTTATAAAGAGGAAAGATTTGTAAGTTTGTTTGTAATGAATAGACTCTGAAACTGAGAAAACTCGCATTTTTTTGCTCTAAGTCTACTTTGCTAATAATTACTGATTCTGTAGCACGTAATTATAACAAAATGTCGAATACTAATAACATGATAATGACGCGTAAGGCCTTGGCTCATCAACAATTCTTCATTCATTCATAATTCAACAATTCAACAACCACGCTTCAATTAACGTTGAAAGAGTTACAGATTTTGAGTCAGAAGTGCGATAAACCGAACAAGGAAAGGGACGAAAATGAGTTAGAACTGCTAGGTATTTTAAGTAAGAACGGACAGCTCAAAAAAGAACTGGCACAGTTGCATTCACTGTATACTGATACCTTACAGGATCGGGATAGGTTACAACTTATAGTTGACAGTTTTGACTCATGTAGGGAACATTATGAACAAACTCTGCACCAAATTAGAATACTAAAAGAGGAGCTACAACGATCGGAAATCAAAATATCGCAACTAGAAGACGAGAAACAGAGCACAGTGGTTCAATCTAATCAGAGTTTGTTCGATGAACTGATGGCTACAAGCTTAGATACTGCTACAGCTCACCCTTCCATTGTCATAGACCTCACTTCTGATGATGAAACCGGGGGCTGTTCTAAATCATTAAAAATTATAGAAAAAGAATAAGTTAAAGAAATATTTAAAAATTAAAAAGTTTAATACTAAATCTAAAAAAATGATACATAAATACAAGTTTTTTATAAATAGCATGTCACTTAATAGACAGAGATTGCAACTGATTGACCAGGTAAATATGTATATGTTAGAACTTGATACTGTTGCACAACAGTACAAAACTGATACACAGGCCCTTCAATGTCAGATTGACCGACTTCAAGACTCTTTGAAATCAATTTCATATAAATATGAAACAGCAGAGAAACAGAGTAGGGAACAAGTGTTAGCCATAGGTAAATTAGTAACTTCATGTCATTGTCAAAATGACCAATTGATGTCCGCAGGCCATGTTCCCTCCTCACCCTTGAGTTGTGAAAGAATTAGATGCAATGATGAATTTTCACCAATTAAAACTGTGTGCAGTGTGGATAATAGTATATTAAGTTCAAGTAGTAATTGAATAGAAAAGTTGCAAATAAAAAGTGATGCATAGACCATAGTCTATTGCGATGAAATAGGTAAAAATTTTGGACATTATTTATCACAGTTAAGTCATTCTGTAATAAATCATACATATCCAGGAGCTTCATACTCTCAAATTATAGATTTTATATTGACTGGTACACACTGCATGCAGTCTACTATAGTGGTGCTGGTTGGATGAAGAGGCAATATTAAAAGTGACAAACTTTTAAAAATTTTTGATAAGTTATCGAGTCTGCAAGTAAAACAAGTAATTTTGTCCACCTTACCATACAGCACTGCTATGAGCCACAAAGAAAATCACTTAAGATACAAATTAAATATGAAACTACATACCATGGTATCATATTCCAAAAAAAATGAATTGTTCGATTGGAACATAATTTTCAATAATAATAGTTTGTTGACATTAGATAGATATTTTCTATCAAAATTTTTACAACCTTTGTTGTTGCTATCTAATTTTTTAATTATTCAAGCCAAATTATTGGCAAGTACAACTGCTTTTATTGAGCAGGATAGTTTTGATACTTCACATTTGGAAAATGAAATTCCAAAAAACTAGTTTATAGGACAACAGATAATAAATCTGGCCAGTTGACTTTGGCCCCTGAAAATAATCTTAGTAAAAATATTGTTTTTATAAACCTGATGCACCATAATGTTAGAGGTTTAATAAATGGTAAAGATTTAGAGTTAGAGCTATACATTAATGGAAATTCTATTTATATTTTTTGTGCTACAGAGCACTGGTTAAAAGATCATCAAATCACATTGTTGAACTTCGTAAATCACCAGGTTGCTAGCTCGTTCAATAGAAAACATTCTAAACGTGGAGGCTCTTTAATATTAATTAATAAAAACTTAAAATTTAAAGAACGTAAAGACTTAGTAGCCCTCTCCATTGAGCGAGTTATTGAGATTGCCAGTATTGAATTTGAGCATTTCATCTTGTTAAGCGTATACAGTCCCCCTAAAGCTCCATACATTAAATTTGAAGAAAAGCTTGAAGAAGCACTGTTCAAATGCCAATGTTCTAAGAAATCTATAATAGTTTGTGGAGATTTTAATGTTGATATATTAGATACATCATTAACTCCATCAGAGAGAAATAAAATGAAAAATTTATTTAAATCCTTTAATCTGCATAGTACATTCTTAGAACCCACTCGTATTACAGCCACCACTGCAAAATGTATTGATAATATTTTTACTGATATTAAACCTATAGATAAAGGTATTGTGGATCCTGTGGAGTCAGATCATCGTGGCCAATGGATAAAATTTCCTAAAAGTAGTAACAAAGTCAGCAAAAAACAAATTAAATATGTACCAATTAACCAAAGTCGTTTGAATAATTTTAAAGAAAATGTATTAAAGAGATTACCATATCTACCTAACTTCACTTGTGTAGACCAGTCATATAAACACTTATTTAATTTGATTAAAGATGAGTTTGGCAAAGTTTTTACCTCAAAAACACTACATATTGGTGGTCGTCCTGTTTTCAGTGACTGGGCAACACCAGGTATCTTTAAAAGTAGAAATAAATTATTTGAATTATATTCAGAAAAATTATATAATTTTAGGCAAACCTTTCAGGAATATGTTAACAATTATTCAAAGATATTTAAACAAACGTGTCATCTTGCTAAGTCAAACTTCATTAAAAATAAAATTTCTAATTCTGTAAATAAAATAAAAATGACTTGGAACATCATTAACTCTGAATGCGGTAGATCTTTAGTGACTGAAAGGGATTTCCACTTAAAAGTAAATGGTTGCCATGTTACAGGGGGCCTGGAAGTGGCGACGGAGTTTGAACATTTTTTCAAAAATGTACCTATCTTGACAACAAAATCTCTCCAAGCATCTTCCAGTTCCGCTGAACTTTTATTAGAAGAATCTGTTCTTTGTTGCAGGGATGCATTTGTATTCACAGATATTTGTGCTCTGGACATTGTAAAAACATTTAAATGTGTCGAAATTAAGAAAACCGCGGACCTTTGGGGATTATCGGTCAAAACTGCATCATGTATAATTGAGGTAATTGCGCCCCATCTAGCAACTGTGTTTAATGACTGTGTTTCTAGTGGTACATTTCCTGATTTAATGAAACACAGCAAAGTCGTTCCCTTGTTCAAGGCTGGCAGCGCTACAGAGCCGTCTAATTTCCGACCAGTGTCAGTGCTGCCAACTTTGAGCAAAGTATTTGAAAAAATAATCTTGAATCAAATGCTATCCCATTTTAATGTCATAAAATACTTCATGCGAATCAATTTGGGTTTAAGAAAGGGCGCTCAACTTCCGATGCTGGTGTTGAGTTATTAAAATGTATTCATGAAGCTTGGGAAGACAAGCACGATGCATTAGGTATATTTTGCGATCTATCAAAGGCTTTTGATTGCGTTCAACATGAAACGCTGTGCAAAAAATTACACCACTATGGAATAAGAGGCAAAGCTCTCGACCTTCTGTCTTCATATTTGAACAATAGAATACAGAGGGTCGATATTAATGGTACATGTTCTGTAGGATCGATGGTTACAATGGGTGTGCCGCAAGGCTCGATACTTGGGCCATTCTTGTTCCTCATTTATATTAATGATTTACCATTTTATGTAGGGGACAGGAATAGGATTGTTTTGTTTGCAGATGACACCTCATTAATTTTTTAAATAAAAGACAATTAGATAACTATGACGATGTAAACAATGCAATTGCAAGAGTAGTTCATTGGTTCAGCTCAAATAATCTTTGCCTTAATGAATATATATATATATATATCCATCACGCCTTATCCCCGAAGGGGTGGCAGAGGCATATTATATGCCCACTTTTCACCGTGTGGATTCCTGTCCCACGTAATAGGTGGTGAGCCCATTGCCGTGTTGAAATAGACAGACGCAGGCTGTGGCTACCTGCTGTTGAAATTTTTTAAGCCGCCTATAAGGTCTTCAACCAGGCTTAACGACAGCCATTTTACTGGCAACCGGGACCAACGGCTTAACGTGCCTTCCGAAGCACGGAAACGCTCGCAAATGTAAATGCCACAAAGTGGTCACCCATCCGACGACCAGCCATAGTGAAAGATGCGTACCTCTGTGATCGTTTACCGAACACTGAGACCGCGGGGCCACGAGCGCTTCCAAATCGCTTCGGTCGCTTTAAATATTGCCTTAATGAAAATAAAACTAAATGTATAAAATTTACTCTACCAAATGTAAAACAAGTTGCGGCCAATGTTCAACTGAATGGACAAGTGTTAGAGTTTGTAGAATCAACTGTGTTCCTCGGTATAACTATTGATGCCAATTTGCAGTGGGGCCCACACATAGAAATGACAGCCTCTAGATTAAGTTCGGCTGCATACGCTGTAAAAAAGATCAGGACTCTAACAGATGTGGATGCGGCTAGAATGGTTTACTTCAGCTATTTTCATAGTATTATGTCTTACGGTATTCTCATTTGGGGGAGTGCTGCAGATTTAAATATTATTTTTGTTCTACAAAAGCGGGCTGTACGCGCTATTTATAATTTGGGCCCCAGAGTTTCTCTCCGAGAAAAATTCAAAGAAGTAAATATTCTAACCGTACCATCACAATACATTTTTGCCAATCTTATGTATGTCCAGAAAAATCTATCACAGTTTTCTAAACTCTGTGATAAACATAATATAAACACTAGAAATAAAAATAATCTTTCAGTCCACCACAGTCGACTACATAAGATTGGCGATTTTTTCCAGGGTAACTGTATACGCTTTTACAACAGGCTTCCCTGTGACCTGAGAAATTTACCATTAAATAAATTTAAAAAGTTTATTAAAAACAAGCTTTGTGAAAAAGGTTTTTACTCCGTTACAGACTATTTGCAGGACAGGGACGCCTGGAAATGATCTGCTGGCAAAGTGAAATAATATTAAATTGTAAATAGGCCATCAAAAAAAAGCCTTCCTAAGTTTCTTGCCGGTTCTTCTCAGGTGGGCCGCGTTCCGAACCGGTGGTCGCTTTAAATATTTTAAATAGTGTATGACATTTTGTAAGCGCCGTTAAAATGGTCTAAGCAAAATAAAGATATTTTTATTATTTTTATTTTACTATTAGACTGATTTTAAGAATTCTTTTACCATTAGGAAACTACATTCTTCTTGATTAACATAGGCTGTATTGGATGTTCAAAATTTTAGGGTTTCATACAAAATCTTGAATAGGAAAACTTCACCACCCAAGCAAAGCAGCGGGCATCATCTAGTATTTTATACTTTAATATAATTATACAATAACTTAAATTGATTTTAACAGGTATACCTCCCAAAAAAGACTGGGAAGTTAAATGGGCGAAAAATAATTGCAATTCACGGCCTTAACCTAATTGCTCCTGAGACGTAGATAAATGACCATCCAAATTGTGACACCCATCAGCCGTCACACTGATTAAGGTAACACAGTAAGGGAAATTTAATGAAAGGTATAATATATTTAGACGAGTTTCCTAATTTAATGAAGAAAATGGATTTTGCATAGAAACATCTCTCTCTCTCTTACAGATTTATAGACTTTTCCTCTAAGAGGTAGGCAGAATATAAAATAAATGGTTGTGAACATTAATCGTAGCAGATTTTAACGTAGGTACCAACCAGACTTAAAACGTACTTAATATTTTACCATATCAAATGCAACACAAGTTTTACAACCCAAGTAGAACATAAAACTTATATATTTTCAGCAGTTTCTTCACAGTGCTAATAAAGTAGGTAAGCTAAACTGTGCTGCACTGATATAATTTTACTGTGGGTACGTACTAAACAAACCCAGCACATTGTTCTAAATAAAACAAGCTGAATCTAAGAACGGCCATCTGCCACTCTCATATTACCTGCTGTATTGCATATCTAAAAAGAAAAAAAGTGTGTATGTACTTATATACCCGCGTTAGAATTTATACTGCTTTAGTAATACGAATAAGAAGTTATACTGATTTCATCACATATATCACAACACTTTTTGTAACAATAATCATAAATTAGTAAGAAAAAAAAACCATCAATAGAATGAAATCTATTTTGAATGTTGTATATATAAGTTGTCATGGAAACACTTATCAGCTAACTTCAGGGTGTTTATAAGTTGTCATGGAAACACTCATCAGCTAACTTCATGGTGTCGGTTGTTTAAAACTACTTACTCTCGTCGCTTTTCCCTAACGCGCCAAAAGAAGTACAACTTCAAAAATACTCTCTGGTCTGACATTGTTCTTCTTCATCTTAGTGTTCTCCCGATTAGCTTATATTCAAAGCGAACCTGGATTTGAATCTGGGGTCCACTTTAATTTGGCTGATAGAAGCAGCTATTGTTTGACTTTTCGTTTTTGGCATTATTGGGAACAACTGCCGATCGACCACCCAACCCAAAAAGGCGCCTCCATCGTTGTCTCGTCTGTTAATCAGCAGATGCACCGCTAACAGGTGTGGTCGTTTGGGCCCCTGGAGACCTTGGTGGGGTCCTTTATACCCAATGCCCTATTATATCTGCACAGACCTTATCTATATAGTATGAGATTTTTTATATGTTAAGTTGTTCCGGCTCGCTGTGGCCCCGCTTATACAATGTTCTGTAAACGATCACTGCGTTAAGCAATTTTCGCTATAGCTGGTCTTTGGACGGGACCACTTGTGGCATTTACATTTGCAAGCGTTTCCGTGCTTCGGAAGGCACGTTCAGCCGTTGGTCCCGGTTGCCAGTAAAATGGCAGTCGTTAAGGCAGGTTAGGCCTTGTGGGCGGCTAGAACATTTTCAATAGCAGGTCGCCACAGCCTGCGCCTGTCCATTTCAACACGGCAATGAGCTCACCACCTGTTACGTGGGACAAAAATGCATACGGTGAAATGTGGTAATATGCGTCTGCCTACCACTTCGGGGAAAATGACACTGTGTATGTAATTATCAAACTAATCAAATTTTCATTCACAATTCTATTCTGTAACTTCCAATTATGTTAATCTACTTCTGAAGCTAAGTGCACCAATACATCGTAGGAGTAAACTGTCATAATTGAGTTTCAGTTTTAATATAGCCCGTGAAAGTTTGTTGTTTGGACTCCAGCTACTTTCAGTTTCATATAGAAAGGAAATATATCTACTAGACGTGTGTGTATCAGTATGTATGTAACTAACTAGCGTGGCGCAAATTGCCCGTACCTCTTTCCCACAGGAACACGTATTCGGGATAAAAAGCTTCTAAATCGCATCACTAGAGATTACCTCCTACAAGCCCACAAACTCACAAACTTTACCTAACTATTTATAATATTAGTATAGGTAATAAAAATACAGTTATAAGTTGCCTCACAAATGCTTGTAAACAAGTTATAATTTAAAAAAATCGTTTTATTAGTGCACTCTTAGGTACGCCGCTTAAGTAAAAGTGTGAAAAAATTTTTGGTTCTAGGTGCAGCGGTTTTAGCTGTGCATTGATCGACCAGTAAGTCAGTTTCTGCTTTTATATTTAGAAGTTTTAAACCACGTAAGAACAAATAAATGACATTTACGTATGGTCAGCTCTAACATTGAGCATCTGTTAGCCAAAATAGAAATGGACACGAAACGCAACTTTTGTAAAATATTAAGTATCGCAACAAGAATAAAAAAAATACGAATAATTTGGCGACTTATCATAGTACGAAGCAGAAATTCAGCGCTTCTAGGATAAATTAGCATAATGCTGAGCTAGGAGCCATTTAAGTAACTTAAAGAGGTAATTGTAGAATACCTGTGTAAAGCACAATTTAAACTTAACATCTCAAGACTCCGAATTACTTCTTTCTTACACAAACATAAAAGTTATCTTAGTACTAATGAAACATCTAATTAGTACGTTCTATAAAAGCTAGATGTAGTTTTAGTTCAGTTAATGCTGAATGTGCCGTTTAGACGGCCATTACGCGATCTTGTCTGAAAAATTGGACGATATCAGATATATTTGTTTTTTAGCTACATCAACGGGTTATCGTTATAATGAATAAATAATGTAGCCTAAGGCTTCAAATAAATTTGTGTTTATAAAATCAATAGCTCTAAAATAGTTTCAGTTATAAATATATACTAATAATAAAAGTAAAATGGCGGTCGTTAAGCCTGGTTGAAGGCCTTATAGGCGGCTTAAAAAATTTCAACAGCAGGTAGCCACAACCTGCGTCTGTCTATTTCAACACGGCAATGGGCTCACCACCTATTACGTGGGACAGGAATCCACACGGTGAAAAGTGGGCATATAATATGCCTCTGCCACTAATAACTTAATAAGGCGTGATGGATATTTATTATTTTTTTCTAATAATAAAACTCACGGAATGAATTCTGTACATTGATTCAGTAACATTAATATCTATACAGATAGTACAGAAATAAAGTATCTATATGGAATTTTAAGTTAACAGCTTTTCACTAAATGCATAATAAAATATATAGGACATTACATTTTATTTTTCTGACTGTTTGTTTAGGCTAATCTCTGAAACAACTGGACCGATTTAAACGGTACTTTTTCTGGCCGATAACTTATAGTATAAGAAGCAACTAAGGCTAAATTGTATCCCCGTATTCGCACGGGAACGCTAGTTTCTAATTATAAAAGGTCAATGACCGTATTTCTAGGAACATAATATAGAGAAAAGGATTTTCATGTAAGTCATGAAATAAAGTATATAAAATGTACTATATTTTATGTTAAAGCAGTACCATAACGCTAATCAGATTTAAGGGGCCATAATCTAAATTAAGAAGCCCTTATTACCCTCCAGGTTCCTTGTGAATATTAAGGTGTGTACCAAACATTATACTAAGTTAAGGTTGAGTTTATGTAAGACTCTTTTAGAGATGTAATTAACATTTTAATTAGATGTTATAAATTTGTTTATAGTTTATTTAACTTAGAACTTAACTGATTTCACGCTGTATCCCTGTTGCGATAGTTAATAATTAATTGTTATTAATATTGTGTTATAAATAATAAATCAGCGCCCAGCTAAAGCTTATACATCTAAGGACTTTTTTTTGGATAAACTACCCTTATAAAACCGGCACCCACTATGATAGGATTTTTATCTAAATTCCACCCCTAACGGGGTAAAATAGGGGGTTGGAGTTTTTAATGATTCCGTAAACGGTTAGACCTACTGTTTACACTGTTGATTGATGGCACTTGGTAGAACTTGCTACACATCTTGAACAAAAACACTATATACTATCTATGTCTAATATCAATGACATCCGAAATACATTAAATATGTGCTAACCTTTGAAAATGCCGTAAGACGAAACCGGTCAGGTTAAAATAATAAATAAGTGGAACAGTACTCGTACAAGTGTTTTTGTGCAATATGTTAGAGCAATGTTCAGGAAATGTGGTAAGAGCCTTGTTTGTTATATTTAAGGAAAATTGAAGCGCTCGCCCGCTCACTCAGTGTTCTGTAAACGTCCATTGCGTTAAGCAGCTTTCGCTATGGCTGGTCACAGATGGGTGACAACTTTGTGGCATTTAGATTTGCGAGCGTTTTCGTACTTGGAAGGCACGTTAAGTCATTGATCCCGGTTGCCAGTAACATGCCAGTCGTTAAGCCAAGTTGAAGGCATTATAGGCGGTTTGAAAAATTTCAACAGCAAATAGCCACAGCCTGCATCTGTCCATTTTAACACTACAATGGGCTCACCTATTATTATGTAGGACAGGAACACACACGGTGAAAAGGGCGCATATAATATGCCTTTATCACCCCTTCGGGGATAAGGCGTGATTGATAATAAATAGAAGACATTTTGGAAAAAGGTCAGGTCAAGAGTACCCTGTGTGTGTATGAAAAAAATATGAAAGTGGAAGAAGCGAAAGTTGTATGACAGGATCGTAGCAAGTGGAAAGCCATAGTCTCTGCCTACCCCGATGGGAGACAGGCGTGACGATATTTATGTATGTATGTATGACAATAAATCTTTATTTTAATCATCATCAATCATCATCAATGAAGAGTAGAAGCGTGCACGTCGCCATCCCTGCCAGCTACGGCTGCAATTCTACTCCAACACGAGTGCCACCAGGGCGAACTATGCTAGGGCGTGCCCCCGAGGCGACGCGCACCAGTTCGTCCCCGCTGGTGCGAAAAGTGTGAGCCAGAGCGGCGTAGGGGACCGCCACCCTTCACGCGCGGCCCGACACGGCGGGAAGTGGAGGATGGAGTGCAGGGTAGCTGCGTGGAATGTTAGGGGAGGAATGCAAGATAAGATGAATGAGTTGATGGATGTTATGAATGAGAGAAAGTTAGATGCAGTGTGCTTGACAGAGACCAAGCGCAAGGGCAGCGAAGTCTTGGAGCTCCCGGGTGGGATGCTCGCGATTTGGTCTGGAGTACCAGAGAGCGAGCATGGCAGTCGGGGGGTTGGAATTTTGCTGTCCTCGCGATTGGCCTCCGGTATGTATGAGTACAAACTGGTAGGTCCTAGAATCCTCTGGATCCGTGTAAAACTTGGTTTGACGAAGATTTTCCTGGTAGCTGCTTACGCGCCAGTATCTTCGTCGAACGCGAGTGAGCTAGAGGACTTCTGGGAGAGTATGAGAGAAGCTCTAAATGTGATAGAAGGAAATGAAAGACTTATAGTATGTGGAGACTTGAATGGATGGGTGGGTACCGCTCGCAATGGTTTTGAGTCGGTACTCGGGAAGTATGGGGATAAAAGGGTGAACGACGCTGGCAAGCTAATACTGGCATATTGTAAGGAGAAGGATTTGTTTGTGGCGAACACAATGTTCAACCACAAACAAATTCATATGTATACGAGGAGATGTAAGTCAAAGAGAAGCATGATAGATCTATTCCTAATGGATAGTCGGCTCCGTAAACAGGTGATGGACACGAGGGTTTATCGAGGCGCTGAGCTGGGATCAGACCACTACCTAGTCATAACTAGGATTAGGGGTCTGTTCGCGGGTTGGCGTCATCGTACCGAGTGTCCTGAACCTGGGCCGACTTATAGCATCAAAAGCTGGAAGCTGCAGGATGCATCCATTAGGGATAAATATAATGAAAGGGTAGCCGAAAAGCTTGGCGACGTCAATGTAAGCAGTGAGAAAGTGGAAAGTGTATGGCAGAACCTTAGGGACAGTATGATAAATGCCGCTGTGGAAGTGTGTGGAGAAACGAAAAGAGGCAGTAGTAATAAGCGTGATGCATGGTGGAATGAGGAAGTGAAAGAAGCAGTTCGAATGAAGAAGAAAGCATGGCTAGACTACTTAGCCTCGCGGAATGATTTTAATATGAAAGAGAGATACAAGCTGCAGAAAGTTAACACGAAGGCACTGATAGAAGAAGCTCGTGAAAGGTGCAGAATGAAAGCGGATGAAAGGTTGTCGTCCAATTTCCGGGATAATGCCAAGCTCTTCTGGAAAGAGGTAGGCAAGACCCGGAGTTGTTCGGCAATCTGCAGTATGAATAAAGTGCTTAGTGTTAACAATGACGTCCTAACAGACCAAAGTGACGTCCTGCAGAGATGGAGTGAATATTATGGAAAGATGTATGCAAGAAAAGACAGAGATGCCACATCGGGAAGTGGAGCTCACTTCGATGCTCCGGATCCCGATGTCATTGAAGTCATTAGTATGAAAGAAATAGAACAAGCGATAAGAAGTATGAAATGTGGTAAGGCTGCGGGAAAAGACAGAGTTACTGCTGAGATGATCAAGTACGGTGGGTCGCGTGTCTGGGACACACTTTGTCTGTTATGCAACTTGTGCTGGCGGACGGGTGAGGTCCCAGATGACTGGCGAGTAGCAGTTGTAGTACCTCTTTACAAAGGGAAAGGCTCGCGCCTAAACTGCTCCAGCTACAGGGCGATCAGCTTGGTCAGCTTAGCTAGTAAGGTGTATGCAAAGGTTATAACGGCACGAATGCAAGAAAAGTCTGAAAGGTATTTATGGGAGGCTCAATGCGGATTCCGACGTGGAAGAGGTTGCATGGATCAAGTGTTTTCTCTCCGCATGATCGCGGAAAAGTTTCTGGCTCTTAGCCAGAAGGTTTTCTGCGCTTTTGTGGATCTAGAGAAAGCATTTGATAACGTTGTGAGAGAAACGCTGTGGGACTTGCTGCCAGGATATGGTGTGGACGGCTCGCTACTGCGGGCAATACAGTCGCTTTATAGGGACTGTAAGGCTTGCGTGCGAGTAGGGGGGGATGTGTCACCTCTTTTTGATGTCTGTACAGGCGTCAAACAGGGATGTGTCATGTCCGCCTGGCTGTTCATAGTGTATCTGGACAGTTGCCTGCAGAAGTTGAAAGATTTTAATATGGGTGTGAATTTGGGTGACTTTACAGTAAACTGTCTGCTGTACGCTGATGATGCGGTGCTCATGGCCTCATCAGAAGCCGACCTACAGGCATTAGTCACTAATATGAAAGAGGGGTGTGAAAGTAAGGGTCTCCGCATGAATGCAAGTAAAACTAAGGTTCTAGTATTTGAAAGAGGTGACGTAAGAACTAAATGCGAGATTAGGGTAAACCAGGAACGTCTAGAGCAAGTGAATGAAATTGTGTATTTAGGAAGTATGTTTAGCGCGGATGGAAGATGTGATTCGGATGTAGAACGGCGAGTAGCTGCCGGAAACAAAGTTAACGGTGCTTTGTCCCAGTTAGTAAAGCGACAAAGCATCGTAAAAGAAGCACGAATGGCGATTCATAACGCAGTGCTAGTGCCAACTTTGCTTTACGGTAGTGAAACCTGGGTATGTCAGCAGATGCATGAAAGTAAATTGAATGCTGTGGAGATGCGATCACTTCGAAAATTGTGCGGCGTTACCTTGGCCGACCGAATACGTAACGAAGTGATACGCAATATGGCAGGTTTGAATGAAAGTGTCAGCGTTAAGCTGGAAAAGGGCGTGCTCCGTTGGTTTGGACACGTCCAACGAATGAGTGAGGAACGATTGACGAAGAATATATATTGTTCAAAAGTAGAGGGTAGAAGGAGTCAGGGAAGGCCGAGACTTACATATGAAGACCACGTGAGCAGATTGCTCAAAAACGGAAAGGTCAAAAGTACTCGGATACCCAGACGTGCGTGTATGAAGCGATTGATGAATCTCGTAGAAGCGAAAGAAGTATGCATGGATCGCGAAGCCTGGCGATCTGTCCTCTCTGACTACCCCGTCAGGGATACAGCGTGAAGATAGTTAGTTAGTTAGTTATCATCACTACATATTATAAAACAAAGTCGTTTTTCGCTGTCTGTCTCTATGTATGCTTAGATCTTTAAAACTACGCAACGAATTTTGATGTAGTTTTTCTTAAATAGATAGAGTGATTCTTATAGAAGGCTTTTATGTATATTTTGTTAAGTTTTTGTACACAGTAACTTAATTATAACGATATATGTTGGCGGTGTCGGAAAAAATGAGCCGTCTGGGAGTTTTAAATGAAAACGCTGCCTAAACCCTTTGAGATATAACAAAATAATGTTAAGTGCAATTGTGTATCTATCTCTTAAGGATAACGTACTATATCCATTTTAATACTTTAAAAAAACAGCAATAATAAAGCGGCAATTTAAAGGCTATTTACACAAAAACGTTATTAATAATAATCATTTTTATTATGTTAGTTGGCTTCAGCATTTAATAAAGATTATTATGTCCTTTAACATTTTGCATATTAAATGTATATTATAGGCGATATGGCAATATCAAAAATTTCGCATATAAATTAATTTCGTGTAACAATAATTCGACCGGGCCGTGCGGGGCGTAGTACTTGAGAGCGGAGAAGTAATCAAGTAATTTAGAAAATGTTCATACATTATCGTGAAATTAATACACGAAGGGGTAAATGGGTGCCACGGGGTTCGAAGTATGTCACGGGCGAAGCCGGGCGGGTCTATAAATGCGAAAGTTTGTATAGATGTTTGTTACTCTTTTACATAAAAACTACTGAATAGATTTTAATGAAACTTTACAATAATATAGCTTATACATCAGAATAACACATAGGCTACTTTTTATCTCGGGAACAAGTTCCTGTGGGGAACGGGAACGGGAAAACTTCTCCACGCGGGCTAAGCCGCGGGCGTCAACTAGTATAAAATATTAAAAGTTATTGTACAACTATCGCTGTAAGCCACTGAATGGTATTTATAAAGAAAAGAAGTGTAATGAAGTAGATAAATACAAAAGAAACAAAACGAAAAAAACATGCAAAAGAAAAAAAAACGTCACAAAATCTACAAGAATTTTTGTAATGACGTGCAATGGAGGTTCGAAGTCACGGGCAAAGCCGCAAGGCACGCTAGTAGTTAATAAAGACTACTTGGTTGACTATATAGCAGAACGCTCTGAACATTGAGCCGAAGTATTGAAACTATCTTATTTCTTAGTGACAGGAGAAGTTACTCTTAAATATAAGGGTAACTTACTCAAAAAACATCTAAATTCTAGGGTTTCGGTTACGCTATGATAGATGAGTGAGTCATCAGATAATTTTGTTAATATAAAAGCCGTGCTAAATTTTACTTGGTACCATTTTAATGTAACCTATGGACGTTTGGTTCGGAACATCAGAGATGCTACATTCAACTGCATAGAAAACTTATTAAAAGTGTTGCTCACTTAGAATAGACACTGCCACTCCAACTGCATATATTTGCAGATACCCTACGCTCGAATCAACTTCAGAGTTTAAAGACCAATATTTAAATTTAAAACTAGTAGACTTTACCATCCCAAAATTGTAATAGTTAATTTTAAATAACAAGTTGTCTGAGATAATTCTCGAAGGGCTACCCCTTCGTACCCCTACTGCCTACGCAGAGGCGTACTATACGCCCACGTTTCACCGTATGCTTTGCTTTTTGTCCCACGTAACAGGTGGTGAGCCCATTGCCGTGTTGAAATGGAGAGGTGCAGGTTGTGGCGATCTGCTGTTGAAATTTTTCGAGCCGCCCATATTGCATCCAACTGGCTTAACGACTGCCATGTTACTGGCAACCGGGACCAACGACTTAACGTGCCTTCCGAAGCACGGAAACGCTCGCAAATATAAATGCCACAAAGTGGTCACCCATCCGAGGACCAGTTATAGTGAAAGTTGCTTAACGCAATGATCATTTACAGAACACTACGTCTGCAGGGCTACAAGAGCTTTTTAAAAATAAGTTCAATGTTATATCAATTTCACAATGTAAACATATTTTATCATCTTTGGCCTAACAAATTCAATTACCATTTAGAGAAGTCATTTTCTTTGTCACAAAATTCATGTAATATTAAATTGTGTAAACTTTTTTACGGTACACGCCATAATTAAAGGCAAACTGATCTTTGATCACAGTTTGTAGTGGGGGTGTAGAAGTCTATAAGTAATCTTCTTAAGTCTATAAAGTTATCCTGAAAACTGCTAAAAAGTTTTTTCGGAAGAAAAAGACTTTTCAAAATCCTAAAGTAATAATAATAATAATAAAACGCAACCCTATGAGGGCATAGTAGATTAGCTTTTTGAGTCATCCACTTTCTGATATCAACAAAAAAATGTATCAGAAAGTTATTGAAAAGCTCACATCCGCAGGGCAGCTTGTGGCGAGCTGAATGTGCGTGGCTACACATCGGTCCCGATTCCTCAGAGTTTTGTTGCCCTTCTGCACCGGTTAGCATTTAATGGGCTAACGGGAGAGCAGTGAGAGTGCTACTCCCGGGAGTGCAGCAAAACTCAACTCTGGCTTGCCTTAATTGGCCGGTCAGAGGGAGGGAGCCAGAGCTATATGCTCGGGGGTGGAAGTGTCATTCTCAAGGGCATAACTACGGGGAAGCCCGCTCCGGGCCTGTCCCGCGAAGGTGAAACCGGCGCCGCACCGCTCGACACCCCAAGCCGCTCACACCGGTGTTGCCCTCTGTCGCCTTACAGGCTTATCATGCCTATGGCGATTGTATAGGGGGCCCATCTAGTGAGTTGGCGAGTCACCGTCTGCCAAATTTTTGATAATCAGATATTAAAATAGCAGACGCCGCCTTCATCCATAGTTATAATCACCTAGTTCATCAAACCCCCAACCCAATAGCCCATTTCTTAGTTAGCATATTTTACAATAGTTTAACTCCCATTGGAGGTGGTCCATTATCGTTCTTCTACATAAGGCGGGCGTGGACTGTCTGCAGTGGGGGTCCCATTTCCTTTTAGATTAAAATTCTCAAAGGGCCTCTGCGTGTTGGACCAGTATGTCCCCATGTACGCCTACCAAAAGCCCGGGTATCTTCATAAAAAAAAGAAGATACCCGTGAAAAGAAGAAACATAATAATAAATCTTTATTCATTTAGGTCACAAAGTAACACTTATGAACGTCAAGAATATTGCTTCTACATTTACATTTACTGCCAGATTCACAAAGCCTGAAGAACCTGGAAATAAAATTCATGGCCACTCTTTTCTAAACGCCAGTAATTACATTAGTTTGATTAACATGATATTTGATAAATTATATAGCAATGAATTTATACAAATAAAAAAACAAAATCAATGTTGTGTTTAAATCATATCAAAATTAGAGCGATTATAGTTGCCGGTTCCAAGGGCAGCCTACCCTTGAAGAAGAAGAATCTGGCAAGAAAGTCATTGGATGCCATTTTAAAATGTAGGAATGGCTTACAACATTAAAATTACACTTACATTGTTCCTTTGGATTTATGTGAGAACAGTCGACTAAACTTAAGTTTACCTTATATATAAATAAGATTAAGATTAGATTAAATTATAAAACCGTGCGTTTAATTCATTTCTCAGGAACCATAACAGATAGAGACAAACTGTTTGCGGTATTAGATTCAGGACACCATGCATATGTGCACTTTCAAAACGGAGAACCTTCAAAACGCCTATGCGAAACGAGACATTTGGCGGGAAGAGGGACAAGTGCGGACGCTTGCTTTATATTATTTTCTAAAACTACTGCATTTATCTGGTTTTATGTGCGGGAGTGGTGCTTTCTTGGACATAAAAGTTGTGTTAACGTGCTATAGTGAAAGACAATGACATATATGCAGTGAAATGCTATTTTCTCTCTTGCCGCGAAACGTCCACTGACAATCTTAGTATAAGAATCACCATTATACTGAGGGCAAGGACCAGGACGTAGCCTGAGGACACGACATCGACTAGACAGGACTAATTAGAAGATAAGATTGAAGAAATATGATATAAAAAATAAGATTTGGCTAAAAGGTCTTAGAAACCAGGCAATTAAATAATTATTAAAAAAATATGCGAAACGAAGGTTCTCTGTCCGTTTGTCAGTCCAGTATAAATCTCTTCTCACGAACCATAAGAATTAGAGACAAACGGTTTGCGTTTAGTTCAGTTTAGAAGTCGTGTGATTGTTTTCTAACACAATAGCTGATACCCACTATTTCGTTCGCGTGGTGTGTTTATCCGCAACCGTATAAACTTGTTTCACATATTAAAAGTCGTCTTTGTGTTGATCCAAAAATGTTATTTGTTTTCCGATCCCGAACAACGTGTGTCAAGCCCTTGTGAGGTACAAAGGCTCGGCAGTCGGCTCGCGTTGTTCGGGCTTATACAGTTATATATTTTTTGCCAGAATTGAGCGATTCAGAAGATCGTATCTTTGTCGAACAATAGAAACTTGGAATGCTCTGCCAGCGCGTGTTTTCCTCCTCTTATAACCCTGTACCCAAACCCTCCAACCAATCTTGAAGAGGCACATCATTGGGCCGCCAAATTGGTGACAAAGGACCTCAATTCACTAGATATCACTATGGCTTTCCATCAGGCGGGCAGCGTCTTTTGGCGAGCTAAATATAAAAAAAAAGCACTACGGTTATAAATCTCGTGCACACTACTGAACTCCTTTGACTTCTACTACTAAACCATTACTGGTTACCTTAACATATATCCGTTACTCTGTGCTGACATTATTATACTTTTAAAACAAAAGGCTCAAAGCACTCGTAACTCCGCAAACTCAGTGTTTTATAAACGATCATTGCACAAAAGCATCTCTCTAAAAATTTTTTTATACAGCGCTATCTTGCTCAAATAAAGCTAAAAGCTTGTACTATGGGATTTAGACAACTGATATAGGAAACACCCAAACTCCGAAACCGACTTTTTTTTTTCCGACCCGGGAATCGTACCCGTACCCGGAACCTCAGCGCGGCAGTCGCATACACTACCACTGCGCCACCCAGGCCATTGATGAATTTTATCTGTTATTTTTATCTGTGGCTGGTCTTCAGATGTGTGTTTTGTCGATTTGTCGGGGATATATTTATTTGAGGTCACCCTGGACTCCATATACAGTTAGAAGGGTAATGTAAGGTTTTAGTAGGTAGGAGTCCGGCATAGCATCCATGACAATTTTCACACGTAAAAAAAAATTACCATATAGCTTTTTAATTTACGAACATTTTCTTCTCTTGGCAATGGACTCACCACCTGTTACGTGGGACAAAAATGCATGCGATGAAATGTGGGCGTATAGTATGCCTCTGACTACCCGTTCGGGGATAAAGGCGTGACAATATATATATGTATGTATGTTTCCTTGTCTTAATTTTTACGTCTCCTATTCGTGTTTAATTTATGATATAAAATCTTTTCAGGACATTGAAAAGCGATTACCAGGGCGTTTATAGTGGCTGTGAAAGCTTCTAATTAAAATTTATTAACAGCCACTTAATCATGACTGCCAGTTTGAGACACAGCTTGTATAAGCATTCCGACCTAAATTACATTGAATAATTAATAAATATCCGTTACAAAATCTCTATTTTAAGCTCATTAACAGGATTTTTGATTTTAGAAGTGAAACTTTTTTATTTTTCAAAAAGATTATATAGCTGTAAAATAACTCTTCAAGTTTTTCGATTACGCACCATGTTATTTTGAATTGAAACTTCTTTATCGACGTAAGTGAAACTTTTTTATCGACCTATGCATAAGCCTTATCTACCCAATTATCGTGAAGTTGTAAATGGTAGAATAAAAATATATGTCGTAAAGAAGTTTCACTTCTTACCTCTGTACTCTGGTACACACACATATTTTTCAAAGTCAAACGTCAACATAAATGAACTAAAATTTAGAGTAGCTTGGCAGTTGTACATTTATAGATGGGGAGATTTAATATGGATTTTCATAATTTAATGCCTGATTCCATTAGTTACTGAGTTGTATT
The DNA here is from genome assembly GCA_948477245.1 of Thumatha senex. Lineage (NCBI taxonomy): Eukaryota > Metazoa > Arthropoda > Insecta > Lepidoptera > Erebidae > Thumatha > Thumatha senex. The sequence continues at coordinate 20,941,378 of OX419741.1, read as the reverse complement.
ACGTAGATGAAGATGACAATTTAAGTTAGACAAAAATCGGAAATTGTTACAATAGGTCTATTCCTTTACCGCGTTGGAAGGAATAGGCACAGGTTATGGATACCTGCTGTTGAAAGTTTTCCAGCTGCTCATAAGACGATTGACTTGACTTAAAGACACCATGGGATTGGCAACCTGGTTCTAACTTATCAAGTCAAACAAGAAATCGCTCGTTAATGGATTTGCCATAGACAGTAGCCCATATCAAAAAAGATCGTTAAGATATAATAAAATAAAGATCGAAGCATTAGATCATAGAGCAAGGAATGTGGCTGGCTCCCTTGCTTGTGTCCTAATAGACTCATCATCATCCCAGTATCTGACCCAGTTGTGTCTCGCGACGCCGTGGGTCCGCTTTCCTACTTTTTTTTCTCCACTTCGCACGGTCGTCGGCATCCCCTGTAGTGAGACCATTGGCATGCATCTCATCCTTTACGACTTCAAGCCAGTTGTCTTGGCCTTGTGTCGCTCCAGCAGTGGCCACGCCCCAACAGAGACTTAAGTTATAATAATACCGCGTGCCAAGTTTACCTCCCTCTGTAGACGGAAATCGTATACGTGGTTTATCAGCTGCCTGCTTTTAGTCTAGTAATTTACACTAATTACTACAGATGATGATACGATCGTATGAGTAAATGGTGACCCCTTCATACGTTCGGTTTGTATGAAATATTTGGAGTGAGGCGTCTCTAATAGAACCTGAGATTTCTGTCAGATTCCTGTCCCACGTAATAGGTAATGAGCCCATTGCCGTATTGAAATAGACAGACGCTGGTAGTGGCTACCTGCTGTTGATAATTTTCAAGCCGCCCATCAGGCCCAAGGCCTTCAACTTGACTTTACGACTGCCATGTTACTGGCAACCGGCACCAACGGCTTAACGTGCCTTCCCCAGCACGGAAACGCTCGCAAATGTAAATGTCACAAAGTGGTCACTCATCCCAAGACCAGCCATAGTAAAAGTTGCGTAACTCAGTGATCGTTTACAGAACACTAAGTCCGGGGGCCACGAGTGAAGATTATAAGTAAGAAAAAAATCAAGCGTGATATCTTTTCTATTAAGGAAAGATCACCTGTATTTGCTCTTAAAGAAATAACACGAACAGCACAGCGTAATTATTTATCCCTTCTTCTGTGTCAGCCATTGCTCCGACACTTTTCTATTCCAAAAGTTTTTTTAACATTTGTAGAGATCAAACGAAACGTTACACTTTTAAGTCAAGTTAACCGACACGTCATAGAATTAATTTAAATATTCACGAGTTAAATTAACGCAAGTTTCTCGGTTCGTTCACAGTTTAACGGAATAAATCAACGAAGTGGGGTACAAAATAATGACCTACATAGAAGTTCAGGTACCTTAATAATGTAGGGTTAAGAGTATTAGTACCTACAAATTGTGGAGCTGTATTGTTTAAGCACAAACTTACTAATTTACTTGATTTTACTTGACCTTGGCGATAATATTGATACGTTGAAGTATCGATATCTTGTATGATTCTTGAGTTGTTGTATGATTAATTACTAAACACCACATACAGGTTGAATTTATAGTCGTTTTGGATCAAAAGATAAATTGGTATAATAAAATTTATAAAAAAGTAAATAAAATTCAGAAAAATATTAGTATAATTTATTTTAGTAAAATATATTAATATTTTGATTCACTGACTTTGATTGACTTTGATTCCCTGCAACAACGGCAGGTGCCTAAAATGGGACGCAACTTGCGTCAGCACGATCGCTGGCAGCCTCTTTAGTCGCACCATTCACTCCCCATCTGCCGCGGTGGAAGAAGGCTTAAATGCGCCGATTTGGACGCGCTGGACGACGAGCGAAGCGTGGAAACGCAGCGAGTATAATGGGCACTTTTGCGCCGGGAACGGTTCGGGTCGGATTTTTTTTCTTGGTTTCGTTAGACCAATATGTTACATTATTTAAAATGAAATGACACAAAAAAAAAACCACAATGTTCCTACCTATTTTTTGTCTTAATTTTCTACTATTTGAACCAAACTTGATTTTTAACGGGCTTTTAAAAGATGACAAAATAAAAATATAACAAAATTGAGAACCTTGTCCTTTTTTGAAGTCAGTCAGAAACAGAAAGCATTTCATAAACTGCTATATGCATTAATTATGAAACAAAATTTGTGTACAGAGTAAATTAACAAAAACTTTTTGATACAGTAACTTAAGAAGAGAATTTTCAAGTAAAATGTTGTAATTTATAACTTTGAGGAAATTTAATAAGCCAAAAAACATGTTAGATAAGACAAAACCTTATATAATCGTCAATATTACATGATAAGTTGCAAAGTTGGTTAAGTTTAAACATGTTCTAACTTTCACATAATTTGTGTTCTTAAGTAGACGACCCGTTCTTAACTTCTTAGAGTCTTATGAGGAGGAATGCCTTCGTGACAAGCTTTTTTTAGATTTCTAAACCCTAAAGTTTTGGAAAGTCTTTTAAAACGGCACAGTCTGTCTGTCCGTATTTTTTTCTGGAACAAAAAGAGGTAGAGTCAAACGGTTTCGTCAGTTTTGTGACCTGAATTCGTCAGTTTCGAGCAGGTCACGGTGGTGTAGTTGGTAAACGCGTCTGGTGCGTTGAACCAGAAAACGCTGGTTAGAGTCCAGCTCGTGAATGAAAATTGTTTTTACTTCAAAAAATTTAAATTTAGATAAAGTTTGCATATTAATTGCTTTTCAAAATTGTTTCTAATGATCACTGCGTTAAGCAACTTTCGCTATGACTGGTTACGGAAAGGTGATATTTCCATTTACTAGCCTCGGTTGCATTAACATGGCAGTCGTTAAGCCAATTTGAATGCCTTAGGGCGGCTAGAAAAGTAAGTAAGCAAGTAGCCACAACCTGCGTCTGTCCATTTCAACACGGCAATGGACACACCACCTATTATGTGAAACAGGAATGCACATGGTGAAATGTGGTCGTAAAATATGCCTCTACCACCCCTTCGGCGATAAGGCGTGATTGATAAACAAATTCATCAAAGGAGAACTGAGTATTATCAATAGATACATACAAGACATGCCCTGGAGTACTTTCCCAAGAAACAAGTCCCATTTGTGTATAGTCCGAAGCTGGATCTTAATTAAAGGAGAAGTTTTGAACTTTGCTCGTACTATGTGCTTTTATCAAATTTAATATTGCAACAGTGTATTGTTGCAAGCGTTGTACATTCCATTTCAGAGAGTTTCGTAGTGTTTGAAACTGTCAAAGACTTTGTGAGACTTTAGGGGAGCGGATGCTAGGCGGATGTATTTTGTATACCCACATTCACCATTTGTATTTAGCGCAATATGTAGTGAGAATAATATAGGATCCGGAGATACTTCCAGTTTTGTATTTCCAATATTTATAAAATACATCATTTTATTATTTCGTTTTGAACTATTAATTTTACAACTGATACAATATTTTAATTTCCTTAAATCCTACAAATATTATAAACGCGAAAGTTTGTAAGTATGGATATTTGTTATTCTTTCACGCAAAATCTACTGAATGGATTTTAATGAAACATTACAATAGTATAGCTTACACATCAAAATAACACATAAGCTACTATTTATGCCGAGAACAAGTTCCCGTGGGAAATGGGAAAACTTCACGATGCGTGCGGAGCCGCGTGTGTCAACTAGTATGTACATATAACGGCTAGCAAGGATTCGCAATTTTACTAAATTTGCCCCTTTTTTGTCATTTATTATTACCGCTCCGCTTTCCTGAGTAGTAGCGTGATAATAATAGCCTATAGCCCTCCTAAACACAAAGAATAATTCAATTCGAACCAGTAGTTCCTGAGATTAGCATGCTCAACCAAACAATCAAACAAATCATTCAGCTTTATAAATTAGTAAAGATATAGACAGTCGCTCCCTTCATACGTATACCTTGATACTTCAGCGGCAACGATTATAATATGACATAATGCCACTATAATATAGCGGTTTTCTCTCTTTATACTGTGATATAGCTGAGAATTCACGTATGACACGCCAATTTCCAACGACGTACCTGAAACTTACGGCTGATATTGAAATGCTTTGTACTTTATTTAGTGAAAGCGTAAAGTAATTCTTTGGAAATTATGAGCCTGAACATTATTGTAATTTCTTCATAATTTACAAAATAGTAACGCTTTCAAAGTTCATAATTTTAAAGAATTAATGCATTATGTATAATGTATGTGTATAGTCATGCCTGTTTTAATTATAAGGTATTTGTGTAAATTGATTTTCTCCTTAGGGTGTGTTTATTATTTTTATTATTGGGACGTAAATAAATTCATTATTTAAAAAAATCTGTAGCGAGAGTGCAAAAGATTGCTTAAAAAAAGGAACAGCAGAGAAAAGTAGTCTTCTGTGCCAAATAGACGTTTTGGGTGTGAAAGATTCCAGAACGATCTCCTTCTTCTATAAGCGTAGTCTTGGGGCGACACTTCAAGCTAACTAATACCCCACTAGAAGCAGGTATTTATGTACCAATAATATAGAATAGAATAAACTTTATTCCACACGAATATAAAACACTCACATATGGAGATTACAGTTTCATCAGTGATACCTGTAAGGTTAAGTTATATCGACACTAATATTATAAAGAGGAAAACTTTGTTTGTTTTTTTTTTGTAATGAATAGGTTCAAAAAACTACTAAACAGATTTTAAAATTTCTTTTACCATTTTAAAGCTATATTATCCGCGAGTAACATAGGCCATATTTTATTTTGAAAAAAAAAGGGTTTCGTAAGATATTTGGGTTTTTCGGAAACAATAATTAAATTATCAACCAGAAAAGTTACTTATTTTGCGTTCGCTGCCTAAACTATAAAAGATAGATCCATAAAATGTTCTAATTAATTGTAGAGCTTATAAATATCTACAAAAAAGTCCGCGACACACTATACCTATATATGTCGAGTGAGGCAAAACAACCATATTTTTATTTAAAAATCATGAATTAATTTTGGACTACATTTAAACGCCTTTTTTACTCATGCTATTAATCATTATCAAAATAAATTATTTCATCACTAAGTACAGTTTATGTAGATAATATTTACATATTTCGACCAGGCAGTGGGGGCGTAGGTAGGTACTGGAGAGTGAAGAAGTAATCAACTAATTCGGAAAATGTTCATATATTATTGTGAAATTAATAAACGACGGGATTGAATGGGTGCCATGGGGTTCGAAGTATGTCACGGGCGAAGCCGGGCGGGACAGCTAGTTTTATAATAAATATAAAACAACGTCTTTGACCACATGTGATTTTTGCAATCAAATCAATTGATACAAGTTGCATGAGACTCTTAAAGTAACTTTTATGTTTTGGAATTTTAACTTTTGAGTTTTGATAGAAGCGCTCGTAGCCCCACAGTGTTCTGTAAACGATCAATGTAACTTTCGCTATAGCTGGTCCTTGGATAGGTGACTACTTTGTTGCATATAAATTTGCGGGTATTTCTGTGTTTCGGAAGTCACGTTAAGCCGTTGATCCCGGTTACGAGTAAAATGGCAGTCGTTAAGCATGGTTGAAGGCCTTATGGGCGATTACGGCTTCAAAAATTTCAACAGCAAGTCGTCACAGCCTACGCCTGTCCATTTCAAAAAGGCAATGGATTCACCACCTTTTACGTGAGACAAACATGCATACGGTGAAATGTGACAAATATATATATGTTTTAAGTTCTGAAGTCGTCTTATTCTGGTTTTTGTCTAATAATATAAAATTCCCATGAAGCATATAAGCCATTTGATTACTCGATTGGGGTTATTAATACGATGGCTACTACCACAGTTATCATAATGAATGTGTTCGTTGTCGCAAGAATTTTGAAAAATGTTTTCTACTGATAAAATTTAAAAGATTTTAATGATCTTACAGGAACATGATTCAAATACCTAGTCACAGAGTCTTCCTATAAAATCAATAAGAACTTTTTAAATACTATTCTATATAGATTTTATCTAATTGTCAAAAAAGAATCTCGACACTAATGCACAACCTACAACGTGACTACAACTCAGGCAAGTGAGAGTTACAACTGTATTGTAGTTAAACACCACTTATGTAGCATTATATTAAGTTACTTCTATTTACCAAGTTATAATAGTAAATCCATTTAAGTTTTCACATTGCAGATATTCGGGCATTTTCAAAATATTCTCCCGTATATTACAAACACACGGGCTTGTGAAGGAATTTACCAAAGTAAACTCAATGCTTTTGTGAGCATGCTCCAAATATTAGAATTACTAACTTAATGATATTACAAACGTGCCTATATTTATTATTATGGTTGCCTGACTAATTTTAGTCATTTGGATGGCAAGTAATTTCCACTGTTTCACGGAATTTAATTTAGTGCTAATTGTTGCAAACATATTATTGTATATAAATTAAACTTTTTCTCAACCTTATTTTACACCTATTTAGTCTATTAGTTTTAAGATTAAATTCGGAAATAGAAACAAAAACATTGTCAGAAAAATATAATATACGTCAAAAATGAAAATTAGCCCAACTGCCTTTTTAATTATATTTATAATTATTTAATATAATATTGTAATCCTCTAGGCCCCCAAATAAAACTAATAATATTTCAAATACCGTCGCCAATGATTTTTGTTCTATAAACACAGATTTTTATATTTAAGAACCTTACGAACGAACCTCAAGCCCCCTCCCCTATTCGGTACATACTTTTATTGGTATCAAAACGGACACAAATTGAACACAAAAGCTGAATAAAAGAAATATTTGTTAGAAATAGTTGAAAGAGATTGAGCTAAAGCTCTTAACGATTTCACAAATAAATCTCCCTTTACTTAAATCCTACGGAGGAAATCAAAGTTAGCAGAATAATTACATGTCTAAAAAACAATTCAGCTCCAAGTTGGGCTCCAAGCTGGCTTGCGTGGAAAACTAATCGTATTATTAAACTAGCCAAGCCTTGTCTCACAGAGCCTATAACACATATCTGTAACTTGGTATGTCTATGGGTGTAGTTTCAGCAAAACTGAAGATTGCAATCGTGTGTCCTATCTACAACGACAGTAACTCTTCTGAGCCAAGCAAACTTTAGGCCCATATCACTGTTGGCGTGAATTTCCGAAAATATTAGAAAAGGTAATCAACAACAGACTACTCCACTACTTAGAAACGAACAAACTTTTTTTCAGAGAGGTAATACGGTTTTCGCAAGGGCAGATCGACAGAGAAAGCTGTATGCGACCTGGTTAACTTTGTAATTACTAAGCTCGACAAAGGAGAAAATACGGTGGCATCTTTCCTGACCTTGCCAAAGCATTTGATACCGTATTCAGGCCTATACTATTGAGGAAACTGGAACGGATGGGTATCAGGGGTACTGCTCTGGATTGGTTCCGTTCGTATTTCTTTGAGCGATTTCAAAAAGTTTAACTAGGTAACTTTGAAATTATTACTGTACCAGTGAGGTATGGTGTACCCCAGGGCAGTGTCTTAGGACTCACACTTTATCTTTTATATGTAAATGGACTGTGTGACCTTGATAACCCGAATTCACAAATCTTTGCATGTGCTGATGACACTGCAATCATCTTTCACGGTAAAACATGGGAGGATGTTCGTAAATACGCCGAATCCGGGATGGGGACTGTCACTAACTGGTTGAACTGTAATTTGCTAACCCTGAAAAAATAAAACATAAAAAATAGTGAACTTTTGTGTCTATGTAAATTTTAGCGGTGTGCATGTTGACAAGGACGTAGGCGCTCTTATGGGATTGGGAGGTCATACAGCAGTCTCTCCCTAGAATTTCGAAAATCTAAAGCTAAACGCCAGCTACTCGTAGCAGCCGAATAATAGTGGACCCCAGGCTCTTAATCTAGGTACTGTTTTGATGCATTTAGGAATACACAAATATCTTTGGAATCTTCTATAGAGTACAGGTGACATCTTGTACAGATAGTGTAGTGAATTTGTCTTGTGAAATGTTTATTTCAGAGTTAGATGTTTTCTTCATATAACACTAGTTGACGCCCTGCCCGGCTTCGCCCACGTTTCGCCCCCAGTTTTCCTGTTCCCATTTCCATAGCAAAATCTTTTGTTAACTTAATTTGGGCTAGATACTTGCATTGCGTTTAATGCCCTTACAAACTGCTGACTGATTTTTAGATTTGAAGATTGTTACATGTAATATTTTTTAGTTGCCATTTTCATAGGGTCAACCTTCATAATACCCACATCTAACAGATTATTTCCCCAACAAGAGTAGTACCTACAGGTACTATATAACGCCATACCTTATGGGGTCCTCAACCCATTTTGCCATGACAATCGTAAATTCCTTGGATACGTACGAGCACGTTGTATTCCCTGAATAATAAAGTTACGTATAAAAGATAACGCATGGAATTCAATTACACACACTGTACTATAGTACTACATGTTGTTAATATGATATAGATAAGGCTTTTGGTAGGTACATAATAACATTATTTTTGAAACACAATTTACACAGTGCCATCTAGACTGAGCTACAACTTTGTGCTATAGGGTTTAGACAAGTGATAAACATACGAGTAATTCTATATACATACATATTATTGTACATAGGAATCACCTAAACTCCGAAACAAACATTTTAGTGGATCACACAAATATTCCTCATAAGGAGAAAATGTAGGAAAGCAGACCCCGGGCGTCGCGAGACACAACTGGGACAGACGCTCGGATGATGATGACAAATATTCCTCATAATTTTTTTATAAACTGGAAAAAGTCAATTCGATTCGAGACAAGGATTGAACCTGTGACCTTTGCCTAACCAGGGAAATATTCTAGACACCTGAACAACCCGAACCGTATCAAATCAATTTGAAATTCTCCACCATATTTTAACCGTCATTTAAAGAGTATGACCAGAGCCATCTATCGAGCTAATGAACAACTCGATACCAATAAACAGTGTTACAACCATTTTTAAACATTGATATAATGGACTCCACTCAGTCTATGGATACATTTTTAAAGCAATTATTTTGCTAAATTTCTCATAAATTTTTAATAAAGTGGAAAAATACAATTCGTTTAGGCAAAGGTCACAGGTTCAATTCCTGTCTCAAATCGAATTGTCTTTTTCCACTTTATTAAAAATTTATGAGAAATTTAGCAAAATAATTGCTTTATAAAAAAATTATGAGAAATTTAGCAAAATAATTGCTTTATAAAAAAATTATGAGAAATTTAGCAAAATAATTGCTTTATAAAAAAATTATGAGAAATTTAGCAAAATAATTGCTTTATAAAAAAATTATGAGAAATTTAGCAAAATAATTGCTTTAAAAATTTATCCACACAAATATTTGTTCCGGTTGAATTAAACACAAGACCTCAGCGTGGCAGTCGCATACACTGCACACTGTATTCATTTTTTGAAGCGCTCAGTGAAATTGATAGATTCTAAAATCCGTGACAATTTGTGGTATTTTCATTTACGAGCATTTAATGCTTCGGAAGATTTGTTAGGCCTTTGAATTAAATAATTTGATCTTTTCGTAAATTACAAAATAGTCATGTCATAAGTAATACAAACATACATATTGTCACGCCTTTACCAGTAACATAATGGTAGTCGTTCAGCCAGGTTGAAGGCCTTATGGGATTATTGACTTGAATGTTTTAAACAACATATATTACCACAACCCGGCCCTTACAGGTTTCAACACGGCAATAAGCTTACTACTTATTATGTGAAACAAAATACAATTGCCGAAATGTGGGTGTTTAGCTTCTTGTGTGTTTGACAAAAATAATAAGCGTTTGATAATTTGATCTTTTCATATGTACATACATACAATATACGTACATATTGTCACGCCTTTATCCCAAAAGGGGTACGCAGAGGCATATTATGCGCCCACATTTCACCGTACCTATGCATTTTTGTCCCACATGTCACACAACAGGGGTGAGCCCATTGCATTGATGTAACTAGTGTCGATAAGTATTTTTCGCTGTGGTACTGAGTCAATTCGTTGTAATAGTGTCGACAACGGCTGTATCCCACTCACAATCCTTCTATTCCCTACTCGCTGCTGCTGTTAGTGTTGCATAAAGTCTGTGTATAATCAGTGGGCATAAATGCTCTGCTTATCTCACGTATGTATTATGTATTCATCCTTTTCTAAGTTTTATTTTGTGAAGTGATAAAATTTAAGTCGTAATAATGAATCAAAATTCGACGACTAAACAAATAAAATAACTCAAATTAATGATTAAATATTAAATCTGAAATGTAAACGTGAAAAATATTTAAACAACATTGAATAGAAATTGGAAAGGATCTCACCCTTTGATGTCAGTAAAAATAATACGCATCTTCAGTAAGCTATCCTTTGAAGGGTTTTATGTAATCTATACAAAAACCTCTTAGCGATTTATTATATCGGCGTATTATTCAATATTTAAATTCGAAAATTCAAAAGAAAATATTTATGAGATATCCTTTACTTTAGATGGTTTTGAATATAAATTCATTAAGATTCCGTTTCCGTTGCCCTGCCCGTGCGTACGTTTTTCCGTTGGCAATTAAGTCAATTTGTTGTCCTATTTTCATTGCCCAGTCAATAAAGCTAGGTTATTGAGTGTACTAGAGGTGTTGTATTGAGCTCTTTATCGTACATCAGAAATACATATATAGGAAGAGATTACATTTAACATACTAACCGGGTATAATATTACCTGTCTTATCGTACGAGGCAATATCTTTCAGGCAAACTTTAAATGGAAACTATGTTGAAAAAATAAGTAGGGGCAGTAGGATGTAGGTATATTTAATATAACACAAGGTAAAAGGGTACCTAAGAGTTATATACTAAAATAAATTAATACTTAAAAAATCAATATCTATTCATTCATCAGTCACTCCTTTATCCCAGAAGCAATGGCAGAGGTATAGGTACTACATGCCCATATTTCAACGTTAACATTTTTCCCACGTAACCAATGATGAAATTACCAGGCATATGTTGTAGCGACCTGATGTTGAAATTTTCAAGCCTGTCATGTTAAGTGGCAAGTTAAGGAAAATTAGGTGGGTGAGACCTTGAGAGATAAATTAAGCGATGAGACAATTTAAATACAAAAGTAAGTATATTAGATGTTTCAAGTCTTTAGGTACATTCAGGGCCGCGTTCGATGTAATGGTTCCGAGGAATATCAGTTAATCATCACACTTGGAAGTCCCTACGCGTGTCCGAGATGGCGGGAAGGACTTAGCTTGCACTAGGAGGCGGCGGCGTAGGTGCGGCGCTGGTGCGACCGGACACGACGGCGGGCGAAGACGGGAAGAAAAGAAGATAGAAGACGAGACCCTGTGAACAGAGGAAAAAGTGTCAGTATGTAATTTTACATACCGCTAAGCGGGACACAGATGGACTCCCTCTTGAACTCCCTATTAAATTGCATTCACAGGAACCCTTGTGATGTACCCTCATCAACACGGCAAGAAGGTGGGTAGGCAACCGGTAACATACAACGAGTATGCTGCAGTATTAAATAGCATTTGTAGAATTCCACTGTTTTCGAACATAGCGTGATTTACTGGATGCCCTGTGAATGCTAAAATGTTAAAACCCTGTTAAAAATGCAATTATTAAATTTTCTTATAGGAGCTTACCCGGATCAGTGTAAGTGGAGAGCGTGGCGAGATAAAGAGGTTGATGTGCTGGGACTCAACCGTTTTATTCGGCCACTACCCACACCCCTACTCTGTCGACTAGTGAAGAGACACAACCGATCCCATAGTGTTGGGAATGAATTGACCTTACCAGTCAATAATAATCGATTAATTAAACAAAAAGAAAACTACATTGTTACAAGCCGCCTGTAAGACCTTTAACTTGGCTTAATAATTGCTATGTTATTGGCAATCGGTTCAATGTGCCTTACGAAGCACGTAAACGTTCGTAAATTGAAATACTGAAAATTTGAAGAAAAGCTTGAAGAAGCACTGTTGAAATGCCAATGTTCTAAGAAATCTATAATAGTTTGTGGAGATTTTAATGTTGATATACTAGATACATCATTAACTCCATCAGAGAGAAATAAAATGAAAAAATTATTTAAATCCTTTAATCTGCATAGTACATTCTTAGAACTATACTCGATTACAGCTACCAGTGCAAAATGTATTGATAATATTTTTACTGATATTAAACCAATAAATTAAAGTATTGTGGATCCTGTAGAGTCAGATCATCGTGGCCAATGGATTAAGTTTCCAAAAACTAGTAATAAAGTCTGCAAAAAACAAATTAAATATGTACCAATTAACCAAAGTCGTTTCAATATTTTTAAAGAAAATATAGTAAAGAGATTGCCATATCTACCTGACTTCACTTGTGTAGACCAGTCATATATTGCAAGCGTCTTGCAGTTCCTCTGAACATTTATTAGAAGAATCTGTTCCTTATTGCAGGGATGCATTTGTATTCACAGATATTTGCGCTCAGGATATTATAAAAACTTTTAAATGTATTTAAATTAAGAAAACCGCGGACCCTTGGGTATTATCAGTCAAAACTGCATCATGTATCATTGAGGTCATTGCGCCCTAGCTTTAGCAACTGTGTTTAATGACTGTGTTTCTAGTGGTATATTTCCTGATTTAATGAAACACAGCAAAGTCATACCCTTGTTCAAGGCTGGCAGCGCTACAGACCCGTCTTATTTCCGACCAGTGTCAGTGCTGCCAACTTTGAGCAAAGTTTTTGAAAAAATAATTTTGAATTTAATGCTATCCCACTTTGATATTTATAAAATATTTCATAGAAAACAGTTTGGTTTTGAGAAAAAGGGCGCTCAACTTCCGATGCTGGTGTTGAGTTATTAAAATGTATTCATGAAGCTTGGGAAGACAAGCAAGATGCATTAGGTATATTCTGCGATCTATCCAAGGCTTTTGATTGCGTTCAACATGAAACATTGTGCAAAAAATTACATCATTATGGAATAAGAGGCAAAATTCTCGACCTTCTGTCTTCATATTTGAACAATAGAATACAAAGGGTCGATATTAATGGTACACGTTCTGTAGGATCCATGGTTACAATGGGTGTGCCACAAGGCTCGATACTTGGGCCATTTTTGTTCCTCATTTATATTAATGATTTACCATTTTATGTAGGGGACAGGAATAGGATTGTTTTGTTTGCAGATGATACCTCATTGATTAAAATTAGAAACCAATTAGATAATTATGACGATGTAAACAATGCAATCACGAGAGTAGTTCATGGGTTCATAATTATGACGATGTAAACAATGCAATCACGAGAGTAGTTCATGGGTTCAGCTCAAATAATCTTTGCCTAAATGAAAACAAAACTAAATGTATTAAATTTACTCTACCAAATGTAAAACAAGTTACGGCCAATGTTCAACTTAATGGACAAGTGTTAGAGTTTGTGGAATCAACTGTGTTCCTTGGTATAACTATTGATGCCAATTTGCAGTGGGGCCTACACATAGAAAAGACGGCCTCTAGGTTAAGTTCGGCTGCATACGCTGTAAAAAAGATCAGGACTCTTACAGATGTAGATATGGCTAGAATGGTTTACTACAGCTATTTTTATAGTATTATGTCTTACGGTATTTTCCTTTGGGGGAGTGCTGCAGATGTAAATAACATTTTAGTTCTTCAAAAGCGAGCTGTACGCGCTATATATAATTTGGACCCCAGAGTCTCCCTCCGAGAAAAATTCAAAGAAGTAAATATTCTAACCTTCTAAAAAAAAATAAAAAATGTATTGTGATGCTACACAATACATTTTTATTTTTTTTTTATTTTTTTTTTATTTATACAAATATTTACATTGTACAATACTAATTAATTTATCCTGAAAACCAACAATAGGTTTATGTAGGACAAATCGTTCTCATGTTTCATATTTAATACAAATGTTCATATTATATTACAAATGGTGAAGAAATTTACACAACTAATTAATCCATGTATTAATAAGTAGGTTCCAAAATAAAGGAGAATGTGATGCGCCACATCCCCGTTACGTCGCGTGGGTAGTTGTGTCACTCATTCAAATGACACATTCTACCCACTAGTGTAAACTACGTGTCCATACCATACAGGATGCTCCAAAATCATGTGGTTACTGGTTGTAAATAATATATTAATAGGATTGGTTTCATATTACGTGCTGTAATTTTATTTTTTATATCTATAGGCAGCTTATTTATAAGACTTGGCAATATGTACTTAACTTAACTTTACCATAAAAGTTTTTGAATTGGGTCTTGTAAGTTTTTGATTGGAAATGCTTCTAGTAACTATGCCAGTATTATTTGCTTTAAGGATCTGTATTTCAGTTCTAAAGTACTGCTCAACCAGAAGACTAAAGTTTACTTTTTGGTGTATGGGCATTACTCCGCAAAACCCAAATAGTCCTAGCGGGTCATCTTTATATTTAAGTTTAAGTTTACGTTTAAGCGCTCGTGGCCCCGCGGTCTCAGTGTTCGGTAAACGATCACTGAGGTACGCAACTTTCACTATGGCTGGTCGTCGGATGGGTGACCACTTTGTGGCATTTACATTTGCAAGCGTTTCCGTGCTTCGGAAGGCACGTTAAGCCGTTGGTCCCGGTTGCCAGTAAAATGGCGGTCGTTAAGCCTGGTTGAAGGCCTTATAGGCGGCTTAAAAAATTTCAACAGCAGGTAGCCACAACCTGCGTCTGTCTATTTCAACACGGCAATAGGCTCACCACCTATTACGTGGGACAGGAATCCACACGGTGAAAAGTGGGCATATAATATGCCTCTGCCACCCCTTCGGGGATAAGGCGTGATGGATATTTATTTATTTATTATTTATATTTATTTATTTATAAGTTTACGTGGTACAATCAGTTTCAGTAACCTATACTGTAAGTTAAAGATTTGATCTAAATATGTCTTGTATGTCCGTCCATAGCTACTAAGACCATACGACACAATACTTTCCACTAACGCTTTGTACATAGTCAACAGCACATTAAAAAGTATTCTATTTTTAATAATATAAAATTTTGCTAAGATCGCTCGTAGTTTGTTACAAATCATGTCAACGTGTTTAGTCCAGTTAAACCTATCATCTATCACTAAACCGAGGTATGTAGCACTTTTCACCTGCTCCAGATATCGACAATCAACGTTACAAGAGGCTTGCGATTTATGCAGGCAGTCATGGCTGTGAAATGTGATTTTGACACCGTCCTTACAGGGATTCGGATTATGACTTGACAAGATATGGATGACTTTTGTTTTGTCAGCATTTAGAACCAGACCCGCATCGTGTGACCATTTACAGATGGTTGTAAAATCTTTTTGAATTTGTTCATGTGCAACGTTTAGATCCCGATTGGCAGCAATTAGACACGTCTGCAATCGTCGACATCTGCAAATTGAAACACAGTACAATGCTCAATAATATTTCCAAGGTCATTCACGTAAGCCAAGTAATGCAAAGGGCCAAGAACCGATCCCTGAGCCGTGCCTTGTGTGACCTGCACACTTTCACTATATGTTGTACCCACTCTTACTTGGTAACTGCGGTCACAGAGGTAACTTTTACACCATTCAAGCAAGGGTCCACGAACACCACTGATGTCTAGTCGCTGCACCAGCTGGTCGTGTCTTAAAGTATCGAACGCTTTGCTATACCTAGAGGAAATATAAATACCAAGAGGACATGCTTCTTGTCATTTAGGCAATTATTAACCATGTCCGTGAAACGAGTCAACAGTAGTGCAGTACTTTTATTAGGTTGAAATCCGTACTGTTGTGGGCAAAGTACATTGTTAACTTTATAGAAATTTTGAATGGCCGCGCATACGTACTTTTCAACGATTTTATCTAATACTGGCAATATAGTAATCGGGCGGTACTTAGAGTAATCTTTTGCACTGCCACCCTTGTGAATAGGTCTGACAATACCTGTTTTTAAGTCTTTCGGGTACTGTCCCGTTTCTAAAGTGGTATTTATTAGGCGGGTGATGGTATCACAAATTTTATCCGACAAGCGTATGATATCAGTCGCTCTTATACCGTCAATGCCCGGGGCCTTATAAGGATTCACCTTTTTGAGTAACTTTTTTACATCAAGAGTAAATGCTCTCCTAATACACATCGACCTATCGAGCGGTTTGGTATAGTCGGAATTATTTAATAGTTTCTTATTACACGTGGGTATTATTGATTTAACACTGTTACGAAATTGACAGGCAAAGTTATCTGCGATTAATTTGTCGCTTCCAACTGATCCAAACGCGCCCAATATTAGATCATCAATTGAGTTAGTGAGACGTCCGGTCATACAATTTATTATTTGCCAAAGTTTCTTTGTATCTTTTTTATATTTACTAATTTCTGTTTTATAATATTTATTCCTACTATGATGTACCAATTTGTTTGCTTTATTTCTAATCTTATTATATCTTAATTGCGCGTAATAGATGTGTTGCGAGCGAGTAGTAACCGAACACTATCGATGAAGCTGCGCGCCCGCAAGTATTTTAATGCGTCGTGAAGCTGTGGTACAATCTTCATAAGCGGAGCGGTTTTGTAGTGGCGAGTGTATCGCCACATTACTCCCCCGGCCAGACCGTAACTACGGTCGATAAAAGTCTGGTAGCTTTACTCTTCTGCCGCACCGAGTCCTCCTCTACTCATCGCGTTTCTCAGTCCCGGTAGCATTTGGAGTTGAAGTAGGATTATAAACTTCTTTCGTCACGTAGGCTGGCTTCAATCTATCCACCGAGACGTTAGTTGATCTGCCTTTAATATCTATAAATAAAATAATAAATATCCATCACGCCTTATTCCCGAAGGGGTGGCAGAGGCATATTATATGCCCACTTTTCACCGTGTGGATTCCTGTCCCACGTAATAGGTGGTGAGCCCATTGCCGTGTTGAAAAATAGACAGATGCAGGTTGTGGCTACCTGCTGTTGAAATTTTCAAGCCGCCCATAAGGCCTTCAACCAGGCTTAACGACTGCCATTTTACTGGCAACCGGGAACAACGGCTTAACGTGCCTTCCGAAGCACGGAAACGCTCGCAAATGTAAATGCCACAAAGTGGTCACCCATCCGAGGACCAGCCATAGAGAAAATTGCGTAACTCAGTGATCCTTTACAGAACACTGAGACCGCGAGGCCACGAGCGCTTCCTTGTAAAGAACCTTGTTAATATCTATTGTAAAGAACTTGGCTTGTCTCTTTAAGACCTTGTATGGGCCAGCGTAAGGGGGTTCGAGTGCATCACGTACATGATCTTGACGGAGAAAAATGTGAGAGGTTGAGTTAAGATCACGTGGTATATAAAATGGCATTGTGGTATGCCAAGAAGTAGGCTTAGGAGATAACTTCGCCATGTAGGTTCGGAGACGGATCACGTATTGGGTGATGTCTTCAGTAGTGTAGTCGTTTTTGGGAGCAAGAAACTCGCCAGGCAGATGTAGTTGCTCACCATACACCAACTCTGCTGGGCTGGCTTGCAGGTCTTACTTCCAGGAATTTCTGATTCCTAGAAGCACCAGTGGTAATGATTCGGTCCATTGTGAAGTATCGTGACACATTATAGCAGCCTTCAGCTGGCGGTGGAAACGTTCCAAAATTCCGTTTGCTGCTGGGTGGTATGCTGTTGTTCGGAGGTGACGCGCGCCGATCATGCTGGTGAGTGCTTTGAAGAGGTGGCTCTCGAACTGGCGACCACGGTCGGTAGTTACACGTGCGGGACAGCCGAATCTGGCTATCCAGCCAGACACGAGGGCAGTTGCGCACGTATCAGCCGTGATGTCCTGCAGTGGAAAAGCCTCAGGCCATCTCGTGAATCTGTCGATGACAGTGAGGCAGTATCTGTAACCACAAGACAATGGTAAAGGTCCCACGAGGTCAATGTGGATATGAGAGAACCTCGCAGAAGGGGTAAGGAAAGAGGAAAGAGGATAGCGTGTGTGTCAGGAAATTTTGCTTTTCTGGGATTTTAAGCATTGCCTAGACCACTCTCTACAATCACTACGTATCCCTGGCCACACAAATTTTTGTGCTACCAGTCGCGCTGTAGCTGAACTTCCAGGATGATTCCAGTTATGTACCGAGTCAAAAGCTTGCTGTCTGAATCTTGGAGTGATGTACGGCCTCGGGGGCTCCACAGAAGTATCGCAGTAGATAGGTAAGTCGCTGTGTATCGTTCGCATTTTCATTAGTTTTAGAGAGGAACCATTACGAAGAAGATCTTGCAGTTCAGAATCGTCCTCCTGAGATTCTGCGAGCTCCTTATAGTCCATAGCCATGGAGATTTCGTCAACACGAGAGAGGGCATCGGCAACAATATTTTCAGGTCCAGGTATATATCGTATGTCCGTGGTAAATTGCGATATGAAGTCTAAGTACCTGAATTGCCTTGGAGAGCAGTCGTGCTTGCTGGACGAAAACGCGAACGTCAACGGTTTATGATCCATGTAAATGGCGAAGGTGGCAGTTTCAACCATATGTCTGAAATATTTTATGGCTTCATAGATTGCCAAAAGCTCTCTGTCGTAGGGACTGTACTTATTTTGGCTCGTCCAAAGCTTGTGCGAGAAGAATGCCAAAGGTTGCCAAACGTTGTCTTTGCGCTGCTGAAGTACCGCGCCTATTGCAGTGTCCGAAGCGTCAGTAACAATTGCCAGTTCTGCCGAGTAGTCCGGGTGACCTAGAAGTGTGGCTTCTGACAACGATGTCTTGCAGGCCTCGAATGACTGAACTAACTCTGGAGTCATATCCACAGGGTGAGAACCTTTGATTTTGGGTCCCCGCAGTAAGGAGTTTAGCGGTGCTTGAAGTTTGGCGGCCTGAGGGATCAATCTTCGATAAAAGTTAAGCATCCCCAAGAACCGCCGAAGCTCTTTAATAGTTTTTGGAACAGGAAACTTTGACAGCTTGAACCTTGTCATCTAAGGGTTTAGATCCAGCGGCAGACACTTTGTACCCTAAGAAATTAACGGCATCTTGTCCAAATACGCACTTAGTAGTGTTTATGAGTACGCCGTACTGCTTGAGCCGCACGAAGAGTTGTCGTAGGTGCATTTTGTGCTCAATCTTACTATGAGAAAAAATCATAATGTCATCAATATACCCGTAGCAGAACTCGAGCCCTGAGAGCACCTCATCAATGAACCTTTGGAAGGTCTGAGCTGAGTTTCGCAAGCTGAAGGTCATGAAAAGAAACTCAAACATCCCAAAGCACGTCGTGATAGCAGTCTTTGGTATATCCTGTGTGTTAACGGCTATCTGGTTGTAGGCCTTCACTAGGTCAACCGTAGAAAAAATTGAGCATCCAGACAGTTGGTGAGAAAAATCTTGTATACGTCGTATGGGGTAGCGATCAGGAATTGTTCTCGCATTGAGTGCTCTGTAGTCACCACATGGTCTCCAGCTGTCATCTTTTTTCTTGACTAGGTGAAGAGCTGAAGACCAAGGACTGTCGGAGCGTCGAGCTGTACCTGATGCCAGCATATCTTCAAATTCCTTTTTAGCTGCTTGTGCACGGACTGGATCGAGTCGACGTGGTTTACAGGAGACTGGTTGACCAGGTGTGGTTTTAATGTAGTGCAACGTGGAGTGCATAGAAGGTAAACGCGTACCTGCAGGCCTTGTGATCTCTGGGTATTCACGCAGAATCTCGTGAAACTCGGTTTCACCAGTGACTGCCTTAACTGAAGCGATGTCGTCTGAGGTTCCTGCTATCTCTGCCACAGCTGCTACGTGTAGCGTTGTAGTACCGTCGACTAAACGTTGGCTTCTGCAATCTACTAACAAATTATAGTGACTAAGTAGATCCACACCTATAATGGGCTTCAAGACATCAGCTATCGTGAAATTCCACGAAAAGTCCCGCCTAAGGCCAAGGTTGAGATGTAACTGTTTAGGTCCGTAGGTGTGAATCATGCTGCCATTCGCTGCGATGAGATCGTACTTGGATCGAGTACAGGGCGTCCTAACTGCTGATCGTGGGAAAACGCACAAGTCTGAACCAGTGTCCACCAGGAACTGCATTTTCGAAACACGGTCGGTAACAAAAAGACGGCCTGTAGTTTTTGGGCAGTCGTTGGCCGCTATTTCCGACCGCCCTGAGCGTTTCCCGCCTCGAATGTACAAGGCTGCCTGCACTTATTCGCCTTCGCTCCAAAGGTGTAATGGTAAAAATAGTGTGGGTGATCTGGCGGCGGTTGTCTAGGTCTAGAGCGACTGCGAGAGTGGCTATTTCTCCGGAATATGGGCTTGGCACGTGAGCGACCTCTGCCATACATATTACCACTAAGGGTTGCTACTTGTTTAGTAAGTTCGCTTACCTGCCTTGCAAGCTCATCCAAGGTCGAGGTGTTCGAGACGGAGGCTCTTACAATGGCGACTTGAGGTGTTACAGGGGCAATTTCATGCACCTTATCAGCCAACTCTCCCAGCTTATCTAATGGAAGGTCCATCTGCGAAGCAATAACAGTTTGAATATTTTGAGGTAGACGACTCGTCCATATAGTTGCCAAAAAATCTTTAGGTACTGATGGGCCCGCTAGACCCTCTAGATGCCGCAAAAATTGCGAGGGCTTCCTGTCACCAAGCTCCTCATGAATCAACAGCTGCTTAACGCGCTTTTCTTGTGACGCGGACAGACGCCTAACCAGCTCGGTTTTTAATTTTTTATATTTGTCCCTTTCTGGAGGTCTTGTGATTATGTCTTTCACTTCGATAGCATACTGATGATCAAGCTGTGCTACTAGATAATTAAATTTGGTGTCATCAGCAGTTATTCTCGAGAGCTCAAACTGACACTCTAATTGCGCAAACCATAAAATCGGTTCTTCTGGCCAAAATGGAGGTCTTCGTCAAGTTTGATAGCTCTTTCTGGTTCACTCATAATGACAAGAAATACAGGAAAAAAAAATCGCTTACCGCTTGTAAGTTGGACCACAACTTTTTACTTTTATAATAAAGTGGGTATAGGAATCTTCTTGTGAAAATTTTTCAATAGATGTACTAATATATTTTAGCACTATTTTTAGATGCTGTAACTTCACAATTACTTAGAAGGTGCGATGATGAATGGTCTTCTTTGTTCTAACTCGGGGTCACCAATGTAGAAAGTACGTATTATTGTACCTACTTTAATAATCCTCTTAGTTTCTTCTTAAGCAGCAAGGTATGTTGGCGATGTAGTAGCTTACAAGCAGCAGCAAGCAGAAAGCAGAAGAAGTAGCAGAACAGGTAAGTGAAGATGGTGTATGAAGAATGAAGTGAAGAAACACGAAAGCAAATGAATATGTTATTTTAGATTAACGACTATAGTTTATTATTTTACGAAATACTAATATTATTCGAACACTGATTACATTAACTGTATTATTACTACGATCGATAGCACATATCTTAGCAAGCAAAACCGAGAGCGCGTAATAGATGTGTTGCGAGCGAGTAGTAACCGAACACTATCGATGAAGCTGCGCGCCCGCAAGTACTTTAATGCGTCGTGAAGCTGTGGTACAATCTTCATAAGCGGAGCGGTTTTGTAGTGGCGAGTGTATCGCCACACTAGTATCTTTTATCCATTTACAATACAATTCGTCTCTGTAACGGCATATATTTTTAATATTTTTATCCACCCAGGGATAAGAATTTCGTTTCGTTGCACCTAATTTTCGTTTGTACTGAGCTTGTTCATAACAACTTTTAAATTGTTTATTTATGTAAGAATTAATATCTTCTGGGTTATTCATATTTTCAATCGGACTCCAATCTATTTTATCCAAAATACTATTTAACTTTTTGTTATCGTAGCACGTAATATATATTGGAGCAGCCTGTACGCATGAGTTAGAATGGAGCGTAAGCGCAGTTATACGGTGATCGGCCAGTTTAGTGCCCAGTGCAGCGGTGAACGCGTCTCTCATGCGGGATCGCACAAAAATGTGATCTATACAACTTTTAGTTACAATAATTTTGTTATATCGTTTTATAGATTCTATCCTAGTATAGTCTGTAATACCGCACGAAAGACCGTGATCGCTCATTACATTTAAGTATGCCTTTTCATGCACAACTAATAATATCTGTCGTTGTTGTCGGTTTCAGAGTAATGTTAATATCGCCCAGCAACACCAGGTCTTCTTTAGTGAGATTATTGAGCATGCTGTTAATTTCAGAAACAAATAGGTTCTTATTCGATCTCGGTGGTCTATAAACTGCACATAGTGCTACAGTGTACGACGAGGCGGTAGTTATTTTACCAATTAGACACTCGTAGTTCAATGGTGTTTTAAAAATGCGAGTAAATTTGTGTTTGTTTTTAATGTAAACTACAATTCCGCCTCCCCTACGATATTTTCGCAGCTCCGTGTGCATTGTTTACCCATCCATTTTATAAAGCGACCGTATATTGTCGGATATACTAGCTTCAGTAACAATAAGTACATCAATTGAAGAGTGACAATTTGCGATTAAGTGTTCTAATTTCCCGAAATGTTTAATCATAGATCTTATATTAACGTGTATAAATGATAGGTTACAAGCATTTTTAGGTATTATTCTCTCGTATGAGCAGTAGTCTATACAATTATATAACTCTTTTACACAGTTATTATCCAAATCAAATAAAGCCATTCACTAACGAGATTTAAGTAGGTAGTCAGTAGTACAGCTAGGTGATTTTCGTAATTCGTAATAATTAGTGTCCTGACTTACTATTAATATTTGAAAGTAAGGATTGTATATCACTCATTTTTACGCACCAGAACTCGTGATTCCTTAAACCAAATGAACTTGTAGGTACCTCTCAAATCTTGTTTGGCTTGCCAAAGTAGGTTCTTAAAGTAAGGAGTAAGTGCTTCCCTTATGAATATTCTCTCCGACGCTGCTGTTCCCGTTAAGTTTGGTATGAGGTCTCGTGCTGCAATGGTACTTTCACGCGCAGAGTTAAGCATAAGTTGGCGAGAATCTTCACTTCGTAATTTGACGAGAAAGGATCCAAGACCAGTTTTGCGAGCTGTAAGGCGCTTAATCGAGATGATATCTTCTTTGGAAGTCTGGAGCTTAACGGCTACCTTTTCAGCAATCTTAGGGAGGTCTACATCAGTTGATTCAGGAATACCCGCTATTTCTACATAGTTACCAAGTAGCTGCTGTTCTATCTCGCTATTTCGCTGTTCTAAGGCTTCTATTTTCAGTTACATATGCTTATTCTTGTTTTCCAGATGCGTAATTTTCTTTTCTTGATCCTTTAGCTTAGCTGTAAGAGTATCGAGCGTCTCGGCAAAATCATCTACTTTTTCGCTACAATATTGCACCGCGTTAGTTACAGACCGCATTTCTTGAGTCACTATGTTGCCCACCTCTTTTTTCAGGTCCTGGAGAAGCATTTTGACATCAAAACTGTTGGCTTCTGAATTAGTCAACTCTTCCTCTTCCTCCTCCAAATCTGTAAGCGTTAGGAATGACTTACGCCGTGATGAATTCTGGGCGCAATCATTACACGTCCATTCCAAGCTGTCGGCTGCCCTGAGCGCTGTAAGCTGCTTTGAACTCAATCCAGTGCACACAGCAGTCGCATGGACAATTTTTTGGCATCGACTGCATTCTAAAACTATGTTTTTCTTTGTAATTATCTTATTAGAAGCGCTCGTGGCCCCGAGGTCTCAGTGTTCTGTAAACGATCACTGAGTTACGCAACTTTCACTATGGCTGGTCCTCGGATGGGTGACCACTTTGTGGCATTTACATTTGCGAGCGTTTCCGTGTTTCGGAAGGCACGTTAAGCCGTTGGTCCCGGTTGCCAGTAAAAAAGCAGTCGTTCAGCCTAGTTGAATGCCTTATGGGCGGCATGAAAAATTTCAACAGCAGGTAGCCACAACCTGCGTCTGTCTATTTCAACACGGCAATGGGCTCACCACCTATTACGTGGGACAAATCCACACGGTGAAAAGTGGGCATATAATATGCCTCTGCCACCCCTTCGGGGATAAGGCGTGATGGATATTTATTTATTTATTTATCTTATTACAATTAAAACACTTCACCATTGTGGATGACCAATTGCAAGTACAAACACGTGTTTGTGCTACCGCGCAGATGCGAGAACTGCCAATCTTATGTATGTCCAGAAAAATCTATCACAGTTTACTAAACTCTGTGATATACATAATATAAACACTAGACGAAAAAACAATCTTTCAGTTCACCACAGTCGGCTGCATAAGATTGGCGATTCTTTCCAGGGTAACTGTATAACTTTTACAACAAGCTTCCCTGTGACCTGAGAAATTTACCATTAAATAAATTTAAAAAGTATATTAAAAGAAAGCTTTGTGAAAAAGGTTATTACTCTATTCAAGACTATTTACAGGACAGGGATGCCTGGAAATGATCTGCTGGCAAATAAAATATTATAGTCATAGAATATTAAATTGTAAATATGCCATCAAAAAAAAGCCTTCCTAAGTTTTTGCCGGTTCTTCTCAGGTGGGCCGCGTTCCGAATCGGTGGTCACTTTAAATATACAAATTTTTTCTTTAGTTTTAGTGTATGACATTTTGTAAGCGCCGGTGAAATGGTCTATGCAAAATAAAGACATTTTTTTTTAGAGCATTTTTTTGTGTGTTCCATAAGTATTTGTTTCGAAGTTTCGATGTTAATATATGAATGTAATTAGAAATATTTAAGTTTCTTTATCAGTTGTCTAGATCTCGTAGCACAAGCTCATAGCTTAGTTTTGGATAGATTTTGCTATGTGAAAAAGTGTCCCAGAATCATCATTCATTTATTATTAATAGCACGTTGACACAACTTTTATGTCCCAGAATCCACCACTCCCACGCATAAAACCAGATAAATGCATATTTTTTAGAAAATAATATACATTCAGTAAGCGTCCGCTGAAGAAGAATTATAAAAGTGTATCCAATCAAAGAGTACCTAATAGCCCCAGCGCGCCGTTTCATACAACATTGCTAGAGCGTTGTGAAGTTCCAAATTCAAAAAACACTCCAGCAATGATTTTCGTCTTCTCTGTCCGTAAATGCGATACTTCGCGTATTCTTTTTTCGAAATAATGATCATATTTCCATGCATGTTTGAGAAAATATAATAACATTATTAATATGCAGGACGTAGTCTAAACAAGTCGAGATATTGAAAGCAATTTGCGTTGCATACAAAGAGAAATATTTATGATTACTCTAGAACCAGGAACTCCATTGAACAGGCTTAAATGCAAAGCTTAGGGTAATATACGGAGTCTGAGTGAGCCAGTTTAACCCTGCAGTGATCTCTCTCTAGAACCTGACGCGAGTGGTTACGTGGATTACATGCTATTTTTAAAGTAGATAATAAATGTCTGGACGTGAGCAAAGAATATTTATTTGGCATGAAAATTTTCATATGAAAAAACCTAATGAATCTACAAGTTTGTAAATAATCAACAAAAATATTACAAATTTTTGAAGTGAAAACTTCTTTAGCGGCGTTGAGCACTTTTTCTGTAATGGGTATAAAATCTTAAACTCGCGTCAGGACACGTGACCTGATCGAAAAAGCGTAAGATTTTTTTATCATCATCATCTTTACGTCGATCCCGGTCAATTTTTGAAGGAAAAACTTCTTTTAGCGCGGTACGCATATTTTTAGATGAGATAAAATCTCTGGACTCGCTACCATAATCATCATCATCATCTAACGTTGATTCCGGTCATCTACAGGTCTTATTAAATAATGCTGTGTAATCAATTAGGACTCTTTCAGTGTAGATTTATTTTTCATCATCATAATCTTTACGTCGATCCCGGTCAATTTTTGAAGGAAAAACTTCTTTTAGCGCGGTACGCAATTTTTTAGATGAGATAAATTTGGACTCGCTACTCCCCGTTACGATACGCAGCTATAGTGTGTGCATATGCATGTACCAACGCGTCTAGATAAATAAATTATTAATAAATTGAGTTTTCACTTCTGTCGGCACTCCCGGAGTGGTTAGGTTTTTTTTACTAAAACTCACGTACTCTGATAACATTAAAATGTTTAAAAGATATTTATAACCTTTAACTTTAACTTAAGATAATAATAATAAACCCCTCGAGGGCAGTCGTTATCTTTTATAGGATTAACGGAACCCTATAAGGGGATAGTAGATTCGCTTTTTGAGTTATTCACTTTCTGATACCAACAAAAAATGTATCAGTAAGTTATTGAAAAGCTCACATCCGCAGGGCAGCTTGTTGCGAGCTGAATGTGTGTGGCTACACATCGGTCCCGATTCCTCAGAGTTTTGTTGCCCTTCTGCACCAGTTAGGATTTAAAGGCCTAACGGGAGAGCAGTGAGAGTGCTACTCCCGGGAGTGCAGCAAATCGCAACTCTGGCTTGCCTTAATTGGCTGGTCAGAGGGAGGTAGCCAGAGCTATTGTGCTAGGGGGTGGAAGTGTCATTTTCAAGGGTATAACTACGGGGAAGCCCGCTCCGGGCCTGTACCGCGATGGTGAAACCGGCGCCGCACCGCTCGACACCCCAAGCTGCGCACACCGGTGTTGCCTCCTGTCGCCTTACAGGCTTATCATGCCTATGGCGATTGTATAGGGGGCCCATCTAGTGAGTTGGCAAGTCACCGTCTGCCAATATTTTGATGATATTATATTAAAATGGCAGACGCAGTTTTCATCCGAAGTTTCAAGTCACCCAGTGCATTTAACCTCCAACTCAATAGCCCAAAAGTAGTTAGCATATTGTACAATAGTTTAACTCCCATTGAAGATCGTCCATTACCGTTCTTCTACATAAGACGGACGTGGATTGTCTGCAGTGGGGGTCCCATTTCCTGTTACATTAAAATTCTCAAAGGACCTCTGCGTGTTGGACCACTATGTCTCCATGTAAGCCTACTAAAAGACCGGGTATCTTCGTAAGAAAAAAGAAGAAGATACCCGAGAAGAAGAGACAACAATAATAAAAAATGTATCAGAAAGTTAATGAAAAGCTCACATCCGCAGGACAGCTTGTGGCGAGCTGAATGTGCGTGGCTACACATCGGTCCCGATTCCTCAGAGCTTTGTTGCCCTTCTGCACCGGTTAGGATTTAATGGCCTAACGGGAGAGCAGTGAGAGTGCTACTCCCGAGAGTGTAGCAAATCTCAACTCTTGCTTGCCTTAATTGACCGGTCAGAGGGAGGCAGTCAGAGCTATGCTCGGGGGCGGAAGTGTCATTTTCAAGGGCATAACTACGGGATAGCACGCTGCGGGCCTGACCCGCGAAGGTGAAACTGGCGCCGCACCGCTCGACACCCCAAGCCGCTCACACCGGTGTTGCCCCCTGTCGCCTTACAGGCTTATCATGCCTATTGCGATTGTATAGGGGGCCCATCTAGTGAGTTGGCAAGTCACCTTCTGCCAACATTTTGATAATGATATATTAAAATGGCAGATGCCGTCTTAATCAATAGTTCAAACCACTTAGTACATCTAACCCCCAACCCAATAGCCCATATTGTAGTTAGCATATTTCACAATGGTTTAACTCCCATTGGAGGTGATCCATTACCGTTCTTCTACATAAGACGGCGTGGACTATCTGTAGTGGGGGTCCCATTCCCTCAAAGGGCCTCTGCGTGTTGGACCTATGTCCCCATGTAAGCCTACCAAAAGCCCAGGTATCTTCATGAGAAAAAAAAGAAGAAACCGGCGCCGCACCGCTCGACACCCCAAGCCGCTCTCACCGGCGTTGCCCCCTGTCGCCTTACAGGCTTATCATGCCTATGGCGATTGCATAGGGGGCCCATCTAGTGAGTTGGCAAGTCACCTTCTGCCAACATTTTGATAATGATATATTAAAATGGCAGATGCCGTCTTAATCAATAGTTCAAATCACTTAGTACATCTAACCCCCAACCCAATAGCCCATATTGTAGTTAGCATATTTCACAATGGTTTAACTCCCATTGGATCCATTGGATCCATTACCGTTCTTCTACATAAGACGGCGAGGACTATCTGTAGTGGTGGTCCCATTCCCTCAAAGGGCCTCTGCGTGTTGGACCTATGTCCCCATGTAAGCCTACCAAAAGTCCGAGTATCTTCATGAGAAAAAAAAAGAAGATACCCGCGTAAAGAAGAGACGTAATAATAATAGTTTATTTATTTTATGTACACAAATTACAATCTTAGATAGATACAAAGATTTAGATAGATAGGTACAAAGTTGTCAATTGTCAATTTTTTATTTCTAAGTTTGCAATCTATAGGAGAACTGGAGTCTAAACTAAGCAAAGAGCTTGTATAATAGAACTCCAGGCACCCCAATTGCATAATTGAGTTATACAAAAATAAAAATTTAAGTATGTGTATGTGTTAGAGTGTATGGATATGTGTGTGTATGGATATGTGTGTGTATTTATGAGTTTGTGTATTTAATGAGATTATATATTTGACATAAATAGATTTAAATAAGATATAATTATTTTAAACTACGTCACGATTTATATTAAACTGCGTCAGGAACTTCTCCGTTTCATCATATGATTTGTAAAGTAGGTATATATACAAATAAGTATTTTTCTTACATTTGAAATAATTTAAGTCATATATTAGATTCAGTTGATTAATTTTATTATATAAGGAAGGTATAAACACAAAAATAATTTTAAACGTGCTTCGCACGCGTGGTGTTGTTTTCCCGTTCCCGTTTTCCACAGGAACTTGTTTCCGGGATAAAAAGTAGCCTATGTGTTATTCTGATGTGTAAGATAAAAAAAAATAAAAGAAAAATATCTTTATTTTGCATAGACCATTTTAACGGCGCTTACAAAATGTCATACCGGCAAGAAAATTAGGAAGGCTTTTTTTTGATGGCTTATTTACAATTTCTTTTAAGCTATATTATTGTAAAGTTTCATCAAAATCCATTTAATAGATTTTGCGTAAAACAGTAACAAACATCCATCCATACAAACTTTCACGTTTGTAATATTAGTAGGATTAGAAATACATTAGTATATTTTCAAGTGTATATTTCTCATAGTATAAGTTAATGTTAGTTTGGGCTAGATGGCGCTGTCTAAAACACCATATTTTTTTCACTAATTTATATACATAAGTATCTATGACAATTGGGCGGTTTTTCTGTGTAACGTAAGGTTTAGCAGAAAGTTGTTTAATATCAGAATATTCTATTTGAGTATAGTAGTTGTACTCGTACATAAATTGAATATCTTATTTGACTACTTCGGTTGCGCAGTGATAGTGTATGCGACTGCCACGCTGAAGTCTGAAAACCACCAATACGCAGTCTGAAAACCAAACAGACCTTTATCAATCGTTTAAGAAAGATACTTATGATGGAACAGTTGAATGCATAAAAAAAAATTTAAAAATAATACAAAGAAATACTATTTACTAATCATTATTATATTTAAATATATCTAATCTGAAAATCTTTGTTAGGTATTATTTTTAATCCTTATAAAAAAAATATTTTCATTGTGTATTAAACAATTTTTTTGCAATCAAATCATAATTTCAGGTATCTAGTAAATAAGGGAAGCCAATTAGGAGTGCATGGCGATCTGTCCTCTCTGATTGGCCCTTTGGGAGTGCAGTGTGAGGATAGTTAGTTAGTTGGTTGGATATTTAGTAAATATTTGTATATTTTACAACTTACCGTATATTTTTTCATATCACGGCTTCGCTTTTATACCTTTGATAATGTAATCAATAATGATTGTTATTGCGGACGCTAGGTAACAATGCTATCAGTGTCGTGGTACGTATTCCAATCTATGGTGTCGATCATGTCCTTTCGGCGAGTTTCTTATTTTATTTTATTGTACATTCAAGCCCTAGGCGTCGATTTTCCGGCATAGGCGGCCATTTTATAGTAAACTTTGTCTTCAATTACTGCTGAACACAACTACGGGTTCAAACTCACTTAACAGATAATCACTCACTTCGGTAATGGAAGAATTTATCAGTTCTTGCATTTTGTAGTCGTCGAGAATCAAAGTACTCTGTGGTCGACTAGTCAGTGTTTTGTGGTTTTCTGTAAGAGAGGAACTGACACGCGTCATGCCACGTATGGTACAGAGCGAGAGTGTTTGTTGTTTTTCGTCTTTGTTTATCTTGGGACAAGCAAAGGAAGCTCAGTTCATACAGCTTTGTTATTATTATTAGATATTTTTGTGTTTTTAAATTTTCGTCTTCTTGTCCTGTCACTTTCTTTCACTTATACACTGGATCTCGTTAATTGTTAAATTCAAATTATAAATTATAATTACATTTTATTCTCGAAGGGATGGCGGAGGCAAGTTGTGTTCCCACATGTCATCGTGCTCAATTTAATCAAAATTATATTTATTATATATTTATATAAGTAGGTAAGTCTAAATATGTTAATAGTATTTATTATATCTTCTTTATCATTTTCTGACACCTACCTACTGTAAAATTCTACCGAATCGTAGTGAAGGGGTAGTGGCGCCATCTCAGATCTGCCATCGTTGGCCTCCTCTGAAAATCAGCGCTGTCAATCTGGTCTCCAGTGGGGGCAGCTTTAAGCTGAGAGAAGGCCAAATTTCGCGCAGTTTCTTGCAACGCATGCATATACTTATGTATGATAGATTTACTTATGTATAATTTTAAATTTCATGTGGGTCTATTTTATTTGTTTTTTTCTATCATGTGTATAATGTATAGTTTTGTTCTGTGTGAAATTAAAAAAACTTTTTTTTTTTTAAGTCCCGGTTTCGATTCCCGGATTGGACCAAATATTTGTGTAATCCACAAATGTTGGTTTCGGAGTTTGGGTGTTTACTATGTATGAAATGTATGTATTTAGTAGAAAATTAATTTATAAGAATGTCATTAGCTGTCTAGTACAAGCTTATTGATTAGTTTGGGTAAGATGGCGCTGTGAAAAAATTGTACTACCATTTTTATTTTATTTATTTATCTAACCAAGAAGTTCGGATATTTCGAACAATATAGATACTATACCGATATTGTTGACCTTTGCAACGAATATATTCGCTTGTATATTACAATAGATACATTGTGACATATTGTAAGATAGGCACTTATCATAATAGCTTCGTGACAGAACGTAAGTTGATACTTTAGGTGATCGTTCACCAGTCGGAGCTCTTATTTGTACAATATTTAAGGCTAGAATTATAAGCGCAAGATAGAATATCTCGGCCACGTGGTCAGTAACAATAGATACGTATGTATATAGCAGCAGTATCGCTGCAGTTGATAATAATGGGCAAAGTGGACGGAAAGAGACGTGCTGGGCGAAGAAAGAAGTCATGGCTGCTGAATATCCGGGAGTGGACCGGTATTGCCTCCGTCGAACAGCTGTTCCGGCTGGCTGCTGATACATTTGAATACAGGAAGCTAAAAGCCCACCTTAAGGATTGAAGAGGCACTGGAAGATGAAGAAGAAGAAGAATTATGTACTAAGTAATTTTAGCCCTAGGAATTGTTCAAATAAGTATTTATAGGATTTCGTCTGTATCATACTTCCAGCCATACATGCATTCACTCTACCATTTCACGTTGTCACGCCTTTATCATTGAATTGGTAGGCAGGGGCATACTATACACCTACATTTCACCGTATGCAGTTTTGTTTCACATAACGGGTGGTGAGCCATTACTATTATAAATAAATAACTTGAAATCAACACTTAGTGAAACAGCTTATAAAGGTATGCGAAACGCCGGTACAATAGTAAATAATGGTTAGGTATTCCTTTAATGGTTATGTTAGATATAAAACTGAATTAGGTTACATTACAACGAGTATAATAAGCATTTATGGTTTCCCAGCATTTGGCGCAATTACATTCAATTACCTTGTAGTGTATACAAGGTAATTGAATGAAACTGCACTGTTATTCTTCGTACAGCTTAAAATTATTTTTAACAGAACTTAGGTACTTAGTCTCAGAAGAAAAATTGTTAGCTCTATAGCATTAGAAAGATCTGAATGATTGATTAAGAACGTTTCTCAATTCATAAATCAAGTCTCCTTCATTTCTTTAATATTTATAAAATGCTTTCCGCCTAATTTTATAAATTACAAGGCGATATTTCTGTTATCGATCACACGATAATAGGCTCTCCGCCTATTACTGGGACAAAGTATAAGTGGTGAAATGTTTTCATATTTAATTATCAATATGTATTTCACATAATGATAATTAAATGTGAGAGTTTAGAAGCGCTCGTGGCCCCGCGGTCTCAGTGTTCTGTAAACGATCACTGATTTACGCAACTTTCACTATGGCTGGTGCCCGGATGGGTGACCACTTTGTGGCAATTACATTTGCGAGCGTTTCCGTGCTTCGGAAGGCACGTTAAGCCGTTGGTCCCGGTTGCCAGTAAAATGGCAGTCGTTAAGCTTGGTTGAAGGCCTTATGGGCGGCTTGAAAATTTTCAACAGCACACACGGTGAAAAGTGGGCATATAATATGCCTCTGCTACCCCTTCGGGCATAAGGCGTGATGGATATTTATTTATTTTATTTAACATAAATACTCAGGTACGTCGATATTTTGACTCGCTTACTTCTCGGGTAACCAGACGTAATAGTATGAAATGATTAATGAATCTGCAGGAAGCAAAAGAGGTATGCATGGATCGCGAAATCTGGTGATAGTCCTCTGATAACCCCAACAGGGATGCAACGTGAAGATAGTTACTTAATAGGTGGTCACATCAACATCATGAAAATCACACTCAATTTTGCTAATAATTCACTGATCTTAATTAAACTCCCGCCATTACCTAAGACTTTTCTTATTTTGTAAATAAGCAGTCACCTATATCAAAACCAGCCACAACATATAAGATGCTTAACGAAGCGATCGTTCACAAACACTTAAGGAGCTTTATAAATAACTTATTTTTCTTTTTGTTTTTTGTTTAAATTAATATTGTGGGATTTATTTTGTATACCGCCGTCTAGCCCAAAGTAAGCTAATATAAGCTTGTGTTATGAGATCTAGACGACTTATAAACATTTTAATATATTTATAAATACATACATTTTATACATAGGAAACACATAACTTTTCACACAAATATTTTTTTCCAATCCGGGAATCGAACCGTGGACCTCAGTGGCGGTAGTCGCATACACTACCATTGCGCCACCGAAGCAGTCGATACCAATGTAATGTATACATTAATATTCCAACCCTTTTTCTTACTTCCTTAAGATATTTATGCCGTCGTGAAGTCAGGGAGGTCTATTGTAACCGACCATCGTTAGCTCCGCTAATGTTCCATCATGACGTCGCAGATTTAAGATTGAAGTTCAGTTATTAACATCCTTTTAATGTCTTTATCAGCCTTTCAATTCATAGCTTTTTCTTCGTTTATTTATATTGAATGAATCGTTAAAAGTATTTCAAATGGTAGAGTGAATTAAGTGAATTAAGATTCTACCGCAAATAGCGGAAAATGAGTCTACTAGGTGAGTCACTAACCTATCAATGCCCAGCCGAAACCCTTAAAAATATTAACTTAATTATTTTAAGGCAAGCTACTCTGTTATTGCAGATATCCACTAAGAAAGGCAAAATTTCACCCCTAAGAGAATATAATTAATAGGAAAAGTTTAAAGGGGTAATATAGGGGTTTAAGGTTTATGGAAACATTTACCAATACGACGGAATCTTACGTAATAATCTTTTTTGTGTTTGTTGTTTGTTATATGACATTAAAAATTAGGAAGAAATTGTTTTTTATTTTGTTGTTAGTGAAATTAATTAAAGAATAAATCAATTGCACTTTGGAAATTAAATCACATAGTTAATGTATTGAGGACGAAATTACTATAAAATATTTTACCGACATTTATTTTTAGAAGAAATCGTCATTGATAAAGTATAACATCAAATGTATTTCGTTTTAAAAATATTGTAAAACTTAACCTCAAAACACCACAAAAAGAAACCATTTTTTTCTAATCGGGTCATAGCGGAAAGTCTTTGTTATTGTGTAATCAACACTTTGATACAATTATTTTCTTTTTTTATATCTATCACGCCTTGTCCTCGAAGGGGTGGCAGAGAGATATTATATGCCCACTTTTCAACATGTGTATTCCTGTCCCCCGTATTAGGTGGTGAGCCTATTGCCGTGTTGAAATAGACAGACGCAGGTTGTGGCTACCAGCTGTTAAAATTTTTAAAGGCGCCCATAAGGCCTTCAACTTGACTTAACGACTGCTATGTCACTGGCAACCGAGACCATCGGCTTAACGTGCCTTTCGAAGCACGTAAAAGCTCGCAAATTTAAATGCCACAAAATGAAAGTTGCTTAACGCAGTGATCGTTAACAGAACACTGAGTCCGCAGGACCACGAGCGCTTCGACTTACCAGGTTCGTATACATTGGTTTTCTTCTTTCCGTAGTCTCGCATCCCATAGTTAATTATTTAAACATTTATTTTCTTTGGACATATGGATATTTTATTCATAAAAATATAAAGGAAGTATACCCGACAAAAAACTGAATAAACAACACTCTGTGAACACAATAATTCACGTTTTTGTTGAAATTTTAATTCCAAATTCAGAAAGTACTCGTGACAAAGCATGTATTATGTTTTTATGGAAATTAATTACGTGTACTATTTAAAATTTATTTGTAACACGATTTATTTACGGCACTTTTATGTATGGGACGGAATCTTGTAACGTGATTTTAGCCCACTCCAAAACGTCTAAATATTTTGCAAAATTACACTTACTTTCTTGGAGCTAACCAGGATTCAGGTTGACATTAATAAACCCTAATAGTATGAGGTTCACTGTCAAGTTAAAGAGGAGGAGAGTACGTGCGCCGGTAAAGAATTCAAAGTTCTTATACAGAAGAGATTTTAGTCATACGGTTCAAGTTGAATGGTGTGGATTAGCATCCATATCCATCAAATAATGTGCAGAACTATATCCAAAAAGTGAGCAACATTTCACACAGGGAAAAACGTAAATCTTGCATAATGGGTAACTTTGGTCGGACATGAAATGAACCTCACCTTGTTGAGGACTCTAGACTTAGAGACATCATGCTGATGCAGCAATCAATATAGTTTTCATTGCTGAAATCTCCTCGAACGATACGGAGGAAAAGGGATTTTTTCTAATGTAAACCCACATACCTAAAATTAAACCAACAGCTTCAGTAGGCACTTTCCTAGAGAGTTCCAAAACCAAATGTTCAGAATTGGGACCAACTTGAAATACGTCGATGCTTCAATCAATCAATCTCATCATCAGATCATTTTATTCATATCACATCGACAATAACTTTAAATACATCGATGCTTCTCCAATCAATCTCATCATCAGATCATTTTATTCATATCACATTGACAATAACTTTAAATACATCGATGCTTCTCCAATTAATCTTA
Source organism: Thumatha senex (assembly GCA_948477245.1). Lineage (NCBI taxonomy): Eukaryota > Metazoa > Arthropoda > Insecta > Lepidoptera > Erebidae > Thumatha > Thumatha senex. Next base: position 20,905,842 of record OX419741.1, on the reverse strand, counting down.
TCATCAGATCATTTTATTCATATTACATCGACTAATAATAAAATGAAAACATTGCCCATGAAGTCGATGTCTAATAAATGTAAAGATAATTAGAAAACTACTGATCAGATCTTGATCAAAATTATAACAGGAAGTACTAAAAACGAAAAATGGTTTGACCAAAAAAAGTCTGTAGAATTGAGAGCCCCCTTATGTGATGCCGTTAATATTATCCAGACGAATAGGTCCTTCTTAATATGTAGTTGAGTAAAAAATACAAAATGTGTTACCGTAAAAGCACATTCTCGTGGCACATTGACCAATTATGTTTAATTGCTTTTTAAATTAATGAAACTTGAGAGCGTTAATTTTGCCACCCCTTCGGGCATAAAGGCATGAATGATAAATAATTATAATATATAACAAAATAATTTACAACTTTTAACAACACCGTCATTTTTATACGAATTGTTACTATGTATGTTATATTTACCATGTATATATTTTAGCATTCTTAAATCATTTTCACGGCGTTCGTAGTACAGTCGATCAAGAAAGTGTTTATTAGTTTTAACAAGTTTTCTGTAACATTTAAATTTTAAATAAATATCGTAGAAAGACTTTAACGACCGTTAAAGTCTTTCTTACGGAGGTTAGTAGTTATTTGTACATATTAACTGTCATAATTCAACATTGACGTGTGGTTTGGACATGATAAAGAAAGCAATGATATTATTCCAATATTATCGCTAGGAGCCATCGACCTTGTTGTATCATAAAGTGTAAATTAACCTCAATTGGTAAAGTTGAAGACACTTTTTTCTTTGACTGTACTTATACTTCGCTATTGAGTACAATATAATGATTATGAAGTACGAACTTCTTTAGATTTTAAATGAAACTTTCTTAAAAAAGATAAAGAAAGTCCACAGATTAAAATTAAAAGCGATTCTCCGCTCATTAAAATGAGAGAAAGAAGTATCGTCGACGACAACGAATTTAGGAAATCGATTTGTGCTATTTAAATAGACTTTCCAATTTAGAAAAGCAAGATACAAAAGCTCGTTTATAAAATAAAATAAAGATATTTTACTTTTCTGTTGTATTTCTGTTAATTGGGAAAAAGTAATTGGCAGCCTATTTTCTCTTCATTCTGTAGGAAATTAGTTTTTTTATTTTATATCAAAAAGCTAAGGAAAGGGACGTTTTTTGAGTGGGTGTACTCTTTGAGCTTCAAATAAACTTATTTTATTTATATATTAGTAACGAATACAGATTTATTATAAGTATAGATATCAATGGAGGTAAAAAAGTTGCTCATAATAATTAGATCCCTATTTAACATATTTACAGAACCCAATTCAAAAAAAGAGGAGGTTAGAATTATTACAAGACTGACAATGATGCCCCGACTAGGTGTCAAAGAATTCCTCCCCGTCAAAATCAACCAGTAAGGTTCCCATAAGGCTGGCCGCATTGCCACGTTGTATGGCAATGCTTCTTCTCTGAGCGAGAAAGAGGTCACGAGAAAAGTCGACCAGTCGCTTTGCGATATTCTATAGCGAACGAGCACTTGGACCCCTAAATATTTGCCTTTATCTATGCAGATACATAAAAAATTTAAGTGTCTGTTTGTTATCAGCTTTTCACTAAGGCTAAACTCATAATAAAGTACCAAAATATGGTACCAACTTAGATAAAAAACTTCTTTTATATTTTTTTGTTGATTTCTGAAACTTTTTAATTTCTTACTCTACAACACTTTGAAAATAATTTAATACTTTTTATATGTCTAGCCACCGTTTCACACCTTAAAGCTAATATTGAAAGCGAACAGATTGATTAAGATTTTGATGTTAGTGAAATTCTAGAATAAAACAATTCACCTTCTGATTTTCAGACGATATTACTGTAATATGATGATACTAGAAGAAAAGCCTGCCGAACAAAAAAATTCGTATCGAAATTTGTTTGTCTGTTTAGGAGCTATAATGCATGACAGACAGACAGATAAACGGGTTAAACTTACAATGTCCCACGTCAAAAATGAATAAACAACGTAATTAATGTGGATTCCAAATATGTCACATATGAAACCCCAGGGCTCAGCTAATCTTATTATACATGGTCCTTTAACCCTGTATAATAAACTGTGCTAATAGTAAAATTGACACACTACGGAATATAGCGTTTACTATTATTCTTTAAACACCGTATTGTTTATTCTGTACTAGCTGACCCACCCGGCTTCGCCCGTGACATACTTCAAACCCTGTGGCACCCATTTAATCCTGTCACCGTCGTTTATTAATTTCTTAATAATATATGAATATTTTCCAAATTAGTTGATTACTTCTCCGTACGCCCGCATGGCCCGGTCGAATTATGGCTACACGAAATTAATTTACTAGCGCATTATTTTAATGTTGCTATATCTCCCAAGATATTAATTTCATGACTTCTGACTTTTCATGTCTTACAAAACATGGAAACACCCTAAATGGAAATGCTACACATGGTCACCATTCTCAAATCTGACTATCGTGTAAAATGCTTAAAGTAGTGATCCTTTACATTGCACATAGTGGAACAACAATTTCAATACGGAAGTTTTAAACTTATTCGGTCACTCTTTACTGAATGTGTGATTGTGTCAACATTGTTGATTCGAGCGTAGCAGCTACGCAAACTTGTGCAGATGTGCTGCAGCTTGTACCACTTAATACATAACAACACGTTTTTACACCAGAGCAAGGGGCCGAATCTGCTATTTCAATTTTGTCGAAATCGTCGCTCAATAGAAAACCACCGCTACAATTTTTAATAGTCTACTATTACAATCGTACTCCAATAGACTTCTATCGGTCGGCCGATAGAATTCTAATAACACGTACTGCGCCAGTGGCCGCTAGTGAGTTCCATTTTTAATAGTCTACTAACATTTTGACAGCTAAAAACAGCGAGATCAACTCGGCTTTCGGAGGTGCTGTAGTCTTTGCTATCCACTCTTAAATCTTAAGGCCAGGGGCCGTATTACATAACATTTCTCAATACTCAAGAAACACTTGAAACTAGTATTAAAAGGCGAAAATTAGCCTTAAGCGCTTCTTGAGTATTGAGAAAAGTTCTGTAATACGGCCCTAAGACTAGCGCCTTAGTACAGTAAGCCTTAAAAGTACATTTACTTTTTCAAAATGTACCTAATAAAAAAACAATGATAATGTGTTTCATATCTCCAAAAATGTACTGTCGGACATAACTTCAACCTTCACCTAGTAACATTATACTAAAACACGTGAAGCGTTAATATTCACAAGGGACCTGGAGGGTAATTAGGGGTTCCTCATTTAGATTACAGCGCCCTATAATCTGATTAACGCCGTTGTTGGTACAAAATATGGGACATTTTAGCAGACCATTAATTGTAGATGCATATAGCTGGAAAAGGTACACGAATAAAAAACAGTTTGTATTGTTGATTGAGGTCACCTTAGATGGCGTCTTAGTCAAGTCTAGTCTTAAATCAAGGTCAGTCTCACCCCAGTATAATGAAAGTTGTTATACTGAGGTTTTCAGAGGGTTTTACGCGGCAACATTAGCTTGTTTCAACCTAATGACTCAAGTAATTGAGAATGTTGATAACGGCAACGCTACAACTGTCATATTTTTTGATATAACAAAAGCTTATGATTTAGTGACACATAAAATATTATTAAATAAATTAGAGCGATATGGTATACGTGAGAATGTATTAACATGGTTAAAAACATATCTATAACATAGGAACCAATGTGTCCAAATAAGTGCATAAATGAAAAAAAAGAATTAGAAATATTTCAGTCAAATTATAATACTAATTTATCTGGTATCCCCCAAGGTAGTGTGCTGGGTCCTCTTCTATTTCTTCTTTATATTAATGACCTTCCCGATTGTACAGAGTATCCATGTATATTATTTGCAGATGACATTTCATTGATAATATCCAAACCTAAAGACGTTAAAATATATGATATTGATAAACATGACATTGACATTAGTAAAGATAAGAATGACATTACTCAATATAAAAATAATGACAATAGTCAACACAATTATGACATTAAAGACAATGAGGACATTTCTATGTATTATAATGACATTAATAAAGCAATAGAAAATATAATTCAATGGTTGGGAAAAAATAATCTTATTGTAAACCTCATGAAAACTAAATTTATGCAATTTAGTACTTATGGACGTAAAAGCGAAAAAACTTAGAATATTTCACAAAGATATTGAAATTGAAAAGGTTGGGTACACAAAATTCTTAGTCATAACGTTGGACACTTGTAGAAATTGGAAAGCCCATGTTAACAACGTATGCAAAATAATAAACAAATTTGTCTATGTTCTTGCTAAACTTAGAAGAATATCAAACCTAAGGACTGTTCTAAGTGCTTATTACGGATACCTGGCATCAGTTTTGAATTATGGACTCATCCTTTGGGGAAATTCAGCTCATGTTAACAAAGCTTTTATTGTACAAAAAAAATGTGTAAGAGCAATCTGCGGTGTGGCTCCGTGGATATCGTGTAGTTGTTAACTCTGCCTTGCATGTATATTCTCGAGAGTGCAAAATGTGTTTGATTAAATGACGGTTTATTCAAAAAAGCCAAGGACATGTACCCAAAAAACACTCGGGATCCTGACAGAATTGTACTATCCAAAATACCTAAAACCAAACTTTATAAAGACAACTGTTAAGCTATGTGTGGATATATATACAATTGTATACCTAAAAAAATTAAAGCCCTAACATACAGAAGGTTTCTCAAAATGTTAAGAGAATGGATAATTGAAAAATGTTTTTACTCAATAAAGGACTTTATGAATATATATAGTAAACACCACGTTTAAATTTGTATTGTATCTGACCGTATTTGTATGACTTAAAATTATTATTTGCATGCCATGTTTTTAGGCTGAACATGATGTACTTAGGTCGTAAGACATATTTTGTACCAACTTTATTACAATGTTCTAGCAAATAAAGATTAAATTGAAAAAAAAAAAAGAGAATAACATTTCACTGCATATATGTCATTGTCTTTCACTATATCATTGTCCACTTCCACACATAAAACAAGAAAAGGCATGAGTTTTGAAAAAAAATAAACATTAAGCGTCCACACTTGTCAATTTGCCCGCGTTGAATCCTAGGCTCCAAATCAAGGAACGATCTGCCTTAGAGATATTCCAGAGCTTCCGTTTTTTAATTAAATATTCTTGAATCAATTAGATTTTTCATTAACGTTTGAAAATACACACGTATCCATACTGAATTTAAACCACTCTGTTCTTTCTATCTGTCTAGCGCTGAGCTCATTGGCTACCTAATCTCGACAGACTCTTGCTACCACCGCGGCCTTACTTTATGGTTTGGGTGTAATTCCGCTTCTTGTGATGCGATGAGTGCGTAAAATTTTCACGTCTCTCCGCTGTCTTAAACCATACCGGATAAACTATTATACTTCTATTTGAAAATATTCCACGTATTCCCGTTGGGTAACCTATATCTGTCAAAGATAAAAATTCCCATCGTAATGTAGACTATCATTTGTCATATTCAACCCGCCTACAAAGCGGTTGGGCTCTTGTATCTGCGGATATTTAATTTAATGAAATATTTTGCCGGTATCGTAATAAAAATGTAACAAATGAGTGAGGAACAATTTAGGAGAATATATATTGTGCGAAAGTAGAGGGTAGATGAAGTAAGGGTAGGCCGAGACTTACAATGAAGACCACGTAAACAGACAGCTTAAAAGAAGGGAACAGAATGGTCAAAAGTACTCAGATACCCAGACGTGCATTAATTGTGACGTGATTAATGAATCTAGCAGGAAGCGAAAGAAGTATGCATGAAACGCGAAGCCTAGCGATCTCTCCTCTCTGACTACCCCGTCAAGGATACAGTGTGAAGATAGTAAGTTTTTTTACGGGAATGGTAGAACTGTTCATAGATCTTTTAAATCTCAGTCAATTTCATCTATATTTTTTATTAAAGAACCATATCAATATTAAATTTAATTATTTAGGTACACACTAGGTAACAAATAGCAACAGTTGAAGGACACATAGGTACAATGGTACTGCTTATTTCTAAAAGAAATATCTCCCAGCAGACCAACGATAGGAGAACGTGAAGTAGGAAAATAACAAGTAAAAGTGTGTAAGTAATAGAGCAAAGATAGAAAATAAAATTAACACACATACAAAAGAGCGTAACTAAATAACACTATATAATATATAACAAATATAGAAAACAAAATAAATATAAAATAATATAAATAAATATACTTACACATATAAATAAATATGAATTAAATATACATTAACATGTAAATAAAATAGATTTACAGTGTAGAGAGATAGTGTTCACGGACTTTCTTTTTAAAAGTAGTAACAGATTTGCTGTCTCTGATAACATTGAGTTCCACAATCTGACCGCATGCACAGTAAAGGAGTAAGAGCAGAAATTGGTTCTATGGTTTGGAAACTTGAGGTTGGAACGTAGATTAGATCTGCAAGGAGCATCGGAAGAGCAATCAAACGTGAGCCGCTGATGATGCCGATGATTCAATTAATTATTATTAATTGCATCTTGTACCTTAGGTATTTCTTACAATCCTCATTTAAGAGTAAACAACTTAAAATTGCTAATAAAAATATGCATTATTTTAATTTTATAATGATGCAATTGCTCTTTAGAACTTAGGTTTAATGGCTCCACAAAAATGATACACCCATGTTACATTATAGCCAGCGTTCTGTTTTGTGAACAGAATTTATAAACTCATGCTCGGGTGACGAATTGTCCTTTTAGACGTTAAAGTGGACATTTGTTAAAGTGGTGAGAGGGATGAGTATATTGAAAGAATTGTGTATTTGTGATATATATTAAGTGAAAGAATATTAATCCATACTGATATTATAAGCGAAAGAGTTTGTTTGTTTAGTTATATAAATAAATATTATACGACATTTTATAGACAGCCCTATCTAGTCCACAGTAAGATAACATAAGATTATGCTATGGTATCTAGATTCACATACTTCATGTACATATGATATACAGATAAAGTCCTTCCTATGTATTATAGTATGCGTATTTACAAACATATAAGTAATATGATTCTAAATACGCATATTATAATACAAAGGAAACAAGAAAACTCCAAAACAAACATTTGAAAATCAAATAAATATTTTGAATGTGTCAATCTCAGGTTCGAATATTAAAATTACTTTTCATTCATCAGGGATGGCTATAGACGATTTAACCCACCACGATTTGACCCAGAAGGACGGAGCAATAATTGCTCAAGTGAACAATAAATAGGACAAAATGACCATTTTAGTGACGCTTTTACGCCAAATCAACGTCCGTTATACCCCTTAAATCCGACACTTGAACACTTTTTTGCCAATAAAAAAATAAATAATTTGGAGCTTTCTCACATAACGTCATCTAGCCCAAATTAAGTAAATATAAGCTTGTGTTATGATATCTATTCAACTGATAAATATACTACACAATATTTCTTAATGTGCAACCCTAGGTATAACAGCTGATTTGAATTGGCTCCGTATTAATTAATTATTGTAATATTGCAAAAATAATTATAATTTTAATTAAATACCAATTCATCATTGCCAAATAATACCATATTGAGTGTTAAATAATCATTTTCACCATTTATTGTGCTAAAAGTAAATAAATATAAACTTAAAAAATGTACCGGTGTAGTGACAGTTAGAACACCGGAAAAATTTTCAATATTTGAAATTATTACTTGGATTTGGCAAGATTTATAAAACTAATCGTTTTTTCAATCAAGGTTTGTGAGTTTATTTACTTTTACATCCTCATATGTCCATTAATAGTGTGATTTTGTAATTTTCTATGAATAAAACATAACCTCGTTTTGTTTCGCATTTCTTTGCTCTAAGTCTACTTTGCTAATATTTACTGATTCTGTAGCACGTAATTATAACAAAATGTCGAATACTAATAACATGATAATGACGCGTAAGGCCTTGGCTCGTCAACAAGAGACAAGGCTTCAATTAACGTTGAAAGAATTACAGATTTTTAGGGAGAAGTGCGATAAACTGAACAAGGAAAGGGACGAAAATGAGTTAGAACTGCTAAGTATTTTAAGTAAGAACGGACAACTCAAAAAAGAACTGGCACAGTTGCATTCACTGTATACTGATACCTTACAGGATCGGGATAGGTTACAACTTATAGTTGACAGTTTTGACTCATGTAGGGAACATTATGAACAAACTCTGCACCAAATTAGAATACTAAAGGAGGAGCTACAACGATCGGAAATCAAAATATCGCAACTAGAAGACAAGAAACAGAGCACAGTGGTTCAATCTAATCAGAGTTTGTTCGATGAACTGATGGCTACAAGCTTAGATACTGCTACAGCTCACCCTTCCATTGTCATAGACCTCACTTCTGATGATGAAACCGGGGGCTGTTCTAAATCATTAAAAATTATTAAGTGTAGTAAGAATAAGTTAAAGAAATATTTAAAAATTAAAAAGTTTATTACTAAATCTAAAAAAATGATACATAAATACAAGTTTTTTATAAATAGCATGTCACTTAATAGACAGAGATTGCAACTGATTGACCAGGTAAATATGTATATGTTAGAACTTGATACTGTTGCACAACAGTACAAAACTGATACACAGGCCCTTCAATGTCAGATTGACCGACTTCAAGACTCTTTGAAATCAATTTCATATAAATATGAAACAGCAGAGAAACAGAGTAGGGAACAGGTGTTAGCCATAGGTAAATTAGTAAATTCATGTCATTGTCAAAATGACCAATTGACATCCGCAGGCCATGTTCCCTCCTCACCCTTAAGTTGTGAAAGAATTAGATGCAATGATGAATTTTCACCAATTAAAACTGTGTGCAGTGTGGATAATAGTATATTAAGTTCAAGTAGTAATTGCGAGGCATCTACGAGTATAATAGAAAAGTTGCAAATAAAAAGTGATGCAAAGACCATAGTCTATTGCGATGAAATAGGTAAAAATTTTGGACATTATTTATCACAGTTAAGTCATTCTGTAATAAATCATACATATCCAGGAGCTTCATACTCTCAAATTACAGATTTTATATTGACTGGTACACACTGCATGCAGTCTACTATAGTGGTGCTGGTTGGCAGAAGAGGCAATATTAATAGTGACAAACTTTTAAAAATTTTTGATAAGTTATCAAGTCTGCAAGTAAAACAAGTAATTTTGTCCACCTTGCCATACAGCACTGCTATGAGCCACAAGGAAAATCACTTAAGATACAAATTAAATATGAAACTACATACCATGGTATCATATTCCAAAAAAATTGAATTGTTCGATTGGAACATAATCTTCAATAATAATAGTTTGTTGACATTAGATAGATATTTTCTATCAAAATTTTTACAACGAAAGGTAGCTCTGTTGCTATCTAATTTTTTAATTTTTCAAGCCAAATTATTGGCAAGTACAACTGCTTTTATTGAGCAGGATAGTTTTGATACTTCACATTTGGAAAATGAAATTCCAAAAAACTAGTTTATAGGACAACAGATAATAAATCTGGCCAGTTGACTTTGGCCCCTGAGAATAATCTTAGTAAAAATATTGTTTTTATAAACCTGGTGCACCATAATGTTAGAGGTTTAATAAATGGTAAAGATTTAGAGTTAGAGCTATACATTAATGCAAATTCTATTAATATTTTTTGTGCTACAGAGCACTGGTTAAAAGATCATCAAATCACATTGTTGAACTTCGTAAATCACCAGGTTGCTAGCTCGTTCAATAGAAAACATTCTAAACGTGGAGGCTCTTTAATATTAATTAATAAAAACTTAAAATTTAAAGAACGTAAGGATTTAGTAGCCCTCTCCATTGAACGAGTTATTGAGATTGCCAGTATTGAGTTTGAGCATTTCATCTTGTTAAGCGTATACAGTCCCCCTGATGCTTCTTACATTAAATTTGAAGAAAAGCTTGAAGAAGCACTGTTCAAATGCCAATGTTCTAAGAAATCTATAATAGTTTGTGGAGATTTTAATGTTGATATATTAGATACATCATTAACTCCATCAGAGAGAAATAAAATGAAAAAATTATTTAAATCCTTTAATCTGCATAGTACATTCTTAGAACCCACTCGTATTACAGCCACCAGTGCAAAATGTATTGATAATATTTTTACTGATATTAAACCTATAGATAAAGGTATTGTGGATCCTGTGGAGTCAGATCATCGTGGCCAATGGATAAAATTTCCTAAAAGTAGTAACAAAGTCAGCAAAAAACAAATTAAATATGTACCAATTAACCAAAGTCGTTTGAATAATTTTAAAGAAAATGTATTAAAGAGATTACCATATCTACCTAACTTCACTTGTGTAGACCAGTCATATAAACACTTATTTAATTTGATTAATGATGAGTTTGGCAAAGTTTTTACCTCAAAAACTCTACAGATTGGTGGTCGTCCTGTTTTCAGTGACTGGGCAACACCAGGTATCTTTAAAAGTAGAAATAAATTATTTGAATTATATTCAGAAAAATCATATAATTTTAGGCAAACCTTTCAGGAATATGTTAAAAATTATTCAAAGATATTTAAACAAACGTGTCATCTTGCTAAGTCAAACTTCATTAAAAATAAAATTTCTAATTCTGTAAATAAAATAAAAATGACTTGGAACATCATTAACTCTGAATGCGGTAGATCTTTAGTGACTGAAAGGGATTTCCACTTAAAAGTAAATAGTTGCCATGTTACAGGGGACCTGGAAGTGGCTACGGAGTTTGAACACTTTTTCAAAAATATACCTATTTTGACAACAAAATCTCTCCAAGCATCTTCCAGTTCCGCTGAACTTTTATTAGAAGAATCTGTTCTTTGTTGCAGGGATGCATTTGTATTCACAGATATTTGTGCTCAGGACATTGTAAAAACATTTAAATGTATCGAAATTAAGAAAACCGCGGACATTTGGGGGTTATCGGTCAAAACTGCATCATGTATAATTGAGGTAATTGCGCCCCATCTAGCAACTGTGTTTAATGACTGTGTTTCTAGTGGTACATTTCCTGATTTAATGAAACACAGCAAAGTCGTTCCCTTGTTCAAGGCTGGCAGCGCTACAGAGCCGTCTAATTTCCGACCAGTGTCAGTGCTGCCAACTTTGAGCAAAGTATTTGAAAAAATTATCTTGAATCAAATGCTATCCCATTTTAATAGTCATAAAATACTCCATGCGAATCAATTTGGGTTTACGAAAGGGCGCTCAACTTCCGATGCTGGTGTTGAGTTATTAAAATGTATTCATGAAGCATGGGAAGACAAGCACGATGCATTAGGTATATTTTGCGATCTATCAAAGGCTTTTGATTGCGTTCAACATGAAACGCTGTGCAAAAAATTACACCACTATGGAATAAGAGGCAAAGCTCTCGACCTTCTGTCTTCATATTTGAACAATAGAATACAGAGGGTCGATATTAATGGTACACGTTCTGTAGGATCCATGGTTACAATGGGTGTGCCGCAAGGCTCGATACTTGGGCCATTCTTGTTCCTCATTTATATTAATGATTTACCATTTTATGTAGGGGACAGGAATAGGATTGTTTTGTTTGCAGATGACACCTCATTAATTTTTAAAATTAAAAGACAATTAGATAACTATGACGATGTAAACAATGCAATTGCAAGAGTAGTTCATTGGTTCAGCTCAAATAATCTTTGCCTTAATGAAAATAAAACTACATGTATAAAATTTACTCTACCAAATGTAAAACAAGTTGCGGCCAATGTTCAACTGAATGGACAAGTGTTAGAGTTTGTAGAATCAACTGTGTTAACTAACTGAAAACTAACTGTGTGGCTTGAAAAATTAAAAAATTAGATAGCAACAGAGCTACCTTTCGTTGTAAAAATTTTGATAGAAAATATCTATCTAATGTCAACAAACTATTATTATTGAAGATTATGTTCCAATCGAACAATTCAATTTTTTTGGAATATGATACCATGGTATGTAGTTTCATATTTAATTTGTATCTGATATTTAATTTGTATATGATGCCAATTTGCAGTGGGGCCCACACATAGAAAAGACAGCCTCTAGATTAAGTTCGGCTGCATACGCTGTAAAAAAGATCAGGACTCTAACAGATGTGGATACGGCTAGAATGGTTTACTTCAGCTATTTTCATAGTATTATGTCTTACGGTATTCTCCTTTGGGGGAGTGCTGCAGATTTAAATATTATTTTTGTTCTACAAAAGCGGGCTGTACGCGCTATTTATAATTTGGGCCCCAGAGTTTCTCTCTGAGAAAAATTCAAAGAAGTGAATATTCTAACCGTACCATCGTAGCATTTTTGCCAATCTTATGTATGTCCAGAAAAATCTATCACAGTTTTCTAAACTCTGTGATAAACATAATATAAACACTAGAAATAAAAATAATCTTTCAGTCCACCACAGTCGACTACATAAGATTGGCGATTCTTTCCAGGGTAACTGTATACGCTTTTACAACAAGCTTCCCTGTGACCTGAGAAATTTACCTTTAAATAAATTTAAAAAGTTTATTAAAAACAAGCTTTGTGAAAAAGGTTTTTACTCCGTTACAGACTATTTGCAGGACAGGGACGCCTGGAAATGATCTGCTGGCAAAATGAAATAATATTAAATTGTAAATAGGCCATCAAAAAAAAAGCCTTCCTAAGTTTCTTGCCGGTTCTTCTCAGGTGGGCCGAACCGGTGGTCGCTTTAAATATTTTAAATAGTGTATGACATTTTGTAAGCGCCGTTAAAATGGTCTATGCAAAATAAAGATATTTTTTTTTTTTTTTTTTTAATACCTACGTGCTATAGCTTTCCAGTTGCCAATTATTAAACTAAGCTGACTAAAAATAAAAATAAACCACTAACCTAAGATTGTAGCCTTCTTAGAAGACTGGCAGCATTGCCCATTTTTTGGCAAGCCTTTAAATCAGCCTTCTGGTTAGAATAGTGCTTAATAGACAATCTCAAAAAAATTTTTTCGAAAATTTCGACCCCTACTCTCTCGGGTCTCCGCAGTGAATAGCAATACCTGCATATATTAGAAACAAACATTTGAGAATCACACCAATATTTGTTTCAAACCGGGATTAGAACCCGAGATCTCTACACAGCACACCTACAACAGCGTCACTGGTTGCGCCGGTATATGATAAAAGAGTAGCCGCGTTATTTTTTCTATGTTGCATCGACGATCTGCATTTGTTTTTAATTAATTAGTTGTCGACACTCCCCCCGCTCCCCTTTATTCCATTTCTCTTTCGCACCTACCTTGTCTCGCATAAAGGAGAAGCGAGACAGCTGTATTATGCGCGCAAGTACCTACGCTCGCGCCGCTAGCCTCTCACACGCAGCGACCACGACTGAAGACGTGCAGTCTGTCCTACAATGACTGGACTGTCATACAACTATAGCAATAATTGTATTTTCCATGGATAAATACTGTTTTCGTGCAAAGAAACCAGGAATTCAAGTCCAGGGACGCCCCCGGCAGCCTCCATCTCATTGCCCATTCCTGTTTTTCTATTTCTTTTTCCGTCGACAATCGCGTGAAATTTACACATACAGTCCATTTTGAATTTATTTATCTCGCCCGCTCAACCATTTTTTGGTCCTAACGATCTGGATTTTGATCCACTCGCTTTAGTAGTTTGCTAATAGAAAAGCAATAGTTTTTTATTCCACCACGGAATAAACGCATAGGTATGGGTTATAGTTTTTTATTCAACCACGGAATAAACGCATAGGTAAGGTTATAGTTTTTATTCCACCACGGAATAAACGCATAGGTATAGGTTATAGTTTTTACTCCATTCGGAATAAACGCATAGATTAGGTAATAGTTTTATTCTATATGGAATAAACGCTTAGATAATAGTTTTTTATTCCATTAGGGAATAAACGCATACTTTTTACTACCTATTTTCGCATAGGTAGGTACTAAATAGTTGGTAGTTTCGACTGCACCGCATAGTAATAGGTAAACCACGCGAGCAGGTACCTAGGCCCGCGCGCGCAAGTATCTACGCTCGTTTGCGTCGCGTCTCGCTGCTTACCACCGCTGCCATTTTGATCGTTCGTTAGTTTTGCACTGTAGGTAGCTATAGTTGTTTTGACAATGCCTCCTAACTTGCTTAAATTAAAATTTAATCCCGATTTCTTATAAAGTTATGACGCCATGTCATCTTTCGAAGATTTAATTTGTCGCATAAAACGTGTCGCTAAGTCATTGCAAGCGCCCGTGCCCGTAGTAGTCACGGATTCGAAACCCGGGCCCAGCCGGTTTTGATTTGCTGAAACGGGACCGACCTAAATTACCGCCCATACAAATACCCGAATTTGATGGCGATATTAAAAATTGGCCTTTGTTTTTCGCTAGTTTCGAAAATATGATCTATAATAATAATTCGTTATCGGATTACCAAAAATTACATTACTTAGTTAGTTAACTAACTTTAGTAATTTAGAAAATTATAGTTTGATTTTGAATACTTTGAAGGTCAAATACGAAGACAAACGCTTAGTAACAACCGCTTATTTGGATCAAATATTTAATTTGAAAAATAGCTCATCGTGTAATGAACACGACTTAGAAAAAATCTTAGATATTTTTGCATCAGCTGTTCGCACCCTTAAGAATGTCAAGGTCAATGACCTCTGTGACCTTTTGTTTTTGTATATCGGTTTAAAGAAATTAGATTCCGAAACCGTTCGCTTATTTGAAATGGATAGACGTGGCCATCAAATACCTAAGTTCGACGATTTAGAAACTTTCGTTCGACAGCATATTCGAATTTTGCAACGAAATTCGTTAAACCACGGAGTAGCGAAAAATAGTCCGACTAATCGTAGTAAGCCCACGAAGTCCACGCAATCTTTTGTTAATTTCGAACCCACAACTTCGCAATCGCAAGTGTTGCATTCGAAAAATTGTTCTTTGTGTCAAGGTCACCATGACCAACTTTATAAATGTTCGGAGTTCAATAAACTCACTCCAAGCGATTGCTATAAATTTGTTCGTTCTAGTAATTTATGTATCAATTGTCTCAGTGCGAGGCATCGTGTTTCATTCTGTAATTCGAATCATTTTTGTCGCAAGTGTAATGGTAGACCCCATTCATTATTACACTTCGAAAACAATAATGCCGCGTCCAATTTAAACTCAGTGCCTAACCGTCCGCCCGCTGTGACGTCACAGCCACCCGCGCCGTTGAGTCGCGCCTGGAAGCGCTCTAGCGTGTTTTTGTCCCCGTCCGCGCCTAGCGACGGCGGCGCCACTGCCGCGCGCCTCCAGCCGAACGATGTCGCTTTGTGCTCGCTATCAAGTTTGCACACAAGCCCTACTACGGTACTTCTGGCAACCGCTCGAGTTGTTGTTTACGATTCGCATAGTAGGGGACATAGTGTTCGCGCACTTTTAGATAGTGCTTCTCAAAGTAAGTTTATTAGTAAAAATTGTTGTAGTCGTCTTGGTTTGCATATAAATAACCGCCTGTAATGTTGTGAAGGGTATTGGGGGTTCCACTAAAGCCGTTCAGGGTTCTGTAGGGATTAAATTCCACTCGCGTTTTGATTTTAATGTTAGTTTTTCGATAGATTCGCTAGTCGTCGATAAGGTTACCGAACTTTTACCGACTGTCGCAGTCAATACCTCATTATTGACTAATTTTAGAGATTTGCCTTTGGCCGATAATACTTACGCCGTTTCAGCAGATATTGATTTGATTGCGCTTCGATTTTCCCGCACCTCCTGTTGCAGCGTAAGGTTCAAGGTCACGCATCGCACCCCGCGCCGCTCGCCTTAGAGACGGTTCTTGGGTTTGTTATTGTTGGTTCCGCACCCGCTTGTTTTGATTGTAAATTGACAGTGTCATATTGTTGCGCCGTCGAGCCGCTGGACTCCGCTGTCCGTAAATTCTGGGAGATAGAAGAGGTGAACGTCCCTCCTATTGTCAGCCCGGATGATAAACTTTGTGAAGAGTTTTATTGTCGCACGACTACTCGCGATAGTGACGGTCGTTATGTTGTCGCACTCCCCTTTAAGGGTGATGTTAATTCGCTTGGAGATTCGTTTCAGTCAGCCGAAAAACGCTTCTTTTGTTTAGAACGGAAAATGCAGACATCTCCAAAGTTGAAGGAGGCTTACGATAGCGTAGTAGTAGAATATTTGGATAAAGGTTTCATTTCACCCGCGCCTCCCGAAACCGAAGAGACGAAGCACGCTCCTTCGTATACCATACCGCACCATGGAGTTGTCCGCGAGGATAAACTAACCACCAACGTGCGCGATGTTTTAGATGGCAGCGCCAAAACTAGTTCGAATGTTTCGGTAAACGATATTTTGCACAGTGGTCAAATCTCCAAGGTAATTTGTTCGAAATTATAGTTAACTTTCGCTTATTCGCTGTCGCGCTTTCAGCCGACATTAGACAAATGCTTCTTTGTATTGGTGTTCGCGAATCAGATCGCCAATTTCAACGCATCAATATAGATAGAATTTTCGCATTCTCGGACTCGACCGTCGCTTTGTGTTGGACACATTCTTCGCCCCATCGTTGGGATACATTTGTCGCAAATAGGGTGGCAAAAATTCAGTCGGAATTGGCGCCGCAAAACTTTTATCACGTCTCAGGTACGGACAACCCTGCCGATTGTTTGTCTCGTGGGTTAACACCTGCACAGAATTTGGATCATCCGTTGTGGTTCCATGGCTCTTCCTGGTGCCAAGCCCCACCTGATGAATGGCCTGTTAGCCCTTTCAACTCCGCTACTGTGTCCACGCCGCCAGAGGAAAAGAAAACCTCTTTAGTTACTACCGCACCGCTCGAGAAATCGCCTATCTTAGAGTTGGCTAGCCGTGTTTCATCGTGGTCGATTCTTTTACGTAGTGTTGTTTTTATTTGTCGTTTTTTGAAAATCCTTCCTCGTCGCGCGCATGTTACCGCCTTTGACTTAAACAAGGCTGAGTTAATCGTGCTTCGTGAACTTCAGAGATTTTATTTTATTTTATCAATTTTGCGCCAGAAATACTGGATTCTCTCCGCACGCAATTTGATTCGTTCGATAGTTCATAGATGTATTCCGTGTTTCAAACTTCGCCCGAACTCAATCGCGCCCGAAATGGCCGATCATCGTCCTTGTCGTGTTGTTCAGGCTGCTAAACCGTTCGTACACACGGGTACAGATTACGCTGGCCCCTTCAGGGTAACAGTTTCTCGTGGTCGTGGTAAACGCTCCACGAAAGCTTATGTTCGTCTTTTGGTTTGTATGACGACTCGCGCCATTCATATAGAATTAGCTGGTGATTTAAGCACGCCATGCTTCATGGCTGCATTTAAAAGATTTTTGTCGCGTCGGGGTTCCGTATCTCGAATGTATTCGGACAACGGTACGAATTACGTCGGAGCTCGTCGTAACCTTTCCGAACTACATATTTTTTTGCGTTCCAAACTCTTTACGTTTGAAGAGCTGAGCACTGTGCTCACTCACGTCGATGCCGTAATGAATACGCGTCCTCTTTGTAGAACCTTGTCTAGTGATCCCTTAGAGCCGCTTGCACTGACTCCAGCGCACTTTTTGAATGTTACACCGTTAAAATCCACACCCGCTTTTGAAATAGAGGAAGATCGACTTCATCTTCTCTCGCGTCATGTATTATTGGATAAACTCGTTCAATCATTTTGGAAGCGTTGGAGAACAGACTATTTGCATACTCTACAGTCACGTCAGAAATGGAAAACCCTATTACTGTCGGTACTGTCGTAGTTATTTTAACTGAAAATATGCCTCTATCACATTGGCCTCTTGGGGTGGTAGAAGAAGTTTTCCCTGGGTCAAATGGGATCACCCGTATAGTTCGCGTTAAAACCGCAACTGGTTCGTACTTGCGACCAGTTATTCGTCTTTGTCCTTTGCCTAATCAACAGTAACTTCAATAAAAAAATTAGTTTGTTCGATTAGGTTTAGTTTAGTTTAGTTCGATAGCATTTGTTTATTTAGCAGCTAAAGCTTATTGGCAACTTTATATTCAGTTGTTCCTTTTTCGAAGGTAACCCTTCAAGCCGGGGGGAAATGGTTGCGCCGTATATATAAATATGATAAAAGAGTAGCCGATAATAATTGTATTTTCCATGGATAAATAGTGTTTTCGTGCAAGGAAACCAGGAATTCAAGTCCAGGGACGCCCCCGGCAGCCTCCACCTCAGCATCTCGCAGCAAGCAGCAAGGTAGTGTGCCAATTCCTGTTTTTCCATTTCTTTTTCCGTCGACAATCGTGTGTAAATTTCATTTTTTGTCTTTCCCCGCAAATATAGTCCATTTTGAATTCATTTATATCGCCCACCCAACCAGTCACCGAGCCAGTAAAAAAAAAAGTGTGTGTACCAGAGTACACAGGTAAGAAGTGAAACTTATTTCGTCATTTTTTATTACAACTATAAAAATTATCTCATATCATAAGGTCAAATCTGTCGATAAAGAAGTTTCACTTATGATAAAGAAGTTTCACTTATGATAAAGAAGTATCACTTCAAAACGATATGATGCGTAACTGAAAAACGTCACCTTTTTATGCCATAAAATGTCTCTCATACGTCGATAAAAAAGTTTCACTTATGATAAAGAAGTTTCATTTCAAAACAACATGGCTCGTAACTGAAAAACGTCATTTTTATTTACAGCAGTAAAATTTCTCTCAACGTTGATAAAGAAATTTCACTTCAATAAACAGACTAATTTATTACTTTGAGCTTAAATAATACTGGTTATAAATCAAATCCCAAATTCAGTGTCTACAGAATCAGTGTTTCTTTAATGAGTTTCGGCTTACCTCTAAAGATGACTAAATAGAAAGATTAGCTGTGATTAATTACAGACGTTCTTACACCCAAGGCTGAAACAACCGCTAACCTTTAAATATATCGTGAGCAATCACTTGTTTTTGTCATAATAAATTAGAACTGAGTACGACAATTTGATTAAAATTATCACTTACTAGCTGATGCCCGCAGCTTAGCCCTCGTGGTGAAGTTTTCATATTCGAGATTTCGAAATGAAACCCTTAATATTTTGAAAATCCGATAAAGCCTATGTTAGTTGTATGTTAGTAGCCTATGTAGTTTCTAATGGCGACAGAATTTTTAAAATCCGTCAAGTACCTTTTGAGCCAATTCGTTACAAACATACTTACATACAAATCTTTCCTCTTTATAATATTAGTATAGATTACTTTTGTGGTAAACAGTGTGGATATCGCAATTATAAATTTATATGACTTAATATTATTTTTTTATCTATCACGCCTTATCCCCGAAGGGGTCGCAGAGGCATATAATATGCCCACTTTTCACCAAGTGTATTCATGTACCACGTAATAGATGGTGAGCCCATAGCTGTGTTGAAATAGGCAGACGCAGGTAGTATGAGTATAAGCCCATTAGGCCTTCGACTTGACATAACGACTGCCTTATAATCATAATCATAATATAAAAAAATACATAAGTATGTTATCAGTTGTCATCCTGTACCACAAATTTATAATTATTGCCTAAATTTAGGCTGGATAGTACGATAGTAAGGATTTATTTTCAAATTTTCTTTTCTTCACAATGGGTACTGTATTGTTTACTTTTACAACAAACACTGGATGAATCGAGCTAGTGGCATTTATTTATTTATTTATTCGGAAACTTAACAGCTATTTTACATTTTTCATGGATAAATTCACATGTACAGACACTTAGCCAATAACAAAGTTTCACGACGTGATGAATCTCTAAAATTCTATAAGTACAAGTACAATAATTACAAAATACCTTGCAATTTGTTGTAAAACCTTATACATAATTGTGCATGAAGTGACAATATACTCTTACATACCAAAATACAGCAATACAGAAAACGCTTGAGAACAAAAGCATTTTGAGAACAAAGGTACTCATTCAATCATTTCTATCCGCTGTCTTAATTTCTCGACCCTATCACCACACGGGATTTTTCTCGATATCAGCTATTTGTTGTAAGAGTATCGTTAAAATTGATCCAACTGATTCTAAATTTTACAAGTAAACAGTTAAACAGAGACAGAACGAGATAAAAATTAAAACCATATATACTTTTAACAGCTATATGTATAGATTTAAAGTATAAAATCTTTCAGCCACGTATGAGACTCTGTCCCTGACTCCTCTCTTGCCGAGGGAGCTACCTAACGAACTAAGCTATCAAGGAACACTCAAAAGTGAAGAAATTTTCGACATGTGTCCTAAAAAATATTTAATAAGTTTCACAGCTACAAAAAACACCCATGTACGGTAAGAAAAGCATGACCTAAATGAAAGGCTTGATGCATATACATATGCCATGCCTTTATCTGCGAAGGTAGAAACATATTATACGCTTACATTTCACCGTATGTATTTTGTACCACGTAACAGGTTACTTTTATTTATTACAAAGTTGACATACAATGTTTGTAACTATTTTTTTTCAAGCCACCCATAAGGTGACAACTGGGCTTAACGACTGCCATTTTACTGGCAACCATGACCAACAGCTTAATGTGCCGATGCACGGAAACGCTCGCAAATGTAAATGCCATAAATGAGCACCCATCCAAGGACGAGTTATAGCGAAACTTGCTTAACGCAGTGATCGTACAGAACACTGAGCTAGCGGGGCCACGAGGCTTGATGATACAACGAATACGATTGTCATGTTTTGTGACTCGTATTGTACGGTGAATGTTACCACATTGTATAGCATACTCGTAGCAGAGCTTGGATTTAACCAACGTACGGATAAACCCTTGCGGATATTCAGCACACAGCTGATATATCCGACTATATTCCACTTTATAGTCATCGTAAAGCCTTGCCGAGTATACTGCATATTGGTATCACATATTGCTAAGCAAATATCCGATGTGTCACGCCAGCTTTTGTTTATAGGATGCTATCTTTTCGTCTTTTACTTGAAATATATTAACCTCGTATATATATTTTACTCGCGTATATGGCAGAGAAAGATTTAAAATACCCACAGGTTTTTTTATATCAATAATCTATTTTAGACTTAAACATATTAATAAAAGATAAAATCAATAATCTGACATAAAAGCTACGTCTGGCTTATGTCGTTGAACCCAAGGTTATGGTGGAACTTTTGTTTTTATGCCACTGATGTGGTGGACAAACATATATTTCCTATCACTCAATCATCATCATCCGAGCGTTTGTCCCAGTTGGGTCTCGTGACGCCCGGGGTCCACTTTCCTACGCTTTCCACTTCACACGGTCGTCGAAAAACCCTGTAGTGAGACCACGCATGCCATCTCTTATGACGTCTAGCCTGCAGTTTTCCTTTTCCCACGTAACCCGGCGGTTGCAAGACGAGACCATACCAGCGAATGCGACACTCTTGCAAGCTTAACTGCAATGTCACGGACGTGAAGGCTACCGCGAGAGTTCCTCACACGGTCGCTCCAGTAGTGGCCACCCCTCTCTGCCATGTAAAAGGAGATATAATATCTATCAGCTATCACTATGAGAATTGAATTAGATCCTGTCTAAATTAACTTTTGTAAAATCGAGTTTCATACTACAAGCGTATTTTACGTAGTGATAAGCAACTACAATGTTGTCTATAGTATGTCTTAGGGCGCATTGGATAATACTTATGTGAAACCCCAAATTGAAGGCTTATGGACGGCTTTAAAACATTCAACAGCAGGTAGTTACATCCTGGGCCTGTCACACATTTCAACACAGTAATGGGCTCATCACCTGTTACGTGAAACAGAAATGGTTATGGTGAAATGTGGGCGTATATATGTCTATGCTGCCCCTTCGGGGATAAAGGGGATAAATGATAAGTATATAGATGTTAAACACAATAAAATAGTCTAGAACTGAATTTGCATTTCTAATCTCAAGCAATCAAATCAGCAAAGAAATCAGCCAGCAATAATGCTAATGAATGTTATCTTCAAAGCTCATCCAACCTATATGGCAAATGTTGTACTACGCATGGCTTTGAGTTTTCATATAATAAATATTCCATTATGAATAAAACGCTACACAGACTCTCACAAAGACCAAGATTGTTTTCACGGCCATGAATTTTTATTGATGTGTATTAGAAAATATTAGTATTAGTAAATGTGTGGGTATATTGACGTTGTATATCGTATATGACTCGATTTCCAAGATTATGAAATGATGAAGTATGCATGGATCGCGAACACAGGCGATCTGACCTATCTAACTACCCCGTCAGGGATACGGCGTGAAGAAATGTTGTGGAACAGTACAAGTGGTGTTATTTAATATGTGTAGCAAGTTTCACCAAGTGCCATCAATCAACAGTATAAACAATATTGCTCAACATATTTTACAGAGAATTGTATTGAGTATAATATTCTATTTTAGACTTAAACATCCATGTAAGCATTTGTTCGAGAATCTCATACAGGCTAAATACCGATCCATCGCATGTTTCATGAATATGTATGCCGTGGTATTGGGACAGTCCTCGCTGCGGTCTCTACGGTCGTGTGCAATACAAATAGACTATTATTACAAATTTCAACAGTGCCACCGGTGCTAGTAGTAATTTCAGACATGTATAATAGTGGTCCGCTTCGGACGTTTCAATGCTTTGTTACGTTCAAAATTATTTGGAACGTGTAGGTACTTTGGAATACTTTGCAATTTAAACTTAACCTACGAAATTCAGCATAAACAATTCATTTTATAATTTAACAGTTTATGTACAAACACGTACGGTTTACATACATTTATTTTATATACTAGTGGTTCTGTGAACCGTAGACTTCGGAGTAAATTGAGGAAAAAGGCTAAACATACCGTTTCGAGCGATCTTGCCAACCACTACGGGACAATTTCCCCTCCCCTGCCTATATTTCCCCCCCGATCGAAAAACCCCTTCGCTAAAAGTTTTTAACTATTTCAAGGATTGTCCATGCCAAGTTGCATGCAAATGTGATGAAAAATGCGACCTGTAGACTGAATGGACGTACGAACGGACGAACGGTCGGACATCGATAGCATTTTTCCCGTACCATACTTTACTTTAAAATATACCAGTGTACTTAAAACGGAGACTTAATTATATTCTATAAAATTTCTCTCAACGTCGATAAAGAAGTATCACATTAAATATCAATAAAACATTTTCTACTCTTGAACTATATACATAACCCAATGCAAAAGAACAGAATAGTTTGTGCATAACGTCGCTTAATTTTGTCGCTCAATAGAAAGCCGCCGGTACAATTTTGACAGTTTTTCGTACGCAACTATTACAATCGTACTCCAATAGACTTCTATCGGTCGGCCGATAGAATTCCAATAACACGTACCGTGCCAGTGGCCGCTAGTCAGTTGAATTTTTGATAGTTTACTACATTTTGACAGCTAAGAACAGCGACTCTAGTTCTATTCTACGGCTTGTCAATAGTAGACTCGGCCCCCAGAATGGTTTGTGCATAGCGTCGCTTAATTTTGCCTCTTTACTTTGAGTAAATAAATTAAACCATAGGGACGTGGAGAGTTTTTGTCTAGAAACATAATACCAAGTTTGAAAATGGCCATTTTGTTTGACGAGGCAAGAAAATTTTGACGATTTGGCTAACATGCGGACAGACCTATTATATTTCTGTTGGGACAAAGCTTAAGATAATTTTGCCAAGTTTCCACAGCCCCTTTACTGTGCTCCAGCTTAATATTTGGAACCGTGGGGGCATAGAGTTATTTGGTCCTTCTTAACTATCTATATCTACACAGATGAATAAAATGAAAATGTATGTTTGTAATTTCAAATTTACAACTTTTTACTAAATGCGTACGAAAGTATTACGGTACATATATATTTTTTTTTTAATTTTTCTCTGTTTTTTAATTAGCTTGATCAAATAGAAACGGCTGAAACGGCTATACCGATTTATCAGGACTTTTACTGGCACATAGCTGATGTTATGTTTAAGTAGTCTTACGTTAACGAGAGCTAGGCGATTAGAACCACGGGGCGTCCGCTAGTCCAAACTATTATTTTAAAGCTGAAGTGTTTGTTTGTTTAACGTGCTAGTCTTTGGATTTACGGGTTCAGATAGAAAAAATCTCTATTATTGGATTATAGTATTGGATAGCCCATTTATCGAGGAATGGTAAATGCTATATATCACCACGCTGTTATCCAGCGAGTAGTAATCAGCAACATAAACATAAGGAACAAATATAACTTAATAAACTTAACTATCATCGAGCTGTATCCCTGACGGGGTAGTCAGAGAGGACAGATCGCCAGGCTTCGCGATCCATGCATACTTCTTTCGCTTCCTGTAGATTCATTAATCGCTTCATACATGAACGTCTCGGTATCCGAGTACTTTTGACTTTCCATTTTTGAGCAATCTGCTCACGCAGTATTCATATATACCTAAGTCTACCCTGACTCCTTCTATCCTCTACATTCGCACAATATGTTTTCTTCGTCAATCGTTCCTCATTCATTCATTGGACGTGTTCAAACCGACGGAGCATGCTATTGCCCAGCTTAACGCTGACACTTTCATTCAAATCTGCTGTATTAAGTATTACTTCTCTATGAATTCGGTCGGCCAAGTATACGCCGCACAATTTACGAAGTGATCGCATCTCCACAACATTCAACTTACTTTCATGCATCTTTTGACATATCCAGGTTTCGTTACGTCATCTCTTTTACTTTAGTTGTACTTGCATTCAAGCGAAGACCCTTACTTTTACTTTCGAACAAAAATAAATACATTAAACCTTTTTTAAACCTTTATTTATTTATAGAGTGTTTGAACCATAAATAATCCTAAAATTAATAACTTACAGGATGCATAGGTGCCACGAGCTTCGAAATACGGCATACGCCACGGACGAAACTACAAGGCACAGCTAGTACAGAATATTTTATAAATAAAACGGAGTTCAATTATCTGAGTCGGTCCAACAATTCGTACAAATATTGACCAAACAGTTGGCTCATCAAACAATTGAATGGAATTACTCGACTTTGCTCAATCATTCAGAATGCCCAAAATCAATTAAATTCATATTATATCAATTTCATTCAACACCAAGTCCGGACAGATGCAATATGGCGGAAATTTATCTTAGAAATTCAGTCGCAGTTGCTGTCGGACAACGATAGAACGGGATATTTGAATTCATAAATTCAAATATGATTTTCCACTTCACAAACTATAACTTTTATTAACAGAGAAGGGATTTAACCTCATTTTAGGAATTATAAATAATAATAAATAAATATTATATACTTAGTCCAGGGTTCGGAAAAATAAAATGTGTGATTCACAAATGTTTGTTTCGGAGTTCGGGTGTTACCTATGTATAATATGTATGTATTTAGAAATATATAAGTACTAGTGAACGCCCGCGGCTTCGCTGGCGTATAGAAGTTTTCCCGTTACCGTTTCCCACAGGAACTTGTTCCCGGGATAAAAAGTAGCCTATGTGTTATTCTGATGTGTAAGCTATATTACTGTAGAAGTTTTACTAAAAACCAATCAGTAGTTTTTACGTGAAAGAGTAACAAACATCCATACGAACTTTCACATTTATAATATTACTAGTTGACGCCCGCGGCTTCACCCACGTAGAGAAGTTTTCCCGTTCTCGTTTCCCACGGGAACTTGTTCCGGGGATAAAAATTAGCCTATGTGTTATTCTCATATATAAGCTACATTGTGTTAAAGTTTCATTAAAATCCTTTCAGTAGTTTTTACGTGAAAGAGTAACAAACATCCATACAAACTTTTGCATTTATAATATTATTAAGATTAAGATGTTTATTAGTCGTCTAGAACCCATAACACAAGCTTATATTAGCTTACTTTGGACTAGTAAAAAAAATGTCCCATAATCTTTATTTATTATTTATCCATTATTTATAAACACACTTTTATCCCCTCAAAATATTTAATAAAATACCTTAGCCACTAAGGTATTTTATTAAATATTTTGAGACATTCTCACGCAGCGCTTTAGTTTTTATAGAAATAACATAACCTTCTTTGGTGGCGACATGGTAGTGTATGTGATTGCTGTAGTTGCTGAAGTCACGGATTTGAATCCCGTGGCGGAACAAATATTTTTATGACATCAAATATTTGCTTCAGAGTTTAGTAAAATGTCCTATTTAAATTGCTGTTCATTCAACAGGGTGAAAAACTGGAAGCAAACAGCTCAGTTTTACCGTGGTGTATAGTACCCTTTGTATAGTATTACCATGGTGCTTACCTTTTCTATAGGATGTACACATAGCACCTGGTATCCCGATTCCCAAAAAAAGTAAGTGCAGACCTTCTTTCTTACGCCATTCATTTATCAGATTATTTTCTATGCGATTTCTAAAATACTATAAACGTGTACTCGTATTAACATTCGTCGCATCTTTGTGGATTAAAAGTAAAGTGGTCTTGAAGATGTGTGCCGCGTCCTTCTGCACTGGAGTATACTTAAACGAGAGACTGGAAGTACTTGAACGTAGATGCTTGAAAAAATTGAATGGATCTTTTAAGTTTAAAAAATAAAATAAAAGTTAAAGTTTAATTAACATGTCAAATTGTTTGTCAAATGGATGAGACTTTCTATTCGAATTAACAAACAAATATTAAATAAGAATTTATAAAACGAGTGAAAAATTTGTGATATCCCTTTATCCACTACGACATTCCTCCCCTTTTTTTAAAGAGTTTTAGTCCCCTAGGATGTCATACCGGACTCGAACCGGCTAAAACCACATGGTCCCTGCCTAACTGTCTATTGCCGGACGCCCCGGGTAATTCCTCGGAAAGATGTCCCAGTGCTCCCGGCAGACTTTAGCTACCACTGCAGCCTCACATAGGGTTCGGGTTTCATCCCGCTTCTTAGGGCATGAGGCGTGCGTAAAATTTTTACGTCATGCCGACGTCTCGACGGGCGAACAGCCCACCCGCCGTCCTCAACGACTACCCCTATGATTTTCAATCACCGTAACAAACGTTCATCTCACTGTACAGCTTTAGTTTTCACGTTAAAAATGTGGTCTTTCTAGCTACGCTAACCAATCAGGTTCGCTCCAAGTTATAAAGAAATGGGTCCGTAGGTTGCATAAATTTAAGAGTCATAACTTTTTTAAGTTAAGATATGCAAAGGATTGGTGACGGGTTGTACTTTTTCGGAAGCTAAAATGACTTTGTTTTGTTGGCCGTGTGTGAAGAAGCTTTGTCATGATATAGGAGAACGCGGCTCTTTGGTAGTCTTACGCGCACTTTTTCTAACACCCTGGGTAAACAAATGGTAGAATACCACTCGGCATTAACACTTTTTTGATCTTCAAATGGAATTTTAGAGATAGAACCCTAAGCTGAGAAAATAAAACGCGATCATTTTTTACCAACGTTTCTCGCCTGCCTCACTTTTGTTGGCCTGTTCTCATTTTCAAACACCCATTCACAAGATTGTTGTTTTTTAATCGGGTTCAAAACAATATAAATCCACGTTTCGTCTCCTGTGACAATGTCATAAACAGCATTAGAATGTCCGTGGGCGTACTTCAGTAGCATCTGTGAGCACCATTCTACGCGAGCCCGCTTCTGCTCCGCTGTCAGTTCATGAGGGATCCAACGACAACAAAGTTTCCGAACTTTAAATTCTAAATGTAATTTTTTTTTAATTTGGCTCATACCAATCCCCAATAGATCTCAAATTGTCTCATAGGTAACCCGCGGTTTTTCTTCAATTGGCCGCTTCAACAGTAGCCACATTATTTTCGTTGACGGCAGTTGAAGGACGCCCTTCACGAAATTCGTCATGTAAAGAAACTCGACCTCTCTCAAATTCAGAAAATCATCGCCTCACGGGGCTCAAACAAAGTGCTTTTCTCTGAAAAGCATTAAGAAGACGAGCGACACAGTCCTGCGGAGAGAGAGATATTTTAAAATCATAAAAAAACATCGCTCTAAAATCTTTTCGACTTAATTCCATTTTCGTTGCGTACGTAGAACTTCGATGTGTGATAAAAAAACAATTGACAAATGATTTCCCGCCAATTCTTTTTCTTATTTTTGATATAAGGTTAGGTTAAGAAGAAGAAGAAGTTAAGAAGGTTGCAATGTTTCAAAAAATATAACATTCGAAATTTAAATAGTTCTGATTAGCTAGAAGTGCAAATCTTTTAGTGTGGCCCGTGTATTTGAGGTACTTTCCCTCCATGTAGCATATCCGTGGGATAAGCTTTTGCTCTTAATCTAATCTGAAAGTAAAGTATAAATCCATTTGGCTACCAATAATGAGTAAAATGAAAAAAAAAAAAATATACCACTGAAGTGGCAGACAAGCATACGGCTCACCTAATGAAACTAATTGTGAAGTAGCGGAAGAACCTGGATGGCCGGTACATTGACTTACCCGTGGTACTACCGGTGGTACTACTGGTAGTACCCTGGTGGCAGACAAGCGTACGGCCCACTTGATGGAAAGTGGACACCCTAGCCTATGGACGTTTGCAACACCAGAGATGCAGCACTCGCGCTGCCGACCCTTTATAAACCTTCTAAGACCCCTTTTGAGGAACCCCATACTGTATCTGCGAACTCATATAATTATAAGCGTTCAAACATTATCGAAAACCTTACGTAAGTAGAGGGTAGAAGGAGTCAGGCCGAGACCACGTGAGCAGATTGCTCCAAAACGGAAAGGTCAAAAGTACTCGGATACCCGAGACGTGCGTGTATGAATCTCGAAGAAGCGAAAGAAGTATGCATGAATCGCAAAGCCTGGCGATCTGTCCTCTCTGAATCTCGTCAGGGACACAGCGTGAAGATAGTTAGTTTATTGTTTTATATTTCTCAAATGTGTCCAAACTAAATCTTTCCATTAGGATTCGTCGCACCATTTTTTCCAATGATGCAAAGAGGTGCTAGGATC
Source organism: Thumatha senex (assembly GCA_948477245.1). Taxonomy (NCBI): domain Eukaryota; kingdom Metazoa; phylum Arthropoda; class Insecta; order Lepidoptera; family Erebidae; genus Thumatha; species Thumatha senex. Next base: position 20,876,728 of record OX419741.1, on the reverse strand, counting down.
AGCGATCCCGGCTCATTTCGTATCAAAGTAAAAAAATATGAATAACTTATATTTATATCAGTCATGCCTTTATCCCTGCCACCCTGGCAGAGGTATATTACAAGCCCGTATTTTACTGTAAGCATTTTTGTTCTAAATTTAAAACTATATTACATAAGTATTTCAATACAGAATTGACTGAAACTATACTTAAATAAATTTATAAATAAATAAAAATAAATAAATAAATTTTATAAAATTATATTTAATTTTTTTAATAATTTAATTTAATTTTTTTAATAATTTAAATTTTTTAATGAAATTTTCTTTTAAATAAATTTATTTGTTCATAAAAACAAAAATCTCGTTAAACCATTCCTTTTATACTCATAATCAGATGTTCTGATTCGCCGAGGTCGTCCAAAAACAGAGGACTTTAGTCATTTTAATTCTTTATATTTTAATATTGTGGGACATTTTTCACACAGCGCCATCTAGCCCTATATAACTGATAAACATACTCAAATATTTCTAAATACATACATATTATAGATAAATAACACCCAGACACAGAATAAACCATCGTGCTCATCACACAAAGTTTTATCCTGGGTGGGAATCGAACCCACGACCTCTTGCGTAGCAGTCGGATGCACTCCCACCGCGCCACAGAAGCATTACAATTGTAATTACAATTGTAATATTGTATTATGTTATGCGCAATGTTTGTTCATCAATGTTTGAAGCGCTCGTGGCCCCGCTGTCTTAGTGTTCTGTAAACGATCGCTGCGTTAAGCAACTATTGCTATAGCTGGTTCCGGGTGACCACTGTATGGCTTTTAATATTTGGCAGCATTTCAGTGCTTCGAAAGTCCCAGTTGCCGGTAACATGGCAGTCGCTACGCCTAGGCCTTGTGGGCTGCTTAAAAAATTTCAACAGCAGGTTGACACAACTTGCGTCTGTCTTTTTCAACACGGCAAGGGGTTCACCACCTATTATGTGGACAGGAATTTACCTTACCTTACCTCAAAAACTTAGGGCCGTATTCCAGAACGTTTATCAATACTCAAGAAACACTTGAGTGTAGTATTTATAAGGCAAAATCTAGCCTCAAGCGTCGATTGAGTATTGAGAAACGAAACTGGAATACCGACCTTAATCTCTTTTAATACATTTAATGAGTAGTGTAATATGTCATTGTCCTCGACTCATAAAAATGTCTGCCTGTTTCCGCTTAACTACGGAATAAGGAATCAGGTCAATTGCGCCTTACTACAAGACGCCTTCCTCAATATCCTACTAATATTATAAAATGCGAAAGTTCTATAAGTATAGATGTTTGTTACTCTTTCACGCAAAATCTACTGAATGGATTTTGATAAAACTTTACAATAATATAGCTAACACATCAGTAAAACACATAGGTTACATTTTATCCCGGGAACAAGTTCCTGTTGGAAACAGGAATGGGAAAACTTACCACGAGTGAGGAGCCGCGGACGTCAAGTAGTATATCATACAAACCAAGTGCGTCAGGCGACGTCACCGTTTACATACGATTACACTAATTACTACAGACGAATGGCATGCAACTGACAGGACGCGTATGAGATTTTCGCCTACAGCCGAACCCAAACTTGGTTCGCGGTAATCATGTTACTATTAGGGTCAATAGCGTAGAACGCGCACTTTGCATGCCGGCGTGTATAGCGCGTGAGAGGCGCAGCAAACAGTTGGCAGTAACTGCAATTATTTGCAGTTGTGTGCACGAGTGGTATGCGAGCAGCGCGCGAGCGGCGCTTTCGTCATAACTGGGGACCAAGACTACTAATTCAATCACGTCAGAAAATAATAGAAATCGTCTTTCTATAGAGAGACGACAGAAAAAATCTACAGTTTTCGTAGTCTACTATTACAATTGCGCTCCAATAGAATTCTATCGGCCGGCCGATAGAATGTTCGTATTAAAGTAAGTAGCTCTTAATTTGCATTTTTGGTAGTCTATATTAATATTTTGATAGCTAAAAACTGCTAATTTGTCTTTATTCTGCAGCTTGAGAAGTGTCATTGTGAAGTATTTAAAGTTTTCGTAGACTACCTAGTTTTGGACTAATCGCAATAGAACCGCTATATAATAGAACTAGAACGGCTTTCTATTGGAAAATAGTAGCCTCAAGCCCCTTGGACGCATCCTTAGGGCGAGACAGAGAGAGAGCGTGTAACATTCCTTGCTCTGTGCTCTCAACCGACATAATTTATGTCCATAGACAACGTCTGTAGATGAGTTATAAATGTTTAACTGCTGTTCAGTGTTTAATTTAGTTCTTGTATCAACAGTTTTCATCGGATGTCAGGTAAGAAAGGGTCTGTGTATGAGCGATGTTTTATAGCTCATAAACCTCCCAAGAGACCGCGTAGCCTATTATGAAAGGAACAGTGTAATTCAAGCAAATATTACACCTAATTATTGCTTGGGGCCGTGGCTTGGTTATATTATCTCAAGACTGACGCATATATTTACAAACTAGATTATCCCAGCGGTTTTTCCCGTGATGTACTCCGTGGCACCCATTATGTCTTATTTCGTTTATTAATTTTACAGTACTGTTTTTGTTGTCATTTATGATTACTGCTCCGTTCTCCTGGGTAGTAGCGTTAGGATATATAGCCTAGAGTTTTAGTCGACAAATAAGCTATACAAAAAAAAAATTACGTTTTCATCCACAATTTGTCATTAAGTGGATCCTGAAATAAGCGCCATAAGCCAAAACAAAAAAATAAACATTAGTTTATCAGTCACGTCTTTATCTCTAATGGGGTGGCAGAGGTATATTATCAGCCCACATTTCACCGTGTGGATTTTTGCCCCGATTGATGGGTCGATTTGATTTTGTGTGTTGTGTGGCTCATTAATCGAGGAAGGCTATGTATGGGCTATATATCATCACACTACTATACTGGAGAGCAGAGCAGTAGTCATAAATGTCAACAAATCAATTAGGCAAATTTTCCTATTGTAAAATTCATAAACGACAGGATTAAATAGGTGCGACGAGGGTTCGAAATTTGTCACGAGCAAAGCCGCGGGCGTCAGCTAGTAGACTATTAACTTTAATTATAAATGTATATGTAACACAATTTCATGAATTATATTATCACACCTTTATCCCCGAAGGGGTAGGCCATAGGGCGTATATACCATACGCCCACAATTCACCGTATGCATTTTTGTCCCACGTAACAGGTGGTGAGCCCATTGCCGTGTTCAAATGGACAGGCGCAAGCTGTGGCGAACTGCTGTTGAATTTTTTCGAGCCGAACATTATGCCTACAACCGGGCTTAACGACTTCTATATTACTGGCAACTAGGACCAACGGCTTAACATGCCTTCCAAAGCACGGAGACACTCGTAAATGTCAATTCCACGAAGTGGCCACCCATCCAAGGACCACCAATAGCGAATGTTGCTTAACGCAGTGATCGTTTACAGAACACTGAGTCAGTGCGGCCACGAGAGCTTCCAATTTTCCAAGTTGCCTACAAATAACACAGGTCCGTAAATTGTCAATGGAAACAAAGGACAAAGTTAAATTAATATAGTGAAAGGTTTCAATAATTTGCCTTGATTTTATTAACAGCATTAGCTATTTTTACGGTAGCAATTTAAAATAAAATCTGGTAACATTCATTTAGTCGATAACACAGAAAAATAGGGGGGTAGATGACAACTTGATAGAACGCGGGTGCGGTGGCATTGGTCGTGGAACGATAGATGTGTACAGATGTGTCTAATTGCTAATAAATGTAAGCTGTCAGTTATTACCCTTGTTTGAAATATACGCGTCATCTTGTGGATTGTGTTTTAATGGTGACGACCATCAGTCCGGGAGGCAACGGTTTACAATAGGTGGAAGTATCCTGACCACCTACGAGTATTTCTGCAGATATACGTTACATTGTTAGCACTGGTAATACTTACATCTAACATTTATATCCGTAGTGGTACGTACATTCTATGTGGCAAGTTCAACGTTGACTTACATATGAATTAAGCTATAATATTAATTAAATTAAAAATTCAAAAAAGAAACCCCTTTGTCAAAATATTACTTATAATTTAAGGAACAAACCCTAAAAAGTACTATTGAACCCAAAAACGATATATCTGATGTGAGTTTTTGAAGTATCGAGTCCTCTGGAAACCATTTTGGTTGCAACATCATCTAAGTTATCAATTAATTGTTATTTAACAATTATACTGGCACTCGTTAAGCACTTTCTCGAGTAATCATATGCAAAAATGCCTTACATCATTTTGGAAATTGGAAATCTTAGACTTACACTACGAGACTAGGCTTTAACTTAACTTAACTAACTTAACTATCTTCACGCTGTATCCCTGACGGGGTAGTCAGAGAGGACAGATCGCCAGGCTTCGCGATCCATGCATACTTCTTTTGCTTCTTCGAGATTCATCAATCGTTTCATACAAGCACGTCTGGGTATCCGAGTACTTTTGACCTATCCGTTTTTGAGCAATCTGCTCACGTGGTCTTCATATGTAAGTCTCGGCCTACCCTGACTTCTTCTACCCTCTGCTTTCGCACAATATATATTCTTCGTCAATCGTTCCTCACTCATTCGTTGGACGTGTCCAAACCAACGGAGCACGCCCTTTTCCAGCTTAACGCTGACACTTTGATTCAAACCTGCCATATTGCGTATCACTTCGTTACGTATTCGGTCGGCCAAGGTAACGCCGCACAATTTTCGAAGTGATCTCATCTCTACAGCATTCAATTTACTTTCTTGCATCTGCTGACATACCCAGGTTTCGCTACCGTAAAGCAAAGTTGGCACTAGCACTGCGTTATGAATCGCCAGTCGTGCTTCTTTTACGATGCTTTGTCGCTTTACTAATTTGGACAAAGCACCGTTAACTCTGTTTCCGGCAGCTACTCGCCGTTCTACATCCGAATCACATCTTCCATCCGCGCTAAACACACTCCCTAAATACACAATTTCATTCGCTTGCTCTAGACGTTCCTGGTTTACCCTAATCTCGCATTTAGTTCTTACGTCATCTCTTTCAAATACTAGAACCTTAGTCTTACTTGCATTCAAGCGAAGACCCTTACTTTCACACTCCTCTTTCATATTAGTGACTAATGCCTGAAGGTCGGCTTCTGATGACGCCATGAGCACCGCATCATCAGCGTACAGCAGACAGTTTACTGAAAAGTCACCCAAAGTCACACCCATATCACAATCTTTCAACTTCTGCAGGCAACTGTCCAGATACACTATGAACAGCCAGGCGGACATGACACAACCCTGTTTGACGCCTGTACAGACATCAAAAAGAGGTGTCACATCCCCCCCTACTCGCACGCAAGCCTTATAGTCCTTATAAAGCGACTGTATTGTCCGCAGCAGCGAGCCGTCCACACCATATCCGGGCAGCAAATCCCACAGAGTTTCCCTCACAACGTTATCAAATGCTTTCTCCAGATCCATAAAAGCGCAGAAAACCCTCTGGCGAATAGCCAGAAACTTCTCCGCGATCATGCGGAGAGAAAACACTTGATCCATGCAACCTCTTCCACGTCGGAATCCGCATTGAGCCTCCCATAAATACCTTTCAGACTTTTCTTGCATTCTTGCCGTTATAATCTTTGCATACACCTTACTAGCTAAGCTGACCAAGCTGATCGCCCTGTAGCTGGAGCCGTTTAGGCGCGAGCCTTTCCCTTTGTAGATAGGTACTACAACTGCTACTCGCCAGTCATCTGGGACCTCACCCGTCCGCCAGCATAAGTTGCATAACAGACATAGAGTGTCCCAGACGCGCGACCCACCGTACTTGATCATCTCAGCAGTAACTCTGTCTTTTCCCTCAGCCTTACCACATTTCATACTTCTTATCGCTTGTTCAATTTCTTTCATACTAATGACTTCAATGACATCAGGATCCGGAGCATCGAAGTGAGCTCCACTTCCCGATGTGGCATCTCTGTCTTTTCTTGCATACATCTTTCCATAATATTCACTCCATCTCTGCAGAACGTCAGTTTGGTCTGTTAGGACGTCATTGTTAACACTAAGCACTTTATTCATACTGCAGATTGTCGAACAACTCCGGGTCTTGCCTACCTCTTTCCAGAAGAGCCTGGCATTATCCCGGAAATTGGACGACAACCTTTCATCCGCTTTCATTCTGCACCTTTCATGAGCTTCTTCTATCAGTGCCTTCGTGTTAACTTTTTGCAGCTTGTATCTCTCTTTCATATTAAAATCATTCCGCGAGGCTAAGTAGTCTAACCATGCTTTCTTCTTCATTCGAACTGCTTCTTTCACTTCCTCATTCCACCATGCGTCACGCTTATTACTACTGCCTCTTCTCATTTCTCCACACACTTTTACAGCGGCATTTACCATACTATCCCTAAGGTTCTGCCATACACTTTCCACATTCTCACTACTAACATTGGCGTTGCCAAGCTTTTCAGCTACCCTTTCTTTATATTTATCCCTAATGGATGCATCCTGCAGCTACCAGCTTTTGATGCTATGAGTCGGCTCAGGTTCAGGACACTCGGTGCGATGACGCCAACCCGCGAACAGACCCCTTATCCTAGTTATTACTAAGTAGTGGTCTGATCCTAGTTCAGCGTCTCGATAAACCCTTGTGTCCATCACCTGTTTACGGAGCTGACTATCCATTAGGAATAGATCTATCATGCTTCTCTTTGACTTACATCTCCTCGTATACATATGAATTTGTTTGTGGTTGAACATTGTGTTCGCCACAAACAAATCCTTTTCCTTACAAAATGCCAGTATAAGCTTGCCAGCGTCATTCACCCTTTTATCCCCATACTTCCCGAGTACCGACTCAAAACCATCGCGAGCGGTACCCACTCAACCATTCAAGTCTCCACATACTATAAGTATTTCATTTCCTTCTATCACATTTAGAGCTTCTCTCATACTCTCCCAGAAGTCCTCTAGCTCACTCGCGTCCGACGAAGATACTGGCGCGTAAGCAGCTACCAGGAAAATCTTCGTCAAACCAAGTTTTAGACGGATCCAGAGGATTCTAGGACCTACCAGTTTGTACTCATACATACCGGAGGCCAATCGCGAGGACAACAAAGTTCCAACCCCCCGACTGCCATGCTCACTCTCTGGTACTCCAGAGCGCTATGGTCTGGAGTACCCGGGAGCTCCACGACTTCGCTGCCCTTGCGCTTGGTCTCTTTCAAGCACACTACATCTAACTTTCTCTCATTCATAACATCCATCAACTCATACATCTTATCTGCCATTCCTTCCCTAACATTCCACGCAGCTACCCTGCACTCCATCCTCCACTTCCCGCCGTGTCGGGCCGCGCGTGTAGAGTGGCGGTCCCCTACGCCGCTCTGGCTCACACTTTTCGCACCAGCGGGGACGAACTGGTGCGCGTCGCCTCGAGGGCACGCATAATTCGTCCTGGTGGCACTCGTGTTGGAGTAGAATTGCAGCCGTAGCTGGCAGACTAGGCTTTCTAATGAATAAAACTACATTGAAATTAGTCCATCCGTTTGAGAGCTATGATGCCTCACACACACACACACACACACACACACACACACCGGGGCAAAAAGAGGACACCCCTCTTTTTGCCCCGGTGTCTTACATCATTTTGGAAATTGGAAATCTTAGACTTACACTACGACACTAGCTTTTTTAATGAATAAAACTACATTGAAATTAGTCCATGCGTTTGAGTGCTATGATGCCTCACACACACACACACCGGGGGTAAAAAGAGGGGTGTTATAAGTTTGACTTACATTTTTAAACCACTGAGGTGGCAGACATGCATACGGCCCACCTGATAGAAAGAAGTCACCGTAGCCTATTGACGTTTGCAGCACCAGAAATGCGGCACTTGCGCTGCTGACCCTGTAAAAACCTTCTAAGATCCCTTTTTAAGATCCTCGTACTTTAGACGTTCGGATAAAATCCAGAATTTCAGCAGCAGAGAGCACAATCTAAGCGTACGCGGAATAAAGCACCTATCTAGTGAACTTACAGAATAGCTACATTGCTATTGGGCAGGCTAATTGAATTTTGTTCTTTAGTCTAAATTATTACTGTAATGCATTTAACCCTTTATTATAAAGGCATTGTAACTTCGCAGGTTAAGGTCATGTGTACCTGTGCGCGTTGATTTATTCCCTACTTGTGTAAAGTTGTGAACACCATGGTGAGTAATACATATATACCTTACGATACATTTTATTATGATTCATTGATTGTATTCGTATAGATAACATATAAACATTAATAAAAAAGTGTACGAGTAAATGGATTATTATATATTATTATTCTTAGCATATAATTCAGGTCCATGATTCAGATTTTTCTTCTTTTATTTTGATGTCTAATATCTTTGCTATCGATAGACAGATAACTGGGGAAAGGCGCGCTATTTTATTGATCAATAAGCGCGGGTTGGTGGAACTTACAATATATTCGACCAATAATATAACGATTAAATATTTAAATTGACCAATAAGCGCGCACTGTGGCAGGGCTTAGAATATATTCGGCCAATAATACGATAAATTATACTACTATATCAACTGAACTTAACTTAACATTAACATTAAATATAACCTTAAAAATATGATACATAACTATAATATATTATTAAAAGAAGTCCCTTTAGGCAACGTTCCGAAGATACTGGCAGCGTTCTCCTTTGAATAGCTAGTGAGCTAGACTAATTCATTGTCCGAGGTAGCTGCCAGCTCTTCGGTCTCCTGTGATGTCGACTAACCTTTTTGCTATTTCCTTAAAAAACCTTATAGCGCTAGGACCCCACAGAACAAGAGTCTCGACACCAAATGGGACAAAATCGTATTCGGATTGGCAATACAAATCAAAAATATATTCTGATGCCGATAGTTACAAGGTAATCACATCTATAAATAACCAATCGTCAAAGTTTATAACTCTAAACCCCTAACAACCCCTAGCAACGGGCTCTGTCACTAGCTCGTTGCCTACTGATAACTATATCATCATTTAAAACCTAATCCCATGACCAACGATAAATGGACTTCACACATATTGCATCTCCATTTTATAGTACAATAATATGTCAAATGTTACACATAAACTAAATTTAAAATTCAAGTGTAAACGCCGCTTTATGTTCCAAGCTGTCGGGTTAAGTTTCGAGGCGTCGTCCTCGGTGACGAGATTTTACTCGGCGCGTGTAATCCGCGACTTGACGCGAATTTGGCATTGTGTACCGGCATGTCGCGGTGAAGGGTTTTGTAACTGATTGCTTTCTACAAGCTGTCTTATAAAATCATCTTATCTGAGAATTTATTTAAAGGGATGGTAAATTTATTGAAAATGTCTTAATCAGCACATTCAAATTAGGTATATTTTATTTAGATTGATCAATGCCACTAATTTGAGAAATACTACTTTGCTTTTTTATATCAAGCTATCAAAGTCTGTGGTTGTCCCAGTTGCTCTTCTACTTCGAACGGTCATCGACATCCCTATAGTGAACCCATTGGCACGCAAGTCATCTCTTACAGCAAGTCAACACTTCTTGGGTCTTCCCGTTCACTACCGGGACCTGGCGGGGTCGGCATGGCTAGACATTTGTACTCCACATACCCCGGCGGTAGCAATAAGACATAACCGTACCAGCGAGAACGACACTTTTGCAACTTTTCTGCAATGTTGTGAACGCGAAGACTGCCGCGAATGCGAGAGGTTCTCATGAAGTCCATCCTTGTAACTCCACACATCCACCACAGCATTTTCATCTACTGACATATATATATGGCAGTCGCCAAAAGGCAGCTCCTGCTAGTATCGCTCAAAATTGGCTATATAGCTTCTTCAACCATTTCTCTACAATAGTATTATGGTTAGCTATCATGTAGGCAATGTCATTTTAACGAGCTTCGATTATTGTTCTTGGAAACACTATTTTCGAGACAACACTTTACTTGGAACTATTACTAGTAATAATATGGCACAAATATACAGGACAGAATACAGACAAAGTTTTGAGCTTACAAGTTTACAGATCAATTGTTGGTGCCATCAAACTTAGAAGTGATAAGCACTTCAACCGAGTGTAGAATTGTACTTAAATTTTAATTATCATTTAGAATTTAATATCAAATATAAAAAAGAAGCGGTCGTGGCCCCGCTGACTCAGTGTTCTGTAAGCGATCACTGCGTTAAGCAACTTTCGCTATAGCTGGTCCTTGGATGGGTGACCACTTTGTGGCATTAATATTTGCGAGTGATTCCGTGCTTCGGAAGGCACCTGAAGCCGTTGGTCCCGGTTGCCAGTAAGATGGCAGTCGCCCGGTTGAAGATCTAATGGGCAGCTTGATAAATTTCAGCAGCAGGTCGCCACAGCCTGCGGCTGTTCATTTTCAACACCGCAATGGGCTCACCACCTGTTACGTGAGACAAAAATGCATACTATGAAATGTGGGCGTAATTATACCTCTGCCTACCCCTTCGGGGATAAAGGCGTGACGTTATGTATGTATGTATGTAGAATTTAAAAAGTAGTATACAAATGTAATTGTCAAATTGATTCATATAGGTAATAATGAAATGGTTTGATGATTTATGTATCAAGCCATTATGCCATACCTACTGTAAACAATGGCGTAATCGATGCAGATCGATTGGTGACGGCGATAAAATTACGAAAATATATTCTTATGCCGATACTTACAAGGTATCAATCTATAGATTACCAATCATCAAAGTTACACTACTAACAACCCCCCTTTATTTCGTGTGGAAATCCTCATGCATGCTATGCCGAACTCCTAGCGACTAAAACCACACGTATCCCTTCCATCTGTCTATTGCCGGGAGTCCTGGGTAAGCCCTCGGGAGGATAGCCCCAGGGCATCCGACAGACTAGCAACGGGATCTGTCGCTAGCTTGTTGCCTAGTAATGGCTATATCACCATTTGACAACCTAATCAAAATCAACAATAATTGTTGGAGATGTTGGGTAGAGAACATCTACCCCGGGTCGGAGGATTCGCTGCCTATCGAATGGTGAAGTGGTGATGAAAACCCTTTTATTTCATCCACGAAACACGCTTGATATTTGGATGAAATTACACGTGATATTCTTTATGGAACATGCAACCGAGCATATCGTAGCCCGTATCGATTATCGTATAAACCAGTCAATATACAATTTGTCAAACACCCTATCGAAAGTATGACTCGACATCTGGATAGATCGAGCCCGAGATATTTTGTATGGACATTATTATGATATACGGAGAGAGTAAAATTGATGATTTTCGATCGCTAACCAGTGTGGCTCCATCTTTATAATGAACGTCCTGTGCCTTGGTTCTAACAATGCGGTAAGGGTTAGGATGTATGCTAATTCTGATAGAAAATACAGGACATTTTGTCATGTCCTCTCTGATTCTCTAGTTTTTAAACATTCTTCAGTAATTATATTTACTAATTTATAATGCTGAAGACTTTGTTTGTGTAGTTGGACGTGCTAATGTCAGGGTTAGAATTTATTTTTTATTTTGTGTTGAGTAACCTATTTATCGAGGAAGACTATAAGCTGTATTTCACACATTTACTACTTTGGAGAGCGGAGCAGTAATCATAAATTACAAAAAATCAAACTAATTTTCATACATTATTGTAAAATTTATAATCGGAATTTAATTGGTGCGACGGGAATTCGACGTATGTCACAGTTGAAACCGTAGAGCTTAGCTAGTCTTGAAATAGTTATAGAATGTTCTACGTGTCTATACTGGTTGGTATCAAAAGTAGAATTCCAAAAAAGCTAAGTGGGTAAGCTGGGTGTCTAAAATATCAAACATCTTGAATTGGTTCCAACCAATAGATATTAACTGAACAAAAAAGTGTGATAGACTTAAAATTATACCCAATGAAATTTTAGTACAGAAATAACTGACACCCCGCATGATATCCAGCTACTTGTTATTCCTGGAGTCCTGTAGAAAAGGTGTACTGGAAACCTTTGCCATAGACGGAGTCATAGGCTTTAGCTAGTAGTACATAATTTCGACCAGGTATAACATACTTCAACACTAATTTAATTAACTGCACTTAATATAATTATGCAGGCATCCCCTAATGTTTAATGTCATTATAGTTAATGAACAGTAAATACAATTAAGCCTACTTCCTTTTCTTTTACGGTGTCTACAGTTTTCGATATTTTAAAAGACATAATGTCGCTTAAGTTTAAAAAGAATTGCCAGAAAGCTACGCTCAACAGTGGCGAATAATTAATAAATGAAATAGGCTGATTTGATTAATTAATGTTATTAATGTCACTTAAAATGTATTGGATTTTAAGCTTAGGTTCAATAACCTACCCAACCCAACTAATATATATTAATCCAACTATCGGGAACAAGAACTATGTGTGAAATCTAACGGCCATAAAAAAGTGCATACTAAGAAAACAATAGTAAAATAAGTACGTACTCGTATCAATACAGATGTAAAATACACAAAATATAAATACAGCTAATAGCACTTTTACTTACGGTTCTAGCCCCTGCGGTTGTAGCGGTTTATGTCTAAACGACGTTGAATATAAATAATAAAAAAAATGTGCGATCAAGGGACCATTTTTTTACGCCGTCTAGACCAAAGCTAATATAAGATTGTGGTATGGGATTAAACATACATAAATACTTCTAAATACATACATATTATACGTAGAAAACACCCAAACACTGAAAAAAACATTTGCGGATCACACAAATATTTGTTCTGTTTTGAGAATCGAACCCAGGACCACAGCGCGGCAGTCTCATAAACTACCTCTCACGCCACCGAAGCAGTCATAAACAGCAATTTTGTACGCAGGTGAACACCAAACAGTTTACAATATAAAATTTACGATACTATTTATAAAATACGGACACCCTACTAAACTCTAGGCTAGACAACTTCATCTAGTGTCATTAGAGCATTATTCTAGATAGCGTTAGGCAAGAATGGGCCGTTATAGCTCCGATCGTTTATTATGGACCTACTTCGAAAACTTTTTAAATAAAAGTAAGCTCTTTTGTCGTTCACTTATAGATTTATCAGCGTTTAAGAGTCACAAAAAATTTGCTAAAATATTTGAATATTTTGCGAAACCCAATGTTTTTAGAAAAAACCGGACTACGTAAACGGCAAAATGAAAAAGTTTTTTTCATTTTTTTCACAGCTTTTAGGGAATTTCAACTCAATAGCTTTACGCGTTTCCGTGATAAAAACCTAAAAAACCAGAAGTACCAATTATTCTATTTATTTTTATAATATGAGATCATTTTTCAACCATTATTAACAACAAAGCTTGATAAGAAATAGGTGATATAATTCCAATTCACAGTCAAATTCAAATCTACCATTTCTGATTTTGAAAAGAAATTTAAATACAGTTTTGTTAAAATTGTGAACATAATAAGGCAAGTTTATTTAAAAATATCAAAGGAAAGTCGAAGGAAGCTTCGCCGACGATAAAATTTTATGAAATTGATTTGCGACAGATAACGGACTTTGCGTTTTATTACTTCCAAAGACAAGATAGGAAAGCTCGTTAGTAAAATTCAAATATTATTTCACCCAAATTTTCTATTGCAGCTCAAAAGGTTAATTTGGAAAAAGTACTTTGTGACTTATTTTCTCTTCATTCTAAAAGTAATTAGAAAGGCGAATCGTGTCGTTCATTGAAGAAATTGTAGAAAGAAATAAAGTTATATTACAATTCTCTCTTACATTAAATCTCTTCTTACTGTATTTTTTTATATTTGCCACTTCAAAATGGATGGTCCCGCGAAGCACCCGTCTGATGGAAGGCAGAGACTTCGATCCTTAATTGAGGGCCGCTATCTCAGACGTTGACGGCCCAGAAATATTCACGCTAATTTCACGCTTCTTATAATCACCCAGGATGGTAAGAGAAGAGAAAAACTTGCGCCGGCAGAGAGTTCCATGCTTATATATTGCGACACAAGAAAGACCTGCGGAATTTTTATTTAGTTATAGCAATTATTAGTAACAATAACATTTATTGAATAAGATAAAAAAAAAAAAATTTATGTCAATATGTATGTAATTAAATATAATTCTCTCAAACAATTATGTACAAATTAAAATTACAAATTCCATAATATATTACACATACATTATTTTTCATTGAATAACCCACCCCTGACAGTACCAGGTGCAAAAGAAAGAAGAAAGAAGGAAAGAGAAAGTTTTTATTGCCAAAGACCACAAGCTATACAAAAAATTAAAAAAAAAATCATAGAAAATGAAACCCTTACATAACAATGAACAAACCAAGCAGCTATGTATAAAATATAAAAAAAAAACACCTTCACATCAAAAAGGACACAATATTTACCGTAACCTGTTTTTTGCAATACGGTACGACACTCAGCATACACTGTAAATGGAAAACTTCCATTACAGCACTGATATTCTGTGCCAGCCTAAAAATTGTCATCTGACGCCGCTAGTCAATAAAAAAGTACTTTCACTTTACTTACAAAGAGAACAAACTATATTTAACATCAACGATTGTCGGCGTCTGCACTGTTAATGGCCACCAATGAAGTTCTACCCATGTGTATATCTTAGAAACTACAAAACCGTACAAAACAAAACCTGTCTCCAATACTTTTATTTGGTGAGTTCTTCAACTTTATATTAATTTACCATATACTATTGATAATTTAAATTTATAAAACAACCACCATAAATGGTATTGGTCTCACAACACATAATATTTTTACCCATTTTTAGTAGCCTCTATACACACGCTAGTCCTACTGAATAGAGGGTTGGCATTCTACTGAATAGAGGGAGATAAAGCAAATCAAATAAGGAGAAGGACAGCCCCCAAATCAGATCATCAAGGTATGTTCACTGACCCCTATTATGTCTAGTACCGAATTAATACTGCTTGCAGATCTTTTTGCCACTGTAAAAGGAATGCTCTGTATTTCAAACTGAAATTATGTTTTGTTTTTAGATTTCTGAGTGGTGGTGGCAAATCATTCCAGATCCGCATTGCAGCATATTTGATACACCCTCTAAAAGCTGATGTCCTATGTTTGGGAACTGACAGCGGCCTTGCTCCAGACCTAATGCTATAAGTAAAATTATTTTTTCTCCACTCTAGTTTGTCATAAAGGTATGTAGGTTTTTTACATTTAACCAAGCCAAAAAGTGAAGTAGCTAAATGTAGTTTTCTCCTGGCCTCCATCCTTAGCACATTATTATCATGGAGATATGATGTAACATGGTGACGTCTGGGTATGGTAAAGCAATATCGAGCACAGGCATTCTGAACTCTTTGAATTAAAGACTTAGTCCTTGACAATAGACATGGCCCATAAACTATATTGCAGTAATTGAATTTAGATAGTATAAGACTGTCCACCAGTTGCTTTATCAGAGCCGCATTAATATAATCACGAATTTTAAATATAATTTCTAGCCTATAAAAACAACTTTTTAAAACTCTATTTAATTGTCCCTCAAACCGTAGCTCTGGGTCCATCAAGAGACCAAGATTTGTAAATTCATCCACCTTATTAATTGCTAAGCCATATACGATTATTTGTGGATCATGTTCCAATATACTTTGAATTTGTTTTTTACTACCCAGTACCATAAATTTAGATTTTTTTATAATAAATATCCATCACGCCTTATCCCCGAAGGGGTGGCAGAGGCATATTATATGCCCACTTTTCACCGTGTGGATTCCTGTCCCACGTAATAGGTGGTGAGCCCATTGCCGTGTTGAAATAGACAGACGCAGGTTGTGGCTACCTGCTGTTAAAATTTTCAAGCCGCCCATAAGGCCTTCAGCAAGTAAATACCACAAAGTGGTCACCCTTCCGAGGACCAGCCATAGTGAAAATTGCGTAACTCAGTGATCGTTTACAGAACACTGAGACCGCGGGGCCACGAGCGCTTCTAGATTTTTTTGGGTTTAAAATTAATGAGTGACCTCTTGACCATTGTACTACTCGTTGGAGATCCTCATTCAATTTGTCCAGAGCTGTAAGCGTATCACCAGGCCTAAAAGACATATACATTTGTGTGTCATCTGCATATAAATGATATCTACAATGCTGAAAAGTACTTTTTATGTCTGTTGTATACAATATAAATAAAAGTGGGCCTAAAATCGATCCCTGAGGGACCCCTCTATTTACATTGAGAGTTGATGATGTGAGGACATTTCCATCTTCCCTCTGTATCTCCACATACTGTGATCTATTTTTGAAGTAAATGTAGAACCACTTAATAGTTTCAGAAGTAAAACCATAATAAGCTAACTTTGACAATAGAAGGGATGTGTCCAGTGCGTCAAAAGCGCGTGAAAAATCCAAAAGGACCAGTATTGTTCCTTCTCCACGATCTCTGGCCTCCAGTATATCACCCACTACGTCACATAAAGCAGTAGCCGTACCCCGTCCCTTTCTAAAGCCTGACTGTTTGTCAGGTAGGATATTGTTTTCCTCCAGGTATTCCATGACCTGCATATATAGACAACCTTTCCAACATTTTAGACAGGCAAGGTAATATACTAACTGGTCGAAGATCCTTGGTAGTATTAGGGTTACCAATTTTTGGTATTGGCCGTACCCGAGAACATTTCCACAACTCCGGAAAAGTATTTGTTGTTATTGATACATTCACCATTTTTGTAATAGTGTCCAACGAATTTGGGAGCATAAGTGTTAACATCCACATACTAATCTTATCAAAGCCCTGAGCATTTGTTTTAATGCTGTTTAAAATTTTTAGTATAACATCTGACGTCACAGGTCTAAGTGTGAAGCTCAAATTGGGGTTATATTTATTAAATTCATAATAAGTTAGCTTTGAAATGCTCACATTACACTCTCTTGGTACATCCAAGAAGGCTCTATTTATGGCATTGGGGTTGTCAAAATACTCTGGCAGGCAAACATCACCATGAGGGAGAAGCACCTGGGTTTTTAAGTTCTTCCACATGGTTTTAGGATCCCGCATGCTCTCATTAATACTTCTAGTAAAGTACACAGTTTTTTCGTTGTGCAATGCAACCACAGCTTGATGCTTAAGCTGTAGATAATATTGTTTTTTCGTCTCTAATCCAGTCTTTTTATAGACAGACCTTGCTGTATCTTGCAACCTGAACAGTAATTTTACATTATCTGTTATCCAAGAAACAGGTTGCAACCTAGATATCTTTCTATTCTCAGGTGCATGTAGGTCAAACAATGTCTTAACCCAAGTAGAGAAATCCCCTACCATATTATCTACAGTATTTTGTGACATCAGTAATTGCCATGGAACCTGCTTCAAATCAGTATTAAAATGATCTGACAGGATATCCCCATATGGTCTATATATTACCCACATAGGTTTCAGTATCACTTTTTTAAATTTAGTCTCACAGGTTACTATTGCATGTCTTCCCATTTCGGGTACATGCGTCACCAGAACATTATGAACACTGATATCCGTACATATCACATCTATAAGACTCACCTATTCTCCAAATAATGTGTTGGTGTGCGTACCACCTGTAGCAAGCTAGTATAATCCAGAAACTGTTGTAATTTTTTTGTGTCATCCTCCCATGGCTTCAACATCAACAGCAAATAGCCCAACACACAACAGCGCAACAGCAAAAGTGCCCATAACGCTGGCTGCGTTGCCGCGCTGAATCGCAATGGCCATTCTTTGCACCAGGTACGAGCCGAAGTGGGAGTCCTGGGTCTTCTTGCGTATCTACGCCCTATCTCTGAAATTAGGGGTTTAGACTCATAATATTTATTTGCTTTTAAATTATTACAATTACAAAATTAAACAGCTAAAAAAAGAAAAGGCACAGTAACAATCATAAAATGAGCATCGTTATACTTCACAGCTTATAATAAACTAGATGACCCCCACAGCTTCGCCCGTGGCATAATTCGAACTCCCGTCGCACCTATTTAATCCCGTCGCTTATAAACTCTACAATAATGCATAAAAATTTGCCCGATTTCTTGACATTTATGACTACTGCTCCGCTGCCCAGGGTAGTAGCGTGATGATATATAGCCTATAGCCTTTCTCGATAAATGGGCTATCTAACACAAAAAGAATTTTTCAAATCCGACCAGTAGTTCCTGAGATTAGCGCGTTCAACCAAACAAACAAACAAACTCTTCAGCTTTATAATATTAAATAATAAATAGTATAATATAGTAAATAGTATAGATTTACAATGCAATGTCCAAGCATTATGCCCATAACAAAGTACACATTGATATCAAATATTAGTTCAAAGAGCAAACAAAGCCCATGATTAATGTTATTTGAATTTTGAATTGTATTGGATTACAAGTACATATTTACACTCACATATAACATATAATTTTAATTTATTTGTCGAGGAAAAATGTGCTTATGCATGTGTGTATTAAGTATAAGTATACGTGGGTTCATCAGTATGTACGCAGTAATAAATATCTATACTAATATTATAAATGCGAAAGTTTTTAATAATGTATGAATGTAGGTTTATTACTCTTTCGCACATAATCTACTGAATTTATTTTGATGAAATTTTACAGTAATATAGCTTACACATGATTGCCGCACTGAGGTCCCAGGTTTGATTCCCGGGTCGGAACAAATATTTGTTTAATCCACAAATGTGTGTTTCGGAGTTTGGGTGTTTCCTCTGTATAAAATGTATGTATTTAGAATTATATAAGTATGTTTGTAGTTTTCAAGATTTCATACCACAAGCTTATATTAGCTTACTTTGGGCTAGATGGCGCTGGGTGAAAAGTGTCCCAAAATGATTATTTATTTTAGGTATTATTTATTTATTAACTATTGAAGAAGGCTTACAGAGTAATAATACATTTAGTGTAATTAATTATGGTAAAACAAGTTGCTAATAACAAGACTCCATCTACACTCAATAAGAAGATTAAATAGATAGGGAACAATAAAAAATATGTAAAAAATCTAAGTAACCAGGCCATAAAACAATTACAAAAAGAAAACAATACTTACCTACCACTATGCTTACACTATGGCACACTATGGTATGGTTTGTTGTTTGTAGGTTGTTTGTTATTTCTGTAACTGTCATGTAAGTTGTCATTGTAATGTTTGTGTACATATTATTATTACAAGATAAATAAAAAAAGCTTAAATACATATAAAGGTCATTGAAGTTTTACCTGAATTGATGAAGCAAACATCGGAAAACACCCATGGCAAACAATTTTGTTTGGTTATAAATATCCAACGGTTGCCCCATCTGGCATCGTTATTGTGTGAAAAAATAATAAATATAAAATAATAATAACTTTAGAAAACAGTTTCAGTACCCAGTTATTATTACTATACAGGATAAAATGTGAAGTGTTTTTTTTTTATTTACTTCAAATTTGTGATTTTAGGCTGCAAACAATTAAAATGTATCCTATTAAATAGCTTGAGCGTCATGATCTCCAACATTACTGAAAAATTCGTTGGCCATCATTCTTCTTACCGTACAAGCCTGACTGCAGAACAAATCAAAGTGCAAAGAAGGAGGAAGATTATTAAGATAAGATGCACTTCTCAAGAATACTATAACAATTTAAAATAAATGATACAAAATAGCAGTACAATGGGCGGCATTATCGCTTCAAGCAATTTCTGCCAGTCAACCTTTGGATGGAAAGGTAAATTGGTAGGAATAAACTGGTAATGCTAATTCTGTTGATGAGACCACTAAACTAAATTTCTCTAAAATGTTCTTATTTTTATTAAGAGATTTGTGGCGTTAAATTTGTATCTGACATCACTAAAATTCATTTTATGTGAGAAAATTCAACATAAAGTGAAAAATGTACATAGACAGTTCAATCGCTAAGTTAGTCGGCATCTAAATACATGTTTTGTTGAATTTTATCATATAAAAGAAATTTTTGTGATGTCAGATACAGATTAAGTTCTTTTTACCAACTTTAGTTCGACATAATAACAGAATAGCATTAGGCAATCTCTTAATAAAAATAAGAAAATTTTAGAGAAATTTAGTTTAGTGGTTTCAACAACAGAATTAGCACCATTGGCGTCTTATCAAAATATATACTAACATATATACTAAGTACATAAATATTTAAAATCTAAATAAAAACGATAATAATAATATTACAAAATAATTGATATATAAATATACAATCAAATAATACATACACAATTAAATATAAAAATTATGTGTCCAATACTATAAATTCTGGGAGGATTTCATTTGTTCAGTTACCTACCAAATAATATTTTTCAACAAGAGATTTAAACTTTTGTAAGTCTCAGCGCGCCTTAACTCCATTGGTAAATTATTCCACAAGCGAACTGCTGTCACACTAAAGGAACGGTCAAAAAAAATTGTGGAATGTGGTGGCATTTTTAATTCTAAGTTTTCCGATGATCTCAAACATCTGTCATGCGTATCATGAAGAAACTTAAAACGTTCTTTTAAATAGGAAGGTGTAGATGGGTTAAACAATATATTATATAAAAAGGATAGAATGCGAGTATTCCTGCGAAGTCGTATAGGTAACCACTTGAGCTGTGTTCGAAACTGTGAAACGAGATCATACTTGCGCAAGCCAAATATAAATCGTATGCAAACGTTTTGGAGACACTCAAGTTTCTCAAATTGGTGCTCGGCAAGATCAAAGTAACTGACATCTGCATAATCAAGAATTGGGAGAAGTAAGGAGTTTGCAAGTGCAATTTTTCTGGCTGTGGGAAGGAAACGCTTCAGTCTCCTAATTGATCATGCAGAAGCAAAAACCTTCCTGCTTAACTCTTGGAGTTGCGGACCCCATGTCAAATTAGAATCCAAAATTATACCCAAGTTCTTGACTTCTTTACTAATAGGAATAGTTGTCCCATCAAAAACGGTGGAACTTGAGACCAATTTATTTTTGCTGTAGTTTTAGGGCTGCCAATAATGATAATCTGCGTTTTAGATGAATTTTCTTGTAGTCCATATGATTTACTCCTTGACGATATACTAGACAAATCCGAATTGATAATATCCACCGCTTCCGAAAGCTGATCCAGCAGTGCCTGTGTGTAGATTTGAAGTTCGTTTGCGTAAAGGTGGTAGGAAGAATTTATTTCATTTGAGATGGAATTTATAAAAATTGTTAAGAGAAGGGGAGAGAGAACTCCACCCTGGGGCACACCAACGCTGGTATTGCGTCAACTAGAAACCGTATCCTCAATACGTATGCGTTGACGGCGGCCACACAAGTATATGAAACCATTCTATTTCCGTAGGAGATATGTTAAGAGAGCAAAGCATCGAAAGTAAAATATCAAAATCGACTGTATTAAAGGCGTTACTGAAATCTAACAAACAAATAATTGTTAACCTACCATTTTCCATACCAGATCAAATGTCTTCAGTTATATTTACCAAAGCTGTAGCAGTACTGTGGCCTGGTCGAAATCCTGACTGGAAAGGATTTAAGAGTTTTTTTTTGCGAATGAATGAACTTAATTGTATGTGAACAACGTTCAATTACCTTTGAGAGGAATGAAAGGAAGAATATAGGACGATAGTCTGTTAACAACTGGGGATTAGATTTTTTCGGCAAAGGAGTGATTATGGCCTCTTTCCATGACGATGGAAAAAGACCACTTGCTATAGATAATTGAGAATGTAGCAAATTATGGGTAGAATTTCATCAAGGATAGGGAGGATCATATTTCGGCGCACACAGTCGCTACCAACAGCTTTGGATGTAATCGCCATAATGCTCTTCTTAACATCACTTATTATAATTATTTATTTATAAATAAATGCTCTTGTTCACTGTTCGTGATTATTAATTCGTTTTTTGTTTTGAATCTATATTTGTTTGTGTACATTCAAATCTTCCCGCCATTCGTTCGATAAAGGTTCCGTGGATTAGCCAATAGCAAGGCTCATTCACAAAAGCATACACGGACCGAATGGGTTGACCGCGAGACCGAACAAGAAGATGGCGACACACAATATTCGGACGGTTCGAAGCATACGTTCAACAGCTTAACATCGGAACATGGAGTACTCTAAAACTTTAATTATCTAAAGTTAAAGTGCATTTTTTGGCTATCTAGTTTGCGTCACGGGATCCCGCGGGAGTGTTTGGTATCTCGTTTCTAATTTAACTGTATCAAGTCTGTGAGTGCGACAAACGCATAGTGGTACCCACTTCAAGATATTTGCTGGCAAGCAGTGTTCGACCTGAGGAATTGGAAGGGACTCGTAGCGGTGGAAGACCATAGTAGAAGGAAAGTGTACCTACTTGCATTGGCTTTCTAACCACTCGTGAACCACCCAAATCTTCTCATAAGGCGGGAAGTATCTAAATTATTCGTGTCCCGACCCAGAGTGACGTCAATGGTTCCATCGGCAGGACCGTTTCGTCACAGCTCTTAAATGCTATATTATAGTTGTCTGATATTAATTAGTTTGGGAAAATTAAGAAGAAGGCCGTATTAAGAGGCTTTCAAAAAAGCTACGAAAATCTACAAAAACTTCAAACTTTCCCAACCACATTTTTGAAGATATATTTGTAATTTCTAAGGCCAATGGGCTCCAGCACTGTACGGACTGCAGCGAGTATACGGCGCTGCATACACTGGCGGAGTGTTCAGCGTGGGAGCTGCATCGTCGGGACCTCGTTGCGGGTCTGGGCGTGGACATTCTCACGCTGGAGACCATGGTGAGAGCCATGATCTCTAGCGGGACCAACTGGGACGCCGCTGCGTCTTTTTGCGATTAAGGCGGAGAGAGAGCGTGAGAGAACTCTTCCCCCCAAGTTGTCTTCGCCCAAGACTACCGGCCTCCGTGACCGGGGGCCTAAGTACGGAGGGTGGGCTCCTCGCCGTTCTTACAGAAGCAGGCCATGAAAAGTGGCGCAGCGTGTGAGTTACACGCACGCCCTTCAACCTCTCAATAGTGGTATAACACCCACACCCCCCAAAGAAACGAGATAACATTCAAACTCCCCAAAGATGCAAAATAAAACCCGAAACCCCCCCTGAACGAGCCTGCGGTAGACGACAAAGTCTGTCAGGAGCCCTGAGGCTATCCTTCCGAGGGCTCACCCGGGACTCCTGGCTATAGACAGATGAAGGAAAACGTGTGGTTTTAGTCAGTAAGAGTCCGGAATATCATCCATGAGGATTTCCAAACAAAAAAAAAAACCCCAATATTTTTCACATTTCAGCAAATATGCCGTATTTTTTCTTTCTTCTATCGGTATAAAGATTTTAATATAAAAACATATCAAATATCCATCACGCCTTATCCCCGAAGGGGTGGCAGAGGCATATTATATGCCCACTTTTCACCCTGTGGATTCCTGTCCCACGTGAGCCCATTGCCGTGTTGAAATAGACAGTCGCAGGTTGTGGCTACCTGCTGTTGAAATTTTTTAAGCCGCCTATAAGGCCTTCAACCAGGCTTAACGACTGCCATTTTACTGGCAACCGGGACCAACGGCTTAACGTGCCTTCCGAAGCACGGAAACGCTCGTAAATGTAAATGCCACAAAGTGGTCACCCATCCGACGACCAGCCATAGTGAAAGTTGCGTACCTCAGTGATCGTTTACCGAACACTGAGACCGCGGGGCCACGAGCGTTTCAAAACTTAAAAACATATCAAACATGAAAAAAGAAAGAAAGCAAATAAAAATACGAGAAATGATAAAAAATTATATAAAGCGACTTGACATCAAAAACCAAAAGGAAAATCCACAAATAGACTAAAAGATACGGATTTATGCTACAAAAATTCCTATCAGGAGCATTCAAGGCAAAATCTAGTCTAAAATTAAATTCCACCAACTTTGGTGCTGAGGTTATGAGTTAGATGATTCCATCTCTAGCTCAGAAATTCTTGGAATGCGGTAGCTGCAAAGTTAAACTACACTGAGAACGGTTCACTAATATTATCTTATCTGTTAACCTTCATAGACGGTTGAACTTAAAGAATAAAGACCTTTAAAAGTAAATAAAAGCTTTTAAAATAATTTTTGTTTACTTTCATAGGAAACAATGAGTCATCGATTTTTAAGTCAGAAAATTGAGGTAAGTAAAATACTCTGGAACTTAGAGATAAGGTAAATGTTAAATGACTAAACTTTAGACGATTTTTGGTTATTTTTTTGGGACTTACCCCACCCGCATTACCATTACTGTGAGTTTATAAGTGCCGAACTACTCTCTTTGTATAAAAAGAAAAAGTTAAAAAATAAACTATTAATTTAAAATACTGCATAGAGCTTTGTTTAAAATTCGCAGAGGAGAAAGAAGTAATATTTTATTTTTTTACTTGCTCATGAAATTTTATTTTAAATTTAGCCACAAACTAACTTCTTACAGTCCAAGCCAAAAAGAATGCTAAAATTTCCAACAAACAATACTGCAGCCTCCCGTTGAAATTATTATAACAAAGTTGTGAGCAAATTCCTTTGATTTTCACGAGAAATACT
The DNA here is from genome assembly GCA_948477245.1 of Thumatha senex. Taxonomy (NCBI): domain Eukaryota; kingdom Metazoa; phylum Arthropoda; class Insecta; order Lepidoptera; family Erebidae; genus Thumatha; species Thumatha senex. Next base: position 20,852,134 of record OX419741.1, on the reverse strand, counting down.
TGGGCAATCTTCAGTCTCACAAAGAAGAAAATGTATAGTCTCAAATTGTTTATTTGCAATCCATTGACAATCCATTCTGATTCCAGTCTAATTATTTTCCATCAGAGTATGTACGGGGCTGTATGCTTGCCTGTCACCTCAGTGAAATAAAAAAAAACCAAATGTTAGGACGAAACGCTGAAGTCTGCCACTTATATTTTTAGCGAATACCATTAATAATAATATCCTTTTCTTATCTATCACGACTTTTCTCCGAAGTGGTGGCAGAGTCATATTATATGCCCACTTTTCACCACTTTTCACCTATCCCACGTAATAGGTTGTGAGCCCATTGCCGTGTTGAAATAGACAGACGCAGGTTGTGGCTACCTGCTGTTAAAATATTTCAAGCCGCTCATAAGGCCTTCAACTTGACTTAACGACTGCCATGTTACTGGCAACCAACGGCTTAACGTGCCTTACGAAGCACGAAAACGCTCGCAAATGTAAATGCCCTAAAGTGGTCACCCATCCGAGGACCAGGCATAGTGAAAGTTGCGTAACTCAGTGATCGTTTACAGAATACTGAGACCGCGGGGCCACGAGCGCTTCCTTCTAATAATATATTAACTGACAGATTATTTACTTAACCTTAATGGACATAATATATATTATATACTTGCTAATGTTCGCAGCTTCGCCTACGTATCAAAGTTATTCTCACATGATATAGTAAGATATCGAAATGTAAACTCAGATTTTTTTATTTAAAAACTAGAATTACATTTGGAGTGTTGCCGCTTTATCGCAATATTAAGATAGTGTCGTGGCCAAAAATAATAGGTGGTTAATTTATTAGTTTAAAATAGTGTCTATGCAAATTAATGGAGTATTGAATGAGAAATTTTAGAATTTAATTAATAAAAGACATGCAGTTTTATTCCGATATTGCGTATTGGTGTTTCTCACCAAAACTCATTCCTTAGTGTTTGCTTGAAGCACACCTCACGTTGCTTGTTTGTGACGCACGAGAATCAGCACTCTGGATCAGGAACAAATCGGTTGCCAAAAGCCAGATTGTTGCTGCGAAATCAGCATCACATTCTGGCAAACAAGCTTACGGCCCTTAATTTCTTGGAGACATAACTACAGTACTCGGTTCAGTGGTTTGCATGATATTTTACATAATATAACAAACATAAAACCAAACAGCGACACTCAAACAACAACCTAGCAAAGTTTGTGAAATAGGTAGGTTAAGTAAAGCCGATCGGGAGCGAAGAAAAGTGGTATGGTATTTTCTGGTAGATTTTATTTTTTTAATATTAATTATTTATATTTTTTTCTCATTGGAATGACGATTTCATACATGAAAAATAAAATTATAACGGTAGCACCCTCACGACAGACTGCGGATCAGGTTCGAGAGTTCCTACCCGCTCCCTCTACGCTGCCTTTTTCGCGAGCATGACGTGCTCGCAGAATGACGTGGCGGAGTCCTAACTTGCTCCTGCAGGAGACCATTTAGGACTCCGCAAGTAACGAGAGAATATCCTCTACCAAGATCAAAAATAATAGTTGAGAAATATTTATAACTAACTAACTAACTAACTATCTTCACGCTGTATCCCTGACGGGGTAGTCAGAGAGGACAGATCGCCAGGCTTCGCGATCCATGCATACTTCTTTCGCTTCTTCGAGATTCATCAATCGCTTCATACACGCACGTCTGGGTATCCGAGTACTTTTGACCTTTCCGTTTTTGAGCAATCTGCTCACGTGGTCTTCATATGTAAGTCTCGGCCTTCCCTGACTCCTTCTACCCTCTACTTTTGAACAATATATATTCTTCGTCAATCGTTCCTCACTCATTCGTTGGACGTGTCCAAACCAACGGAGCACGCCCTTTTCCAGCTTAACGCTGACACTTTCATTCAAACCTGCCATATTGCGTATCACTTCGTTTCGTATTCGGTCGGCCAAGGTAACGCCGCACAATTTTCGAAGTGATGGCATCTCCACAGCATTCAATTTACTTTCATGCATCTGCTGACATACCCAGGTTTCACTACCGTAAAGCAAAGTTGGCACTAGCACTGCGTTATGAATCGCCATTCGTGCTTCTTTTACGATGCTTTGTCGCTTTACTAACTGGGACAAAGCACCATTAACTTTGTTTCCGGCAGCTACTCGCCGTTCTACATCCGAATCACATCTTCCATCCGCGCTAAACATACTTCCTAAATACACAATTTCATTAACTTGCTCTAGACGTACCTGGTTTACCCTAATCTCGCATTTAGTTCTTACGGCACCTCTTTCAAATACTAGAACCTTAGTTTTACTTGCATTCAAGCGGAGACCCTTACTTTCACACCCCTCTTTCATATTAGTGACTAATGCCTGTAGGTCGGCTTCTGATGAGGCCATGAGCACCGCATCATCAGCGTACAGCAGACAGTTTACTGTAAAGTCACCCAAATTCACTCCCATATTAAAATCTTTCAACTTCTGTAGGCAGCTGTCCAGATACACTATGAACAGCCAGGCGGACATGACACATCCCTGTTTGACGCCTGTACAGACATCAAAAAGAGGTGACACATCCCCCCCTACTCGCACGCAAGCCTTACAGTCCCTATAAAGCGACTGTATTGCCCGTAGTAGCGAGCCGTCCACACCATATCCTGGCAGCAAGTCCCACAGCGTTTCTCTCACAACGTTATCAAATGCTTTCTCTAGATCCACAAAAGCGCAGAAAACCTTCTGGCTAAGAGCCAGAAACTTTTCCGCGATCATGCGGAGAGAAAACACTTGATCCATGCAACCTCTTCCACGTCGGAATCCGCATTGAGCCTCCCATAAATACCTTTCAGACTTTTCTTGCATTCGTGCCGTTATAACCTTTGCATACACCTTACTAGCTAAGCTGACCAAGCTGATCGCCCTGTCGCTGGAGCAGTTTAGGCGCGAGCCTTTCCCTTTGTAAATAGGTACTACAACTGCTACTCGCCAGTCATCCGGGACCTCACCCGTCCGCCAGCACAAGTTGCATAACAGACATAGTGTGTCCCAGACACGCGACCCACCGTACTTGATCATCTCAGCAGTAACTCTGTCTTTTCCCGCAGCCTTACCACATTTCATACTTCTTATCGCTTGTTCTATTTCTTTCATACTAATGACTTCAATGACATCGGGATCCGGAGCATCGAAGTGAGCTCCATTTCCCGACGTGGCATCTCTGTCTTTTCTTGCATACATCTTTCCATAATATTCACTCCATCTCTGCAGGACGTCACTTTGGTCTGTTAGGACGTCATTGTTAACACTAAGGTCTTTATTCATACTGCAGATTGCCGAACAACTCCGGGTCTTGCCTACCTCTTTCCAGAAGAGCTTGGCATTATCCCGGAAATTGGACGACAACCTTTCATCCGCTTTCATTCTGCACCTTTCACGAGCTTCTTCTATCAGTGCCTTCGTGTTAACTTTCTGCAGCTTGTATCTCTCTTTCATATTAAAATCATTCCGCGAGGCTAAGTAGTCTAACCATGCTTTCTTCTTCATTCGAACTGCTTCTTTCACTTCCTCATTCCACTATGCATCACGCTTATTACTACTGCCTCTTTTCGTTTCTCCACACACTTCCACAGCGGCATTTATCATACTGTCCCTAAGGTTCTGCCATACACTTTCCACATTCTCACTGCTTACATTGACGTCGCCAAGCTTTTCGGCTACCCTTTCATTATATTTATCCCTAATGGATGCATCCTGCAGCTTCCAGCTTTTGATGCTATAAGTCGGCTCAGGTTCAGGACACTCGGTACGATGTCGCCAACCCGCGAACAGACCCCTAATCCTAGTTATGACTAGGTAGTGGTCTGATCCCAGCTCAGCGCCTCGATAAACCCTTGTGTCCATCACCTGTTTACGGAGCCGACTATCCATTAGGAATAGATCTATCATGCTTCTCTTTGACTTACATCTCCTCGTATACATATGAATTTGTTTGTGGTTGAACATTGTGTTCGCCACAAACAAATCCTTTTCCTTACAAAATGCCAGTATTAGCTTGCCAGCGTCGTTCACCCTTTTATCCCCATACTTCCCGAGTACCGACTCAAAACCATCGCGAGCGGTACCCACCCATCCATTCAAGTCTCCACATACTATAAGTCTTTCATTTCCTTCTATCACATTTAGAGCTTCTCTCATACTCTCCCAGAAGTCCTCTAGCTCACTCGCGTTCGACGAAGATACTGGCGCGTAAGCAGCTACCAGGAAAATCTTCGTCAAACCAAGTTTCACACGGATCCAGAGGATTCTAGGACCTACCAGTTTGTACTCATACATACCGGAGGCCAATCGCGAGGACAGCAAAATTCCAACACCTCGACTGCCATGCTCGCTCTCTGGTACTCCAGACCAAAGCGCGAGCATCCCACCCGGGAGCTCCAAGACTTCGCTGCCCTTGCGTCAAGCACACTGCATCTAACTTTCTCTCATTCATAACATCCATCAACTCATTCATCTTATCTGTCATTCCTCCCCTAACATTCCACGCAGCTACCCTGCACTCCGTCCTCCACTTCCCGCCGTGTCGGGCCGCGCGTGTAGGATGGCGGTCCCCTACGCCGCCAGCGGGGACGAACTGGTGCGCGTCGCCTCGGGGGCACGCCCTAGCATCACTCGTCCTGGTGGCACTCGTGTTGGAGTAGAATTGCAGCCGTAGCTGGCAGGGATGGCGACGTGCACGCTTCTACTCTTCATCCCATATTTATAACGTTATTGTATTATTAGTATGCATTTGGATGGTAATTTTAAAAACCTTTTCTATTAGTCGAGTGATTCGATTCATAAACTAAATCACCTAAGTAAGAGGCTACGCTAGCACTCTTGCAACATTAAAAAAAATGACATACTGAAATGTTATTCTAATCTATAAAGGAAAAACTCTGAGTATGGCTTAAGTAACACTTTATAAGATCAGCTATATGTCAGTGAAAGTCCCGTAAAATCGGTCCAGTCGTTTCAAAGATTAACCGGAATAAACAAACCCAGGATTCCAAACCGGGACATTACGGCAATCGCACTAACTACCAGTACGTCTTCAGGGCAATCAAAGTGGCAATTATCTCAAAGCATCATGTCAAATCTGCACTTTCCATAATTATGTATGACTAGGTGACTCCTGTAGCTTCGCCCGTGACAAACTTCGAACTCCCGTCGCACCTATTTAATCTCATCGTTTATAAATTCTTCAATAATGTACAAAATTTGACCGATTTGTCGACATTTATGATTACTGCTCCGCTCTCCTGGGTAGTAGCGTGATGATATACAGCCTATATAGCCTTCCTCAATAAATAGGCTATCCAACACAAAATCAATTTTTCAATTCTGATTAGGAGTTCCTGAAATTAGCGACGTTCTGCCAAACAAACAAACTCTTCTACTTTATAAATTTGCACAGAGTATAAATATACGCTTGTCTCTTAGTGGTATAAAAAAAATCCAAAAAAGGTTTTAAATTAAAAAGTATGTACTTAATACAAAATTTCTTATTGTGGCAACAAACAATAAAAAAAAATTATCGTGCAAAATCCACATTTTGCTCGATAATTTTTCCATCCACAATTTCCAGTGAAAAATGTCCAATAGTCATATCGGGACCATTGGCTCTAATGTGACGTGAAATACTTTTTATCGGACAGTTACTTTGAAACTCTATGTTCCCTTGTGATTAGGTTAGTAAAAAATGTAAAATCTAGTTTCACAGAAATGATGTGTAATTAAAGTTTATGGATCGGGAAAGATCGGACACTCTCGTATCTCATTCGTATTTATTAAATAATTTAGGCATTAAGGGCCTCCGCAGACTATCCGGGCGACTTAGTAGCTTTTTAGAAGCCAGATACATCCTCACAAATGCCAGAAGTGGCAGCTGTATCACTTTTCACACAAATAGTGAAACGTTATTCAAACAGTCTTACATACAGTGGTATTCGTCTCCACATCATGTATGGAGTACGCATATCATGGTATGGGACCAAGGGTGCTGGCTGGTCGCAGCGATAGTCATTAGGCAAATAAACAATTATAATTTAACTTAACTATCTTCACGCTGTATCCCTGACGGGGTAGTCAGAGAGGACAGATCGCCAGGCTTCGCGATCCATGCATACTTCTTTCGCTTCTTCGACATTCATCAATCGCTTCATACACGCACGTCTGGGTATCCGAGTACTTTTGACCTTTCCGTTTTTGAGCAATCTGCTCACGTGGTCTTCATATGTAAGTCTCGGCCTACCCTGACCTCTTCTACCTTCTGCTTTCGCACAATATATATTGTCCAACGTGTCCAAACCAACGGAGCACTCCCTTTTCCAGCTTAACGTTGACACTTTCATTCAAACCTGCCATATTGCGTATCACTTCGTTACGTATTCGGTCGGCCAAGGTAACGCCGCACAATTTTCGAAGTGATCGCATCTCCACAGCATTCAATTTACTTTCATGCATCTGCTGACATACCCAGGTTTCGCTACCGTAAAGCAAAGTTGGCACTAGCACTGCGTTATGAATCGCCAGTCGAGCTTCTTTTACGATGGTTTGTCGCTTTACTAATTTGAACAAAGCACCGTTAACTCTGTTTCCGGCAGCTACTCGCCGGTCTACATCCGAATCACATCATCCATCCGAGCTAAACATAAAAAAAAAACAATATATATCTTTATTTTGCATAGACCATTTTAACGGCGCTTACAAAATGTCATACACTATTTAAAATATTTAAAGCTACCACCGGTTCGGAACGCGGCCCACCTGAGAAGAACCGGCAAGAAACTTAGGAAGGCTTTTTTTTTGATGGCCTATTTACAATTTAATATTATTTCACTTTGGCAGCAGATCATTTCCAGGCGTCCCTGTTCTGCAAATAGTAAATAAAATAAAATAAAAATATCTTTATTTTGCATAGACTATTTTAACGGCGCTTACAAAATGTCATACCCTATTTAAAATATTTAAAGCGACCACCGGTTCGGAACGCGGCCCACCTGAGAAGAACCGGCAAGAAACTTAGGATGGCTTTTTTTTTGATGGCCTATTTACAATTTAATATTATTTCACTTTGCCAGCAGATCATTTCCAGGCGTCCCTGTCCTGCAAATAGTCTGTAACGGAGTAAAAACCTTTTTCACAAAGCTTGCTTTTAATAAACTTTTTAAATTTATTTAAAGGTAAATTTCTCAGGTCACAGGGAAGCTTGTTGTAAAAGCGTATACAGTCTGTAACGGAGTAAAAACCTTTTTCACAAACCTTGTTTTTAATAAACTTTTTAAATTTATTTAATAGTAATTTTCTCAGGTCACAGGGAAGCTTGTTGTAAAAGCGTATACAGTTACCCTAGAAAGAATCGCCAATCTTATGTAGTCGACTGTGGTGGACTGAAAGATTATTTTTATTTCTAGTGTTTATATTATGTTTATCACAGAGTTTAGAAAACTGTGATAGATTTTTCTGGACATACATAAGATTGGCAAAAATGTATTGTGATGGTACGGTTAGAATATTCACTTCTTGAATTTTTCTCGGAGAGAAACTCTGGGGCCTAAATTATAAATAGCGCGTACAGCCCGCTTTTGTAGAACAAAAATAATATTTAAATCTGCAGCACTCCCCCAAAGGAGAATACCGTAAGACATAATACTATGAAAATAGCTGAAGTAAACCATTCTAGCCGTATCCACATCTGTTAGAGTCCTGATCTTTTTTACAGCGTATGCAGCCGAACTTAATCTAGAGGCTGTCTTTTCTATGCACACATACTATTTATGCAATACTATTATGCAATACACAATACACAATATTTATGCAATACACAATACTATTGATGCCAATTTGCAGTGGGGCCCACAGTTATACCGAGGAACACAGTTGATTCTACAAACTCTAACACTTGTCCATTCAGTTGAACATTGGCCGCAACTTGTTTTACATTTGGTAGAGTAAATTTTATACATTTAGTTTTATTTTCATTAAGGCAAAGATTATTTGAGCTGAACCAATGAACTACTCTTGCAATTGCATTGTTTACATCGTCATAGTTATCTAATTGTCTTTTAATTTTAAATCCTATTCCTGTCCCCTACATAAAATGGTAAATCATTAATATAAATGAGGAACAAGAATGGCCCAAGTATCAAGCCTTGCGGCACACCCATTGTGACCATGGATCCTACAGAACGTGTACCATTAATATCGACCCTCTGTATTCTATTATTCAAATATGAAGACAGAAGGTCGAGAGCTTTGCCTCTTATTCCATAGTGGTGTAATTTTTTGCACAGCGTTTCATGTTGAACGCAATCAAAAGCCTTTGATAGATCGCAAAATATACCTAATGCATCGTGCTTGTCTTCCCAAGCTTCATGAATACATTTTAATAACTCAACACCAGCATCGGAAGTTGAGCGCCCTCTCGTAAACCCAAATTGATTCGCATGAAGTATTCTATGACTATTACTCCTATTACTCCCTAAATACACAATTTCATTCACTTGCTCTAGACGTTCCTGGTTTACCCTAATCTCGCATTTAGTTCTTACGTCATCTCTTTCAAATACTAGAACCTTAGTCTTACTTGCATTCAAGCGAAGACCCTTACTTTCACACTCCTCTTTCATATTAGTGACTAATGCCTGAAGGTCAACTTCTGATGAGGCCATGAGCACCGCATCATCAGCATACAGCAGACAGTTTACTGAAAAGTCACCCAAATTCACACCCATATCACAATCTTTCAACTTCTGCAGGCAGCTGTCCAGATACACTTTACTAAAAAACCAATTTGAGAAACTTGAGCGTGTCCAAAATGTTTGCATACGATTTATATTTGGCTTGCGCAAGCATGATCACGTTTCACAGCTCAAGTGGTTACCTTGCCAGAATACACATATTCTATCCTTATTATATAACATTTTGTTTAACCCCTCTACACCATCCTATTTAAAGGAACGTTTTAAGTTCCTTCATGATACGCATGTCAGATGTTTGAGGTCGTCGGAGAACTTAGAATTAAAAATGCCACCGCATTCCACAAAATTTTTGGACCATTCCTTTAGTGTTACAGCAGTTCGCTTGTGGAATAGGCTGCCACTTCAAATTAGACGTGCACTAAAAATTATTACTTACCAATTGTTAAAATCTTCCCGACTTATAAAGTTTTAACACATATAAACGTATAAACGTTTTAACCCAAATATTTATTTCTATATTTGTATTTATGTATATAATTCATGAATGTGTTACACATTCATGTGTATTGTCTTTCTTTTTTTTTATATATTATGTATTATGTATTACTATATATTATGTTATGTACAATGTAATTTATTGTATACTAGCTGACCCGCCCGTTTCGCCCGTGACATACTTCGAACCCCGTGGCACCCATTTAATCCCGTCGTTTATTAATTTCACGATAATGTATGACCATTTTCCAAATTACTTGATTACTTCTCCGCTCTCTTGCTTAATTACATGCCCGCGCCCGCACAGCCTGGTCGATTTTATGTTACACGAAATTAATTTCTTTGCGCATTTTTTGATATTGCCATATCGCCTAAGATATTCATTTAATTTGCAAAGTGGATAGAAACAAAATAATCTTCATAAAATGCTGAAACCAACTAACATATTAAAAATGATAAGGATTAATAATCTATTTGTGTAAATAGCCTTTAAATTACCGCTTTATTATTGCTGTTTTTTTAAGTATTAAAATGGATACAGTACAGTATCCTTAAGAGATAGACATATACCGTCGCGGACTTTTTTGTAGACCTATATTAGATACACAATTTCACAATAAAGTATTTTGTTATATTTCAAAGGGTTTAGGCAGCGTTTTCGTTAAAAGCTCCCAAAAGGGTCATTTTTTCCAACACTGCCAACATATATCATTATAATTAAGTTAATGTAAACAAAAACTTAACCTTCTATAAGAATCAATTTATCTATTTAAAAAAACTGCATCGAAATTCGTTGCGTAGTTTTAAAGATCTAAGCATACATAGGGACAGACAGCAAAAAACGATTTAGTTTTATAAAATGTAGTGATAGGAATGTACCTTTATTATTAATTCAACGCCAACAACTACCAGTACGCTCCTACCAATATTCTTTTACATCCAAAGGTTGCCTGGCAGAAATTGCTTTAAGCGATAAGGCCGCCCATTGTACTGCTATTTTGTATAAAATTTCTTAATTGTAATACTACCTTGGCGTACAATAAAGTATATAATCAATAAATAAATAAAATGAGAAAATCTAAAGAGAAAAAACTAGTAAGGTAGGAAAGGATTCCTATCTTACTAGTTTACCTACTGAGGAGTTACTAAAACGATAAAATAGGTGTGTTATCATTTTAGTAACTCCTCATCATATTATCATTAACTGTTTAGTAATCGGTACAAAGGCGGGTACATATTAGAAGTTGGTATTAGGGTGCATCAGCACGTGACAGCAGAGTTTGCATCTCTTCAATGTCCCTCCTACTTTCTACATGCTTCACGAGAGTAATTGTGGTGAGAACTACAATTACTATACATTACCGAAACACATTGTTTATTGATAATAGGCATGACGAAAAATGTTAACATTCTGTTCCGTAGTATATTATTTGTAAACATTTTTTATGTACCTGAAAACCGTTATTTCGGTAATAAACTAAAATTTAAATGTCGTTTTTCTAATATTTTTTCTAATAGTGCACGAAAACAGCTCGCGGTGTCATGGCGTCGGGTCTAATGTCACGCCTAGGTAAACATCAAAATGTGTCTACGCGCAGTCAGAGGAAAGTTAACATAATTTTATATTTCATACGTTTAAAAATGAATTCTAAGGTTCATAAGTAGCACGGTAGCACACGCAGTAGTCACAACCACATATTACAGAAACTATTGTTTACATAGGTGGGACGTCATGCGCTGTGATTTGTGTTTCAGTCAATATGTTGTGTGATATTGCAGTATTTTAAGCATTTATTTTAGTTAAAATCTTATTAATCACAGGTTTTTAAATAAAAGTAAATCAGTATTTTAAATCCTTCTTATAGGTTTCAGTCAAATGTGTTGTGTGATATTGCAGTATTTTAAGCTTTTATTTTAGTTAAAATCTTATTAATCACAGGTTTTTAAATAAAAGTAAATCAGTATTTTAAATCGGAAGCGCTCGTGGCCCCGCGGTCTCAGTGTTCTGTAAACGATCACGGAGTTACGCAACTTTCACTATGGCTGGTCCTCGGATGGGTGACCACTTTGTGGTATTTACATTTGCGAGCGTTTTCGTGCTTCGGAAGGCACGTTAAGCCGTTGGTCCCGGTTGCCAGTAAAATGGCAGTCGTTAAGCCTGGTTGAAGGCCTTATGGGCGGCTTGAAAATTTCAACAGCAGGTAGCCACAACCTGCGTCTGTCTATTTCAACACGGCAATGGGCTCACCACCTATTACGTGGGACAGGAATCCACGCGGTGAAAAGTGGGCATATAATATGCCTCTGCCACCCCTTCGGGGATAAGGCGTGATGGATATTTATTTATTTATTTTATTAAATCCTTTTTATAGGTTTCAGGCAAATGTGTTGTGTGATATTGCAGTATTTTAAGCTTTTATTTTAGTTAAAATCTTATTAATCACAGGTTTTTAAATAAAAGTAAATCAGTATTTTAAATCCTTCTTATAGGTTTCAGTCAAATGTGTTGTGTGATATTGCAGTATTTTAAGCTTTTATTTTAGTTAAAATCTTATTAATTACAGGTTTTTAAATAAAAGTACATACATACATACATACATATTATCACGCCTTTATCCCCGAAGGGGTAGGCAGAGGCATATTAAATGCCCACATTTCACCGTTTGCATTTTTGTCCCACGTTACAGGTGGTGAATCCATTGCCGTGTTGAAATGGACAGGCGCAGGCTGCGGCGACCCGCTGTTGAAATTTTTTAAGCCGTCCATAAGGCCCTCAACTTGGCTTAACGACTGCCATTTTATTAGCAACCGGGACAACGGCTTAACGTGCCTTCCGAAGCACGGAACTGGGGTGGTTCTGAAGGGCCGAATTAATTTAATAAAAATAAAATATGTCTATTTTAGATGTTAAATTTGGAAGAAATTTTGAACCCGTTGCCTTTTTAGTGAGGTGGTATCAAAAAGGCTAAAAGGTCTTATGTGCTAGACACTAAGTAGCACGACCAGTTAAAGTCCTGGTAGTCTCGGACTGGATAAAAGTAAATCAGTATTTTATGAATCTCGAAGAAGCGATAGAAGTATGCATGGATCGCGAAGCCTGGCGATCTGTCCTCTCTGACTACCCCGTCAGGGATACAGCGTGAAGATAGTTAGTTAGTTAGTATTTTAAATCCTTCTTATAGGTTTTCCCCCCTAAAATCATTAAATCTTTCAATATTTAATGACAGCATAAACATCACGCCTATTATCAGAATTTAATACTATTTTATTATTTTATACAGAATTTTATTTACAATAAAAATACAACAATCATCTACGAACACACGTTAACTGCTACGACTCGCTACGGACCACCGTAGCGAGTCGTAGAAATGTTTGTAGCCTCTATAGGTAACTATGGGCTACGAACGGCTGCGTAGTGAAGAAAACCGGAGGAGTGCGAAACGAACTTGCCCACCGAGGGTATTTGGATATTTACAACGATAACTTTTTTTTACATAACCTTGGAAGTTTAATTTTTTTACAGCTTCAAGAGACAGTTGACCTGAGTATATAGTTTTAATTTCAACTCGATATCTTCACGCGTTCCCAAGATATCGTCTTGGCAGTCAGAAGGACAGACAAAAGTAATCTTATACGGATTCCGATTTTTCCTTTTGAGGTGCGTAACCCTTAAAAAATCTATAAAACTTATGAATGTGTACAAAAATTCAACTGTTGTGTAATATTTAAATAACAGATTTTTATTAAATCTTAAATAGCGAGACATATTGCCGCTAGATTCTCAAGTGGCAACAGCATTTGGACTTATTGGCAGCGTGGTAAGGACTTACAAGATAGACTGGCTACCTTATAAAGGTCAGGAGGTCACCACGTCTAGACCCCATAACACAAATTTATATTAGCTTACTTTGGGCTAGACGGCGGTGTGTAAAAAAAATCCCACATTAATTAATTAATTATTTATTTATTACAATTGGACGCCCGCGGCATCGCCCACATAGAATAGTTTTCCCGTTCCCGTTTCCCACTGGAACTTGTTCTCGGGATAAAAGTAGCCTATCTGTTATTCTGATGTATAAGCTATATTATTGCAAAGTTTCATTAAAATCTATTGAGTAGTTTTTACGTGAAAGAGTAACAAACATCCATACAAACTTTCGCATTTAAAATATTATTAAGATCATTATTTAATAGTACTCGTAGTAGACCACCATCGTCTGTCCTAGCCCCCTTACCTCGTCTGTTAGTCAGCAGATGGCAGAGCAGATGGCCATTACTGGTTAGGTGGGGGGTCGCACTGCCTTCGAATATCTTATTGCCTTACACATGTCATATATTTTGACTGCCTCTGTGGCGCGGTGGGAGTGTATCCGACTGCTATGCAAGAGGTCGTGAGTTCGATTCCTACCCAGGATAAAACTTTGTGTGATGAGCACGATGCTTTATTCTGAGTCTGGGTGTTATCTATAATATGTAAATAAGTATGTTTATCCGTTATCTGGTTACCATAGTACAAGCTCTGCTTAGTTTGGAATCAGATGTTGTTTCGTGAGTTGTCCCAACAATATTTATTTATTTATTTATACAATATCATGATATACTGAATCCTATATTTAGATTTCAGATTTGTACATAATTGTTTCGTAGTTTTCTTGCGTTGCTGACCGTACATGGTTAAAGACAACATATTTTATTTATGCCGCCGCGTCTTCGAATTGTGTTCGACACTTTGCATTGATAAACTGTTGCATTTAACATTTTGAAAATATCCAAAAAGAATATAAATTATAATTACGCACCACGAAAGTTATAAAAAGCCGGACAATTGAATATATAGATTTTTTTACGCCCGCGGCTTAGCCCGATTTATTAGCCGTATTTCCCACATGAACTTGTTCCTGGGATAAAAAGTAGCCTATGTCTTATTCTGATGTATAAGCTATATTATTATAAAATTTCATTAAAATCTATTCAGTAGTTTTTACGTGAAAGAGTAACAAACATCCATACAAACTTTCGCATTTATTATATTATTAAGATTTGCTGAGCTGGACTCAAACCAGCGTCTTCTGGTTCAACGCACCAGTCGCGTTTACCATCTACACCACCGAGGCCTACTCGAAACTAATGAATGAATCCACCTCTTTACGTCTTAAATATGGTTGTGTAGTTGGTAAACGCATCTGGTGCATTGAAACAGAAGACGCTAGTTCGAGTCCCGCTCGAGACTTAAATAAAAAAAAGACGTGTGGCACTCGGAGACTGCCGCAGTAAAGCTATTGCATAGCATACCTTTGTTTTTCTTTGATATTAATTCATGTGTCACTAAAAAAACAAAAAAAAAACAAAAAAAAAAAAAAAAAAAAACACCCTCACCCTCACTCTCATCCTCACCTCACCCTCACTCTCACAGTCACCCTCATCCTCACCCTCAAACTCACACTCACACTCACTATCATCACTTCTCGATCCGTGCGAGCTTCGTACAATCGTACCATATAATATATGTACATACACGTTAAGCCAACGCTCGGTCGTGCTCGGTGAACTTCGTGTGACCTCGTCTCGATTTTCGTCTTAGGTTTTTTCCTTACGGAATTTCTTGATTAAAGCCCACTCAAAGCCCGCGATAAAAACTATGCAATAGCTTAAAATTTCCACTTTAAAATTTGAGGTTAGAGAACGTTAGCATACTAGTTGTTTTTCAAAATTGTTATTAAGTAATTTGTAGTTTTCAGATTTTTCCATATATGTGTAATAAGTAAATAAGAATAATAGTTACCAAATATCATAGTTGTAGGTCAATGGGAAGTACGCTATGAATTTTGATTCTCTTGAACGTGTCGAAATATACTTTTTTTGTGGCATTAATAGGTGTAACTTTTATTACGTATGATTTTAGAAGTGAAAACTTCTTTTGGCCACAGATTTTTCCGTAGGTAGTAAGTTAGGCTGATCCGTCACGCTCTGAGGTGTAAGGAACTCGGCTCGGGAACGCCGAGTATACCCGAGCGAGAAAGATACAGTCAGCTGTTCTTCGCTGTTTTGTCGCTGTGTTTAGTATATTCAATTCATACGTAATCATTGATTGCGATTGCCAATGAAGTTTTCACTTCTGTCGTGCGGTCTTAAGCACACACTCTTAAATGTTTTCACAGTTTTAAAGGAACGTAGATATTTTTTTTTTATTTCATCACACCTTAACGCTTTCCTGAGTTAAAGAGCTTGACAAACAGACGGACGGACGATCGGAAGTGATCCAATAAGGGTTCCGTATTTTTTCCTTTTGAGGTATGGAACCTTAAAAAGAAGATATAACTTTACCGGTAAGTACCGCAATGTCACATATAATTTTCTTCTGCGTTTGATATGGGTCGAGTTTAGGCGTCGATTGTCAAAATTGATACGAGTATAACTGTCCAATGCTATCTGATAGTATTATTAGAAAGAACATTAGTAATATTAGTATATTGTGGTGAGAGAAAAATAAATAAAATTATTAAATTCAAAAAAAAACATTATATTGAATAAGATGTATGGTGTTATACTATTATTTGAGGCGACCTCAACATCCATTGTAGGTCAAAGGACACGTCAAGTATTGATTTTGGGGTCCGCCTTGCCTGCTTCGACCGCCATGGCTATACAAAGTTTCCAGGTGAAAGTAATTTTTTATTATAAGAGATTCATGTAAATTAGTATTAATTAAAGCGCTCGTTCTCCGCTAATTCAGTGTTCTGTAAGCGCTGACTGCGTTATGCATCTTTCGCTACAGCTGGTCCTCAGATGAAACGGTTGATGAATCTGCAGGAAGCGAAAGAAGTAGGCATAGATCACGAAACCTGGCTATATATGCTGTCTGTCTGCTTTTTATTAAAAATATCGATTATTTTACTAACGATTATAAAACTTGCCGAGACTTACATATGAAGACCACGTGAGCAGATTGCTCAAAAACGGAAAGGTCAAAAGTACTCGGATACCCAGACGTGCGTGTATGAAGCGATTGATGAATCTCGAAGAAGCGAAAGAAGTATGCATGGATCGCGAAGCCTGGCGATCTGTCCTCTCTGACTACCCCGTCAGGGATACAGCGTGAAGATAGTTAGTTAGTTAGTTAGTTATTATAAAACTTTTCGGTACAATTATAACACAAAAAAATGAAATATTAAATATGCAGTTGTTCTGAAAACGATGTACTTATAGTTAGACCTTTGTTACTTATATTTACGAGTCATAAGAGCTTAATTTATAAAACCACATAGATCACAAAAACAAACTTTCAAAGCTATGTTACTGTTCTAAACTCTCCACACTACCGCAGTTAATTAAACAGCTGAATTGAATAAATTAGGTATTCCTGCTGCATTACATCTTGCAACACAAATTGCATTCAAATGAATTGCAATGTTCCTGTTTAGATTAGTATTTGTTTTTGAAACAAATCGTAAGCAAATGAAACGTGAGTACAAGGTACAATTTAATTGTATTTTGTCATGCCTTTATCCCCGAAGGGGTAGGCATTTTACCGTATACATTTTTTTTGTCCCACGTAACAGGTGATGAGCCCATAGCCGTGTTGATATGGATAGGCGCAGGCTGTGGTGACCTGCTGTTGAAATTTTTCTAGCCGCCCATAAGACCTTCTACTGTGCTTTCCGACTGCCATTTTACTGGCAACCGGGACCAACGGCTTAATGTGCCTTCCGAAGCACGGAAACGCTCGCAAATGTAAATGCCACAAAGTGGTCACTAATCCAAGGACCGGAGTTTGTTTAAGAGAATCTAAAGAGAATCTTTAGATCTTATGTTCAAATCAAAATCAAAAATATTTTATTCGTTACCGCATTTCCATTGCACAATTTACAATTTTTTGCGTCTTCTTTTAGGCAAAGTACTTAATGCCTGTACTAGAAGACGTCGCTTCATCATTATACCAGCCAGTATGATATGGCAATCAAAGCGCTTAAAATTGATAATACACTTATTAGCCAAGGACACATATAGAATAATTATTATGTTATTTATCTTTTGTTGATCAATAATAAATTCCAATCCTCAAATAGAACGAACATCATTCAAACCATAACGATTACAGTTATAGTTCGTCAGCAGAGCTCATTAACAAAATACCATACAAAAGGGTCTGTTCCCAAAACTTCACAAAGGGAAGAAACATGCAAATCTCAGGGCAAAAGAAATTCTAAGTGAGCTCAGGGTGCTATCGATCTCGTTTGGAATATTGAAGGCCTATATTCCACAGTGCCATTGTAAAAAATTGGTTGCAGAAGGTCAACTTGTAAGCGTCTGTCTAAATTGCAGATATAACGGAATAAATAAATAATTTATATATACATAAAACATAGTCATGTTAGTTAGACCATTTATGAGTCACGAACGGTTACATAAACTTGTAAGATCATTGATCTGTTGATTTTGTCTTTCATCAAATAGCAGAATAAACTAGTGGCTCTGTGAACCGTAGACTTCGGAGATTTTTATAGATTTAAAAAAGAAATTCAACATTGCTTTTTACTACGGGACCATTTCCCCTCCCCTGCCTCCATTTCCCCCTCGATCGATAAAAACTTTTGGCATAAAGTTGTTGTCTACACCAAGGATTGTCCATGCCAAGTTGCATGCAAATCCGATGAAAAATGCGACCTGTAGACTGAATGGACGGACGGATATCAATAGCATTTTTCCCGTACCAGTGGAGATAATCATTATTAAAAAAGCGTCTTATAAATAGCTTTAAATAACTTTCTAAATAAGTTTTAAAAAAATTAAAGTTGTGGATTAAAATAATATTACTCTTTTCATCGATAATTATTGTCATCTTATAACATCGACTCATCATCTCTTTTCCGTTTATTCTGTAAATTTAAGTGATGTTCTATTCTTTAGAATAAATCGCTAATAGAATAATCGGGCGTCTCATGAATTTCACTGTAAACTGTTCTAATACTTACGTTGATTTATAGAACACGTCTAATAACTTGAAGCTTTGTTACCTTAAACAATCTTAGTCCTCATTGACTTCTATACATGAAGTTCAAACAATTCATTGAATAATGAACACATGACTTTTAAACCTAAAGATGCACTTATGTTCATCAAATATCATAAACGTGACTACAAACCCTCTGGATGATGATTAGAGATGAAAGCATTTCTATAGAACAAGGAAATGTGAAGACCATGTCATATGCCAAGCCTTGGCAAGTGAATGTCTTTGATCATACTTTTGAAGGTTATAACTAAAATTCAGAATTAACCTTCTGACTATTATTCTGCGATGCCTTTATCAACGCAACGGATGTCGGACGTCCCAATCTGAAAGGCCATTTGTCTACGTCTGTGGCACAATTAGGGTGAGACCGCGAATTTAGATACTTTTTTTTTAATCTTCAACTCATTTTTTAAAGGTGTACCTGTCAAAGTGAATTAGAAGGATATATTTAAATTAGACTGTTTGAATAAGTGGTAGAATATGCAACTGGGCGCTTAGGTCCTTGGTTAGATTTTCGAGTCGAAACTAATATTTGTGTGATCTGCAAATATTTGTTATATAAAGAAGATATAGATGTTTCTTATGTATAATTTGTATGTATTTAGAAATGTATAAGTACTAGTTGATGCCTGCGGTTCCGCCCACGTAACGAAACTTTTCCGTTCCAGTTCCATAGGAACTTGTCCCCGGGACAAAAAGTAGCGTATGTCCTTTTTCAGACACTAGATTATCTCTGTACACAATTTCATTTAAATCGATTTTACTTGTTATGCCTTGAAACCGCGACATACAGAGTTTCGTATTTATATTATTAGTATGGAGACATATATAAGTATGTATGTTTATCAATTGCATACCACTAGCTAATATTAGCTTACTTTGGGCTAGATGGCGCTGTGTCAAAAAATAATAATGTAAAAATACATTCCAAAGGGTTATGTATGTTTGGTAAATAACCGAATTAATAACAATACACTTTGCGGTAGGGTAACCAGGTGAAAGTAGATTCCAATTATTATGTTACTATCACTATTAATACTATTCTTTCATTTCCAAATTACCACGAAAATATAATCCTCTTTCGTCATATTACTTCTTGTACCTTTTCTATAGATTATATAAATGGCGTATTCACTGAAATGAATTCTACGGCCTAACCGTGTGAATGGTTAATCACCCAACACAAAACATAAGAAAAGATAAGATGGCTTCTACAAAAGCGAACACGGAATGTAGGAAGACATTGAATAAAGGCACTCGCACGGATATTAATATATTAATCAGTGTCATAGATGAAAGTATTATTTTCCGATTATCATTCGCTTAGAAACTCGAACACGAGGAAAAGTAATGAGTAAATTTTCTAAGAACTTGTAAGTAATTATATTTCTTCCATTAGGTTGGTATAATGTTGTACTAAGCCATATATTGAACGCAGTGTGGTTTTTTTTTAATTAGATGGGAAGATGGCACGGTACACAGGGGTGCAGTTTTGATGAAGATGTAGTCACAGTATTTGTTATTGTTGTCCTTCAAAACTGGTGAACCAATTTCTATAATTTTTTTGTGTTATGCAGCCTGCGCCAGTCCATTACAACGCGGCAAAGGGCTCACCACCTGTTACGTGGGACAAAAATGCATTTTGGGTTCGAATTTGCAGTATTTTTTTTTGTGATCTGCAAATAAGTCATATACTTTTTGGCGTTTTCCTACCGTGACAGTATAACAAAATTGGCCCCGCTGACTCAGTGTTCTGTAAACGAATACTGCGTTATGCAACTATCACGTGGGACAGGAAAACACACGGTGAAAAGAGGTCGTATAATATGCCTCTGCCACCACTTGGGAATACGGCGTGGTTGATTGAAAATACGAAGCCCAACTAACTAGTTAAGGGATGTTTGCTTATTTGGGGTTGATGTAAGATCCCATAAGATTTGTCATGTTTATATTACAACAAGATGACGAGGTGAAGTTTTCCCGTTTCCGTTTCCAACAGGAACTTGTTCCCGGGATAAATAGCCTATGTGTTATTCTGATGTGTAAGATATATTATTGTAAAGTTTCATCAAAATCCATTCAGTAGATTTTGCGTGAAAGAGTAACAAACATCCATCCATACTTAGAAATTTTCGCGTTTCTTATATAAGTAGGATTTAATAGGCTTTTTTTTTCAACTTATATGCTGCTACACATTTCATCAAAATCGGTTGAGCGGAGATATAGATGGAGCTTGAAATCTGATTGTGTCTTATTTTATGAAGTCAGAGATACGTTTGTTATATTAACTACTAGTTGCTGCCCGCGGCTTCGCCCGCGTAGAGAAGTTTTCCCGTTACTAAAAAGAGTTTATTTAAAAAGTAGCCTATGTGTTATTCTGATGTTATTATTATCTATATTATTGTAAAGTTTCATTAAAATCCATTCAGCAGTTTTACGTGAAAGAGTAACAAACATCCATACAAACTTTCACGTTTATAATATTACTAGTTGACACCCGCGGCTTCGAAAGCGTATAGAAGTTTTCCCGTTCCCGTTTCCCGTAGGAACTTGTTCCCGGGATAAAAAAGTAGCCTAAGTGTTATTCTGATGTATAAGCTTTATTATTGTAAAGTTTCATTAAAATCCATTCAGTAGTTGTTACGTGAAAGAGTAACAAACATCCATACAAACTTTCACGTTTATAATATTATTAAGGTTAAGTTGTTTCTGTGGTCTAGCCCAACTTCGCTTGAATGAAGCTGAAGGCGTCGACAATCCATACCATTAACCTGGTGAATTTCTTACTTCCAAGCTTAAGATACTCCATACTGATTAGACTCTCCGATTAGATTTGGTCAGCTAAAGGAGATCAAATTCCAGAGTCTCTCTTGACGTCAATTTCTTCTTCTTTCTTTTTCCTGTTCTTGTTATTGCTACATCTAGAGACCTCTCTTAGTGATTGGAAGGTCAGATTTAGAATCGCGACTCAACAGACCAAAAAAATAACAATTTAGTTGTACTCTAAAATAAAGCTTTAAACATATAAGGCCCAATTGCGCGATTTTGGGTTAATGTGAATAATTCGGAGGTATGGACTAACCCCGAGTTAAATCATTAATTTGTCTTGTATCACCCCGAGTTAAAGGTAAACCTAAGGTTAAATCGTTAAAATTTTAACTTACCGATTTCTGAGGGTTACATCGTCAACCTTGGGTTAGCAGCTGACAGACAGTGCAGTGGCACGTGACACGGACTCCTCAAAGTGACACACCGCGCAATCATAATACGATAAAATTTAAATGCACTTGGCTGTCATGTTACATTCATTCATAAGAAAAAGTATTATGTGGCAAACTGTAGTGTAAAAGAGATAGACATACATGTTTCACTCTCTGTTCAATTATTAATGTTTGTTTGGATGACATAGAGTTACTTAAAACTCTGGGTTAGTAAACCCGATGATATTTTTCTATGGTACAAGACATGATTAGGGTTAAAAAGTTATTTACTTAATTCCGAGTTAAATAACTCTTTATTTAATTATTTAACCCCAGCATTAATGCAAGTGGGCCTAAGCAGAACATCGCTTGTACTTGATTCCTTAAAAAAATAAGCCAAAGTTTGTACTACGATAGAACAACTACAAAAACATAACATATCACATAGGAAATCAGATCTAAAGAGTATATACTTAAGGCACAATTTACATCGCATACGACTTTGTAGATCATTCATGCAATATCTCCAACATAAACATTAAGGCTTTCGTACAAAACTTATCCAGATTATTTGTATACATTATAAATATTCATTATTGTTAACACAAAGGAATACAAGTGAGTCAATACGGTGATGTTGAATTACAAACATACAAACAGACCTATGCAAACAAAACTGAAAGTGGAAAGCGATTGTTATTGGAAGTAATCTAATTATACGAACTGTTTTTGACCCTCGAGAGAGATGTTCCTATGAAATATATAGCTGACACCCGCGGCTTTGCTCGTGACATACCTCGCACCCGTTTAATCCCGTCGCTTATTACTTTTACAAAAATGTATGAATGCTCTGAGAATGCTCTGCTCCCTTAAATAGTATATATATATATAAGAACCTTCCTCGTTAAATTTTCTATCTACCCCAAAACAAATTTTTCAATTTGGTTTAGTTGTTCATGAGAATAGAGCGATCAAAAAAAAAACAAATAAAGTATTCCGTTTTATATATTATATACATACATACATACTCGTACATATTGTCACGCCTTTATCCCCAAAGGGGTAGGCAGAGGCATACTATACGCCCACATTTCACCGTATGCATTTTTGTCCCACATAGTAGGTGGTGAGCCCATTGCCGTGTTGTTTTATATATTAGTGTAGATTAATTCGGATATTTTATAATGCTATTCTTGATGATGCTTGTTATTCAGCTTTCTTCATCTTTTGGTGTATTAAATGCCTTCAAACTGGATTTAGAGCCTGGGATTCTCTTTTAAGCTGATAGAATCCAATCCAATGATGTGCCTCTTAACGCTACACGTGAAGAAACTTGAGCTGTATTAGGAGACAAACAAATCACGAAGAAAAAATAATGCGTTACAAATGATTATAGTGAAAAGTGTGTTGGGTAACTCTGTCAAGTCTGAGTGTAGTCCTTGTTAGACAAAGGTCTCAGGTTCGAGTCCCGATAGTAATCAAGATGTCTTTTTTTACTATACATAAATTTCTAAGATAAGTTCTGTTTTGTTTTATAACAAACTAAAACGGTATAACATTTTCTTCAGTTTTCTTCTGTTTTGATCACATTCTTTGTTGTATTGTCATTCACTTCTGAGTTAGCTCATTGGGAAATTTGTCTAAAAAACTAACTAACAATCTTCACGCTGAACATACAAGTTTAAAATTATTTTAATGTCAATCTTACTAAATCACTAATAATTTAGTAAGATTGACAGCTGCCAAAATTGTACTAACTCGGTAGCTACCGTTGTCGCAGTGTGTTGGTTTGTATATTTTTGTGTGATGTCTCAATAAATTTATAAGACATTAAAAGCCCTAAAATACCTGTTTCATTCTAAACAGCATATGCATGCTTATTTTGGTTCCTGCAGATTCAAACATGCGCGTTTGGGAATCCGAGTATTTTTGATCTTTCCGTTTTCGAGCAATCTGCTCACGTAGTCTTCGTATGTAAGTCTTGGTCTACTCTGTCTAGATATTCTTCATCAATCCTTCCTCACTCACTCATAGTTTATAATCATTTTCAAAAATCCACCCGGACATGTACAAGAAACCGAGTTATTAAAAACATAATAAATAAATAAAAATAATATAAGAATAAATTTTTTAAGCAATTTTTATGCTAATTTTTTCAAAAATATATACATAGATTTATTGGAGTCCATCGCATCAATGTTTAAAAATGGTTGTAACACTGTTCATTGCTATCAAGTTGTTGTTTAGCTCGATAAATGGCTCTGGTCATCTCTTAAAATGACGATCAATTTTTATTTTTTTAATCAATTTTTACATTTTACATTTATTACATTTACATTTTATTAAAAGCAGAAAGAAAGCTTTCACGTACATACAGTATTTTTACACTTGAACAAAAAATTAACATTAAGTCGAGTTGACAAAAATAATTGGTCAATATAAGTATCTACTGTCTCTCAAACTAGGTTATACCTGTATCTTGAGAGACCGTATTCCACCATGCGATGCAACAGTACATTGGAGTATGTTATGAACTGGCATTGGTGACAAGTACTGGTGAAAGTGTAGATATACCTAGATGATGGTTAGTGTCGAATGTGTGTATGTGTGGGTGTGTGTGTGAGCGTGTGTACGTGTGTGTAGTGTACATGTGGATATTGCACGATGAACATATAATTGAAAAATTAATTTAACCTTCAACAGCAGGTCGCCACAACCTGCGTCTGTCTATTTAAACACCATGGGCTCCCCACCTATTTAATAAATCTTTATTCATTTAGGTCACAAAGTAACACTTATGAACGTCAAGAATATTGCTTCTTCATTTACATTTACTGCCAGATTCGCAAAGCAATAGGTAGAGCCTGAGGAAGAACCTGGCAATAAAACTCATGGCCACTCTTTTCTAAACGCCAGTTATTACATTAGTTTGATTAACATGATATTTGACCAATTATATAGTAACGAATTTATACAAACAAAAAAACAAAACCAATGTTGTGTCTAAATCATATCAAAGTTAGAGCGATTATAGTTGCCGGTTCTAAGGGCAGCCTACCCTTGAAGAAGAAGAATCTGGCAAGAAAGTCAATGGATGCCATTTCAAAATGTAGGAATGGCTTACAACATTAAAATTACACTTACATTGTTCCTTTGGATTTATGTGAGAACAGTCGACTAAACTTAAGTTTACCTTAAATATAAATAAGATTATTTGTAATAATTGCTATAACAGCTATGAGCTGACCAGTCCCAACAGACGGCACCCGTTCACGGGTATGACGCATTATATCAGCCATCGCCCTACTCAACCGTATTATAGGGAATAAGGCGGCCCGATACATACGCCACCACTGCCAAGACACTTAGGCGAGCATGACAAACTCAAAAACTGCACAGCAACTATCATGTCAATTTCAAAGAAATAAATAAGTCTACATGGTGATCACACAATAACAAACTCAAATTACATTGTATATTAGTTAATACCGGGACTAAACGCAGCCAATTTAGAAACCTTTAGTTGTCAGACGTTTCAAATTATTAATAATGTAGGGATGTAAAAATACAACATATATATGCAGATTCAAGGCATATCACAAGTTTCATTCGAATCCTAAATAGCTCAAGCGAAGAGCAAGCAACTCATTTCCATTTATTTTTATAGTATTACGTGGGACAGGAATCCACACGGTGAAAAGTGGGCTTATAATATGCCTCTGCCACCCCTTCGGGGATAAGGCGTGATGGATATTTATTTATTTTTTTTATTTTAACATATAATTAACTAGAACATTGCCCTGGTTAGGCAAAGGTTTTTTCGAGATGGGGATTAAACCCGTTCAATCCCCGTCTCGAATCGAATCGAATTGTCTTCATTCACTTTATTAAAAAAATTGTTAAAAATAATATAAATCTATAACAGAATCAAACCTACTGTAAAACGTCAATATGCTCCAGAACAATGGAAGATCCATTCCAAATTCAGATAAGAGTAACACGGTCGAGCGGTTATCCGGAAGCCGGAATGCCGGTGCACCGCCTCAGATACGGGTCACTGAAGTAATTTGACACATCACAACTGTCGTATGGTGGGTCTGACACGTATTTTTAGCTACTTGTTGAAACAGTAATTGTATACGCTAGATGTAGGTAATCCCTTATTGTATACAATTCCTATTATAGATAGGAATTGAATTTATTATTTATTTATTTATCTATCACGCCTTATCCCGAAGGGGTGGCAGAGGCATATTATATGCCTACTTTTCACCATGTGTGTTCCCGTCCCACGTAAAAGATGGTGAGCCCATTGCCCTTTGCCGGAATTGAATTTTATTTTTAGCACGTTGATTTGAAATCCCGCTAACTTAGTTTCTATATATAATCACTGCGTTTAGCACCTTTTGCTATCGCTGGGCCTTGATGTTAGGCCACATCGGCCAGATGGGCCTTGATGATAGACCATATCAGCCAGATGGGCCTAGATGGATGACTGCTTTGTGACATTTGCATTTACGAGTATTTCCTTGCTTTCGAAGGCACGCCATTGATTCCGGTTGACAGTTACGTGATAGTTGTTATACCAAGTTCAAGGCTTATAGGCGGCCTGAAAATTTTCAACAGTAGGTCGCCAGCGCCACTACCTGCGTCTGTCTATTTCAATACGTCAATGGGCTCACCACCTGTTACGTGGGACAAAGCTGTATAAAAAATAAGTAAAATGTGGGCATATAGTATGCATTTTACACCTCGTAGATGGTAAAAGCGTTACATATTCCATTCGCCCACGATATACTCCGGACCCTCATTATGCCTATCTACTGTCCAATTTTCAACAGTATTTTACATTTAGGACCACTAATTTAAAACGATTACTTAATTAAATTCGATAATCGAAAATTTCTCTATATTGCAGTTCTCAAGTGGTAGGACACTTGAGGTCACTTGAGGACTGCAATGTAGAGAAATTTTATGACGCATGTTATGTTTTTGGTTATTATGAGCTTAGTTTTATTTTATTTTTATTTTTCTTTATTGGGACAAATAACAGTTACATATAGCTCTTAATGTTTAACATTTTAACTTACGACTAAGTCAACATGTAACCCACACCATTGTCCGCAGAATAATTTTTTTTTTCTTACAATTTTGCCTGTACATACATGCGCCAATAATAATAATAAAAATATTTACAAAATAAAAAAATTCTCTAACTAATTCTTTAATTTTAAAATTGCCATTCTTCTAAATTTAGTTTCAGAAAGTGCAAAAATGTCTAAGTCAATAAAGCGTGTGTTATACATCTCAACGATACTCCGGAGAGGAACCCGCTCACCCGCGTGTGTCCTGCACCCTGCGGCGTGAAACAAACGGGCCGCTCGCGCCTCACGAATCATAGAATTTCTAGGTACCACATAACATAGGTCATTAGTGATATTATTACAGTCAAATCTGTTATTGCACAAACCATGAAGCATCATGACCATCAGCAAACTACGTCTAGATTCTAAGCTCAGAAGATCATATCGCTGTAACAACTGTGTGTATGATATTTTGGACTTGAAGCACCGGTAGTGCATAGATCGCAAGAACTTTTTCTGGACAATTTCCAACCTTTGTATATAAACATCAAATATAGGACACCAAATCGGGACAGCGAACTCCAACTGAGATCTCACCAGTGTTTTGTATAACGTTAGGAAAGTGGACGGTCTTTTAAAGGCCCGCGAAGACCTCATTATGAACCCAAACATCCGGTAAGCTTTGTTAATAATATTATTAATATGAACATCGAAATGTAATTTTGAGTCTATTTCAACTCCAAGATCCCGCACACAATCGACTCTTTGCAATGTGGCACCCTGCAGGCCATAGTCGAATATGGTAACATTTTTTTTTTTTGTGAAAGTGATTACATTGCATTTTGGAATAGTAAGCTGAAGCTTATTATGGGAGCAGTACCTGGTAAGTCTGTCAAGGTCTTCCTGCAAAAGCATACAGTCATACTTATTACTACAAGACTTATATATTTTGATGTCATCGGCGTACATGAGAAATTGAGAGTGAATAAAACAATTTTTAATGTCATTAATGAACAGTGTAAAGAGCAATGGTCCCAAAATGGACCCCTGGGGAACCCCGGAAGTGACGATTGTAGAGCTAGATTGAAAACCATTTGCAATTACCTTTTGAGACCTATTATATACGTAAGCCATAAACCAACGCAGCAAGTTACCACGGATTCCATTAAAGGCAATTTTATCTAGAAGCAATTTGTGGTCAACCCTATCAAAGGCCCTCCGAAAATCCGTATACACTGCGTCTACTTGAGCTCTATTGTCCATGCTATGGAATAAAAAGTTAGTGAAAACCATAAGGTTAGTGTTGGTTGACCGGCGCTTCACAAAACCGTGTTGTTGTTGAATAATAATGTTGTGAATGTGAGGATATATTATACCATGTACTAGACTCTCGAAGAGCTTCGATAGGGTACAAAGTATTGATATTGGGCGATAATTTTGTACATTATTTTTGTCACCACTCTTAAATACCGGAGTACCTAATATGTGCACGTTTCCAAATATCAGGGAAGGTGCCCTCTCTTAGACACTTGTTATAAATAATATATAGTGGAAGTACTATACTTTCCCCAGTTCTCTTTTTGAAAATTGGTGGTATACCATCAGGTCCAGCATCTTTGTTTAAGTTTAGATCCTTTATTGCTTTATGTATAATTTCTTTCGGCAAATAAATATCGGAGATACAAGGAGAATTTTCCAAATATGAATTAGGCGGCTGCCATACATTGGGATCTAAGTGTGAGGGCTCATAAACGGAGGTAAAAAAGACGGAAAACAAGTTACAAACTTCAATTGGATTGCTTGTGCTTATATTATCGAGATACATGGTGGCTGGCAACTCAACTCTGCCCTTTCGGTTAGTAACATAAGTCCAGAAATGCTTAATGCTACGTGGGATGCTATCTTCAACCGATTTCATGAATCTATCATAACATTTGCCAGACTCAGATTTAAAACGCTTTCTAAGAACTGAGAAGCATTCATAGTCCGCTGCGTTACCATAGAGTTTCCACTTATGCCACGCTCTTTCTTTTTTCTTGAAGATTCTGAGATGGAGTGAATATTATGGAAAGATGTATGCAAGAAAAGACAGATGCCACATCGGGAAGTGGAGCTCACTTCGATGCTCCGGATCCCGATGTCATTGAAGTCATTAGTATGAAAGAAATAGAACAAGCGATAAGAAGTATGAAATGTGGTAAGGCTGCGGGAAAAGACAGAGTTACTGCTGAGATGATCAAGTACGGTGGGTCGCGTGTCTGGGACACTCTTTGTATGTTATGCAACTTGTGCTGGCGGACGGGTGAGGTCCCAGATGACTGGCGAGTAGCAGTTGTAGTACCTATTTACAAAGGGAAAGGCTCGCGCCTAAACTGCTCCAGCTACAGGGCGATCAGCTTGGTCAGCTTAGCTAGTAAGGTGTATGGAAAGGTTATAACGGCACGAATGCAAGAAAAGTCTGAAAGGTATTTATGGGAGGCTCAATGCGGATTCCGACGTGGAAGAGGTTGCATGGATCAAGTGTTTTCTCTCCGCATGATCGCGGAAAAGTTTCTGGCTCTTAGCCAGAAGGTTTTCTGCGCTTTTGTGGATCTAGAGAAAGCATTTGATAACGTTGTGAGAGAAACGCTGTGGGACTTGCTGCCAGGATATGGTGTGGACGGCTCGCTACTGCGGGCAATACAGTCGCTTTATAGGGACTGTAAGGCTTGCGTGCGAGTAGGGGGGGACCTGATGTGTCACCTCTTTTTGATGTCTGTACAGGCGTCAAACAGGGATGTGTCATGTCCGCCTGGCTGTTCATAGTGTATCTGGACAGTTGCCTGCAGAAGTTGAAAGATTTTAATATGGGTGTGAATTTGGGTGACTTTACAGTAAACTGTCTGCTGTACGCTGATGATGCGGTGCTCATGGCCTCATCAGAAGCCGACCTACAGGCATTAGTCACTAATATGAAAGAGGGGTGTGAAAGTAAGGGTCTCCGCATGAATGCAAGTAAAACTAAGGTTCTAGTATTTGAAAGAGGTGACGTAAGAACTAAATGCGAGATTAGGGTAAACCAGGAACGTCTAGAGCAAGTGAATGAAATTGTGTATTTAGGAAGTATGTTTAGCGCGGATGGAAGATGTGATTCGGATGTAGAACGGCGAGTAGCTGCCGGAAACAAAGTTAACGGTGCTTTGTCCCAGTTAGTAAAGCGACAAAGCATCGTAAAAGAAGCACGAATGGCGATTCATAACGCAGTGCTAGTGCCAACTTTGCTTTACGGTAGTGAAACCTGGGTATGTCAGCAGATGCATAAAAGTAAATTGAATGCTGTGGAGATGCGATCACTTCGAAAATTGTGCGGCGTTACCTTGGCCGACCGAATACGTAACGAAGTGATACGCAATATGGCAGGTTTGAATGAAAGTGTCAGCGTTAAGCTGGAAAAGGGCGTGCTCCGTTGGTTTGGACACGTCCAACGAATGAGTGAGGAACGATTGACGAAGAATATATATTGTTCAAAAGTAGAGGGTAGAAGGAGTCAGGGAAGGCCGAGACTTACATATGAAGACCACGTGAGCAGATTGCTCAAAAACGGAAAGGTCAAAAGTACTCGGATACCCAGACGTGCGTGTATGAAGCGATTGATGAATCTCGAAGAAGCGAAAGAAGTATGCATGGATCGCGAAGCCTGGCGATCTGTCCTCTCTGACTACCCCGTCAGGGATACAGCGTGAAGATAGTTAGTTAGTTAGTTATTTTTATAAGTGCAGGAGAGAACCACAAAGGAAAGCGTGAGTTTCTAATACGCGTGAGTGGAATATTTGTTTTAATTATGCTGTAAATTTCATTATAAAATTGATCAACTGAATCTTCAGCAGAGAGATTGTTTAGAAGTTGATTCCAGTTCAATGTACTCAATTCTCCATTAATTAAATCATAATCAGCTTTAAAAAAATTATGCCTAGTAGAGAGATTTCGCTTCAATGGTGTAAATTTTGTAGTGAGTGAAGTTGATACTGTAAAAGGAGGATGTCCAATATCAAGTGGCACCAATGGTAAGCAAGGCTTGGCAACGCAGTCAACATTAGACATAAATAAGTCTAATATGCGCCCTAGATTATTTTTGTACGTGTTATACTGGAGGATATCATTAATGGAGATAAAATTGCACAAATGAGTATCCATATGTGCGGTCGGCTGCGGCTCAGCATGATTAGAACTACCACTTACCAGCCAATTAATGCCTGGTAAATTGTAATCTCCTATCAAATAAAATGTATCAACAGTATTATCATTAATGAGATTTTGTAAGGTGTCAAAGTGAGACGTATACGCGAGCTCCACAGTTCCCGGCGGTATGTATACTGCACTTATGATATGGCGTTTGTTTGTTTGCGAAGATGGTAACTGGACCACGACGTGCTCAATGCTAGCGTGCGAGGGGCGCACCAAAATACTAGACGGTTTAAGTGTACGTAATACAGCTATAAGTACTCCGCCACCATCAAGCTTCGCCGTGGCGCATCGATCACGATCACATCTAAAAACTATGTAACGGTCGTCTATAAACTCACTCTCCGCTATGCTCGGTATTAACCAGGTCTCTGTGATAATGATTACGTCATACGAATTTGACAATATGTTCATAAATACCTTGTGCAGTTTGGTTCGCAGTCCACGACAATTCTGGTACATAACAGTCAAGTTGCACTTATCCATTGGGAGGTAAATTTACTTATGTATACGATGCTACCACAATGCCTCAGGTCCATTTTCATCAAATTCAATAGCATATCGCAAAAAATAAACATGAACATTAATCGGCAGTAGTCGAGATGACGTACATCACAAGTTATCAGCAATTTACAAATTATTACTATTAAATTACCACAATAAATATATAACCCGACTATTGTGCAATAACAGCTAAATAAACGTATAAAACTTTTATGATTAAAGTTTTTTAAACACATAATATGATGTGCGAGGGTCATCGTAAGAAATATTTCACACACTTCACTTCTAATTCCTAATTTACGAGATACTATACTGCTCATAGTTATTACTATTATAATACTTTTTTCACACTTATTAATTACTATTAGATAATAATTCAAAATAATGCTACAGCACACATAATATGCATTTACATTTTGAAACAGGTGGGTTGCAGTAAAAAAATTGTATGCACTCCAATATAAAGGATGGCGTAAACAACACAGAGCAATGAACACATCAGAGAATACATTTAGTGTCTTAATAAAGTTAGTACGCAAATGTAGTTTTACCGTGACATTTGCAACATAATATATAATATCATTTAGTAGGTTGGTATGGTTTGATTTTAGACAGATCTGCCTCTGACCTGATAAGGATAGCAGCTTCTGGAACGTCAGCTCGAACAAAAATAATGCCCTGTTTGATCCAAACAAAACGATGTCCGTGCCGTTTAGCAGTCTCTCTAGTTTGTCGAAATAATTTCTTGTTTTGTAACGTAAGGTGTTCATTGATGTATATTTTTTGAGAAATACCACTCATTTTCAGCTCCTCAGTTGTAATACCTTTTTTGAGACGTGCCGCCGCGACAAAGTTATCACGAAGTATTTGGCTGGCCAATTTGACAACTATGTTTTTTTTTTTTTTTTTAGATTTTTTTTTCATACACGATGTATAGTGACAATGTCACGCGGCGACAATGGTTGCTTGATTAGAGTAGAAATATTTTCAATAATAGAGACAAGGTTTTCTCCACGTTTCTCAGGTAAGTTACTTATCTCAACGTTGCAATTACGTGATTTTTGCTCAGCTGCTTCTAGTTTAGTTTCAAGCGTAGCAATTCGCTGATCTATAGCCTGAGGTAACGCAGCACATTCTTCAAGTTTGCAGACTCGAGAGGTTAGATCCTGTGTTTTCTGCTCAATTGAGTCATATTTTTCACTAATAAAAATGATAGAGGACTTAACACCTTCAAATTCAGACAATAGTATTGAAAATTTTTCATCTTGTTTAGTCAGAAAGTTCTCAAACATTTTCTTTATACATGTTTGGAACTCCAAGAATTCTTCGCGACTATGTCCTTTACGAAAAGTAACGTATGGAGGAGGAGATTCCTTATCTATGAGAGACCCATCCGTGCTCGCTGCCGCAGATCGTGGAGGGTCCTCAACGTCACCAATATGATCATATGTGCTATTCATAGCAAATTATACCAACAATCTGTAGTCTCCACACACAACACTACTCTGCGCCAGTTACAACCGATAACCGCTCAAACTATCACACACACACACCGTTAACGCACGTACAAGAACAAGACTACCGGTTTACACCGATGCGCACGGCAGAATGTAGTAGTTTAAAATTATTATATATTAATTAACGAACTAGAATATAGTATATTGATATAGTATTTAATAATGACTAAATAAAACTTCTACTAGTACCTACTATGAATACACAAATAAGACATTTAAAAAGAAAAAAATCGTGAAAGCATTAACATAATCCCTATTTTCAAATATGAGCGAAAAAAATGATTATTTTTGAGTAGTACGAGTACCTATATATTTCAAACGATTTATCAAAAAATAATTGGGAAAGGAATGGACGTTGAGCTCCATCCTACCAATTACATCACGATAACAATAGATCGGAGACGAGGCGCCATACCACAGAGTAAAGTTCCATTAGACACTTAAGTAAAGGATAGAAAAAAAATACGAATTCGCTAAAGTGCTGATGATTGTTAAATATTTTAGATAAAAATATCTAGTATTTAATTTTGTTCGGTGCCACTGCTAGCGATAAACAGACCCGACCACACACTAATAATGAGATCAATATCTGTACTAATTACTTTGTTTTGATGGCGTAATGACGTCATTCAAACTACGCCATCTTCACCATCGCCATCTTCTTCATTGCCATCATCTTCTGCTACAAATCAGACCGCTTGGTTTCGCAATCCATGCATATCTCTTTCGCTTTCTGCATATTCGTTAATCGTTTCATACAATATGCATGATTGTTGTATGCATATTTAGAAATATATCATCATAATCCGGGGGTCTGTCCCAGTTGCGTGACTTTCTTTTTCCAGGTCTTCCTCTGACTGTTTCGTTCCACCACCAAGTTTCCTTGCCTGTCTGGTTCGCCGCTCTAAGAATAGCCGCATGAATCCTGTCTGTCCCAACTTTCTTGAACTGGTTTGCCTTCACTGTCGATGCACTTGTCACCGACAGCTAAGGCGAACTCGGGGACCTAGCTTCGTCAAGCAGACACCGTCTGATACGACGCTGGCACCGCTTGAAGCGTTTGCCTCCGGGTTTGACGCATAGTTCCATGACAAGAGACGGTGTTGTGCAGTGAGACTCTCTCTGGGTATGATCTAGCAGTTGGCTATCTTGACGATGCTGTGACATATCAGGTGGGTAATAAACACATCTATAAGCACCCTTACGTTCATTCAGATGCCGCTCTGCAGATCCTCGGAGAGCACCACGGCTACCCCGTTCTCCCCACTAGGCGCACCCGCATAATACAGCTTGTAGCCCTTTTGCATTGGCCAGACTCTGTTGCCCTTCACCGAGTCTCCCGCAGGAACACCACGTCCACCCTTCGCCTGGAGAATACTTTGACCAACTTTACAGCACGCCCAGTCAGCGTGCCAATGTTCCACGTGCGAAGCGGATACGGGTTGAGGCTAACTTCTTTAGCCCTAGCAACTTTCGTTATGGCTGGTTACGGATGGGTTTGTAGTATTTACATTTACGAGCGTTTCCATGCTTCGGCAGGCTCGTTAAGCTGTTGATTCTGGCTGTCAATGACTTAGCAGTCGTTAAGGCCTTAAGGGCGGTTTGAACATTTTTAACAGCGGGTAGTCACAACCTGCGTCTGTCTATTTCAACACGGCAATGGGCTCACCACATATGACGTGGGACAGGAATCCACACGGTGAAATGTGGGCGTATAGAATGCCTCTGCCACACCTATGGGGATAAATGTATGATGCTAGCTATAGACACGGCAGCCCTAGCCCACTTGCCTCAGGAGTCGGGTGGCGCTCCTGAGCACCGTTTTGCGGCCGCGCTTTTTTAACTGCATTCCTTTTTATACTTTTTCATTTTTGTTTTGGCAAATGGCTTTTATGGGAGCGACACCCTCGGACATGATGGGATAGAGCCTCGTCTGTTATACAGCAGGAGCACGCACTAGCACGTGAGGTTGACTTAAGCCCCGAAGGTCTGAAATATATAAGTATGTTTATGTGTTGTCTAAGTCTCATTTCATATGGTAAATATAAATTTGCTAGTACGAGTAATTCATATACTTGAATAAAAAATTTGTTAATAATATGATTTAACATTAATCTTAGTTAAAAAAACAATTAAAACTATATCTAAATAAAAAAAAAAAACCACCTAACCTATTTATTATAATTTAGACTGGGTCCCCTCGGTAGGGTACCCATGACGCAGGCAGCATTCCCACGCTGAATAGCTATGGAAAGCCTTTGCGCGAGAAAACTACCTGCACGAGGATCGCCAGTTTCTTCCCTCAGACGCTTACTTAAAGCCGTAAAAAGACCATGTGCGCCGCGACCCCATGGACCTAGTGTCTCGACACCAAATGGAATGAATTCATATTGGGTACCGAGACAACTGTACTTGCTAACCTTCAGCCGAGTATATGTAAAAGTAAAACACGGTTGCCAGTAACATGGTTGAAGTTGAAGGCCTTATGAGCGGCTTGAAAATTTTTGACGGCGGTTTGCCATATCCTGCTCTTGTCCATTTCAACACGGCAATGAGCTCAACACCTGTTACGTGAGATAAAAATGCACACCGCGAAATGTGGGTGTATAATTTATTCATTTATTTTTTATTCATCATAATGAAATTTATTGCGCCAACATCTAGCAGCGGTAAGCGTTAAATTTACTTGTTAATACATACACATATATATACACACACATATATAAAGATAGACCATTTGTTTCCCTAATTTAATCTCCTTGACATGCTAAATTAAATTCAATACTAACTTGTACCATGCGAGTGCGACTAGCTTCTTTTATTATTTTGAACGGATCCATTCGCACACTCGATTCAATTGAATTTCACAGATATTCCGGTGGTCTGCAGTGTTTACAATACAAACATAGGCCTTTGAGTTTATTCGTTCGTTATGATTTGCGAGATTTGTCTGAATTTACACGTGTTCCATATAGGAGTATTGCAATTTACATTTTTGTACAGTATAATGACTTACTGTCTGAGGACTGATTTTTCTAGGAATTATCATATCTTTTGTAAATCCATTCTTTACTACAACATAAAGATTTTGCCGGTATGATACTCGTGAGCATGTAACGTAGAAGGGGTAGGCTGGGGGTGAAATTAGGGTGACTTATGCAAAGAGATGAAGGAAAGATACATTTACAAGAACATGAGCATTTATTAGGAAAATTAACCTTATACAAAGCAATGTGAGGAACGTAAGAATTAAGAAATCAAGTAAGCTAAGAAGATAGTATAAGAGAGGTGGGTTCGATAGGCGAGACGGGAGACGTCACCTGTAGAGCAGCTGCAGCAGAGAAAGGCCGAGGACCGCCAGTGCGGCCCATTATAATTATAAGGCGCTGCGGAGTCGCTGCGCTGGTCCGCAGGTAGCCATGACGTCACACACAGCCCTCGTCAGGACAGAATTATCCCTTTAGGGAAATTCGGCTCCTCGTGCTGGCTGGAGTCTCCGGTGCGTTACGATGTCAGTATCTCACCGGAGGCAGCAAGCTCGAGGACAGCCTCTCCAAGGTGCCCTGAAAGCAGTTTAAGTGGGGTGTACGAAAGCGTTCTGAATAGGTTAAAACTGACTAGTTAAGAGACATGCTCTTAACTAGTAAGTTAAGAGCATGTCTCTTAACTTACTAGTTAAGAGCATGTCTCTTAACTTACTAGCTACATCTACTAAGAGCATGTCTCTTAACTTACTAGTTAAGAGCGTGTCTCTTAACTTACTAGTTAAGAGCACGTCACAAGCAAATTACACAGGTTGCCAATGGAAACAGTTTTATTTTTGTTGGCCTTTGAGCTCTGTTTATATTCGTTGCTAATTACTGCTTTCAGTCTGAACTATTCAGTTTTAAACTGAAATGACAAATCTTTTAAAATTCGATATAGAAGCACTTATGGCCCCGCTTACTCAGTGTACTGTAAACGATCATTGCGTTAAGCAACTTTCGTTATGGCTGGTTACAGATGGGTTTGTAGTATTTACATTTACGAGCGTTTCCATGCTTCGGCAGGCTCGTTAAGCTGTTGGTTCTGGCTGTCAATAACTTAGCAGTCGTTAAGGCCTTAAGGGCGGCTTGAACATTTTTAACAGCGGGTAGCCACAACCTGCGTCTGTCTATTTCAACACGGCAATGGGCTCACCACATATGACGTGGGACAGCAATGCACACGGTGAAATGTGGGCGTATAGAATGCCTCTGCCACACCTATGGGGATAAATGTATGATGATAAAGAAAATCCCAATATTTTTATAAATGACGTAGCAGTTGGTTTTTCAATGCTTTTACCTTTTCCATCTTCAATCCTTTCAACATAAAAATGATAAGTATATTTCCAAAGTTTCCGCTAGCAATTAGCCCATTACTCAAAAGTACCAGTATTGTTTTATCCTCTTTCTATCGATAAAATAAATTGTAATATCTAACGTTTTATCTTAAAATACATTAACGCCCCGCTTTTATTACAATTATTATTGGTGAAAATAACTGCGGTAATGTAATACTTTTTTTCATGACAAAATATTTTTCATTCCACTTTTAATCAAAGTGTAGAATTCTCTGTGGTTTAATTTTGTGAAACAATTTATTAACAGAGAAATAATATAAATAAAAATATAAGCGAACCAATAAAAGCGAACCTCAGGCTCCAATGCTCACAAAATGATCAAAATATTACTGTCAAATACAGCTAAAATTGGAGCGTAGCTCATGTACATTACATTAGTTTTTATTTAACTTCTAAACATGCAGCATTTCCGAAGTTATAACGACGAGAAGTTTTAGTTCATTTTTAATTTCTGAGATTAGGCGCGCCCATTATGAAGTCACCGCCTCGCACAGACTGCGACAAATTTTGATTTTGAGTTTTGAGCGCGACTGTTGAATGAGCAGGGTTGTGACGTATGCGGTCACCCGCGTTATAAGCACTTTGATCGTAAATATTACAGCCATTTGAAAATATAAAAATGTAAAAGACCGTTTTTCTTGTATTTTTTGTAGATTTATTTGGCATTTAAAGTTAAAGACGTTTGTCAGACCCATTTATTCGTGGTTTGGAGTAACTGGGAATACGCAAAGATGAAAAGGCAGCTTAAAATAATTACTACAACAAATAATCGTGAAAGTGTCTGGAGTTAGGTCCCATTGCTATGCTTAACTTGACTACCAGATCTGGTACTCTAACTCTATAGCACGCTATTGAGAACTACACTATGCATTTAAATGCTGTCTTTCAAATTTACTCGTATTAATAGTTTCAACTCTTCTGTGAAGACAGCAAGTAATTTACCTATTTATTTATTTGAGGACGCTTACGGCTGCGCACTTGTGATATTTAGCTATCTCGCAAAACGAATTTTGTCTTGAGAATAAGATATTTCTCTTACGTTTCTTTATTTAATTTTTATTAACCGCGCCTTCTCCCCGATGGGGTGGCAGAGGCATATTATACGCCCACTTTTCACCCTGTGTATTCTTGTCCCACGTAATAGGTGATGAGTCCATTGTCGTGTTGAAATAGACAGACGCAGGTTGTGGCTACCTGGCGTTAATATTTTCAAGCCGCCCATCAGGCTTTCTAGTTGGCTCAATAACTGCAATGTTACTGGCAACTAGGACCAACGACTTAACGTGCCTTCTGAAGCACGGAAATGCTTGCAAATATAAATGCCACAAAATTGTCAGCCCCAGCGAAAGTTGCTTAATGCAGTGATCGCTTACAAAACACTGAGTCCGCAGAACCACGAGCGCTTCAATCTTTTCTTCATCTAAAGTTATTTCCCAGTTACTTTCCAATACTTCCTGGATTTGGAGTTTGGCTGCTAGGAGCAGTTATTGTTTTACTTTTAATCTTCATAACTGTTAGGATTGACTGCTGTCTGAGCTCCTTATAATTTAAGGAACAATCTTTAATAAGTACTATTAAACCCAAATACGACATGTCTGCTGTGAGTTTTTGAAGAGTTTAATTCTCTGGAACGATTATACTGGCACGCGTCACACACCTAATCGAGTAATCATACGCCAAAAATGCCTTACATCATTTTAGAATGAACCTAATACTATTACACTGGACCAAACATGCTAAGAACGCAAGGAAATTGGCTTTCAAATGACAAAAAAAAACTCATCGAAATCGGTTCATCCGTTTAAGAGCTACGATGCCACAGACAGACACACACACTGACATCGTCTTCAAACTTATAATACCCCTCTTTTTGCGTCGGGGGTAAAAACAAGTCGCTCAAGTTTAATGACATTATTAGTAACCCCAACAGTTATTCAGCATTGGATTACCTCGTCAACCAAGCTAGCCACAACGTAACCATAGTAAACATAAAACTCTCGTCTTTTTGCCATTACTATGAAATATAGTCATCATTGTAGCACGCTACTGTATCCATTCTATAATAATGCTACGACCGTATTGTATTTCTGTGCAATAAGTCTTGATCATGACATATAACGAACATTAATCAAGCATCCGATGGACAATTCATGACTATCGACACCAACTCTTTGTTTAGAAATTTTCATGAATAATATTGTAATTCAGTTTGAAACATCACTATCATCGGCCGAATGTTATTCCCTGTTTCAACTCCTTTCACAGTTTAAATGTAAACTGTGAAATAAGTTTCCTACCTTGGTTGTCCCAAAATTCTATAGTATAGAGTTCTTTAACGTCTATGAAAGGTTTTACAGGTTCGTGAGCAAAAATGTTGCCCCTCCAGGGGGCCAAATCTACTATTTCAATCGCGTCAGAAGAAAATAGAAATCGTGGCTCAATAGAGAGATTGCGCTCCAATAGAATTCTCAGCCGGCCGATAGAATGCTATTAACACGTGTAAGTAACATAACATTTGGTAGTCTATATTAATATTTTGATAGCTTAAAACAGCTATTTTGTCTCAATTCAGTATGAGCTGCAAAGCGTCGAGAGCTTCAAGCAAGTACTTGGCGAAGCCATCCCAGAGATGTGAGCAGTATTCCACGCACGGACGAATCTGACACTTATATAGTAAGCATCTCTGTTCCGGCGTGAAAACTGCCTCACCCTGTTAAGGACTCCGAGCTTGCGAGAGGCCTAGCTGATGCTCCCCTCGATATAGTTTTTATTGTTAAGCTCTCAACGAACGTCTAACCCCAGAATGCTGAGGTAATTTTGCAGCGGTAGTGTTGTGTTCTGCACACGCGTTTTCCTGGCATTGAACCCGACCAGATTATCGGAACCCTACCGAGAGATGTGGCCCCGACTCCGATTAAGTTCCGCCACAACTTGTCCCCTCATAGCTCTGCCACCAGTGACTTACATATCTCCCATGTAATGTACTATCATCTGCATATCAAGGTATGGTGCCCAGGGACAACATATAATTGTTATGCAGAAAAAAGAGAGTGAGCGACAAAACAGACTCCTGCGGCAAACCAGCATTCATCTGCAAGCAGTCAGAGGGCTGACCGTCGCATTGGACCCAAATACGGCGCTCATGCAGAAAGCTGGCAAACCATGTGCATAGTTGAGGAGGCAGGCCATATGCCGGAAGCTTGGAAAGGAGTGATGCATGCCAGACTCTATCGAAGGCCTTGGCGATGTCCAGGCTGATAGCCAAGGATTCGCCATGCTTATCAATAGCCTAATCCCAAAGGTGTGTTACGTATGTCAGAAGATCACCCGTTGACCGTTTCGACCCAAAACCGTATTGCCGGTCTTTTATCAAGGATATATCGGGCATTGCGTTGCTACAACTTGTGATTGTCGGAGGCTGCTTGCCACGGTCGTCGATCCGGGAGTTGGCACAAGATTTGAACACAAGAGAAGAAGATTTGTAGCTGAAGGAGATAAAAAACCATAAACAGGACGTACATGTTATCGAAAAAAAAAAGGAAATTACCGTATTATAGGTATATTTCTGGTAACTATTATGATTTGTCCTAGGACCCGATTTTGGCTTGACGTCAACTTCTGGTACACTCTGTATAAAATACTTAGTTGATTAAAGAATTTCACTTACTTTAGTAGGTGCACGATAAGTTTTTAATACTCTTAACAAAACACATGTCACAGTAAACTTATTAGATAAGTATAATAATAATTTAATGTAACTAAACACTTCTAAATGGAACAACATTTTACGATTAACACGACTTTATACCGACAAGATTTCTCATAAATCACCGAATAATCTTAGCAAGAGATAAGCATCAGAATTACTGCCACTTATCCGCAACCCTCCTTCAA
Organism: Thumatha senex; assembly: GCA_948477245.1. Classification (NCBI taxonomy): domain Eukaryota; kingdom Metazoa; phylum Arthropoda; class Insecta; order Lepidoptera; family Erebidae; genus Thumatha; species Thumatha senex. The sequence continues at coordinate 20,811,075 of OX419741.1, read as the reverse complement.
AACCTATTTAATTTTGAGAAAGACTTTACAATAAATCGCGATTTAAAATTAATAATTTCGCGGGTTTTAACTCCTGTGAGAAATAAAAGTGCTCTGCGAGTAACACCTGAAACTGACTGTTCAATAATTCATATTATTTACTTTATATTGTTTTGGCGGAAAAGTTGTTTATGATATCTAAATATTAATGTTTTGTTCGTTGTTTATATTGAATTGTTTTAATTTGTGTGTGTTTTGAACAATAATATTACATACATACATATTGTCACGCCTTTATCCCCGACCTGCTGTTGAAATTCTTCAAGTCGCCCATAAGGCCTTTAACTGGGCTTAACGACTGCCATGTTACTGGCAACCGGGACCAATGGCAACAATGATATTACAGACTTAGATTTAGATTTACATAGGGCCATCATAAGTGTGTAATATAGGATACTAGCTGACCCGCCCAGCTTCGCCCGCGACATACTTCGAACCCCGTGGCACCCATTTAATCCCGTCATTTAATAATTTCACGATAATGTATAAACATTTTCCAAATTACTTGATTACTTCTCCGCTCTCAAGTACTACGCCCGCGCCCGCACGGCCCGGTCGATTTTTTGTTACACGAAATTAATTTCTTTGCGCTTTTATTTGATATTGCCATATCGCCTATGATATTCTCCCAAGTGATTGCAAAGTTTAATGATAATTTGCAAAGTGTAAAGGGACAAAATAATCTTCATAAAATGCTGAAACCAACTAACATATTAAAATTGATACGGATTAATAACGTATTTGTGTAAATAGCCTTTAAATTACCGCTTTACCATTGCTGTTTTTTAAAGTATTAAAATGGATATAGTAAGGTATCCTTAAGAGATAGACATATACCGTTGCGGACTTTTTTGTAGACCTATATTACATACATAATTCCACAATACATTATATTGTTATATCCTAAAGGGTTAAGGCAGCGTTTTCGTTAAAAGCTACCAGCCGTTTTTTTTTCCGACACCACTAACATATATCATTATAATTAATTTAATTTATGCAAAAACTTAACAAAATATACATAAAAACCTTCCCTATGAATCACTCTAACTACTAAAAAAATACTGCATCGAAATACGTTGCGTAGTTCTAAAGATCTAAGTATAAATAGGGACAGACAGCGAAAAACGACTTTGTTTCTCAAGTACCTAAACCCGCGCACACACGGCCCGGTCGAATTATTGTTACACGAAATTAATTTATTTGCGCATTTTTTTCATAATATATTGCCATATCGCCTAAGATATTCATTTAAGTTGCAAAGTATAGGGGGACAAAATAATCTTCATAAAATGCTGAAGCCAACTAACATATTAAAAATGATAAGCATTAATAATGTTTTTGTGTAAATAGCCTTTAAATTACCGTTTTATTGTTGCTGTATTTTTAAAGTATTAAAATGGATATAGTACGGTATCCTTAAGAGATAGACATATACCGTCGCGAACTTTTTTGTAGACCTATACTAAATACATAATTCCACAGTACATTATTTTGTTATATCTCAAAGGGTTTAGGCAGCGTTTTCGTTAAAAGCTCTCAGACGGGTCATTTTTTCTGACACCGCCAACATATATCGTTATAATTAAGTTAATGTATTCAAAAACTTAACAAAATATACATAAAAACCTTCTATAAGACTCACTCTATCTATTTAAAAAAACTGCATCGAAATTCGTTTCGTAGTTTTAAAGATCTAAGCATACATAAGGACAGACAGCGAAAAACGACTTTGTTTTATAATATGTAGTGATGATATTACATACTTATGATGGCCTTATTTTGGCGACTGTAACACAATTGATACTAGTATAGTCGCCAACGCAAACCTCTTATTGTATCAAACTCATAAATTTGTATATGATAAGAATCTTATGTAGAACTTTTTGTACCTATTAAAATTATTCTTATTCTAAATCAAATCTTTTAAAAGGCATCAAATCTATTCTTATTCTTATTATATATTCTTATCCCCGAAGGGGTGGCAGAGGCACAGGTTTACTCACATTTCACCGTATTTGTTTTTGTCCCACGCTACAGTTCTTGAGCCCATTGCCGTATTGAAATAGACAGGCGCAGATTGTGGCGACCTTAGAAGTGCTTCAACCGGGCTTAACGACTGAGATTTTGGGCTTAATGGCTTATCGTGCCTTCCGAAGCTAAATTATAAATTATATTATTTTATTAGTTTATATTAACTCTAAATTTTCCACACGTAAAAAAGAAATTGGGAAGCTATAGTTTAGCTTTTGATGTTCCGTGTCCTCTCGATTCAAATTAAACCGAACACTATTGTGTCTATTGTTCTTTAGAACTATTACAATTAAGTAACGGTGTCTTCTAAGTTAGATAAAAAGGAGGCAGGTTTTCCCGACCAATTTAAAAAAAAAATTAGTACATTATTATAACTTCAATGACTAAATCATATTTTAACTACTGGCTATGGCTGATTTCTGCAGAGAATTCCAAATTGACAACCAGAATCATAATATCAGTGCTTCATTTCAAATGCTATCAAATCTTTTCACTTGCAAAATGCATCTTTTCATAGTATAATTCAATTCAACTCGTTGGGACTTCTCTGAGCTTCAAGTAAGACGTTACAGTAATATTTTTCATAGTCAAGAAAAGAAGTGATAATAATCTCATTTACATTTAAATGCAAGGTTATTATTTTCAAGATTAAAATAAAAGTTAGGTCAGAGATTGTAGCTTCATTCAGGAAAGAACTCAGTTTGAATGTAAGATAGTTATTTTTTCCAGAACTATCTCTTTTGTTCAAATATTATGAGCACAACTGAGGGTACCCAAAGACATCAAGGACTTATCTATAAGAATTTCGAAATTGTTGTTGTTGCTTATCTAGAAAAGGGAAGTGTAGTATAAATAAATAAATAAATATCCATCACGCCTTATCCCCAAAGGGGTGGCAGAGACATATTATATGCCCACTTTTCACCGTGTGGATTCCTGTCCCACGTAATAGGTGGTGAGCCCATTGCCGTGTTGAAATAGACAGACGCAGGTTGTGGCTACCTGCTGTTGAAATTTTTTTTTATAAGCCGCCTATAAGGCTTTCAACCAGGCTTAACGACTGCCATTTTACTGGCAACCGGGACCAACGGCTTAACGTGCCTTCCGAAGCACGGAAACGCTCGCAAATGTAAATGCCACAAAGTGGTCACCCATCCGACGACCAGCCATAGTGAAAGTTGCGTACCTCAGTGATCGTTTACCGAACACTGAGACCGCGGGGCCACGAGCGCTTCAGTGTAGTATACATATATGAGAATACTAACGTACCAATGTTGTAAGAGTACGATATTATACGGTGTAAATTCATAACATTTTGCATATTATGTTGTTGTACCTTACATTGAACGTACCGTTTATCTCCGGCCATGTTTAAAAAAGTTTCTATTTTCGTGTTCACTTAGGAAGTGGACCGCTGTATTTTAAGTTTAACGAGCGTTTCGAAATAATCTAGGAAAATTTTTCAGCGAAAATCCTCATAAACGGCCACTGGCTCGCTGTTGTTGATATCATAACTTCCTTTTTTAGAAGACTTCCTCCAACCATGTTGTGCTGAATCCGGAAGGCATTTGTGTAAAACACGTACATCTATCTACTTTTAAAAGTTATTGTATTTAGCAGTAAGTTATTATATTTCAGTCTGAGACTACCAGGACTTTTATTGGTCGTGCTAATTAGTGTCTAGCACATAAGACCTTTTAGCCTTTTTGTTACCACCTCACTAAAAAGGCAACGGGTTTAAAATTTCTTTTAAATTTAACATCTAATATAAACACATTTTACTAAATTTATTCGGCCCTTTAGACCCACCCCAGTTCCGTGCCTCGGAAGCCGTTGGTCCCGGTTGCCAATAAAATGGCAGTCGTTAAGCCAATTTGAAGGCTTAAAAATTTTAACAGCAGTTATTTAAGCTTACCTGTACTATGGATATTTTTTTAAAGTAATTATTTAGCTAAATTTTACATAAATTTTTATTAAAGTGAAAGAAGATAACCTGTGTGAGACTGGGAATGAACCTTTGCCTAACCAGGGCAATGTTCTTGCCACTGAACTACCCGAACCGTACCGAAACAACGTACAAAGCCCGAGTAAGGACATAGGCTACTTTACGTCCCGGGAACAAGTTCCAGTAACAAGTTCCAGTAGGAAACGAGAAAGTTTCATTACGCAGGCGGAGCTGCGGTCATCATTTATTACTTTTATTATATATTGTTTACATTGTTGATTGATAGCAATTGGTGGAACTTGCTACACATCTTGAATGTGTTGCAAGTGCAAACAAGTGTTTTTGTTCAAGATAATATATATCGCTACTACATTTGTCGTTGAAAAAAATACTTTCTAAAAATATACATTATACTTTTTAGAAATTCTTTTTTGCTATCAAGTTTGTTTCTGATTTATATCTTGTTCAAAGCGCACACATCAAACTTGGTTCTAGCCTAATTGGATTAGGACCACCGGCCTCCATGACCAGGGGCCTGAGGACGAGGATTGGACTGCTCGCCGTCCTTACAAAGGCAGACCTTAGACGGTGGCGTGACGTGAGAACTTCGCGTACGTCTTTCACCCCCTCAAGAAAGTAAGACAGCACCCGAATCCTCCCCAAAGATATAAGATTAGCGGGATACAGCGCCCTGGGGCTATCCTCCCGAAGGGCTTACCCGGGGCTCCTGGCCAGAGACAAATGGAAGTGCACCGTGTGGTTTTAGTCGGTAAGAGTCCGGCATAGCATCCATCAGGATTTCCACACGAAAAAAAAAAAAGCCTAATTGGATTGACCGTAAAACTACGAAAACCTGACTTTTCGCAGCTTACAAGGGTTGGCTCTAATGGAAAAGTCTTTACACCATATATACAATTTTCGTTTATAAGCCTGATCGGTTTCGCCTAGCGGCATTTTCAAAGGTAAACACATATTTTGACCTTTAAAAATGCTGAGGCAATTGTGGTCCCGCGGAATCAGTGTTTGCCACATGGCAGTGTATACTTGTTTAAAATATTATATCGTTATATACTGAATCTATGTTCATATTTTAGATTTGTAGATAATATTCTACCGTACTAAGCGAAGTTCGTCATCCGTATATTTCATTCGTACATTGTTCTTACAACTTTTGTGCATAACATGTGCAATGTACTAACGAAGCTGCTAGCAAACTAAAACTTTATTGTGTAAGGCAAACAGCAAAGTCATATAAGTATACAACACCTGGGACCATGCTTACTAATGCACAAGGAAATATGCAGGAGCGTAGTCTGCACGTGTAGATTTTAAATTTATGCTAATATGCTATCAAACTGTAATATAAATGAAATGTTAATTTAACTAAGCATTTTTGAAACCTAATCTAAATATAAGTACAAATAGCACAAACCTTTTTCGCCGAAGGGATAAGCAGACGCATATCGCTGTCGGGAGCTCTGGGGACGAGAGCTCACCCGTTCACTGCCGTTTATAGGCAAATGGAATGGACCCTTTGGTTATGTTCTGTAAGAGCATAACCAAAGCATCCATAAGGATGTCCAGAAACATACGCACACCGCACGACCATTTTTCACGTAGTAGGTGACAAAGAGCCTATTTTCAAGATAATTTATAAAAATAAATCAAAAGAAATATTTTAGAGTTGGCACCTCTGGTGTTGCAAACGTCCAAAGGCTTCGATGACTATTTTCCATCAGGTGGGCCGTATGCTTACCTGCTCTCTCAGTGGTATAAAAATGCTTAACGCAGTGATCACTTGCAGCGCTGCTTAAAAATATGTGTACATCCTACTAATACTATAAATGTTTGTTAAATTGTATAGACACTATCATACTTTTTTACGCAAAAACTGGTTAATAGATTTTGATGAAACTTTACACTTCCGAATTACACATAAGCTACTTTTTACGGGAACAAGTTCTTGTAGGAAACGGGAACTGAAAAACATAACCACGCGGGCATAGCCGCGGGCGTCAACTAGTATAATATATTATGTGAGGGCAGTACCTATGTGTCAAAAATACATAACACTACCAAAATTATGTACCTTAATACATAAAAAGGTTATCTAAGGGACAGTTTTCCATTAAAAGAGACCCTTTTAACGGCTCTGGTTGAGCTTAGTTCGACATTCATCCTGTCTATAAGATACATGTCTGGATGTCCCGACCGAAACGATTTCCGACCAAATCCGGCATTAAATAGAGAGACACTAAAATACCATGTAATGGTCGCTTAGAAATGGGTATTGACGGTTCAATTGAAAACTGCAAGCCACATTTCTTGCTCTTTTACGGTGAATGGTTTTATGAAGCTATTTTCTGATGCGGTGCGATTTGGTTTAGGAAAATAGTAAAATATATTAAAATAAAACGAAAAAAACTGTAGTGCACACCCCCGTGGCTTCGCCAGTGACACACTTAACTCCCGTCGCATCCATTTTTTTTGAAATTTTTGAATCTGCCCTTAGGCCTTCAACTTTTATTAAGGACTGCCATGTTACTGGTGACCGGGACCAAGGGCTCTTCCGAAGCACGGAAACGCTCGTAAATGAAAATGCCATAAAGTGGTCATCCATCTGTGACCCGCCATAGCGAAAGTTGCTTAACGTAGATCGTTTAGTTTACAGAACACTGAGTTCGCGGGGCCACAAGCGCTTCATACTCAGTATTGCATATATAGTAAGTATGTTAAACAAATATCCTTCTAATATTGTAAAGGCAAAAGTTTGAAATAATGGATGTGTTACTCTTTCACGCAAAATCTACTGAATGTATTTTGATGAAACTTCACAATAATATAGCTTACACATCAGACTAACACATAGGCTACTTTTTATCCCAGGAACAAGTTCCTGTGGGAAACGGGAACGGGAAAACTTCACCACCCGAACGGAGCCAATTAGTTGTATATAAAAACTACAATATATATATGCTACCTGAAATTTCAGTGGCTGATTATTCAACCCAAAAGCTCCGACCGGATGTCAGTGAAGCGGCATCGTTTGCGTGGTCTGGGCAATTTTGAGCTCAAGCGCTCCCAATCCTAGCTGTCTGCACTCTAATGATACATTCTTTTTCAGTTTTGTAAGTGCTGGTGAGTTGAGACTCGTCAAAGATTAGTTCCTAGATGAGCGATATGTAAAATGAAAGCTGCGCAGATAGCTTAAATATTTAACTAACTTAACTATCTTCACGCTGTATCCCTGACGGGGTAGTCAGAGAGGACGGATCGCCAGGCTTCGCGAAAAAACTACAATACAACTTAAAATACTGGTTTAGACACGTTCAACGAATGAGTGAGGAACGATTAACGTAGAATTTATATTGTGCTAAAGTAGAGGGCAGAAGGATTCAGGGTAGGCCGAGACTTTCATGTGAAGACCACGTGAGCAGATTGGTCAAAAACGGAAAAGTTAAGAGTACTCGGATACGAATGAATCTACAGGAAGCGAAAGAAGTATGCATGGATCTCAATGCCTGGCGAGCTGTCCTCTCTGACTACCCCGTCAGAGATACAGCGTGAAGATAGTTAAGTTATTAAAATACTAACTGTTTCCCACGACTTCGCTCGTGGTATACTTCGAACCATTTTTGGAACATTTTTAGACGCCCAATTCAGTTGACATCATCACTACATATTATACTAAATAAATATCCATCACGCCTTATCCCCGAAGGGGTGGCAGAGGCATATTAAATGCCCACTTTTCACCGTGTGGATACCTGTCCCACGTAATAGGTGGTGAGCCCATTGCCGTGTTGAAATAGACAGACGCAGGTTGTGGCTATCTGCTATTGAATTTTTTCAAGCCGCCCATAAGGCCTTCAACCAGGATTAACGACTGCCATTTTACTGGCAACCGGGATAAACGGCTTAACGTGCCTCCTGAAGCACGGAAACGCTCGCAAATGTAAATGCCACAAAGTGGTCACCCATCCGAGGACCAGCCATAGTGAAAGTTGCGTAACTCAGTGATCGTTTATAGAACACTTAGACCGCGGGGCCACGAGCGCTTCATATTATACAACAAAGTCGATTTTCGCTGTCTGTCCCTATGTATGCTTAGCTCTTTAAAACTACGCAACGAATTACGATGCGGTTTTTTTAGTAGTTAGAGTGATTCATATAGAAGGTTTTTATGTATAATTTGTTAGGTTTTTGTATATATTGACTAAATTTATAACGATATTTTTGGGGATGTCTGAAAAAATAAGCCATCTGGGAGCTTTCAACGAAAACGCTGCCTAAACCCTTTGAGATATAACTAAATAATATATGGTGCAATTGTGTATCTAATGTAGGTCTACAAAAAAGTTCGCCACGATATACGTCTATCTCTTAAGAATAACATACTATATCCATTTTAATACTAATAAAAACCAGCAATTATAAAGCGGTAATTTGAAGGCTATTTACACAAATATGATTTTAATCCTTATCATTTTTACTACGTTAGTTGGCTTCAGCATTTCATGAAGATTATTTTGTCCCTATTTGGCAAATTAAATGAATTATATAACGAGTTATAGCAAATTCAAAATAATGAGAAATTACTTTTGTGTAACCATAATTCGACCCGGCCCGTGCGTGCGGGTGTACTGGCGAGCGGAGAAGTACGTAATCAACGAATTTGGAAAATGTTCATCAATATTGTGAAATTAATAAACGACGGGATTAAATGGGTGCCACGAGGTTCGAAGTATGTCACGGGCGAAACCGGGCGGGTCAGTTAGTTTACCATAAAACATCTTTACTAATAAATAAAGCTGAAGACTTTGTCTGTTTTTTGTACCGGCTAATCTCTGAAACTAAGTTGTCTTAATCACGATAGATAAAAATTCATTATAAAAAAGATAGCATATCAACGACTCTTCAAAAAAATTCATACTTAGTCTTTGCCATATGAGTTGGTAGTACTGCTTCCTAGATGAGAGGGTATTAACAGCAACACTACTATTCCACCAACATGTACAGGTTGTAAGGAGGCTAGCAACACTAAAGTAGGTCTAGAATTGCTAACCGACTGCAAAAAGCAGGAGGTATGTTTTATTATTGTCATCATCATCCGAGTGCATGTCCGGAGTCCGCTTAATGTAAAACCACTTATCGTATACCACTTAACTTTTTTAAGTGAACTACTGTTGTTTTTTTTATTTGAAAGCTAGTCTTTGTCGTGTGTTTTTTCATAAATAAGATAAATATGAAAGAAGCGCTCGTGGCCCCGCTAACTCAGTGTTCTATAAACAATCACTGCGTTAAGCAACTTTCGCTATAGCTGGTCTCTGGATGGGTGACCACTTTGTGGCATTTACCCAGCGGTTCCGTGCTTCGGAAGCCGGAAGTTAAACCGTTGGTCCAGATTGTCAATAAAACGGTCGTTAAGCCAGGTGAAAGCCTTATGGGGGGGGGGGGCTTGGGAATTTTCAAAAGCTGGTTGCCACAGCCTGCACCTATCCATTTTAACACGGCAATGGGCTCACCACCTGTTACGTGGCACAAAATTGCATACGGTGAAATGTGGGTGTATAGTGCCTCTGTGGCGCGGTGGGTGTGTATCCGACTGGTACGCAAGAGGTCGTGGGTACCACTCAAGATAAAACTTTGTGTGATGAGCACGATGATTTATTCTGTGTCTGGGTGTTTTTATCTATAATATGCATGTATTTAGAAATATATAAGTATGTTTATCAGTTATCTGGTTACCATAGCACAAGCTCTGCTTAGTGTGGAATCAGATGGCGTTGTGTAAGGTGTCCCAACGATATTAATTATTATATATATATTTATTAGTATGCCTCTTCCTACCCCTTCGGGGATGAAGGCGTAACCATATCAATGTATGTAAGATAAATATTTAAGCAATTGTCGTGTCGTCGTGATGTCAGATTATCGTGTTGTTTAAAGCGTCATTGTGGAAATCGGGGATGGTGTATTTAATTGGAAATATTAACATGTAGGGCGTCGGTATTAATTCTTAAAATATGAACTACATATTGTCAACGGGTAGGGTACAAATAGAACCTGCTAGAGACGACAGATATTCAACAATAATCGTCGCAACATACGGGGAACGCGTCCTAAGTTTAACCAAAACTTCAGAACGCATTTTGTCCTCTAAAATCCATCAAAAACTGTTTTACAGTTTGGCCAGTCTTTTATTTTTAACCATCGGTACCTACTTTTTGTGAAAAATTAACAAAGAATGTATTTTTTAGTAATTTTAATTTGTGGTAAGGTAATTAAGCTCTTGTGCTTACATTTATTGCTCTTAATTACGTTCACTTACAATTTGCGAGCCTGTTACAGAATAAAGCGCTTTTTCTGCTCATTATGATTTTCACTAACCCTATATATAAGTCAACATAAAATCATAATATTTATGGCATGATGAAATGATGCATTTGGTATTGTATATCTTTTAAATGTAACTATAATAATTTATCATTACTTTTGTACTTTCCTTTGCTATCTTACCATTCTTTAACCATGTGATCATTGAGGTTTAGGCCGGAAACCTCCACCCTTGGATGAAAAGCAAAAATGTAACTCCTAATACTCGCTCTCCACCACAACTCTCACGACCAACGCGACGGAAGCACAAATTGCTACTATTAGAGCTTGTAGGTTGTTCTTCTGAACCTTCAAGGAAAACCCCGTATTGGGGCGAAGAGATCTAGTCAATCTTGCGGCTCGGTAGAGGCGAGACGGTACACCATAGCGGTTTAATGGGTAGATCTGAGTCCAATAAATAGTTATTTTGCTTTCTCCAGAACAAAATTTAAAAACCTGTTTTTTTTCTTAAAATGTATGTTGTAAGAAAAATACAAGCCACCAGAATGTCTATGGTTGAGACTGTTAAAAAACAAAATAATACTTAAAAACTAATTCAAATCACTCCTTGATTCTTTTCGAATTTTTCATGTTAATAGGTAATTAAAATTTACTGTTTTAAAAATATTTTTAAGCTTTTAGAGCAATAAAGCGTTTCTATACGCTCCTACGCCAATAATCCCAAGAAAAAAATTGTGAAATAATATTACACAATAATTTAAAACCTAAAAACATAATGCCATTTTTTATGTGTTTTCACTTAATTGCGAGTCTGACTAAACCGCACGGAGTCTCCTTTCTGCCGTGAGTCATATAATCCGAGTACTACTGTAAAAGAAGTCCAAGAACATCGACTCATTACACTAGCGGCACGCTATGATGGCCGTTGTGTTTTTGGATGAAACATGGCTTAATGATAACCATACTGTAAGCCGTTCTTGGACAGATGACACTGCAGTATCTAAATACAAAGTTCCTGTTGGAAAAGGATTCACAAAAGGATTTCAAAAAGATTTCACATCACTATTGTAATATGTCAAAACAGCCATCATAGCATGCGGCTAGTATAGATGCTGTTGTATTTCAAATCCATATGGAGACCGTGCAAGAACAATGCGACGGGCTCCTTCCTAAACGTACCTCTATTACGACATGGTTCGCCCGAACCCTTATACCCAAGCCCACGCTCATTTAGGCTGTAGATCCTTTTCACATCTCTATCACCCAACATGTTTAACATTTTCATTACAACATTATGTTGTTAAAAAAGGGTTGCCCAACACGTGTAGAAAATATTATCCGCACTTTTCACAACCAACCCTCCCACTTAAAACCCTCGTTCCAAAACACAAGACAAAATGGCTCTTTATATTGATGACTAAGCTACAAATGATAAGGGTCAACATCATACCGCAATTTGCATTATGTATCATGTATACGGTGCTTTATCTCTTTAGAAATTCATCTTAGTGCTGTGTCATATTTATATTACGTAATTTTGGGCAAGGTTTTGTAGATTCATATAACTATTAGCTATCATACCTTGGATGTCATGGAGTAAAACATTGACATCCAAGATAAATAAATAATAAATATCGTTGGGACAACTCACACAACGCCATCTGCCAAACTAAGCAGAGTCATTGAGAGACAAAATTACGTAAGGCGAAACCGGGCAGGTTTAAAGAGTAAATAAGTGTAATAGTACTAGTAATAGTATAGTGTATCCGACTGCTACGCAAGAGGTCCCGGGTTCGATTTCCGGGTCGGAACAAATATTTTTGTGATCCACAAATGTGTGTTTCGGAGTTTGGGTGTTTTCTATGTTTACCTAATACGAGTATGTATGTATTTAGAAATATATAAATAAAAATAAAATAAAATAAAAATATCTTTATTTTGCATAGACCATTTTAACGGCGCTTACAAAATGTCATACACTATTTAAAATATTTAAAGCGACCACCGGTTCGGAACGCGGCCCACCTGAGAAGAACCGGCAAGAAACTTAGGAAGGCTTTTTTTTTGATGGCCTATTTACAATTTAATATTATTTCATTTTGCCAGCAGATCATTTCCAGGCGTCCCTGTCCTGCAAATAGTCTGTAACGGAGTAAAAACCTTTTTCACAAAGCTTGTTTTTAATAAACTTTTTAAATTTATTTAAAGGTAAATTTCTCAGGTCACAGGGAAGCTTGTTGTAAAAGCGTATACAGTTACCCTGGAAAGAATCGCCAATCTTATGTAGTCGACTGTGGTGGACTGAAAGATTATTTTTATTTCTAGTGTTTATATTATGTTTATCACAGAGTTTAGAAAACTGTGATAGATTTTTCTGGACATACATAAGATTGGCAAAAATGTATTGTGATGGTACGGTTAGAATATTCACTTCTTTGAATTTTTCTCGGAGAGAAACTCTGGGGCCCAAATTATAAATAGCGCGTACAGCCCGCTTTTGTAGAACAAAAATAATATTTAAATCTGCAGCACTCCCCCAAAGGAGAATACCGTAAGACATAATACTATGAAAATAGCTGAAGTAAACCATTCTAGCCGTATCCACATTTGTTAGAGTCCTGATCTTTTTTACAGCGTATGCAGCCGAACTTAATCTAGAGGCTGTCTTTTCTATGTGTGGGCCCCACTGCAAATTGGCATCAATAGTTATACCTAGGAACACAGTTGATTCTACAAACTCTAACACTTGTCCATTCAGTTGAACATTGGCCGCAACTTGTTTTACATTTGGTAGAGTAAATTTTATACATTTAGTTTTATTTTCATTAAGGCAAAGATTATTTGAGCTGAACCAATGAACTACTCTTGCAATTGCATTGTTTACATCGTCATAGTTATCTAATTGTCTTTTAATTTTAAAAATTAATGAGGTGTCATCTGCAAACAAAACAATCCTATTCCTGTCCCCTACATAAAATGGTAAATCATTAATATAAATGAGGAACAAGAATGGCCCAAGTATCGAGCCTTGCGGCACACACATTGTAACCATGGATCCTACAGAACGTGTACCATTAATATCGACCCTCTGTATTCTATTGTTCAAATATGAAGACAGAAGGTCGAGAGCTTTGCCTCTTATTCCATAGTGGTGTAATTTTTTGCACAGCGTTTCATGTTGAACGCAATCAAAAGCCTTTGATAGATCGCAAAATATACCTAATGCATCGTGCTTGTCTTCCCATGCTTCATGAATACATTTTAATAACTCAACACCAGCATCGGAAGTTGAGCGCCCCTTCGTAAACCCAAATTGATTCGCATGGAGTATTTTATGACTATTAAAATGGGATAGCATTTGATTCAAGATTATTTTTTCAAATACTTTGCTCAAAGTTGGCAGCACTGACACTGGTCGGAAATTAGACGGCTCTGTAGCGCTGCCAGCCTTGAACAAGGGAACGACTTTGCTGTGTTTCATTAAATCAGGAAATGTACCACTAGAAACACAGTCATTAAACACAGTTGCTAGATGGGGCGCAATTACCTCAATTATACATGATGCAGTTTTGACCGATAACCCCCAAATGTCCGCGGTTTTCTTAATTTCGATACATTTAAATGTTTTTACAATGTCCTGAGCACAAATATCTGTGAATACAAATGCATCCCTGCAACAAAGAACAGATTCTTCTAATAAAAGTTCAGCGGAACTGGAAGATGCTTGGAGAGATTTTGTTGTCAAAATAGGTATATTTTTGAAAAAGTGTTCAAACTCCGTAGCCACTTCCAGGTCCCCTGTAACATGGCAACCATTTACTTTTAAGTGGAAATCCCTTTCAGTCACTAAAGATCTACCGCATTCAGAGTTAATGATGTTCCAAGTCATTTTTATTTTATTTACAGAATTAGAAATTTTATTTTTAATGAAGTTTGACTTAGCAAGATGACACGTTTGTTTAAATATCTTTGAATAATTTTTAACATATTCCTGAAAGGTTTGCCTAAAATTATATGATTTTTCTGAATATAATTCAAATAATTTATTTCTACTTTTAAAGATACCTGGTGTTGCCCAGTCACTGAAAACAGGACGACCACCAATCTGTAGAGTTTTTGAGGTAAAAACTTTGCCAAACTCATCATTAATCAAATTAAATAAGTGTTTATATGACTGGTCTACACAAGTGAAGTTAGGTAGATATGGTAATCTCTTTAATACATTTTCTTTAAAATTATTCAAACGACTTTGGTTAATTGGTACATATTTAATTTGTTTTTTGCTGACTTTGTTACTACTTTTAGGAAATTTTATCCATTGGCCACGATGATCTGACTCCACAGGATCCACAATACCTTTATCTATAGGTTTAATATCAGTAAAAATATTATCAATACATTTTGCACTGGTGGCTGTAATACGAGTGGGTTCTAAGAATGTACTATGCAGATTAAAGGATTTAAATAAATTTTTCATTTTATTTCTCTCTGATGGAGTTAATGATGTATCTAATATATCAACATTAAAATCTCCACAAACTATTATAGATTTCTTAGAACATTGGCATTTGAACAGTGCTTCTTCAAGCTTTTCTTCAAATTTAATGTAAGAAGCATCAGGGGGACTGTATACGCTTAACAAGATGAAATGCTCAAACTCAATACTGGCAATCTCAATAACTCGCTCAATGGAGAGGGCTACTAAATCCTTACGTTCTTTAAATTTTAAGTTTTTATTAATTAATATTAAAGAGCCTCCACGTTTAGAATGTTTTCTATTGAACGAGCTAGCAACCTGGTGATTTACGAAGTTCAACAATGTGATTTGATGATCTTTTAACCAGTGCTCTGTAGCACAAAAAATATTAATAGAATTTGCATTAATGTATAGCTCTAACTCTAAATCTTTACCATTTATTAAACCTCTAACATTATGGTGCACCAGGTTTATAAAAACAATATTTTTACTAAGATTATTCTCAGGGGCCAAAGTCAACTGGCCAGATTTATTATCTAAGTATGTTTATCAGTTATCTAGATCCCATATTATCTTTATTATTTATATTAGCTTACTTTGGGCTAGATGGCGCTGTGTGAAAAGTGTCCCACAATATTTAATTATTTATTTATTATTATTTAAGTGTTTTTATTCAAGATGTTTTCTTTGTACATTTACATAGATAATTACATACGTTCATAAATTTTCCCATGGGCCATATTTTACGTCCACATATCACCACATATTTTAGTCTCATCTATACTCTGGGTTTGGACACGTCCAACGAATGAGTGAGGAACGATTAACGAAGAATATATATTGTTCAAAAGTAGAGGGTAGAAGGAGTCAGGGAAGGCCGAGACTTACATATGAAGACCACGTGAGCAGATTGCTCAAAAACGGAAAGGTCAAAAGTACTCGGATACCCAGACGTGCGTGTATGAAGCGATTGATGAATCTCGACGAAGCGAAAGAAGTATGCATGGATCGCGAAGCCTGGCGATCTGTCCTCTCTGACTACCCCGTCAGGGATACAGCGTGAAGATAGTTAGTTAGTTAGCTATACTCTGATTTTTTCTTTATAGATTAGAATGACATTTCTGTATGTCATTATTGTTTTTTAATGTTGCAAGCATGCAACCATAGTGCCTTACTTAGTCGATTTAGTTTATGAATCGAATCACTCAACTAATGGAAAGATTTAATAAATACTATTCTATTAATACTAGAATAATGTTATAAATATTTTTTAACAATTATTTTTGCTCTTGGACGAAAATATTTTCTTACTATTCCATAAGCTTTGCTACATTGTTGTTCGAGTGTTGCTGTTTGGTTATATGTTTGTTGTTTTAAGTAAACCATCATGTAAAATACTGCACCGAGTATTTCAAGAGCAGTTATGCCTCCAAGAAAATAAAAATGCCAGGTTGCTTTTAGCGTCAGAGAAGACAGTGTTATAAAACTAATTCTATACGTTATTAGGTGATAAATCAAACAAGCGCCATTATGCTCAAAAAACTTATTTCTGGGCATTGGTGTTTCCACTGTTTATTATGTTAAAAGATATAAAAGAGAATGTGATGCTGACTTCAACGATCTGGCCATAGGCTGTCTGATTTAGGGGGGCTGCGGCCGCGCTCTCGCGTCTGCTGCCCAATATAAGAGGACCTGACACTCCCTGCAGGAGACTCTACCTCAGGATCGTGCGGAGTATGGCCCTTGAAGACGATGGCCGTAAGGGTGATTAGAGGAGACCATGGTGAGAGCTATGGTCTCCAGCAGGAGCAAGTGGAACGCCGCTGCATCTTTTTGCGAGCATGTCATGCTCGCAAAAGAGGTGTCGGGGAGGGGGCTGGAGAGAACTCTCCCTATCGAGTTACGCAGTCTGCGGTGAGGACGCCGCATTCGCCCAAGACTACCGTCCTCCATGACCGGGGGCCTGAAGACGGCGGGTGGGCTGCTCGCTGTCCTTACAGAAGCAGTCCCCGGTCGGTGGCGCGGTGTGAGAGCTGCACGCACGCCCTTCACCCCCTCAAGGAAGTGGTAAGTAACCTGATCCCCCAAAGAAGCGAGATAACACTCGAACCCCCACTGAACGAGACCGCGGTAGTCGACAAAATCTGTCGGGAGCCCTGGGGCTATCCTTCTGAGGGCTCACCCGGGACTCCCGGCTATAGACAGACTGAAGGTATACGTGTGGTTTTTGTCGGCAAGTGTCCGGCATGGCATCCATGAGGATTGCCACACGAAAAAAAAGACGTACAAGTTTGACGAGTCACATTTTCTGCCTTTCAACGCAAAGCGCACAGTTTTTAAAACGTCGCTCGTTTATAAACGTCTAGTCAGAGTGAAAACGCATTTGTTGCTGATCCACAGCGTACCTCTTTATCTCATGCGTCGCAGACAAGCAACGTGAGAAACGCCTCAAGCAAGCATTAAGGAAGGAGTTTTGGTGAGAAACATGCCACATGAACAAAGACGCGTATCTAAACACATATATATCGGCAATATCCGAATAAAACTGCATGAGTTAAATTTATTAAATTCTAAATTTCTCATTCAATACTCAATGAATTTGCATAAACACAATTTCAAACTAATCAACTAACCACCTATTATTTTTGGCCACGACACTATCTTTTTAATGCGATAAAGCGGTAACACTCAAAATGTCATTCTAGTATATAAAGGAAAAAATCAGAGTATAATGTGGTGATTTTACTTTACCAACCACACAACGCCATCTTGTCTAAATTAAGATAATTTAGTCTTGCGTGCTTTTCAAAATATTTGCGCAAACCGACAAACGTAAAATTTAAAAAAATTATGAGCTAAATCATAGCTACCAGCCAAAAAAGTTACCTCAATCTCCGAAACCAAGTCCGGATAAAAAGCAACTGGGAAGACGCTGAGATGTAAAATAAGGTTTTCAGAGGACACTAATCATCCCAAACACTTTTAATCCGTAGTGTTGTCACTGGATCAAACTAGTGCCGCGGACGCCTAAAACTTTTTCCATTATGTTGCTGGCTTATACGAATAAGGCCCGATTGCAGTGTAGCTTTATAGATGTTTCGGAATACGCCTAGTAATTTGTGAAGCCTAGTGTATTGAGCTCTGTCTACGAGGTATGGTTGCGCCGGTATACGATTCAAAAGTAGCCGCGTTATTTTTTCTATGTTGCATGCCAATCTCCTATTTTTATTAATTAATTAGATGTCGACACTCCCACCCCGGAGTTACCCGGGGGTCCGGTAATAGATATAAGGGTAGAGACTGTGTGGTTTTAGTCTGTTGGAATCCGGCATAACTTCCGAGTGTATTTCCACACATTAAAAAACATTTTCGTACATTTTCGAAAAACTAATTATTTGCATTCACTTCAGTCATTCGTTATGTCCTGGGCGTATAACATGCTGCACGCTGACACTTTGTATTGGAGCTACAAGCCGGCGTAGGCGAGTTACGTAGCGTACTGATGATTATGCGACTACGAACCTAAGCCGCTGTGGACAGTGGGCCTACATACATACATACATATTGTCACGCCCCTATCCCAGAAGGGGTAGGCAGAGGCATATTGAACGCCCACATTTCACCGTACGCATTCCCGTCCCACGCAACAGGTGGTGAGCCCATTGCCGTGAGCCTAATCTTCTAAAATAGTAAGATACCGCCACATTTTTTTTTATTTTACTATAGTAAAGTTAAATTATATTACAGTAATAAAATCTGGTATGAAGTAATGAATGGAAGCAGACGGCCGTAGGTTGTGCCTATCTAATGTTAAAAAATTTTAAAGCCATGCGGTAACGGCTAAGACTACGATCAATACTTGCAACAGACTATCAGCTTGAAAATACCACAATACAGCACATCAGAGAAGGAAATGCCGCTATTGGTCACCCTGATCGACACCGGCCTTAGCTTAAGACCGCTCCGCTCCGTTAGTAATCGGAACTCTAAGGGTTTCAATTATTTCATATCCTAGAGAGCTAATATTTCATTTGTATAAAAAAATGATCTAGACGCAAATTTTTCGAGACTGAAAAATTTTTCCACTTTAAAATTTTAAATTTAAATTCTGCACTATGTAATTTTATACTACGTACTGTAATAGTAGTCGTAAGCTATGATGTTGAATAAAATTAAATTCAATTTCAAACTGGAAGGATTTCAAACAAGACTAGGTACTTCTTAATACATTTTTGTAGGTTAACATATAAGAATATTATATATTATTTTCCATTGAACACGTGACATCGCTGTTGAATGAGATAATAAAAATTTGATGTGTCATTACAACGGAGCTTACTCAGTATCACTTGCGGGCGCTAAGAGATGGTGATATACATCTTTTCTCACCCGGCAAGTGAAAAATCGCTAAGGCTGAAAATTGTTCCACTTTTTACAAATTGCTTTTCAAAATTGTTTTATAATGTTTAGGCAAGTGTCAACACAAATCGAATGATTATAGATGCCATTGTATACATCCGTACCGTGTAACTTTGCTAAGTAGTAGATGGCGCCGTAAGATGGAAAGAAGTGGATAAATTCGTCAAATTTGAGTGTTTTATTTATTTATTGTACATACGATCTACGACAGTGATAAAGTAAAAAAAAGTACAAAGCTTCTGCTTATTTCTAAATATAAAACTCTTCCAACAGACCCAAGAGAGAAGAATGTTGTAAGTAGAAATAGGAAAACAAAAGGTAGGTAACAAAATATATTGTATAATTGATTCATATGATTAATATATTGTATTCAATGACATCCGAAATACATTAAATATGTGATAACCTTTGAAAATACCGTAAGGCGAAACCGGTCAGGTAAAATAATAAATAAGTGGAACAGTACAAGTGTTTTTGTTCAAGATGTGTAGCAAGTTCCACCAAGTGCCATCAATCAACAGTGTAAACAGTAGGTAACAAAACAAAAATTGCGTAAGAAGGCCAATAGAGACTTAAGACACAACAACCGTACGTACAATACGTACATATTATTGCAAGATTCTAGAATACACAAACAAAACATATACATAAATGTACAGTTTTAAAAATAAGAACACATAATCAAATAAACATTAAAATATATAAACATATGAAAATAAAAATAAATATAAACAAGTAAATAGCCAAAAGCAAGAAAAGATAAATGAGTCAACTGCAAGATAAGTGTTCTTGGTTATATAGTTGGACTAGCTGTCCCGCCTGGCTTCGCCCGTGACATACTTCGAACCCAGTGGCACACATTTAATCCCGTTGTTTATTAATTTCACATTCACAATAATGTATAAACATTTTCCAAATTCATTGATTACTTCTCCGCTCTCCAGTACCTAACTACCTACCTACGCCCGCACGGCCAGCCCGGCCCGCCCGGTCGAAATTAATTTCTTTGCGTTTTTTTTTTTATAATTGATGGTTTTTTAAAGTATTAAAATGGATATAGTATGTTATTCTTATAAGATAGACATATATCGTCATGGACTCTTTTGTAGACCTACATTAAATACACAATTGCACAGTACATTATTTTGTTATACCTCAAAGGGTTTAGGCAGCGTTCTTGTTGGAAGCTCCCAGACGACTTATTTTTTCTGACATCCGCAAACAAATATCTTTATAATTTGGTCAATGTATACATTGACCAAATTAAAACTTAACAAATTATACATAAAAACCTTCTATGAGAATCACTCTAACTATTAATAAAAACCGCATCGTAATTCGTTTCGTAGTTTTAAAGATCTAAGCATACATAGGGACAGACAGCGAAAAGCGACTTTGTTTTATAATATGTAGTGATACGCGTCTCATCCGGCAAATGAAAAGTTGCTGGTACGAGTCCAGTTCGGGGCTGAAATTTTCACTTTAAGTTTATGATATATTTAGCATATCTAGTAAATGCTTTTCAAAATTATTTCTGATATATCAATAATCTACGGCCGCGCCTTTAGCTGTGAAAACAAAACGATGTGGTTGCATCATCGTGGACAAAGCCGTGTGTTTTATAACGGATAATATTATTGAAACTTAAACGAACATCGTAGCTTTTCGAGGCAAAAGTTACCTGAATAGGAATCTCGATAGGTACGCAGCAAAATGACATCGAAAAGGCGGTACTTCCATTTCCGCGGCGCGCTATGGGCCGTATTTTAGAACGTTACTCAATACTCAAGAAACGCTTGAGACTAGTTTTGCCATACAAGTGTTTCTTGAGTATTGAGTAACGTTTTAAAATACGGCCCTATGTTTCGTATCACACTTACTAAGCGTAATAATGATCCTTTTATATTTCTTTGAAAAGCTTAGAAGCGCTCGTGGCCCCGCGGTCTCAGTGTTCTGTAAACGATCACTGAGTTACGCAACTTTCATTATGGCTGGTCCTTGGATTGGTGACCACTTTGTGGCATTTACATTTGCGAGCGTTTCTGTGCTTCGGAAGGCACACTAAGCCGTTGGTCCCAGTTGCCAGTAATTTTCAACAGCCACAACCTGCGTCTGTCTATTTCAACACGGCAATGGGCTCACCACCTATTACGTGGGACAGGAAT
The DNA here is from genome assembly GCA_948477245.1 of Thumatha senex. Lineage (NCBI taxonomy): Eukaryota > Metazoa > Arthropoda > Insecta > Lepidoptera > Erebidae > Thumatha > Thumatha senex. Next base: position 20,789,663 of record OX419741.1, on the reverse strand, counting down.
ACACATGGTGAAAAGTGTACAATATGTATGCCTCTGGTGGCAGAGGCCTTTGGGTATAAGGCGTGATAGATAAATAAATAAATATAAATCTTTCTTTGATCTTTAGCTATCTAGTGTTGTAATTTTATTTTCGATTCCATTTTACAAATTCTAGCCCTACCATGGGAATTCCACTTCAAGTACTACTGCATCAAATATTCTGTAGGATACCCAACTCCTCAGAAAAATTGGACCACCGCAGACTAGCTACCTTTAATACTCACCACCGGCGATTTGGAGACGGTATCGATGTAAAAGCTTCTAAAAAGGTAGAAAATCGTTCTATTGTGTGTGAACGTTTTACACGGGTAGTTTTGTTCTTGCTTTTTAGGGATCCGTACCTCAAAAGGAAAGAACCCTTCAAGGATCACTTTGTTGTCAGTCCGTCTGTCTGCCAAGACATTTATAAAAAAAAAAAAAACTTTATTTTGCATAGACCATTTTAAAGGCGCTTACAAAATGTCATACACTATTTAAAATATTTAAAGCGACCACCGGTTCGGAACGCGGCCCACCTGAGAAGAACCGGCAAGAAACTTAGGAAGGCTTTTTTTTTGATGGCCTATTTACAATTTAATATTATTTCACTTTGCCAGCAGATCATTTCCAGGCGTCCCTGTCCTGCAAATAGTCTGTAACGGAGTAAAAACCTTTTTCACAAAGCTTGTTTTTAATAAACTTTTTAAATTTATTTAATGGTAAATTTCTCAGGTCACAGGGAAGCTTGTTGTAAAAGCGTATACAGTTACCCTGGAAAGAATCGCCAATCTTATGTAGTCGACTGTGGTGGACTGAAAGATTATTTTTATTTCTAGTGTTTATATTATGTTTATCACAGAGTTAGATCACACAGTTAGTATATCGAGAACGCGTGATGGTATCGAGTTGAAGTTATTGATGATTAAAACTAATACTTAGCTCTACGGTACCTGAAAGCCGTGAAAAAATCATCTTGAATAAAAACACTTGTACCATTCAATTTATTTATTATTTAAACTTGACCGGTTTTCACTTAGGGCATTTTCCAAGGTTAGCACATATTTTATGTATTTTAGATGTCATTGAGTACGAGCCCGAGACTACCAGGACTTTAATTGGTCGTGCTAATTAGTGTCTAGCACATAGAACCATTTAGCCTTTTTGTTACCACCTCACTAAATTCCACAGGAACTTGTTACCGGTATAAAAAGTAGCCTATGTGTTATTCTGATGGGTATGCTATATTATTGTAAAATTTCATCAAAATCCATTTAGTAGATTTTGCGTGAAAGAGTAACAAACATCCATCCATACTTACACACTTTCGCGCTTATAATATTAAGTAGGGTATAATACGACAAGAAATACACATTCGGTACTCATGTTAACTCCCTAGTGAGAATATCATAGAAAGTAAACTTCGCGAGTACACGCTTAACATCAACTACTGTGTAAATTAATAATTATAATGCTATATTTGGTTTCAGTATTGATTGAGACCGCAATACGATTGGTTTATTAATATGATACAGTGCATTGTACCACTAGTGTAGTTCAGACTGTATACTAAAACAACTATATATTCACGTTCTATTCTTAACGGGGAAGTCAAATAGATCAGCCTTTCATTATGAATTCCGATCATTATGAAACCTTAATTTTAAACTAAAAACTCTAAATTAAAAACCATCAATTCTAAATGTCCATGTCAATCATAATTAGGTACTTACAGCATATATTCTCCTGTACTTCATATAATAAGTATTTGAGATAAATATAAAATATCAACCAGTCTAAAACTTTGATATTATTCTTGCCTTTGGGGAAGCGCCATTCAGCGCCTATCGTAAAGAGCTTGTGAATGAGCCTACTCGGAATTATTTTACGATGGTCTGAGATTGGTTCCTAAAGATCTTAGTAGATATAACCAACTCATCATGATATTTCTTGAGGAAATATGTAGCCGTATTGAAATCTGTAGAAAGTCAAAGTATGCATAAATCGCGAAGCTTATGGGCCGAGTCTACTATTTTATAATTTAAAACTGCCTCTATGGACTGAGGTCTAGGGTTCGATTCCCAGGTCGGAAAAAATATTTGTGTGATCCGATCCACAAAATGTTGGTTTTGGAGTTTGAGTGTTTATTATGTATGATATGTATGTGTTTAGAAATATATAAGTATGTTTATTAGTCGTCTAGGTCCCATAACACAAGAAATTAGAAAAAAAAAATTAAAAAATTAATGCGTGATCCATAAATGAGTGTTTCGGAGTTTGGGTGTTTCCTATGTATAATTTGTATGTATTCAGAAATATTTAAGTATGTTTATCAGTTATCTAGATCCCATAACACAAGCTACTGTTAGCTTACTTTGGGCTAGATGGCGCTGTGTGAAAAGTGTCCCACAATATGTATTTATTTTATATATTTACTTTGGGCTAGACGACGGTGTGTAAAAAAAATGTCTAAAACTAACTAACTAACTATCTTCACGCTGTATCCCTGACGGGGTAGTCAGAGAGGACAGATCGCCAGGCTTCGCGATCCATGCATACTAATAATTATAATAATTATTATAAAAAAATGTCTCACAATATAAAAAAGCCGTTTCTGTTCTATATCGGTTCTATTGCGGTTTATTTTAACAACATATCTGGGAGCCGAATCAACTATTTAAAAAGCAGTAGAATAGAACCAGAATCGCTGTTTTTAGCTATCAAAAATGCAACTGACTAGCGGCCACTGACGCGGTACGTGTTAGTAAAATTCTATCGCGAAAAACTGTCATAATTGTACCGATGGCTTTTTATTGAGCGACGATTTCGGTTCTATTTCGACACTATTGAAATAGCAGACTCTGCCCCCTGGTTGTTCGACGAAGCAAGGAAATTGTGAACTTGTCTAACTAACTATCTTCTCGCTGTATCCCTGACGGGGTAGTTAACTTTGGCCGACCGAATACGTAACGAAGTGATACGCAATATGGCAAGTTTGAATGAAAGTGTCAGCGTTAAGCTGAAAAGGGGCGTGCTCCGTTGGTTTGGACACGTCCAACGATGAATCTTATCTCAGTAAGAGGAGTCAGTTAGTCACTCTTAAGGGATTCTTCTCATCCCCAATACAAGTTACTTGGTGTACCGCAGGGGTCACATTTGGGGCCTCTTCTATTCATCATCTTCATTAACGATCTTATTGAGTGTATATCATGTGAATGTTTGCTTTATGCTGATGACCTAAAGGTATTCAATGCCATTTCGAGTACTACTGATTGTGATTTGTTACAAAATGATCTTAGGATTATTTCGAACTGGTGTAAGACAAATCATATGATTCTGAACATCAGTAAGTGCTTTAGCATAACGTTCACCAACAAGCGTGATCCTATCGTTTATGAATACACAATTGGTGGTCAGGTTCTGAGGAAGTCTGGTGCGGCAATGGATTTGGGTATCTTGTTTGACAATTGACTGTCGTTTAGAGCACACTATGAACGCATAACAGAAAAAGCCCATCTACTCCTTGGGTTTGTTCTTAGATCCACGATAGCATTCAGGAACCCTCAGACACTACTGTTTCTATTTTTTGCACTTGTTAGGGGAACTTTGGAATATGGCAGCTCAATTTGGTCACCGTACTACAGGGTGCACATAGATAGAATCGAGAGGATTCAGAGAAGGTGTTTGCGTATTATGTGCTATCGTCAACAATTGGGTCGCAACATTCGCAGTCTTAGTTACAAGAATAGGCTTACCAGATTTCACGTACAGAAGTAGGAGACCCGTCGTGAGTACATCGACTCTCTTTATCTCTATAAAATAGTTCATTCTATACTTGATACTCCTTATTTGCTATCTCAAGTGATTTTTAACACAAGATACAGCGCGCAAAGGTCAAATCAGACGAGTCTTTTTGCACTACATATACATAAAAACAACATATCATACTTTAACCCTATTGTTAGGATGGCTCGACAGTATAATGATTTAGCTAAAAAAGATGCTTCTCTTGATATATTTACTCCTAAGATAGCAGCATACATTGAACAGCTCAAAGGTGTCCTTTATTCCACGCCCAGTAGTTAGAATTATTAGTTACATTTTCATTTACTTTTTATATTATTTTTATTATAGAATAAAAATTAGTAATTATCACGTGAATCCCTAAGGCAGTGTTGCCATTTTGCTCTCGTTTTTGTTTATGTAGGGGTTTATTACGAAGTTCTCAAAGAACACAAATGTTTGGATTACGATTCAGATCTGCACCATGTGATTTCATATTGTGTATTGTAATAGTTGTAATCTGTATTGTGTTTAATAAAATAAAATAAAAATAAAATAAAATGAGTGAGGAACGATTGACGAAGAATATATATTGTACAAAAGTAGAGGGTAGAAGGAGTCAGGGTAGGCCGAGACTTACAAATGAAGACCACATGAGCAGATTGCTTAAAAACGGAAAGGTCAAAAGTACTCGGATACCCAGACGTGCGTGTATGAAGCGATTGATGAATCTCGAAGAAGCGAAAGAAGTATGCATGGATCGCGAAGCCTGGCGATCTGTGAATTTGTCGAGGGAAGGAAATCCCTTCACAGTGAAAATATCCAGCTGCCAGCCAGCAGGTGATCTTCTTGCAAGTTAGGTTGACTGGAGATCCGAAGATAAAATCTCACTCACTCCAGAAATTTCGGAAATATAAAGGTCCTTTCGATTTATATCTGACAGAAATGAATGGTGTCTTCAACGAGCGATTTTAATATGAATATCAACCGACCAATTGCTATAACAAATACGAAATAACCGGATATATTCCGACCCGGGAACAACAAAGGTAGACAAATAAAGTTCCAATTTACCAGTCAGTTGGTGCCGCCATCGATTGTTGACGAGGGTACCTTCAGACCCTTGGTAAATACATGAAGCACTAAAGAGATTTCCATTATTTGTTGGCTACCTGCGTCAATCGCAAATGTATTCGCACAGCGGCTATTTTAACACAGTATGGAACCATTTCATTCTGCTTGATTGGGATCTGGGTTTGGGGAAATTGTAATTTAGGTTGAGGTGAAAAATCTGTGAAAATTATACTTGATCAACTATAATTAAAAAAAAAAACACTTGTTTTGTAATGTCATTACTGTCGCACAATCGTTTGTGGCACCAGCGCGTGTGTTTGTCGAGCTTTAGTGTGTCACATTCGAACTATGTTGAGTCGCAGTACATGGGGCCAAGTCTATTATTTTACAATATAAAGTGATCTATTTCTCATAATTTTTTAATAAAGTGGAAAAAGTCAATTCGATTCGAGACGGGGATTGAACCCGTGACCTTTGCCTAACCAGGGCAAATGAGAAATTTAGCAATATAATTGCTTTAAATATTAACATAGATCTATTTCTATTCTATATCGATTCCAAAACCAGGTAGTCTAATAATACTATTATATATTTCATAATCACACTTTTCCAGCCACAGAATAGTGACAAATAGCTGTTTTAGCTATCAAAATATGTATATAGACTACCAAAAATGCAAATTCAGAGCTTCTTACTGGCGCAACACGTGCTAATAACATTCTATCAGCCGACCAATAGAATTCTATTCGAGCGCAATTGTAATAATATAATACGATAACTGTTAAATTTTTCTGTCGGCTCTCTACTGAGTGTTGATTTCTATTATCTTCTGATGTGAATGAATTAGTAGACTTGGCCCCCAGTTTTGTCGCACAAGCTTTAATCTCACTTCCATTTGTCGTTCTCACGTAGTACCTACACTCTTTTTAACTCGCACTTATATTTGACTGACTCTGTGGCGCGGTGGGAGTGTATCCGACTGCTACGCAAGAGGTCCCGGGTTCGATTCCCGGGTCGGAACAAATATTTGTGTGATCCACAAATGTGTGTTTCGGATTTTGGGTGTTTTCTATGTATAATATGTATGTATTTAGAAATATATAAGTATGTATATCAGTTATCTAAATCCCATAACACAAGCTAATATTAGTTTACTTTGGGCTAGATGGCGCTGTGTGAAAAGTGTCCCACAATATTTATTTATTATTTATTTATTTATTTACTTATGTATAGAAAGAAAGAGAAGAAAAAAAATGAGATTTTATTCATTAGGTAGGTACATGCGGACAACAAATTCAAACACAAGTGTACATTTTAGAATAGAATAGATTAGAATTAACTTAATATGTTTTTCGGACGTTGAACATCATCATCTCAGTATAGTTAATTCTTGCGCGGGAAATTCGTTGCGTCGCTGTCATTCCAGCTGCAGGGGCAAAAGCAAAAGGATCGGTGTGTCGGACTCCCGGCCTTTGGAGGTCGTCCTACCCAGTAAACCTCGCGGTATTCCGCCTTCTTCCCAACCGGGTTGCAGGATATGCCTGCTATTCACCGTGGCTAACATCTCAGTATAGTGCTTTCCTGTTTTGAGGTATATACATGTTTTTTTATACCATTGATGACCAGTGGCAGATAAGCATACAGCCTACCTGTTTAAATGTGATCACCGTAGCCTATGGACGTTTGCAACACCAGAGGTGCAGCACTCGTGCCGCCGACCCTCTAAAAGAAAACACTAAATGAGTTTTATTCCAGGACATTACTGTAAGAAGGATTAAACTATGTGGTACTTCTTCTCTGCTGTGTATGTATACCCTTACATTATACCCACCACGTAGTATGTCCTTGAAAGTGAACCGTCAGCTTGAGGGTAATATCTTATAGTGAGCCACGACCATAGACATATTGTGCAGCTATAACTCTGCTCTGTATATTACAGTATTATTAATTATGTACAGAGCACAGTAGATAACAAAGCGCACCTACGCTACCTAAATTAGCTCGACAAAGCGAGGATTCCTAATTGCAATGAGGTTGATAGAACGGCGGTTTACCGGGGTTAGATATTTTAGTCACCGCATAGAGAAGGTAAGTTACTTAGATTACTTGAAACAGGATAGGATTCAAGGTTAGTGACCTACAGATAATTGTTATCTATACTAATATTACAAAGCTGAAGAGGTTATTTGTTTGTTTGGTTGAACGCGCTAATCTCAGGAACTACTGGTCGGGTTTGAAAAAATCTTTTTGTGTTAGATAGCCCATTTATCGAGGCTATAGGCTATATATCATTACGCTACTACACTGGGGAGCAGAGCAGTAGTCATAAATGTCGACAAATCGGGCAAATTTTTATGCATCATTGTAGAATTTATAAGCGACGGGATTAAATAGGTGCGACGGGAGGTCGAAATATTCCACGGGCGAAGCTGTGGGGGTCATCTAGTGTCATATATTCTTTGTCAAACGTTCCTCACTCGTTCGTTGGACATGACCGAACCAAATGAGCGCCCAACGCACTTTTCTAGCTTAATACTGACAATTTCATTCAAACCTGCCATATTGTGTATCACTTCGTATCATATTTGGTTGGAAAACTTTACGCTGCACATTTTTTTTCACTTACAGTTTTATCCCCAAAGAGGTGGCAGGCAAATTATTACATAATATACATACATACATATTGTCACGCCTTTATCCCCGAAGGGGTAGGCAGAGGCATACTATACGCCCACATTTCACCGAATGTATTTTTTGTCCCAGATAACAGGTGGTGAGGCCATTGCCGTGTTGAAATGGACAGACGCAGGCTGTGGCGACCTGTTGTTGAATTTTTTCAAGCCACCCATAAGGCCTTTAACTTGACTTAACGACTGCCATGTTACTGGCAACCGGGACCAACGGCTTAAAGTGCCTTCCGAAGCACGGAAACGCTCGCAAATGTAAATGCCACAAAGTGGTCAGCCATCCAAGGACCAGCTTACGTTACGTTAAACTGTTAGTCCCGGTTGCCAGTAACATGGCAGTCGTTCAGTCAAATTGAACCTTATAGGCAGCTTGAAACTATTCAAATAGCCACAACCTTACTGTTCGTATCAACACGTCATTGATGAAATCACCGACTCGACAATGTATAATGCAATCTCTGTTGTTTGTTAAGAAGCGCTAGTGGCCCCGCTGACTCAGTGATCTGTAAACGATCACTGCGATAAGCAACATTCGCTATAGGTGGTCCTTGGATGGGTGACCACTTTGTGGAATTAACATTTGCGAGCGTTTGCCAGTAAAATGGCAGTCGTTAAGCCTAGTTGAAGGCCTTATGGGCGGCTTGAAAATTTCAACAGCAGGTCGCCACAGCCTGCGCCTGTCCATATCAACACGTCAGTGGCCTCACCACCACCTGTTACGTTGGACAAAAAAAGCATACGGTGAAATGTGGGTCTCTGCCTACCCCTTCGGGGATAAAGGCGTGACAATATGTATGTATGTAAGTTTTTTTTATTACAAATTTGTTTAACAATAAAGGAATCTTATCTTATCTGTGAAGGTTTTATGTACCTACGCCCACAACCAAAAGGATAAATTGTATTTTCTTAGAGAGACAAAACAATTCCCTTATCGGTAAGCTATCACTCGACTAACCTGTCACTCTGTTGTCAGTTCAACGAATCCCATGACGTCATGGTGTAGTATTTTACCGAATTTTGTAACCTCCTTAGTAATATGTGACAGTGCGAACGAGGAATTTGTGTGTATCTGGGTAGGGGTAGGTACTTTCTGCTTTCGGTTATTCCAAGGGGACGTAGAGATATCGGTTCTGAAATGTAATAATGCTTTGTGGTTTATCGTGGACTAGCCAATGCCCGCGGATTCATACAGAAAGTCTATTTTAAGGATCATTCTGTAGTTAGAAACAATGTTGAAAAGCAACTAGTATGCTAACTATATTCTAAATTTAAATTTAAAGTTCAAAAATGTTTCAGCGAGCGGAACTCGAACCGCGTCTTCTGGTTTAACGTATCAGACGCTTTACCCCATTACATCATCGAGACCTACTCGAAACTGTCTTAAGGCGAAGTAACGTGTCATCTACCGGCACTTAGCAAAGTTACGCGGTAAGTAATCTTTAAAAAAAAAACAATTATTCTTTAAATTTTGGATATAGCATACACATTGCTTCTTAAAATATATTTAAAGAGCTTGCGCGTTCTCACCAGCCTTTTGTAATTCAACATTTTACCATATTTTTTTTAATATTGTGGGACATTTTTTATACAACGCCATCTAGCCCAAAGTAAGCTAATCTACGTTTGTGGTATGGGAGACAACTGATGAAAAACTTATATCTTTCTAAATAGAATAGAAGCTCTCGTGGCCCCGCGGTCTCAGTGTTCTGTAAACGATCACTGAGTTACGCAACTTTCAATATGGCTGGTCCTCCGATGGGTGACCACTTTGTGGCATTTACATTTGCGAGCGTTTCCGTGCTTCGGAAGGCACGTTAAGCCGTTGGTCTCGGTTGCCAGTAAAATGGCAGTCGTTAAGCCAGGTTGAAGGCCTTATGGGTGGCTTGAAAAAATTCAACAGCAGGTAGCCACAACCTGCGTCTGTCTATTTCAACACGGCAATGGGCTCACCACCTATTACGTGGGACAGGAATCCATACGGTGAAAAGTGGGCATACAATATGCCTCTGCCATTATTTATCTTTCTAAATACATACATATTATAAATAGTAAACACCTAAACTCCGAAACAAACATTTGCGGATCACACAAATATTTGTTCCAACCCAGGAATCGAACCCGGGACAACGCGACAGTCGCATACACTACCACTTACGCCACCGTGGCAGTTATTAGTTTCCTCTATGATCATGGCACTTGCAACAGTGTCGTAATAACGGTAATAATTAATAATATCATTATTTTTATTTATCTATGACGCCTTGTCCCCGAAAGGGTGGCAGAGGCATATTATATGCCCACTTTTCACCATATGTATACCTGTCCCACGTATAAGGTGGAGAACCCAATGCCATGTTGAAATATACAGACGCAGGTTGTGGCTACCTGCTGTTGAAATTTATCAAGCCTAATTTTTTAAGGCATCAACTTGACTCAACGACTGCCATGTTACTGGCAACCGGGACCAACGGCTTAACGTGCCTTCCGAAGCACGGATAATATAATTATCAATTAAAATTAAAATTAGGATTATAGTTATTATTATTCGGTACAATTAATATAATTTTATATTACGCATTAAATCCACCCTCTAACTTCTACCAAAGTATCCGTTTAGTAAACTCATTAATGAAATTTAATTGCCAAAGTTTATTTCTGGGTCAATCTTAAGGAAACTCGAAAACTGGAACTCACAGAGTTGGCCCTAATGAGTTTTCTATTGTAATAAATCCTTTTTGATAAACCTCTTACAGTTTGAGATTTACCGAAACAGTACAGTTGTTCCACAATTTAAGTCTATTTGGAAACTGTGCAATAATTCTTTAAAATACTATATACTATTCTTTAAAATACTATATACTATATAATACTAGGGGCACGCTATGATTGCCGTTTTGACATATTGCGATAGTTATGATATTTTACTTGTTTTACATAAGTACTCTTTTTTCTACCGTAGTATAAATACCCTCTAATGTGGTCGACTATTCACATATTTCTACAAATAAAATGTAATTAAAATTAATACGAAACTTCATGAGTGGACTAACGTCAAAACGGCCATCATACGGTGCCGCTAGTATAGTACCTACTTGATTACCGACAGGGAATTTTCTTTAAGCCTCGGCACCTTAGCATGGAACCCTTATCTCAAGTCGTTCCTCTGCTTTTAATTGCATGTGTAAATTGTGTGTCATTAAGGAACATAAAATGTTTTTTTTTAATACTTAAGGTAGTGGGATTGAATTGAAGAGAGTGCTATACAGCAAAAAGTGAATATGAGCATTCGGTCGAACACGAATCGGGGCTCACATATCTATATTAATATTTAAAACTAAAGAGTTTGTTTGTTTGGTTTGTGTACATGTATGTTTGTTGATATGGCGTAAAGCCTGAATACTGGGCCGCAATTATCATGCCTTCGATACAGTCTCGATTTCGAGATAAATCTTGAATTCGAACTTTATTCGAGTTTTATTGACGTTTAGCTATTCTGCAAATCTCGAACTCGACTTTTCTCGAAGGAAAGCCACTCGAGTTGCTTCGAATGATTGATAGCAGTCGAGACGCAGATTTCGAAGTCGAATCACTGTAATCTTTGTACATTTCTTAAGTAACCGACCCTAAATTAGCATTATATTACATTTTACATTTAATAAATATCAAAATGAGTGATGAATTAATAGTGAAATACGTGCAAAACATATTGCAACTCGCTTCAATTTCACACACACGTCGTCGCCGATGTTTTAGCAATGTGAAAATTCCTGCAATTTGTGATTACAAATAACACAGTCTTCAATAATATAGACAACACACAGTGACAGTGACAGCGACACATTCAGATATTTTTCATTTCACGGGACGGTATAAGCAATTTTTTAAATATACATTAAGTAACATATTATGCAGTTTACAATATTTTTTTTCCTTAAATAGATATAAAATATAAAAAATAAAATACGTAATTATTGTTTATAACATGTAAAATAAGCTTAAAAACTTTTAGAACATTTTGTAAGAGTAGTCTTGTTGTAAGCGTTTTAAAACCGGCTGAAACGTGCCGAACGGAACGCATCGTAATGTGACATGGTTCATAAATGGCAACATTTCACACAATAATCTCGAACTTTAGTTCGAATAGTGGTGAGAATAAGACATTAGAAAAAAACATCTCGATTTACGAGATTTTATGGTCGAAAAAGGATTCGAAGAGTGAACTCGAATTAGAGATTATTTCAAAGAAAACGAGAATTGCCTCCGTTCGAGTTAAAAAAAAATTGTTGGATAGCTGATTTATCGAGGAAGGCTATATAAATAGTTGGCTGTAAATGCGTACCGAAAAATAAATAAAGCCAATTAACATACTAAAAATGATAAGGATTAATAATGAATTTGTGTAAATAGCCTTCAAATTACCGCTCTATAATTATAGAGCTAATAAAATAATTGCTGTTTTTTTTAAGTATTAAAATGGATATAGTATGTCATCCTTAAGAGATAGACATATACCGTCGCGGACTTTTTTGTAGACCTATATTAGATACACAATTCCACCATACATTATTTTGTTATATCTCAAAGAGTTTAGGCAGCGTTTTCGTTAAAAGCCAGACGGACAGACAGCCCAGACAGCTCATTTTTTCCGACGCCCACTACATATATCGTTATAATTTAGTTAATGAATACAAAAATTTAACAAGTTATTCATAAATATCAATCACTCTAACTATTTAAAAAACCTGCATTGGAATTCGTTGCATAGTTTTAAAGATCTACATAGGGACAGACAGCGAAAAACGACTTTGTTTTATAATATGTAGTGATGATGATGATAAGGATCTAAACTCGTGGGCCACTGTCAATAACGTTTAAGACCTTAAAAGTGGCCCACAATATCGAATTTCGCGCGAATGACCGCATTTGAGGAGCTAAATATAAAAATATATAGGTATCCAGGATTCAATCCTTATAATCAAATATCTGTCTGTCTGTCATTCCCTCTTTACCTCACTCCATGTACACGTGACCAGTTTATCCTTTTTATTTCAATCTCCCGAATGGATTGTTTCGACATTTACGAGTTGGATGAACGGCCAACAGTTAAGACGTTTTAGGCGTTCCAATGAATTTTGATTTTGTTTTTTAGTATCAACGAAAATCCACATAAAAAGAATGATGAAGAAAATTCTTGACAAATTCTTTGATAATTTCAATATATTACAGGCTTTGAAATTCATTTTCAAAATAATAATGTCGTTATTCATGTAGGACAAGTACCTAACACTTATGTACGTCAAGATTATAGCTTCTACTTTACTGCCAGATTCGCAAGGCAATAAGGTAGAGTCTGAGAAAGAACCAAGTAATAAAATGAAAATGTTATAAATAGTAAAAGGGGAAGACCCAAGAAGTGCTGGCTTGACGTCGTAAGGGATAACATGCGCGCCAATGGTCTCACTACAGGGGATGCCGACGACCGTGCGAAGTGGAGGAGAAAAAGTAGGAAAGCGGAGCGTTTTTACTACTCGGGACTCCACGCGAAACAATTTTGTACTTACATTCACCGACGTTTCGAGCGCGTTGCAGCGCCCGTGGTCGCGGCTGGACTAGTCCCGAGTAGTATATAAAATATGAGTATAAACCGCGAAAGTTTAAAAATAACATTTACATCCAATTAATCCCGTCGTTTTTACTTTTACAATAATGTATGAAATTCTGGCCGATTTGTTGACATTTATGATTACTGCCCCACTCTCCGAGTAGTAGCGTGATAATATATAGCCTTAGCCTTAGCCTTCCTCGATAAATGGGCTATCCAACACAAAAAAGATTTTTTTTAACTCGAACTGGTAGTTCCTGAGATTAGCGCGTTGAACCATAACAAACATACAAACAAATAAACAAACTCTTCAGCTTTATATATTAGTATAGATATAATGTATGTGTGAGCTGAGGGACCATGCTCTTTTGTCCCAAATACTACAGCCCTTAAAGTGTGGTCTCTCAGTTCTCACAGCCCATCAGCCAGATCTAGAAAAGTATCTGCAAGATTAAGGTATTGTGACTACAGACATTTATAGAATTTGTAAAAGATATTTATAGAGTAAATGACCAAAAACATTAAAGATAACATATATATAGCGACTTAACTGCGGTCACACCACACAAGAAAGAAAAATTGTGAATATTATCCAATCAAATTTATAAAATGTTTCCTTTTCTACAAAAAGTTTTAGTAAATCTCTTAAACCATTTTGTAAAAACAAATGGAGAATATCTATCGACGCAATTCGATGATAGCGATTGTAAAAACTGGTCCATCAATCCACACATCCTACACTGCACATGTGCTAACTGCTTGATGAGAGAAATATCAATAAATCTAGTATACTTAACTTTTAATAAAAACTACTAAATCATAGGTATCAGAAAATGTAGATTTATTATCTCTTAGCTGAGAAAATATTATTTCTTTTATCCTACGAAAATAGATGGAATAAGGTGACCACACAATGAAACAAAATGGACCGTACTGACGTACGCACTATTTGTTATCATTGATGTTTTTTTGTCGGTTATTGTATAAATATCTTTTATAAGTGTTCTACTACATGTCTGTAGTCACAATACCTTAATATTGCAGATACTTTCCTAGATCTGGCTGATGGGCTGTGAGAATTGAGGGACCACACTTTAAGGTCTGTAGTTTTTGCTATATTTCTTTACAAATTCCCAGATTGGTTCTACATTTTTTTAAGACTGCTACTAAAACATACTATTTCAGTTTTGCGACAAAGGAGCATGGTCCCTCAGTTCACACATACATTAGATATAGAAGTATAGATAAGTACCTTTTATATATTATACGTATATTAGAATAGGCGGTGTGATATGGCACAATGTGACTACCTCATTTCACGCCTCGAATAGCCCAGTGTCTCTGTAAATGAAACAACAATTTGCCGTGAGTAACAATTTTATTTGGTCGTATGACACGAGTTATATTACGGGAAAGGGCGCCGCTCTGGCATTACAGGGATCACCTTAGACATCTCCGACATAGTATAATGTGTTGAGACGTGAAAAGAAAATCGGAACTCATTCTTTGTAGAACAATTTTGTTAATTTTTGACATGAAGCGCTTGTTGCCCCGCTAACTACTACTTATGTTCTGTAAACGATCACTGCGTTATGCAAATTTCGCTGAGGCTATTCACGGTTGGGTGTTCACTTTGTGGCATTAACATTTGCGAGCGTTTCCGTGCTTCGGATGGTACGTTAAGCCGTAAGTCCCGGTTCCCAATAGCATGGCAGTCGCTAAGCCAAGTTGAAAGTCTTATGACTAAATTTCAACAGCAGATCGCCACAACCTGCGCCTGTCCATTTCAACACCAGTATGCCTCTGCCTACATCTAAAGGGGATATAAGCGTGACAATATGTATGTTGACATGAAGTGCGAGCTTACGACGTCACATCAACAGTTACTAGCAACCCGGCCTCGCTTTGCACTAAGTAGTTCAATGTGGATACTAACATGCATGTATTACCTATACAATATTATGTAAACACATAATTTTTTACTTTTTTTTAATTGTAAGTTCTTTATCGTTGTTGAGAGAAATTTTATAGCTGTATAAAATAATAGATATATAAAATAATAGAAGCGCTCGTGGCCCCGCGGTCTCAGTTTTCGGTAAACGATCACTGAGGTACGCAACTTTCACTATGGCTGGTCGTCGGATGGGTGACCACTTTGTGGCATTTACATTTACGAGCGTTTCCGTGCTTCGGAAGGCACGTTAAGCCGTTGGTCCCGGTTGCCAGTTAAATGGCAGTCGTTAAGCCCGGTTGAAGGCCTTATAGGCGGCTTAAAAAATTTCAACAGCAGGTAGCCACCTACCTGCTGTTGAAATTTTTTTGCTGTTGAAACCTGCGTCTGTCTATTTCAACACGGCAATGGGCTCACCAACTATTACGTGGGACAGGAATCCACACGGTGAAAAGTGGGCATATAATATGCCTCTGCCACCCCTTCGGGGATAAGGCGTGATGGATATTTATTATTTATTTTTAAAATAATAATCGTCATGTTTTTCTGTTACGCGCCATGTTGTTTTGAAGTGAAACTTCTTTATCGATGTATGAGAAATTTTAAAAAAATGTTGTAAAGAAGTTTCACTTCTTAGTTATGTACCTACTCTGGTATACACACATAACTTTTTGCTTTGTTCCCACCTGTATTGAGTAGTTTTGCTAGCAGAATTACCATTAGACGTAAGTCAGCCTACCTTGCTACTTTCTAACGAATAGGGGTACGTACCTGGGTGGTAGTACAGCAGTTATCACCGAAACCAACCTCAGTAGATATAATCACTGCGTACGACACCAGAGTTCTACCTAACCTTAGGATGATGCAGAGAAGAGATTGGTCTTACTGTAGGTACCACGCAGGCCAGCAGGGGTACTAGGCTTTGTTTCCAGTTTTCCTATTCTTCGTCATGATCTCGTCTGTTAGTCAGCGTGTACACCGTTTGCAGGTAAGGCTGGGCTTAGAGGATCTCTAGATAAAGCCCCAGTCTCGCAGATAAATTTGAGGATAAATTACATATAGTAACTGGTGCAAATATGACATATATTACATATGTCTAGAGACAATCCCTTCTGCAGAGCATGTTTGGAGAAGACGGAACGAAGAGGCACATTCCTCTGGAACGCAGTAGATTAGCGGTTTGTTGGGTATTAACTCATTACCACACCGAATTCCTAAATTTGTTTCACGATTGTTTCAAGAGTACTACAATAACATACTACTTATTTGACTTTGCAAAATATGAGGATTGTCCCTCGTTTTACACATACATTTTTGTCCGCCTGTTATGCTCCCAATGTCTGTTGGGAACATAGAAATTGTAAAAACAGGAAGAGTACCACACATACACATACTTATACCTACAATAATATTGTCATGTTTGCCATGTCATGGACAGGCGTAGTCTGTGGCGACGTGCTATTGAAATTTTTCCAGCCGCCCATGAGGCATTCAGCTGGCCTTAACGACTACCATTTTACTGACAACCGGGACCAACGGTATAAATACAACGGTATAAGTATGCCATGATACCTAATACTTATGGTAAAGCGAATCAAGAATCGTACTTGATTGTTGAGTTGTATGTAGCCGTGACATACAAATGTTCCCGCATGGCAATTCTCCTGTTTTACGATCCTGTTTTAACCATAGTTGGAAACATCATCATGGGTCTGCAAGACTTACGAGGAGGACTGGCATGCTAGAATAATTCTCACGTAAAAGGACTCTATTTTGACGTTGAAGTAAGTACACAACTAACCAGCCCGAGCACACAAGAAGTGTCTAGGTACCTACATTGTTTACTGAAAACAATAAAGCGGTCTCTACCGACACTCCAGTTAATAACGAGATCAAACTTCATTTCAAGACTGCTACTAGACTTCAAACAAAGAATTTCGTCACGTGTTTCTCTCTCAGCAACGTCCGCCAAGTTTGGAAACTACAGTCCGGTGACAGCTCATTTTGATACGAACTTACAAGGGTTGGCGATTTATGAATTTCTTACATCACGACTTGCATTTATCTTTATATGCTTTATATGCATTTACCTATATAAATCTGAAGTGTATGTTTGTATGGTTGAAAGAGATTAGCTTTCAGGAACTGCTGGTTCGAATTAAAAATCAAAATTTGGTAGGTACTTTTAAATCATAAATTCTTGTGTTGGATAGCCCATTTCTCGAGGAAGGCTATACTATAGGCTATATATCACGCTAATACCCAGGAGAGTGGAGCAGTAATGTCAACAAATTGGGCAAATCGCATACATTGAAAAAGCAATAAACGACGACACTTATTGAGTGCGACGACGGGGTTTGATGTATGTGACAGGCGAAGCCGCGGCGGTCAGCTGATTTTTGATATACGCGAAAAGCATCATCCAAACGCTAGTTCCGATTGCATCTGCAGTTTTGACTCGGAGTACGAGGTCAGCTGTCCAATTATTTGCGATCCGTTATGCAAGGTCATAGCAGTCATTTTATTTTATTTTTTAAATATTGTGGGACTCTGCTCTCCAAGGAAGTGCCGTGATGATATATAGTCTATAGCCTTCCTCGATAAATGGGCTATCCAACACCAAAAGATTTTTTCAAATCCGATTATTAATTCCTGAGATTAGAGCGTTCAATCAAACTGACAAATAAACTTCAGCTTTATAAGTATACTAGTTGACGCCTGCGTGATAAAGTTTTCCTGTTCCCGTTTCTCACAGGTACATGTTCCCGGGATAAAAAGTAGCCTATGTGTTATTCTGATATGTAAACTGTAATATTGTAAAGTTTCATTAAAATCCATTCAGTAGTTTCGCGTGAAAGAGTAACAAACATTATTACAAACTTTCCTGTTTATAATATAATATTAGTTTAGTATAATATAACATATTATTATTATATATATTATAATATATTATTATTATAATTAGTATTTACTGCTGAGATGATCAAGTACGGTGGGTCGCGTGTCTGGGACACACTTTGTCTGTTATGCAACTTGTGCTGGCGGACGGGTGAGGTCCCAGATGACTGGCGAGTAGCAGTTGTAGTACCTCTTTACAAAGGGAAAGGCTCGCGCCTAAACTGCTCCAGCTACAGGGCGATCAGCTTGGTCAGCTTAGCTAGTAAGGTGTATGCAAAGGTTATAACGGCACGAATGCAAGAAAAGTCTGAAAGGTATTTATGGGAGGCTCAATGCGGATTCCGACGTGGAAGAGGTTGCATGGATCAAGTGTTTTCTCTCCGCATGATCGCGGAAAAGTTTCTGGCTCTTAGCCAGAAGGTTTTCTGCGCTTTTGTGGATCTAGAGAAAGCATTTGATAACGTTGTGAGAGAAACGCTGTGGGACTTGCTGCCAGGATATGGTGTGGACGGCTAGCTACTGCGGGCAATACAGTCGCTTTATAGGGACTGTAAGGCTTGCGTGCGAGTAGGGGGGGATGTGTCACCTCTTTTTGATGTCTGTACAGGCGTCAAACAGGGATGTGTCATGTCCGCCTGGCTGTTCATAGTGTATCTGGACAGTTGCCTGCAGAAGTTGAAAGATTTTAATATGGGTATGAATTTGGGTGACTTTACAGTAAACTGTCTGCTGTACGCTGATGATGCGGTGCTCATGGCCTCATCAGAAGCCGACCTACAGGCATTAGTCACTAATATGAAAGAGGGGTGTGAAAGTAAGGGTCTCCGCATGAATGCAAGTAAAACTAAGGTTCTAGTATTTGAAAGAGGTGACGTAAGAACTAAATGCGAGATTAGGGTAAACCAGGAACGTCTAGAGCAAGTGAATGAAATTGTGTATTTAGGAAGTATGTTTAGCGCGGATGGAAGATGTGATTCGGATGTAGAACGGCGAGTAGTTGCCGGAAACAAAGTTAACGGTGCTTTGTCCCAGTTAGTAAAGCGACAAAGCATCGTAAAAGAAGCACGAATGGCGATTCATAACGCAGTGCTAGTGCCAACTTTGCTTTACGGTAGTGAAACCTGGGTATGTCAGCAGATGCATGAAAGTAAATTGAATGCTGTGGAGATGCGATCACTTCGAAAATTGTGCGGCGTTACCTTGGCCGACCGAATACGTAACGAAGTGATACGCAGTATGGCAGGTTTGAATGAAAGTGTCAGCGTTAAGCTGGAAAAGGGCGTGCTCCGTTGGTTTGGACACGTCCAACGAATGAGTGAGGAACGATTGACGAAGAATATATATTGTTCAAAAGTAGAGGGTAGAAGGAGTCAGGGAAGGCCGAGACTTACGTATGAAGACCACGTGAGCAGATTGCTCAAAAACGGAAAGGTCAAAAGTACTCGGATACCCAGACGGGCGTGTATGAAGCGATTGATGAATCTCGAAGAAGCGAAAGAAGTATGCATGGATCGCGAAGCCTGGCGATCTGTCCTCTCTGACTACCCCGTCAGGGATACAGCGTGAAGATAGTTAGTTAGTTAGTTAGTTAGTATTTATAATATAATATTAGTGCGATTAGAATAGATTCTAAGGAAGTGAGATTTCTTTGGAGCTGACCATAAAACACCGTAAGCAACCGTACTTAGTGTAAAAAGCTTATACTTTGTTAATAAGCTGGTATGCGGATGGTTGGGAAATTAAAGAACGATTTACAGAACACCGAAAAGGCAAAAATTATGACTAAGAATACTTAGAGCATTTTGTAGGTTTTAAGAGCAATGAAACAACAGACATATTGCTCTGATGTTCTGGCAGCGCTTATAATACTTACTAATCACCCCGAAGGAGTTGCAGAGGCATACTATGCACCTTCATTTCACCTCAAGCATTTTAATGCTTACGACTGCCATTTTTCTGGCAACCGGGACCAACGGTTTAACGTGCCTTCGTCGGTCACCCTTCTGACGACCAGCTATAGCCAAAGTTGCTTGACGCAGTAATCGTTTACACTAAGTCAGCGGTTCAATTCACTCAGTAGTAATAAGTGTTAAAATAGATGATTTGTTAAATTTCACTTCTAGTTTTCCTATTCTAAATATATTTAAAAAAGTTCTTGTTTCTCTTCTGCAAACCTGCGTACTTCAAGTGGAGCATGAACATGAATATCTTTTAAAATAGCTACTTTTACGTGTGTAAAATTTCTACAGATGTTATGCCGGACTCAAACAGACTAATATTCACGATTCCTACCTATCTGTTTAATCCTCGTAAGGGTTCCTGGCAGACTTTGGCTACCATCGCGGCTTCGCGTAATGGTTCGAACGATCACGCTTCTTTGAAGGATGGTTCAGGTGTTGGCGTCGGTACGTAGGTACTTATGTCACACCGTCGTCTTGGGCCTGCTTATTATGTAATGAAAGCGAGTAGCCCCTATGTCTCTCCCACCACCAAAATGTTGAATTCAAAAATGATTAATTTGTAACATATTGAATTTTAGAACCCACGCTGTAACGCTGTTGACGTTCAACGAAAAATCTGGGACTTCTTTCTTATTTCTGAAGTCAGTGAGGTCGAAATCGCTGATACTGGTCTTGAAATCAAGTATCAAGAACATCAAGAGGTTTTTTTTTTCATAATGATTATGGCATGGCTACTTCGGCGTTTGTGCCATAAAACAAGTGTTAAATGCTTAAATATACGAAGCAAAAATAAAAACTTGAGTGTGTGTTTAGGACCGCATAGCAGAAGCGATAACTTCATTGGCAATCGCAATCAATTAATACATATGAATTGAAATATACTAATCACAGCGACACAACAGCGAAGAGCAGCTGACTGTATCTTTCTCGCTCGGGTACACTCGGCGTTCCCGAGTTCACCCGATCGAGCCTTTCACCTCAGAGCGTGACGGATCAGCTTAACTTACTACCTACGGAAATATCTGTGTGCGGTGCGCCAACAGAAGTTTTCATTTCAACAAACATGTCAATCGCACCATAAAAATTACAATCGAATTTTCTCGATAAAATAACTTTTTACAACTTCAACATTATTCAAATTTAACATTTCATGAATTCATTCAACCTTGTGCAAATTCAACAGTGTAATTCAGAAGCATATCCACTTACTGTTAAAAGGGGAGTGAACCATTTAAATACGGGTTACTTAGTGGAGATCGTTTTTGACATGACAACGTCTTATAATTCGATAGAGCCGGCTGCACGCACGAAAAAACATGACTCATGCGGCGTTACCTCGCTCTGAGGCGTTCCATGTAAGGCTTGAAGTGCAAGCGAGAGCGCGGAACGAGCGACAAAGAAGCACAATCGGCCTTTGCGTTCGGCAGCGTTCGACATCCGTCTCTCTCCTACTTGAGTGAGCGATGCGTCTGCGTAGACAGCTGCTATACTATAGTACATTTACATGTTTTGATCGAGTATCAAGTGCAGTGAAAACTGAATGTTGTGTCAATTGTTTTTAGCAACGATAATTACAGCGATAAAGAGGTAAAATGATTCTTTCGATATTGATTAGGTATATATTTAGTGATATATTGTCGAATATTCGTGCTTTCATCATTAAATCATTAAATCGTTGTCACGTTCATATATCGTCAGTAAACCGACTTTACAGACAACCAATTTTTTTTTTCGTATAGCCGAGAAACGCAGTGGAAGATGGCTCACAATCGTTGAATTACTCCGGGGGTGATGAACCTGTCAGAGGCTATATATGAATCTAAACTGTCATGGTCATAAACATTACTAAAATATTGATTGTCGGGATATTTACCATGTCTATTTTCAATTGTGTAAAAACAAAAAGCAAACCGTACCAAACATGCGTGTTGATACAGTGAGTATTGTGTGTCGCGATCGAGTTCGAGTAAACAGTGGTAGTGGTGTCGTTCCGTGTAAACGAACTAGAAGGAGGGTAGAACGATATATGTGCTAGTGACAACATTTCAACCGCAGTGTCTCCAGTTACTCCGTGATCATGGCGCTTGCAACAGTGCCGAAATATCGGATACTCGCGTATGAAAATAGACTTGGTAAATATCCCGACAATCAATATTTTAGTACCTGTCTAGAGGCTAATTGGCGTACTGCTAACGCAGGGAACCTAAGCCCCCTGTCCCCGCAACTGGGTAGTGTATGAAATTTCCAAAAACATTCCATCACGTACAAAATGTAAAGAAAAAAATAAAACTACTTACACTGTCTATACGACTAGGTATGTTTATTGTATCTAAAATGTATGGTTACACATATATTAAAAGCACATCTATTTTCTAAACGTTTTATTCTATACTAACTTACGTTTTATATTTAAATTAGTTAAAAATTATAAAATCCTAATTAGCTAACCTAACTTAAACATTATTTTAAAGGAACTTTCTACATAAAATAATACTAATGAGATATTCATAAATTAAAACTAATTATTACATTGCAGCTACACGCTCAGCCGATAATAAAATATTTAAAATAAAAAACAAACTGTTATTTCTTTTATTTACACAAATAACGTAACAATATAACAGATACACAGAGTCACGTATAAAATAATTACACACAAAGAGTATACAATAGTCATACTAGGGTTAACAACATGCAACGTTTGGTTAACAAGATGTAACACTAGAATACACAACATCTAACACAGGGGAACACAACATTAATTACAAAGTTTTTCACCAGGGTATATTCTCACAAAAGGATCACAACATGTATCATATAGTCACAACATGTAACACATATAGTACACAACATGTAACACACGGTACCACTACGTTAACACAATATACACTACACAGACCACGTGGGCCGATAAAATAAACACAAAGATACACATTATAACACATATATATGTTACATCACATGTCACATTAAATGTTAAATATTATTAGCGTCTTATGTTCTTCGGAAATCCATGAAGGCAGAAATAATTTGTCTCCGGCAAAAAAAAAAAACCAAAGACTGCTAACCAGATTGTAAGTCAATGGGTAGCCGGTGAGAGCTTCGCAGTAGCAGAACCAGACTAAGCCAAGAACTTAATATATTTAGTCTGGTTCTGCTGCAACAGAATCCAGGCTATACAACAAATAGGAAACTTGTAGTAATACGACTACGTCTTTCTCTGCGAGCTTATACCAAAGACATTGTCTATCACTGAAGATTAATACACTCGTCGCGCGATTCCGTACCTTTGATATAATATCGCGGCACTATTTGAAAATCTTGTCCCTTTTACTACCGATAGTAATACGGGTAACAAACTTTGCCTATGTTATGATGATTACGACTAGCCGTCCAGTAAACTTTGCCCGTGTTACGATTAACCCTCCAATAAACTTTGCCCGTGTTACGACTAGCCGTCCAGTAAACTTTGCCCGTGTTACTATTAACCCTCCAGTATACTTTGCCCGTGTTACTATTAACCCTCCAATAAACATTGGTCATGTTACGCCCTACCATCCAACGACCTTTGCTCGTGTTACGACTGACCGTTTTATAAGTTTATTAGACGGTCAGTAGTAATATGAGCAAAGTTAATTTCAAGAAGACAAAAACACTTTTCCCTTTTTCTAACCTTACCTACAACAACATTTTTAATTAATCTAGTCCATTTTAGATACGTATGTACATTAAGTACTCATTTTAATACTATGTAAGACATTTTTACTTACAAAATTTATATCTAATCTATTAATTAGGTATAAGCTTATAAATTTTAATACACTTAAGAGAAATATAACAATTCAACTTATCATATAAGTTAAAAATAACCTTAAGTAATAATAATTTATCATTTTACATACATACATACATAATTATACTTTTATTATTTTTCATTATACTTAAATAATTATTATTTTGTCTAAATCCCATGCATTACCTGCTATAAGAATATAAGAAATGGGACTATTACATATACATACATATTATCACGACTTTATTCCCGAAGGGGAAGGCATACTATACGCCCACATTTCACCGTATGTATTTTTTGTCCCACGTAACAGGTGTTGAGCCCATTGCCGTGGGACTATTAAAAGTCACGGTCTTCACTAAAAAGTTGCAGTAGAAAATTATCATTTCCTCAATAGTGGTCTTATGAGAACAATTCGTCAAACTTTATGGATTTAAATTCGGATATTTTTCTCGGCAACTTATAATATTTTTTCTGTTATTAAATATACTCGTAGCTTTGTCAACATTTTTATTCAACAATAACCCATAATTTATGTATCTTGGAAATAATGGAATATTTATGAACACCATTTTTGAAAGGGTAGTGGCAATATTTTTCTATTTGGCATTGGCCATTACAGCTGAAAATATAAAAATTATGTTTTTTCTATATCAATCTTAACTATATATCTATAGGGTAGACAGATTTGTATTTATTAATAGTCTTAAAGCTAATATGTATACATTGTTTGAAGTCATGTTACCCTGAAGCTTAGAAATGTAAACTATTTGTAATATAAATACTAATTTTAGACTTATCTTTATTATTAATTTAGATAATAACATAAATCTATAAAATAATATTAATAATTTAAAAATTAAAACACTTTAAAATAATGGTATTTTCCAATAAAATACAAACCAGAGTAACAATGGAACGATTCTCATTCATATAATTTAGAGTTGCCATACTAATAATTTTGCATTGCATTATCGGTAGAAATAGGTAGAAATATTATTTAGCTATGGCAGGTTTTTAGCATTTACATTATATTGAAGTAAAACTTCTTTACGCACGCTTGACTTGGGAAGTAGTTGGAGAATGTGTGACAGGAGCGTTACGAAAAGTGTGATCGGACGTGGCGGACGGAAGTTGGGAGGGAGATATAAGTTAGTGAAGATAAATTTCGTATATTAACGTAGGAGCAAGAGAGGTACACACTTCGTATCTCTCTTTCGCTTATAACCAATTACTTTTCGTAACACACTGTGGGAGCAAGAGAGAGCAGTACGCGAGCACATTTATTTTCTCTCTTCCTCTCATAGTCAGAAATATAAATTTGGCTCTGAAGAATTAGGAAAAAACTATCATACGTTGCCACTTATTTTAGCAGATTTAAATGTTATTTCATATATATAGATGGAGTAAAAGAAGTTTTACTGCAGTAGTGTAAAGCACGCGTTTTTTTTTTGTAAGAATGTTTGACTCGCATCCCAAATGAAGGAGAAGGGGGGGGCTGCGAGCAGTACAACACAGGTAAAAGTATATTTGTAACGTAAAAAGCTGGCAATATGACCGCGCCGCCAGTACCAACCAAGCCTCACGCGACGTGGTTTGAATGCGAAGCCTGCTATGGTTCTCACAAATCATGTTATAAACTAAATAAAGGCGGTGGCGATGTGGGCTGAGGCGAACAGGGATGGTCGACTAGCGATCCACACATTAGTGGAGTACTCAGTGTGGGTGCGGTAGCAGCAAGACCTCGATGAATCTAGATGTAAAAAATCTCTCATTGGAGACAATGGTACGATCCATGGTCTCTCTCTTGTTCAGCGGGAACAATTAGGACGGCACCGCGTCTTTCTGAGAGCAAGTCATGCTCGCAAAAGACTAATCAAGTTCGCTAATATGCTTGGCGGTAAAAGGACAAACAGAAACCTCATCGCGAATTCAGTTCTTTGAGATATTAATAAGATCTTAGAGGTATCGGAGGTCTGAATATATACCTGTGGTAGAACATGAATTTGCAATACTAGTACGTTTTCTATATAATGGTGCTGTATCGCTCACACGACTTCAGTAGGATTACATTTGTACCGCACTCCAAATGCGAAATTGCTGCTTGGATGCAATTTCCATCCAGTTCATGGTAAAAAATACAAGCAGAAAGAAACATGCACGACAACTCATAGAGATGTATATTGCCGAATGGGATTTTTTATTTATCAAGGGTCGTCCGTCTGATTATGCCTATCCTAAACTGCATTCACTGTACCATACAGTTAGACTGTTAGAAATTACTTGAGTACTATTTTGATCATACAATAAGGACCAAATCGAAGACGAGATGTAAAAGCTGACTTGGACCGTGTTAATGGTAGAAATATAGTAAACTACATAAGTCTTAATCGCTCAGTTAATTATTCAACTAGAAGAGCAGTTTTCTTTCTCAAGAATTCCTGGCAACTTCAAACTAGTTTCGAGTTTAAAAAGTGATGTTTCTCAATACTCAATCGACGCTTGAGAGTAGATTTTATAAGGCAAAATCTAGCCTCAAGCGTTGATTGAGTATTGAGAAACGTTCTGGAATACGGACCTAAGTGCATGAATAGTAGCCGCTTGCTTGCTTGTAACTATAGTGGCTTACGAAGCTGTTCAATGTACAAACGTGAACGTAACTGTATTTACCCAAACGGTAAATAATTGCGAAGACAGGGAGTATCACAAATTATCGTATTGGCAAGCGGATTAGTGATTGAAGCCATCGGTTAATACATTCGCAATTTAATCGTTGCCTTAGCCGACTGCAGACGGTTAAAGCAATACTTACCAGGCTTACACGATGGAAACAACTATTCTGTATCCTTCTACATTAAATCCGTTAAAGTTTTCTGATAAAACAGTTAAGGAATATTGTTATTCATAGTGACATAATTATAAGAAAAACAAAATAATAACTGAAGCACGACACACTTTATTTGCATTAGTGGGCGGTCACACTGAATTATATTATAGCGCAGACAATGGAGAACACAAAATGGTCAAAATATTACTGTCAAATACAGCTAAAATTGGAGCGTAGCTCATGTACATTTTACAGTTATAACGACGTGATATTTAAGACCTTTTTGAATATCCAAGATTAGGCGCGCCCATTATGACGTCACAACCTCGCACAGACCGCTACAAGGCGCGGCGCAGCGTTCGGGTGCGAACGAGAGCGCGATGGTCGAATGTATCTAAATCTCTTTGAACGTAAATTGTCATATAAAGTAAAAAACGTTTGTCAGACACATTTAGTCGGTCACATCGGTCGGTCAGTCGGTCACACCTTAATCCCTGAAGAGATGCAAAACGCACACAATTCACAGTGCAGTTTTTTTCGTCCAACAATTGGTGTTAAAAATTGATTAGCGTAGGTTGTAGCGAACTGTTGAAATTTTAAGCCGCCCATAAGGCCTTAACGACGGCCATGTTACTGGATACCGGGACCAGCGGCTTAACGTGCCTTCCGAAGCACGGAAACGCTCGGAAATGTATATGCCACAAAGCGGTCACACATCAGAGATATTAGCTTTTTCTAAATCGGTTGTCCACATTGTCCACATGCAACCTTACTTCCATTGCCGGCTTAGTACAGGATTTCAGGGACTCGCAGAATAGATTAGGTTGGCTAGAACGAACTTATCTTTAGACTAGCTGAACTGCACTATTCTACTTTACTTATTTTGTTATATCTCAAAGGGTTTTGGCAATGTTTTCGTTGAAATCTCCCAGACACTTTTTTTTTCGACATCCCCAGCAAATATCATTATAATTTAGTCCATGTATACAAAAACCCCAACAAATTATACGTAAACCTTCCTTATGAATCACTCTATTTATTTAAAATATCTAGATCGAACTTCGTCGCATAGTCATAGGCACAGACTTTGTTTTATAATATGTAGTGATTTTGACTTTTAATGTTACTAACGTTTTTTTAATAATATAAATTTATTGATAAGAAAACTGGTTGACTGACTCATCAATGCCCAGGCAAAACAACTGAAGTAGTTGACTTTTGTGACATAGAGATTAATAATGTAAAATAGGCGATGAAAGTTTGTGTGTAATTATGTAAATACTGTTTAAAAACGGGAATTACAATGTCACGGGAGACACCGGGGATCACAGCTAGTAATTAATAAATTACCATTCCACACTTCAAAATAGTTTCAAAACGTAATTTAACGGAAAATTATAATGTATACGCTACAGGACAAAGGGGTAAGGGTGCAACATAAAGGAAACCTTCTGGCCAAGGGCACGAGTGAATATAGCCTGGGGGCGAAATGAAAGGGATTGTAAACTTACGCGGAAATAATTACCTAGTTATAAGAATATTTATCTTCAGTAATTTAATATAACAGTGACAGGGAACTGTACCGAAGCAAGTTGAATTTCTTCACTGTTTTCTTAGCTCAGTGACCTTAAAAAAACCCCTATCCATTATCAAAATTGCAATCATTTCACCACCCAAAAATATACTTAACTGGTAGAATGTGGTCGTTTAGAATACCCCATGCCTAAACACTTGTTTCATTATACATTTAGTGATATGTAAGGGGCCTCACTAAGACCTCTGGGGCCCCAGCGACCTTACCTGAAAGCGGTGTAAGTGCTCACTAACGAATGAGGTAACGATGTAGGGGTTGGGCGATCTCTCTTAGCAATGCCAAAAACCAAAAATCAAACAACTTCTGTTCCTAGCAACCAGATAAAAGTGACCCCTGACTACAAATCCAGGTTGGCTTGGAAGAAACTGAGAATACACTAAGAATAGAAGGCTTGTTTCAACATTACTTATATGTAGGACAGGACCCGTAATATATTATTACCGTGGTGTTTCCCAATTTCTATGGCATTTACACCTAGTTGCTTTCCAGGTCTCCCGCTTAGCAAAGGAGGAAAGAGGCATAACGTTCTTTTTCCAACTTACTCAAATTATCTTCTGATTAATTTCGTTTCGGGTTTTTCTAACTAAGTGCGAGATGTGAGATTTGGGTAAATCAGGAATGTCTAGAGCAAGTGAATGAAATTGCGTATTTAGGGAGTATGTTTAGCGCGGATGGAAGATGTGATTCGGATGTAGAACGTCGAGTAACTGCAGGAAACAAAGTTAACGATGCTTTGTCCCAATTAGTAAAGCGGCAAAGCATCGTAAAAGAAGCACGACTCGCGATTCATAACGCAGTGCTAGTGCCAACGTTTGCTTTTTGGCAGCGAAACCTGGGTATGTCAGAAGATGCATAAAAGTAAGCTGAATGCTGTGGAGATGCGATCACTTCGAAAATTGTGCGGCGTAACCTTGGCCGACCGAAAATGCAACGAAGTGATACGCAATATGGCAGGTTTGAGTGAAAGTGTCAGCGTTAAGCTGGAAAAGGGCGTGCTCCGTTAGTTTGGACACATTCAACGAATGAGTGAGGAACGATTGACGAAGAATATATATTGTGCGAAAGTAGAGGGCAGAAGGAGTCAAGGTAGACCGAGACTTACATATGAAGACCACGTGAGCGGATTGCTCAAGAACGGAAGAGTCAAAAGTACTCGGATACCCAGACGTGCATATATGAAGCGATTAATGAATCTACAGGAAGCGAAAGAAGTATGCATGGATCCCGATGCCTGGCGATCTGTCCTCTTTGACTACCCCGTCAGGGATACAGCGTGAAGATAGTTAAGTTAAGTTTTAACTTCTCCTGGGACTTCACCGAGATCGAGCTCGGTGTAACATTTCTGGTCTTAGTCATTGCTGTAGATCCTGGTTTACAGGAGTCACAGTAATAGGAATGCGGGTGGGATAAGTCCCAAAAAAAATTACTTATGTCTTTCTTCGATTTCAGCTAAACTGGTTTTGAGGCAATTTATACGCCCACTTTTCAGAGCCCATTGCCGTGTTAAAACAGACGCAGGTAGTGGCTACATGTTGTTGAAATTTTTCATGTCGCCCATGAGGCCTTCAACTTGGCTTTACGAACATGTTACTGGCAATCGGGACCAGCGGCTTAACTGGCCTTGCGAAGCACGGAAACGCTCTCAAATGTAAATGCTACAAAGTGGTCACCCAGCCATAGCGAAAGTTGCTTGGTGTTCGTTTACAGAACACTGAGTCAGCAGGGCCAAGAGGACTTAAAAGATAATATAAAAGGATACGATAACACCTTTCTGCTTGCGACGGATGACCGAAACTAGCCACCGCGCAACCAGGTGTAGTGAACTTCAGAGACATCAATTGACCAAACTGGGACAACTTCTCGGAAAAGAACGGGAACGTCGTAGACGCCGGCAACTGGAACACAAAACATTTTTTTTTGTAATCATTTTATGGCCTGATTAGTAAGACCTTTTAGCCATATCTTATGTATTTCATGTTTCTTTTACCTTATTACCTAAACGTCTTCGTATTCTAGTTCTTAGTCAAATTTAGTCTAAAGTCTAGGTCGGTCTTACCCCAGTATAGTAGTGGTTGCTATACTGAGGTTTTCAGTGAAATTTACGCGGCAAAATGAAAAGTCGCATTTCACTACATTTTACTATCTTTCACTATAGCACGTTAACAAAACTTTTACGTCTAAGAAGCCCTACTCCCACACATAAAACAAGACGAATGCAGAGGTTTTTAAAATATATACATCAAGCGTATGTTGTCCGCCATTTTCCCGCCTAGAATCCACACATTATCATTTTCAGTATTCAGTCAACAACGAAAGTAGATAAGGTGTTTTTTGATGTGCGAAAATCCTCATGGAGTAAAACCACACGATACCCATGGCTAGTAGTCTCTGGTGCGCCCTTTAAAGAATAACCCCAGGCAAGTAGCTGAGCTTAAATTACACAAATTTTAATGGAAGCAAAAATAGCGCGAAAAAATTATTAATTTCCATGCTTATTTCCATGCTTTTCGGGTA
Source organism: Thumatha senex (assembly GCA_948477245.1). Lineage (NCBI taxonomy): Eukaryota > Metazoa > Arthropoda > Insecta > Lepidoptera > Erebidae > Thumatha > Thumatha senex. Next base: position 20,758,964 of record OX419741.1, on the reverse strand, counting down.
TTCATATAAAGGGTTGGTGTTAAAATAGACCATAAGAATATTCGCAAATGGAATATTTCATTGTTGGAGTATAAGATTTCTATCAAGATCTCCGGGGCCCAAGCGACCTGTTGACTAACGGACGAGGCAACGATGCAAGTGCCCTTACGGGGTCGTGAGATAAGACTTCAGTCGCTCCGATTCCTTCGCGGGAAAATTGACAAATGCGCTTGCTGTATATTATTTTCTAAAACTAGTGCATATATCTTGTATTATGTGGGACAACGACGAGGCACCCTTACGGGGTTGGGAGGTCTTACGGCAGTCGCTCCCAACAGTGACCAAAACCAAAAGTCAAACGATAGCTAGATTCTACGCGGGAAAAATGAGAAGAGCAGACGCTGTATACTAATTTCAAACTAGTGCATTTATCTTGTTTTATGTGCGGAAGTGGTGGTTTCTTGGACATAAAAGTTGTGTTAACGTGCTATAGTGAAAGACAATGATATATATGCAGTGAAATGCTATCTTGCCGCCTAAAATCCACTGAAAACCTCAGTATAACAACTACCATTATACTGGGGTGAGACTGACCTTGACTTAAGACTAGACTTGACTAAGACGTAGAGGACGGGGACATAATAGATAATAAGAAATAAGATTGAAGAAATATTAATTAAGATATAGTGAAAGGTCTTAGTAACCAGGCCTAAAATAATGACATTTAAAAAAATCAGTCGCTAGGTAGGATTTGAAAGCAATTTGCAATACATCAAGTTAAAGAGATGAAGTACTAGAACGTTGTAAATTTTCGTGCTTTTAGGCGATTTTGTGATTACATTATTGGAACCAAACATAGCTCACATGGGACCCATAGTATATTGTATCAATAGTGCAGTCCTCGTCTATAGCATGTACATCTATAGTTGAGTCATTATAAGAAGCCACATTTGACAAATCAGTTTCGGCTTCATAGTGAGATGACATGATAAAAATATCGATTAATGTGAATGAACCGATACCGACTTCAAACATATATGAATCGAATCAGTTATTTTGACAATTGTAATTGTATCCTAAAAATTATCAGTCTAATTTTTACTAAACGTTTTCTATCGTAAATTTAGAAACAAAATCAGACAGCTATTAAAATTACAACGAGAATTTTGTCATCATCATCATTGCCCTAAGTCATATTATTAATTTATTTGCAAAAATATTGTCTAAATTTGCATCGCGTTGCATTCTTTTTCCGTCGGACTTCATCACATCGGCTCTGAATCACAGATAAAACGAATAAAGAAATATATTAAATAGGTATATAATATTAATTCAATAAATTGATGTTATCATTGTTATTTTCTTTGAGTCCTCATTGGGTATTCTTTTCTTGTGAAATATTCCTGCACAAAAATCATAAAATGTATAACTGCCAGGTAATATAATATTTTCCTATGAATATAAATAAGATGCGGCTGTACACAGAAATAAATATAATACAAAAAAGAAGTCCTGGAGTATGCATTTAGAGAAGAAATTGATTGTTTGGAACGCCGGAACTTTATGCATCGTATTTCTACAGCACTAGATCTTGGCCAACTGGATCACTAAGCACTGATGTGTGCAGCGCTGAATCTCTAGAGCGCTGGAAGTGGAGAATAGTCTTCCATGTGAATAGCGAGTTGATTTTCTAGAAGGTTAAAAACTTCTTATACATGTTGATAGAACTGCGTTAGGATCATATTTTAAGTGGTTAGGAAAAATTGTGTTGAAGGGGCGATGTTGCAAGCAGACTATACCTTAAATGTTATACTTAACTATTAAAACTTAACTATCTTCAGACTGTATCCCTGACGGGGTAGTTAGAGAGGACAGATCACCAGGCTTCGCGATCCATGCATACTTCTTTCGCTTCCTGTAGATTCATTATTCACTTCATACATGCACGTCTGGGTATCCAATTACTTTTGACTTTTCCGTTTTTGAGCAATCTGCTCGGTCTTTATATGTCTCAGCCTACCTTGACTCCTTCTGCCCTCTACTTTCACACAATATATATTCTTCGTCAATCGTTCCTCACTCATTCGTTGAACGTATCCAAACCAACGGAGCACGTTAAAATGTTTGAAACCAAATATTGAAATAAAATCAGTAAACCGACAAAAATAAGGGAAATATTTTAGTGAAAGAAAATTATGTTTAACAAATATAAAAATAAAGAATAGTAGTAGTACACCTACATAATAATGACGAAATTATGAAGAATAGTATGATTAAAACAAAACATTAAAAGTAGCGGCATATTACGATTAATTCTAATTTCATTCGATTCTACTAATAAACTTTCGATTTTCTTGGTCCCTAGTGTTTAAAATGGAAAAGGGTTCACTGCCGCAACGTTGTAGCGACGTTCAGTTCTTTAGAACAGAAATTGTTTATTTTCTTTACAATGGTTTATTAGTAAAAGTAAATAGAAAAAGTACCTTCTTTGGACATTTTGACAGTAAAATATGAAATTTTAACTGGAAAAAGTTCAGCAATTGTGTATTTCTAACTTCGAATAATTAAATAATATTATATACCCGCCGTTACAAGGATACGCTGGTGATTTTTAAAGAAGTGTCAAATGTGGCCTATTAAATTGACTCGACTATAGGTCCTTTTCTCCTAAAAAGCTTGCTTCCATAGACTCTCAATTTATCTTCTTATTAATATCAATGCAGGTTCAGACTTTTTATAGCGTCTCGTGAGACTTAAACAGTGTAGATTTTCTGGTCTTAGTCTCTACTTTAGATCCTTATAGGAGTTCCAGTAATGGGAGTACAGGAGGAAATAGATATTTTATAATTATTATTTAAAAAACTTAACAGGTACTTACATTTGCAAATTCCACAGTCACTTTACTTGATGGAGGTCCTATAGGCCCTGGTCCAGATCCAGAAAGAGGCCCAGGTCCAGATCCAGAAAGAGGCCCAGGACCAGATCCAGAAAGTGATCCAGGAACAAGAATAGGCCCATGGACAGGTCCTTGCAAATGCCCAGGACCCTGCACAGAGCCAGGGCCCTGAACAGAACCAGGTGTTTGAGCGAGTCCCGTCCTATAAGTTGGTCCCGGTCCTTGCACAGGGCCTGGTTCTTGAATAGGACCTTGTCCATGAGCTTGATCTGGACCATGCGCGGGACCTGGTCTATGCGCAGGACCTGGAGCATGCGTAGGTCTTGTTCCACGAGCAGGACCTGGTAATGGAATATTTTCAAGCCCATGACAAAGTCCTACTGCATGAGTCAGCTCTGGTCTAAGTACTGGTCCGGGAATTAGTCTGGGTCCTTGAATCGGCCCTGGATTTTGGCCTGCAGTAGACAGAGGTCCAGCCATAGCTGAACCATAAGCTGACGAAAAACCTGGACTCGAATGATTATAGGCGTCTGCAGGTGTTTGAGGCCTAAACTGAGTATGACCAAATGGGCCTGGTCGTGGGGGATTACCAATGGGGTTCGACATTTGATGAGGGATATGGTTAGGCCTAGTGTTGGGCATAGGATTACCAGAAAGACCTCGAAATTGTGCTTGATACTGATTAGTAACTTGTGGAACTGGGGGCCCAGGTCTTAAACCAGGACGAGTGTTTTGAATCATACTTTGACGCGAAATAGTTCCGATTGGATTTGGCTGTTGAAGTCGTACTGGTATTGAAACTCCTGGTATTTCTGGCTGGCCATGGTTGATGGCAGGCGAAAGGTCTTCAGACCTAGAATAATCATTTATTTTCCCTTTTTCTTTCGTGTCATTATTAGAAGCCGGTGAGTCTAAAGACTTGAGACTGTTTGACTCGGGACTGTCTTTCTCAGATGGTATACCATCAGTACTGTCCAAGTCTTCGGCGTGCTTGACTTCAAATAGCCTTTTAGTGGATGAAATGAACTCCCTAAAGGATATTTGATTTTCTATATGTTTGTCTATAGCTTCTAGGCCTTTGATACTATCGTTCATATTTAAACGAAACAAAATTGGGTTCAACATTGAATTTCGTTGCCTAGTGAATAATTCATATTGCCTTTCTATATCTCGAACTGGTCTACCAAACAGGCCTAAGCCGAGTCCTATGTTGACGAGGCCTTTTGGTAAAATAACATCATTTCCTGGATTTCTTTCCATGTCAACTTTAAGTCTCATTCCAAAATATATTTGGCCGTTCAGCATTGATACTGCCTGTAACAAAATTAATCAACTAAATTAAACTAAACTTTAAAAGTAAATACTATAAATAAGGTTAAACTGTTTATTAAGCAAGCAATTTTGAAACACACACATCAGACTTGTGCACACACAAACGAACAGTCGCACAAATACATGTACGCATGCGAACACGCACATATATATACAACCACACATACACTGACCCTAAACAAGAATACTAATATAGACCACACACTTAAAAACGGTCAGGTCATTAATTTTTTATATTTGCCACGTCAAAATAGCGTCGCCCGCCTGATGATAAGCAAAGACGACGACCCATGATTAAAGATGACATCTCTGCCCCGCCCGTATTGTTCGGGAATGAAAGGGGCAGAGTGGGACCAACCCAATTGCAAGAGTTCTTCAGAACACTCACAGTGGTAGATGCAGTAAAATGCAGCTAAACTGGCGACAGGTCATTCAGACATACTAACAGCAACTTGTTCAAAAGCAAATATACAGATTGAAAACCTGAACAGCTTCCAGCGGATGGCTGTACTGGACCTTGGCGAACCTCTTGTCTATTTTGATGACAGAGCAGGTGAGAACGCGTCCAGCTAACTCCATGACGTCGCGGAGTTCGAACTTGTCACATCTGAACTGTCGATGATATAAAACTCGTTAAATTGGTGAAGAAGGGAGGTTTCATAGGACCACAGAAATCCTAAGAACAGGAGAAATGGCATGCGGAATGTTTTGTGTGTCGCCTCAACATGCTCAATGTGCTCAAGATTATTTACAAACGGCGCATCGGACAGAGTATTTTTTTGATACCCACTACTTTCTTAAAATACATCGTTTTCATGTAAAAATTGAATTTAAATCTGTCACAAGCCATCGATAATATCTATGGTATCTCGATTCCATATTTTAATCGTACTTGATATATAATTGCATGTTGAAACACAAGTAATTTCTCCAGCTTTTGCGATTTCTATTACCACATTTAGACTCGCGCGAGCCACGAGACGACCTGCGAGACGAGCCGCGAGTGTAAGGTATGTGCATTAGGACATTGAAGATTCTCTCAACATGAGTTTCCCACATCTCATTCCTCAGCCTATGTCAAGCAGTGTACTGCGATAAACTGATTTAAATTATGGATTGATTGATTGGGCATCATCTGGACCTGTCAGGAAGTGGTATTAGGTATAATACTCTGGCCAACATGTTTACTTTCACTCACTACTAACAAATTTGATCAGATAGGTACTTACATTGGTGACATGAACCCATCTATCTAAAGGTGGTGTGATATCCAGAGACTTCAGAAATTCCAGTTGAAGTCCATATAGGCCAAGAGGGTCCTTGATTTCATGCGGGTCTTCAGGTCTCCATAAGCTATAAACAACAATTAATATACAAATATTAATTCAGTTTCCAAACCCAATAAGAATCTTATTGGTAATAACTTTGACTGTGAATCAGTTTACGTTCTATTTCATTTGAGTTGCTCAGTACTAATACAGCAAATATACATATACTAAAATATATACAGTCTTTGGATTTCCATTACGAAACAGCATCATCATGTCCGTCCATTTGTTCTGCACTGTTGGGCATAGGGCTCCCTAATTGATCATACATCACCACAATGTTCAGTCTTGTGCCGACCACAGCAGAAGGCTCCCTATTTGCCTGTTTACCTTGCGCGAGGCCTACCCACTCTGCGTTTTAGGGTATGCGGCGGCCATTCGACCCAATTACTAAATATTACTGAAAATGAAACAAATCGAAATCTGAAAACAGCGAGTGCTGAAATCATTCTAAGAAAAATTTTGGAGCTTGGTACAAATTAAATTTATTGAAGAGGGCTTTGATCTTACCCTTGATTGATAATTTCGGTTCTATCAGATACGGCATCCGAAACGTCGCTATATTGGTCTGAAAAAAAAAACACAGTAATAAAATTATGACGGTCTAAAAAAAGCTGTAAATAAAAACCTCTAGCATTATGTACAGCTAGTAAAGCGGACAGACAGACACTCAGATGATAACGGTGAATTATGTACAGCTGGAACTAAGATTGTAGATGTAAATGGGGCGACTGTATGATACATACAGGCAACCAGCTAGAAAGTCATCTTAATTATTTGTGTTACATTTTCTACATTATTTGCACATTTTCTACATTATTTGCACATCCTCACACTAAAGAATCCGGTTATTTCTATATGGAACAAACTTCGAGAAAGCATGCTAAATCAATGAATAGTTTCAAGTGCAAAATAGAGAAATAATTCTAAGAAAACAACCCATTATAAATAACACCACTTGTATTGTTCCACAACATGTACATCATAAACCTAACCGGTTTCGCCTCACCACATTCTCAAAGGTACACAATATGACCACTGGAACTAGTACTGTTGGGGGAAATACCTACTACTGTTGTAATATCTGCTAGGCCGTACTTAAAATGTGTAGCATGTTCTACCAAGTGCCAACAATCAAAAGTATAAATTATTTGAAAACAACCCACTTGACTGAACAATTATGTTAGCACACTTATGTGACAATAATAGACTTCACTTCAGTGCAGTGATGTGGACATATCAGCAAGTTTGCTGCTCGTCCATAATTAAATAATAATAATTATTCACCTACTGCCTCTGATGGTCGTCACAGAATCATCAAGAAGCTAAGTCCACTGCACGTTCTACCATATCTGTGGAACTACTCCCAATGTGGCAGTACTATCTAACTATTTCAGCTGTTAGGAGACTGTTATGATAAATCTTGACGATCAGAGAGTGATTCCTGGTTGCTACCAAAGCTCAAAGTATCCAGCTGTTATGTCGCCACTTCCCTCAGTATTGAGTGTTGCATACCATAAAATCTGATGTGATGAGATAAGAATAATAAATTTAATATTTCTGAGGACTGGGGTACAACTATCCTTGCTATCACTTGATGAGTGCCTTAAATATTTACTATATAATATATAGTCATCCCCATAACAGATTACTTCCATGGAGGAGGATGTAAGCATGACTGTAGAAAGTATACTTGCCAGATAACTTAAAACTAATATTGTTCCCTTTGGCATTATCCACATTCAACTGTCTGTGAACTTTGTTATAATCTTCAACTTCTTGGAATTTCAATTTTATCTGTCCTTCAGCATATGTGTAGACCATCACTTTCCCCACTACACCGCACTGGAAGAATCATAATTTTATATGATTAACTAGTCAATCCAATAGACAGGTAGAAGGACAAAGAAAATATGAAACAATGTAAATACTGTTATATACTTTTATATATACATTAAGAGATCAGTCTTAACTTAAGCGCTCGTGGCCCCGCGGTCTCAGTGTTCTGTAAACAATCACTGAGTTACGCAACTTTCACTATGGCTGGTCCTCGGATGGGTGACCACTTTGTGGCATTTACATTTGCGAGCGTTTCCGTGCTTCGGAAGGCACGTTAAGCCGTTGGTCCCGGTTGCCAGTAAAATGGCAGTCGTTAAGCCTGGTTGAATGCCTTATGAGCGGCTTGAAAAATTTCAACAGCAGGTAGCCACAACCTGTGTCTGTCTATTTCAACACGGCAATGGGCTCACCACCTATTACGTGGGACAGGAATCCACACGGTGAAAAGTGGGCATATAATATGCCTCTGCCACCCCTTCGGGGATAAGGCGTGATGGATATTTATTTATTTTATTTTAAGTCTTAACTTGGAATTACAAACAGATATTTCAATTTCATCTATCTGCATAGATAGTGCATTTTAAATTCCCTCAAATCAAAAATCTTTTAGCACCTACTTTCAATGTAACTCTGCATGACCTAGTAACTGGAAGAAAATACCTCTGGCATTAAGTCCGCATAGTGTATAATTTATGCATAAATAATAAACAATTATTGTGGGACATTTTTTAGAGGGTAGAGCATCTGTGTAGGAGTCAGGGTAGGCCGAGACTCACATATGAAGACCACGTGAGCAGATTGCTCAAAAAAGGAAAAGTCAAAAGTACTTGGATACCCAGACATGCATATATGAAGTGATTGATTAATCTGCAAAAAGCGATAGAAATATGCATGGATCATGAAGCCTGGTGATCTGTCCTCTCTGACTACTCCGTCAGGGATACAGCGTGAAGATACCTAGTTGTTTAGTTAATACATATTATACATAAGAACAAGAAACACCCAAACTCTGAAATAAGCAATTATGAATTACACCAATATTTATTCAGCACAGCAGTCGCATACACTACTATATATGCCACCAGGCTATCAGTTTTTGTCTGGAGTACAGAGCTTAGCTTGAAATAAGTGTGATAATAAAATAGTAATCATACCTCTTCAACATACTCTGATATCTGGATATCTTTTGGCATATCTGTTATAGTAATAAAATATTCTTCAGTTTCACTACTGCTGTCATCAATAGGCTCATATTGAACTGTATCACGAGGCTTTTTTCTAATCAGTTTCTTTGGTGGAGATTTTTTACGCTTTTGTGTATGGTCTCTCAATTCTGAATTATTTTGCAGTGATGTAATTTCAGTGCCATGGTTTGAAGGAATTGATGAAACGCAAGGTAATACAGCATCGGTGGGCTCAGTTTTAATTGTAATATTTTCGTGTTCAGATTCTGCATTCTCATCAGGATTCATGTCGTTAGAATTGGAACCGTCATTTGTATTCCCATCCATAATTGTGTGAATAAATAATTTTTAGTTTTTTTTCAAGTTCTGGTATCTATACAATTAATAATTTAGAATATAGAACACTGGCACTTGGCATAATGTCTATAACTCCAAAATTACGAATATCTCAAACTATCTGAATAATAAGAACTCTTGCAGAAGCATAAAATTTATTATAATTTTAGACATTCGGAATTATTAAGATTTTATCATCTCAAAGCAAGTCAAGCAAGGATAAAGGCAAGTCCAAAGAGTATAATAGGTAATATTGAAAGGCAAGTCGTTGGCAAGTCGTAAATAAAATAATATTTTTCTTTTAAATTTGTTTTTATTTGGTTTATTTTTTATTAAATTGTATGGCTTGGCAACATCAGCCTTTGTACAAATCTTTTTATAACACTCACTTACTTAAGTATTTTGCTTAGACTAATATCTTGGTATCAAACAAATTAATAATAATTCTTCTACAAACAAATTAATAATAATTCGTCACGTTTTCTACATATAAATTATTAATAATAATTTAACACACGATTTCTCAGTCTTGCTCCAGTCATCACCATCATTATCGTCCGAGCGTCTGCCCCAGTTGCGTCTCGCGACGCCCGGGGTCCGCTTTCCTACTTTATCTCCTTCACTTCGCACGGTCGTCGGCATCTCCTGTAGTGAGACCATTGGCACGCATGTCATCCTTTACGACGTCATGTCAGTACTTCTTGGGTCTTCTTACCGGAACCCGGTAGCAATACCCGACATAGCCAGTTATTTGTTTGACGTGACAAGACGTGACCATACCAGCGAAGGCGACACTCTTGCAGCTTATTTGTAATATCACGAACGTGAAGGCCGCCGCGTATGCAAGAGTTCACACATCCACATCTTCATTTCCCTGACCCGCAGCTCCTGCTTGAGGGTGCCGCTCCAGTAGTGACCGCCTCACTGCGCAGGAAAAGAACCGGCCCAATGCCCAATGATAGTTTTGTCAGTTTCGCTCCAGTAAAGTGTTACATACTTACCTACGTTTTCAGTGGAATTTGCGCGGAAGATGAAAAATAGTTTCACTGTGAGAGAGTGTTTGACCTTACTGTGGCATGCCACGCTGTTCAGACTTGTTGGCACAGGGGTTTGTTTTTAATTTTTCTTCTCTCCATTAACTCGTCCGTTAGTCAGGTAGTGCAGTACTTGTACGTAGATGAGCCTGGCTTTTGACAACGGAAGGCAGAGGTGAGCCTGACTTTTAAGTCCCAAAATTATAGGTTTGTACATTTGTACATTCGATTTTATTATTTGTGTGCCAGTGCAGTGCACAGTAAACGTATACATTACCCGCTTCGAGGACCTGTACTTTACAGTAACTAAACGTAGTTAATGTGTCATTGTCATTCTGCAAAAGAGATTTGGCGCCAACGCGAGCGGTGACCCACGTTTGTTGTATATTATTTTCAAAAACTAGTGTAAAATTCGTGATTTTGTGTTAAATAATGGTATATTTAACACAAAGAGTTATACATAAAGAGTTCGGAAAAGTGCATTAGTAATCGAAAGTAATATATTGCAAAGAATAGCGGTGTTGTTTGTGTTAGTGCCAAATTTCCAAAGAGAGCTGCAATAAGGGATTATTGGGGCACGGACTAGACTAGACCTAGGACTGAGGACTTGACATCGACAAATGACTAGACAGGACTAAAACATACAAGAAAAATAAATACTGAAGACTAGGCTGTATGGACTAAGTTTCCTTTGCCTGTCCAAGATGGGCGAAGACAACTAAAAAAAAACCATTCTGCAAAAATAACGTCAAAGTCAAACGTCTAATAAAACAAAATCAACCTCTGTGTGCTGTTGTAACTGTTCAAGCAAAAAAATTTAAAGTGGAATAAAAATATTTTAATATCAAACACCTAAAGAATATTTGACATGTCCAAAAGTGAAGTACTGTATGTTAAGGGAATGATTATGGTACGTACATAAAAGCTGTAAAATGCAAAAGCTTTATAATATGTTATCAAGTATTTGTATGGCATATTGTTTATTTTTATTTTATAGTCGGAATCCGAGGAAGAAGATGTTAATGAGTCTGCATGGGACGATAGAAAACTAACTGATGCTTATGATAAAGCATTGAAAATAGCCAATGCAGAGGTGGCAAAACGTGTTGCAATGTCCACTAACACTCACGAAACAGCTAAAGTGGGTAAGTGATAAAAAAATAACTAATGTTAATAAACCACTTCACGATGACTAAAAGACCTGTTACACCACTCGATATTCAGACTAAGTAGCATATAAGTCTAAGTAGCATAGTCTAATAAGAGTTAGACTGTCTTATTCTGAATTCAGACAGCAAGATCTGGTTCGCTGACGTTTACTGTTTTAAAGTCTGAATATCGCTTAGATCCTATGCTTACTTATAGTAGCTACAATCATTACGAAAAATTATTATGAGTAAATTGTACCATGATATACATTTTTTTTTTTTTTTCAAACTGAACTGATGAATCAGAAACATGTTTAGAATAAAAATTGTACAGTTCTGCTTATAAAGCTGTACGATAAAACAGTACAGTTGCGATTTCGTGAAGCATGTGTAGCTACCATTAAAGACTTCTTCACTATTGATGTCCTCAACTGATCTTGGTTGCGCCGGTATATGATAAAAGAGTAGCCGCGTTATTTTTTCTATGTTGCATCGCTGATCTGCATTTGTTTTTAATTAATTAGTTGTTGACACTCCGCCCCGCTCCCATTTATTCCATTTCTCTTTCGCACCTACCTTGTCTCGCATATAGGAGGAGCGAGACAGCTGTATTACGCGCGCAAGTACCTACGCTCGCGCCGCTAGCCTCACGGGCAGCGACCACGATTGAAGGCTGGCAGTCTGTCCTACAATAATCGCGCGCGCGGCCGCATCGAACCAACTATCGCAATAATTGTATTTTCCATGGATAAATAGTGTTCTCGTGCCCCTGGCAGCCTCTACCTCAGCATCTCGCAGCAAGCAACATGGTAGTATGCCCATTCCTGTTTTACCATTTCTTTTTCCGTCGACAATCGCGTGTAAATTTCATTTTTTGTCTTTCCCCGCAAATACAGTCCATTTTGAATTTATTTATCTCGCCCGCTCAACCATTTTTTGGTCCTTCGAGCCGGATTTTGATCCATTCGCTTTAGTAGTTTGCTAATAGAAACGCAATAGTTTTTATACCATAGGGAATAAACGCATAGGTATAGTTTTTTATTCCACCACGGAATAAACGCATAGGTATAGGTTATAGTTTTTATCCACCACGGAATAAACGCATAGGTATAGGTTATAGTTTTTACTCCATTCGGAATAAACGCATAGATTAGGTAATAGTTTTATTCTATAGGGAATAAACGCTTAGATAATAGTTTTTTATTTCATTAGGGAATAAACGCATACTTACCTACTATTTATCGCATAGGTAGGTACTAAATAGTTGGTAATTTCGACTGCACCGCATAGTAATAGGTAGACCACGCGAGCAGGTACCTAGGCCGCGCGCGCTAGTACCTACGTTCGTTCGCGTCGCGTCTCGCTGCTTACCACCGCTGCCATTTTGATCGTTCGTTAGTTTTGCACTGTAGGTAGCTATAGTTGTTTTGCTTTAACAATGCCTCCGAAAGAGATTCCGGATCCACACTTAAAACTATTACACGCTAAGAAGGATAGCCTTTTTAAGCGTATGCAATTAATTTGTGATTATTCATCGAGGATCCCAGATGAATCAATAAAAGAATTGTTTTTATCCTCGATCAAAACCGTAGATACTTTGCGCTTAGATTTCGAAAATGTTCTCGATAAAATTAACTTGCTTGAATTAAAATTTAATTCCGATTTCTTATTAAGTTATGACGCCATGTCATCTTTCGAAGATTTAATTTGTCGCACAAAACGTGTCGCTAAGTCATTGCAAGCGCCCGTGCCCGTAATAGTCACCGATTCGAAACCCGGGACAGCCGGTTTTGATTTGCTGAAACGGGACCGACCTAAATTACCGCCCATACAAATACCCGAATTTGATGGCGATATTAAAAATTGGCCTTTGTTTTTCGCTAGTTTCGAAAATACGATCCATAATAATAATTCGTTATCGGATTACGAAAAATTACATTACTTAGTTAGTAAGCTAACCGGGAAAGCAAAAACCGTTTACGCCGGTATAACGCTTTGCGCCGAAAATTATAGTTTGATTTTGAATACTTTGAAGGTCAAATACGAAGACAAACGCTTAGTAACAACCGCTTATTTGGATCAAATATTTAACTTGAAAAATAGCTCATCGTGTAATGAACACGACTTAGAAAAATTCTTAGATATTTTTGCATCAGCTGTTCGCGCCCTAGAGAATGTCAAGGTCAATGACCTCTGCAACTTTTTGTTTTTGTATATCGGTTTATAGAAATTAGATTCCGAAACCGTTCGCTTATTTGAAATGGATAGACGTGGCCATCAAATACCTAAGTTCTACGATTTAGAAACTTTCGTTCGTCAACATATTCGAATTTTGCAACGAACTTCGTTAAACCACGGAGTAGCGAAAAATAGTCCGACTAATCGCAGTAAGCCCACGAAGTCTTTTGTTAATTTTGAACCTACAACTTCGCAATCGCAAGTGTTGCATTCGAAAAATTGTTCTTTGTGTCAAGGTCACCATGACCAACTTTATAAATGTTCGGAGTTCAATAAACTCACTCCAAGCGATCGCTATAAATTTGTTCGTTCTAGTAATTTATGTATCAATTGTCGCAGTAAGAAACATCGTGTTTCATTCTGTAATTCGAATAATTTTTGTCGCGAGTGTAATGGTAAACACTATTCATTATTACACTTCGATAACAATAACGCCATGTCCGGTAGTTCGCCCGTCGATTCCAGCTGCGCCAACTCAGTGCCTAACCGTCCGTCCGCTGTGACGTCACAGCCGCCCGCGCCGTTGAGTCGCAGTTCGGAGCGCACTCGCGTGGTTTCGTCCCCGTCCACGCTTAGCGACGGCGGCGCCACTGCCGCGCGCGTCCAGCCGAACGATGTCGCTTTGTGCTCGCATTCAAGTTTCCACACAAGCCCTACTACGGTACTTCTGGCAACCGCTCGAGTTGTTGTTTACGATTCGCATGGTAGGGGACATAGTGTTCGCGCACTTTTAGATAGTGCTTCTCAAAGTAATTTTATTAGTAAAAATTGTTGTAGTCGTCTTGGTTTGCATATAAATAACCGCCCCGCCTGTAAGGTTGTGAAAGGTATTGGGGGTTCCACTAAAGCCGTTCAGGGTTCTGTAGGGATTAAATTCCACTCGCGTTTTGATTTTGATGTTAGTTTTTCGATGGATTCGCTAGTCGTCGTAAGGTTACCAAACTTTTACCGACTGTCGCAGTCAATACCTCATTATTGACTAATTTTAGAGATTTGCCGTTGGCTGATGATACTTACGCTGTTCCAGGAGATATTGATTTGTTAGTTGGCGCTTCGATTTTCCCGCACCTCCTGTCGCAGCATAAGGTTCAAAGTCACGCATCGCACCCCGCGCCGCTCGCCTTAGAGAAGGTTCTTGGGTTTGTTATTGTTGGTTCCGCACCCGCTTATTTTGATTGTAACTCGACAGTGTCATATTGTTGCTCCGTCGAGCCGCTGGACTCCGCTGTCCGTAAATTCTGGGAGATAGAAGAGGTGAACGGTACCTCCTATTGTCAGCCCGGATGATAAACTTTGTGAAGAGTTTTATAGTCGCACGACTACTCGCGATAGTGATGGTCGTTATGTTGTCGCACTCCCCTTTAAGGGTGATGTTAATTCGCTTGGAGATTCGTTTCAGTCAGCCGAAAAACGCTTTTTTTGTTTAGAACGGAAAATGCATACATCTCCAAAGTTGCAGGAGGCTTACGATAGCGTAATAGTAGAATATTTGGATAAAGGTTTCATTTCACCCGCGCCTCCCGAAACCGAAGAGACGAAGCACGCACCTTCGTATACCATACCGCACCATGGAGTTGTCCGCGAGGATAAACTAACCACCAAGTTGCGCGTTGTTTTAGATGGCAGCGCCAAAACTAGTTCGAATGTTTCGGTAAACGATATTTTGCACAGTGGTCAAAATCTCCAAGGTAATTTGTTCGAAATTATAGATAACTTTCGCTTATTCGCTGTCGCGCTTTCAGCCGACATTAGACAAATGCTTCTTTGTATTGGTGTTCGCGAATCATTCGCCGATTTCAACGCATTAATATAGATAGAATTTTCGCATTCTCGGACTCGACTGTCGCTTTGTGTTGGACACATTCTTCGCCCCATCGTTGGGATACATTTGTCGCAAATAGGGTGGCAAAAATTCAGTCGGAATTGGCGCCGCAAAACTTTTATCACGTCTCAGGTACGGACAACCCTGGCGATTGTTTGTCTCGTGGGTTAACACCTGCACAGATTTTGGATCATCCGTTGTGGTTCCATAGCTCTTCCTGGTACCAAGCCCCACCAGATGAATGGCCTGTTAGTCCTTTCAACCCCACGGAAACGCCGCCAGAGGAAAGGAAAGCCTCTTTAGTTGCTGCCGCGCAGCTCGAAAAGTCGCCTGTCTTGGAGTTGGCTAGCCGTGTTTCATCGTGGTCGATTCTTTTGCGTGTTGTTGTTTTAATTTGTCGATTTTTGAAAATCCTTCCTCGTCGCGATCACGTTACCGCCTTCGACTTAAACAAGGCTGAGTTAATCGTGCTTCGTGAACTTCAGCGATTTTATTTTTCGTCTGAAATTAGAAATTAGAAATGAAATAAACCTTGTAGTCGCTCTTTTCAACATTTGAAACCTTTTTTGAAGGATGGCCTCATTCGAGTTGGTGGTCGTTTTAGCCAGTCCGCATTAGAGTACGATCAAATGCATCCTTTAGTTCTCCCGCGCAAGGATCATATCGTTGATCTTTTAGTTGAATATCACCATAGGGTGAATTGTCACGCTGGTCCAGATTTATTAATGTCAATTTTGCGCCAGAAATACTGGATTCTCTCCGCACGCAATTTGATTCGTTCGACAGTTCATAGATGTATTCCGTGTTTCAAACTTCTCCCGAAGTCAATCGCGCCCGAAATGGCCGATCATCGTCCTTGTCGTGTTGTTCAGGCTGCTAAACCGTTCTTACACACGGGTACAGATTACGCTGGCCCCTTCAGGGTAACAGTTTCTCGTGGTCGTGGTATACTCTCCACGAAAGCTTATGTTTGTCTTTTGTTTGTATGACGACTCGCGCCGTTCATATAGAATTAGCTGGTGATTTGAGCACGCCATGCTTTATGGCTGCATTTAAAAGATTTTTGTCCCGTCGGGGTTCCGTATCTCGAATGTATTCGGACAACGGTACGAATTACGTCGGAGCTCGTCGTAACCTTTCCGAACTACATATTTTTTTGCGTTCCAAACACTTTACGTTTGAAGAGCTGAGCACCGTGCTCACTCAAGTCGAGGCCGTAATGAATACGCGTCCTCTTTGTAGAACCTTGTAGCGGCTCCGAGGGATCACTCCCTCGGAGCCGCTTGCACTGACTCCAGCGCACTTTTTGAATGTTACACCGTTAAAATACTTACCCGCTTTTGAAATAGAGTTAGATCGACTTCATCTTCTCTCGCGTCATGCATTATTGGATAAACTCGTTCAATCGTTTTAGAAGCGTTGGAGGACAGACTATTGGCATACGCTACAGTCACGTCAGAAATGGAATACTCCATCGAATCCTATTACTGTCGGTACTGTCGTAGTTATTTTAACTGAAAATATGCCTCCATTACATTGGCCTCTTGGGGTAGTAGAAGAAGTTTTCCCTGGGTCAAATGGGATCACCCGTATAGTTCGCGTTAAAACCGCAACTGGTTCGTACTTGCGACCAGTTATTCGTCTTTGTCCTTTGCCTAATCAACAGTAACTTCAATAACAAATTTAGCTTGTCCGATTAGGTTTAGTTTAGTTTAGTTCGATAGCATTTGTTTATTTAGCAGCTAAAGCTTAGTGGCAACTGTATAGTCAGTTGTTCCTTTTTCGAAGGTAACCCTTCAAGCCGGGGGGAAATGGTTGCGCCGGTATATGATAAAAGATAAAAGAGTAGCCGCTTTATTTTTTCTATGTTGCATCGCTGATCTGCATTTGTTTTTAATTAATTAGTTGTCGACACTCCCCCCGCTCCCCTTTATTCCATTTCTCTTTCGCAACTACATTCTCTCACGGGCAGCGACCACGATTGAAGGCTGGCAGTCTGTCCTACAATAATCGCGCGCACGGCCGCATCGAACCAACTATCGCAATAATTGTATTTTCCATGGATAAATAGTGTTTTCGTGCAAGCAAACCAGGAATTCAAGTCCTGGGACGCCCCCGGCAGCCTCCACCTCAGCATCTCGCAGCAAGCAGCAAGGTAGTGTGCCCATTCCTGTTTTTCCATTTCTTTTTCCGTCGACAATCGCGTGTAAATTTTATTTTTTTGTCTTTTCCCGCAAATACAGTCCATTTTGAATTTATTTAGCTCACCCGCTCAACCAGATCTGATTGTGATCAATTTTATTGCTTCATAAGCTATTGGTCATGATCTAACATTTGTTAGAAAGGATGTTTGATAGGATGAAAAATTTATTTCATTGACTATAAAAGACCTATATTTTTAGTGCTTACCATATTTTAATAAAAATAAATAAATAAATATCCATCACGCCTTATCCCCGAAGGGGTGGCAGAGGCAAATTATATGCCCACTTTTCACCGTGTGGATTCCTGTCCCACGTAATAGGTGGTGAGCCCATTGCCGTGTTGAAATAGACAGACGCAGGTTGTGGCTACCTGCAGTTAAAATTTTTTAAGCCGCCTATAAGGCCTTCAACCAGGCTTAACGACCGCCATTTTACTGGCAACCGGGACCAACGGCTTAACGTGCCTTCCGAAGCACGGAAACGCTCGCAAATGTAAATGCCACAAAGTGGTCACCCATCCGACGACCAGCCATAGTGAAAGTTGCGTACCTCAGTGATCGTTTTACCGAACTTTGAGACCGCGGGGCCACGAGCGCTTCTATATTTATACCATATTTTAAATATGGTAATTATCCTATAGAAGAAGCAGTAAAGAAGCCTAAAAAGGACAAGTACTAAAATTGCATTGATATTTATTTATACATTTGTTTAATAACAATAAATAATATGATGGATTTCACATATTGATTGGTCTCATATGACATTGTAATGACAGATGGTGCCAAAAATAGGGTCTACAGTATGGTTTAGCTAGGAGTGGGTTACACTTTTATCTTATATTGAGGCACTTGCTTGTGACCTATTGCAAGTCATACAGGCTACCATTGGTGACAAATACCCTTTTCTATTCCAACAGAAAATACAAAAAGCAAGAAAGGAAAGTCTTCATCGCAGGGTACATCATCTAAGAAGAAACTACACCAATGGCGAGCTGGTATGCCATGTCGGTCTGTGTATGAAGGTGACGGTTTAGAGTATGAAGCATTTATATTGAGAATAATCAATAATGAAGAATGTATTGTGCGATACTTAGGTAAGTATAGTCAACCTTAATTTTAGAATATATGTAATTTTCCCTCATATTTGGTTTTGTTATGTTTTTTCGATTTTCTGCAGATGGAGCCCCATATAACATACATTGTCCTGAAGGTAGAGTAGTGTTGCCCAACGTCACTGAGGGGCAGTTATCCTTTTGTGGAGTAAATGCAATCGCCACAGATTTAAATGTACCTACATTCATTCTCCACCTCTGAAGCCCTTTACATGTCAGAGAGACATTTTTAAAAAAACACGTGCTTTAACCAATTCTTTTCTACTTGCTAGAATGGTAGTTTTGTCGGTAAATGACGCGGTAACGCGGTAGATCTGGAGTGGATGTATTGTACAGACTGGCCCCAAGATCGAACCTTGGGGGACACCAGCACTTATTTTCAGAATTTTAGAAAATTTAACCCATTCTGTCAAGTATGACTTAAATATGAGAAAGTAACTTTTCGAAGATTTTTGAACTGATTGGTGATAAAATTAGCACAGTTTTTCAGTGTAAGATAGTGTTGTGCTCTCATGATTCCATAAAAAAACGGTTTTTTTTCATACACGCTTGCTGATTAAGGGCACTCTTGACCTGGCCTCTCTTTTAGTGTACCAAGTTTTGAAAATATGACTACTTTCATTTGCTACTCTTTTTAGGTTATGAGAATTCAGAAATAGTACCAATCAAATCATTGAAACAAACCCATGGAAATGATGAAAGAACAAAACAGATTGAAATAGCTTTACAAGAGAAGGCAGACGATTGCATGAGTACCCAGTCACCTAATCAAGAAGAAGATATGGAGGCCAGTGATCGTATGCTCAGTCCTGATAGCGTAGGTATGATGTCAATATCTACAGTTTGTCATTACTCCAGTTTGACTAAAAGGGTAGAAACTATCGCCACTTTGCGCTGTCATTTTCTATCCTGCTACAGTTTGACTAAAAAGGGTAGAAATTAAGGCACATGGGCGCCGTCATTTTCTATGTTGCTACAGCTCTAGCTCGACTTAAAAGGGTACAAAATAAAGGCACATTGGCGCCGTATTTTCTTAGGGTTCCGTAGCCAAATGGAAAAAACGGAACCCTTATGGATTTGTGTCTGTCTGTCTGTTCGTCCGTATGTCACAGCCACTTTCTCCGAAACTATAAGAACTATACTGTTAAAACTTGGGAAGATGTATTCTGTGAACCGCATTAAGATTTTCAGACAAAAATAGAAAATAATATTTTTTCGTCAAACCCATGTCGTTTGGATAGGTTTCAAAAATGATATTGTGGTTTCTAATATCATTTTTTTTCTAAAATAAATAGATTGAGCGAGAGACACTTCCAAAGTGGTAAAATGTGTGTGTGTGTGTGTGTGTGTGTCCTTGTAACTTCATATAATAGGTCTTTTAAATTGCCGTTCTGCAGTACTGGCCATTTCAAATCATAATAATTTTTGTTTTGCTAAGAATTCTAATTTCAAATTAATTTTATTTTAAAAACATACATTTTTTTCCAAAAGTATTTATTTGTTTATTGATTACTAGTGTCACATTTTCATCGCATTTCAATCTTTTTCGTCATCATATATACGTTAAAAATTCGTGTAATTATGGAATAGGAGTACCGTGGTGGCAGCAACGCGGCACAAGCGGCACGCAACATCAACGACGTTTACGGAGCTAACACTACAAACAAACGTACCACCTGTTAATGGTTTGCTCGCTTCCGTTCTGGGAATTCCGACCTGAAAAATGATCCTCGCGGTGTGGTCCAAAGACTATGGTCGACAATGACGAATTAAAGGCAATTGTGGAAGCTGATGATACACAATCTACGGCTGAATTAGCAGCAGCTTTCGACGTTAGCGTCAAAACAATATTGGTCCATTTGCGTCAAATTGGCAAGGCAAAAATGCTTGACAAATGGGTGCCCCATGAACTCAATGATCGCCAGCGCTAAGTACGCGTCGAGACGTGCCTTGCACTGCTCAACAGACACACAAATGAAGGAATTTTGAACCGCTTTGTTACCTACGATGAAAAATGGATTCTGTTTGATAACCGCAAGCGCTCAGCATGTTGGTTGGATCCTGGTTCAGCACCTAAACAATGCCCTCAACGGTATTGAAGTGATGGTCACTGTTTGGTGGTCTAGCGCCGGTGTAATTCATCACAGCTTCTTACCTAACGGGGTGAGCATTACTGAAGATGTGTACTGTGAAGAACTGAACACAATGATGGAGAAGATGGCACATCCCCAACCAGCATTGGTCCATCGCTCGTCTCCGCTGCTCCTGCACGACAACGCGCGACCTCATACTGCACGGCAACGCGCGACCTCATACTGCACGGCAGACGGTCTCCAAGTTGCAAGAACTGGGGTTGGCAGCTCTCCGCATGATAGCGGAGAAGTTTCTGGCTATTAACCAGAAAGTTTTCTGCGCTTTTGTGGATCTGGAGAAAGCATTTGATAACGTTGTGAGGGAAACTCTGTGGGATTTGCTGCCCGGATATGGTGTGAACGGCTCGCTACTGCGGGCAATACAGTCGCTTTATAGGGACTGTAAGGCTTGCGTGCGAGTAGGGGGGGGGGATGTGCTCGTAAAAAGTATCGTAAAAGAAGCAAGTGGCGATTCATAGCGCAGTGCTAGTGCCAACTTTGCTTTACGGTAGCAAAACCTGGGTATGTCAGCAGATGCATGAAAATAATTTGAATGCTATGGAGATGCGATCACTTCGAAAATTGTGCGGCGTTACTTTGGCCGTCCGAATATGTAACGAAGTGACACGCAATATGGCAGGTTTGAATGAAAGTGTCAGCGTTACGCTGGAAAAGGGCGTGCTCCGTTGGTTTGGACACGTCCAACGATTGAGTGAGGAAAGATTGACGAAGAATATATATTGTGCGAAAGCAGAGGGTAGCAGAAGTCACGGTGGGCCAAGACTTACATATGAAGACCACTTGAGCAGATTGCTCAAAAACGGAAAAGTCAAAAGTACTCGGATACCCAGACGTGCGTGGATGAAGCGATTGATGAATCTTGAAGAAGCGAAAGAAGTATGCATGGATCGCGAAGCCTGGCGATCTGTTCTCTCTGACTACCCCGTCAGGGATACAGCGTGTAGATAGTTAAGTTTTTTTTTTAACTTTATGGCGGGAATAAAATTCAATACCCGAGAGTCATTACAAAATGCCTTTAAAGAATTTGTTGCCTCCCGTCCAGCTGATTTCTTTAAGAAGGGCATCAATAAACTGCCACTGCGTTGGCAAAGATGTATTGATTGCATAGGTGATTACTTCGATTAATACAAATATAAATTAGTTTAAATTTTTTCATACAAAACGGCAATTTCATAGGTATAGACCTAATGTTTGCGGATGCGCTGTCAGAATGTTACCAATTTCTATCGATCGATAGAGATGTTTTAATTAGATCCATCTATCGAAGTGAGCAAGTGTAACCAGCTCAGTAACGTTTTCACTTTCAGGTCAAACCACACTTCATAAAAAGAAAAGATCGTGCAAGAAAAAGAAAAGTAACACTAACTCGTTTCAATTGCCAGAGATGCCGCCACTACCTAACATATCTATGATGAGAAATGTATGTACATACTTTGTGCACTAATATTTGATTCACACGTGTTAATAACATTCTACCGGCCGGCCGATAGAATTCTATTGGAGCGCAATTGTAATAGTGGAAAACGAAAACTGTATTTTTTTTCTGTCGGCTCTCTATTGAGCGACGGTTTCTATTCTCTTCTGACGCGACTGAATTAGTAGACTTGGCCCCCTGGATTCGCGTACCATAGGATGCATAGCTTACGAAGTTTTAAATTCAGTGTTAATTTGAAAACGCCGTATTTTAAGCAAACATTCCGGTGGTAATCAAAAGGACACTCTTTGTTTGATGCCGTATGTGAATAATCTTGAGCACATCTCCTTTATTTACGATTTCTATGATCTACCTGACTCCTACCTACCATCTTCGTTTAGCTTGTTTATGAATTATTTATTCATGTGCTAAAACTAACTAAAAAATATATTCACGCTGTATCAGCCAGCAGGGGTAGTCAGAGAGGACAGATCGCCATGTGCTAAAACTATCCCCTTACAATGTCATAACTATCCATAGACGTACAACACCTAAAGATATGACGTGAGAGTTAGACAATCGAAACAAACACGACTTCACATGTAAGTATAAAATTAGTATGGATTGTCGAATGTGTCAGTGAGGCATTAAATTCGCCTTTATAGTTTAAAAAAACCGGGTTGCAATCCGGGAGTGCCGACAGAAGTGAAAACAAAATTTATTAATAATTTATTTATCTAGACGCGTTCGCGGTCTGCCATATCGACACACTATAGCTGCGTCTCGTAACGGTGTCGCGAGTCCAGAGATTTTATCTATACTAATAAATTAATATTATAAAGCTGAAGAGTTTGTTTGTTTGGTTGAACGCGCTAATCTCAGGAACTATTGGTCGGATGTGAAAAATTATTTTTGTCTTAGATAGCCCATTCATCGAGGAAGGCTATAGGCTATATATCATTACGCTACTACACAGGGGAGCAGGGCAGTAGTCATAAATGTCGACAAATCGGGCAAATTTTTAATTATAAGCGACGGGATTAAATAGGTGCGACGGGAGGACGAAATATTCCACGGGCGAAGCTGGGGTCATCTAGTCTTATCTAAAAATATGCGTACAACGCTAAAAGAAGTTTTCACTTCAAAAACTATTTATTTTCTAATTATGTATAACAGAGAGGATAGATTGCGGAGATCGTGATCCATGCATACTTCTTCTGCCAAATTTTCATCAAATCGTTAGTACCGTTTCCAAGATGGTTCCAACATTGAATTAAGTCTGCATATGTACTCAGAACAAACTCTTATGACGTGAAACTATTTGTTATTCAGGCTGGTTCAATAGAAATGCCGATGCCCCCACCTCCTATAGCGTTCCCATCAAGCAACAGGTCGGAGTCTGAGGAGCAAGCTATATCTTCCATGCTGTTGAGTTGGTATATGAGCGGGTATTACACCGGCTTGTATCAGGGCCTTAAAAGGTACGTATTTTAATATTTGTAATCACTATCTTAATGCATTTATTTATTACTCGTTGACTCCTCCGCACGCGTGGTGAAGTTTTCCCGTTCCCGTTTCCCACAAGAACTTGTTCCCGGGATAAAAAGTAGCCTATGTGTTATTCTGATGTGTAAGCTATATTATTGTAAAGTTTCATCAAAATCCATTCAGTACATTTTGTGTGAAAGAGTAACAAACACCAATACTTACAAACTTTCGCGTTTATAATATTAGTAGGATATACTTCATTGTACGCCAAGATAGAAATTTGATAGGCAACAATCATTACGCTACTACCCAAGGCGAGCATAAATTTTTATACGTTATGGCATAATTAATAAATGACAAGATGAAATAGGTGCCACTGGGGTCGAAGTATAACACGGGAGAAGCCGCGGGGCACAGCTAGTCCATTAATGTAATGTTGTCTGCCTCGGTGGCTTACGTGGTAGTGTTTACGACTGCCGCGCTGAGGTCTCGGGTTCGAATCTTGGGTTGAAACAAGTATCCAACACAAATGTGTATTAACACAAATGTGTGTTATCCACAAATATGTGTTATCCACAAATGTGTGTTATACACAAATGTGTGTTCCGAAGTTTGGTTTTGGATTGTAAGGAGAAACCATTTTATTACTGTATTCCCAAGGGAACGGACGTTCAATAGTATTTTTCATTTTTTTTATTTTGGGGGGGATGTAGTAAGCCTTCCCGCAGAGCGCTCCCTATGCTCGGCCTCCCCCGTAAGTAGCGGCATAGCCGTGAAACTAATTACTACACCACGATGACAAACCGAAGCCCAAACAACTGTCCGCTGACAAAGCCGGCTCTAAGTGTAATCTCGATAAACATCGAAGGGCTCTCCCAGGACAAATCAGATATTCTCTCGGATCTCTGCCGTAATACAAACTGCGATATCCTTTGCATTCAAGAAACCCACCGAGATGCATCACAGAGCCGCCCACAAATAGCTGGACTCAAGCTTATCGCCGAGATCCAACACCCGAAGCACGGTAACGCAGTGTTTGCTGCTCCCGGCGTGAGCATTGTCTCTACCTCATGTTCGTCTTATAATGGCATTGAGCTCATTACAGTCGAAACCCAGAACTGCACAGTGACTTCAGTATACAAGCCGCCTGGGACATTTTTCCATTTTGATCCTCCGGAGAATTTTGGGAGTCGGCCGGTGAGGGTGGTGGTGGGAGACTTTAGCAGTCGAGGCGCCAACTGGGGTTACAGTGATACGGATCCAAGTGGACATGCAGTGGAAGAGTGGGCGGAAGCTAATGATCTGTCTAGTCCATGATCCCAAACTACCGGCATCTTTCAACAGTGGCCGATGGAGGAGAGGGTACAACCCTGACCTGATCTTTACCACATCTTCCATTGGCTCTCAGGCCTTCAAAAGCGTATGCCCACCAATACCTCGTACTCAACACAGGCCCCTTTTGTGCACGTTACAGCCAATTGTCCGTCCCATCAATGTCCCGTTCAGAAGGCGGTTTAATTTTGCAAAGGCCAACTGGGAACTGTTTGCTCAGTATGTCGATGGTGACCTCTGTTAATCTGTTCTGCCATAAAAGGCCTTAAAACTGGCAAGGCCTCCGGAGTCGATGATATCTCGGTGGAGCAAATTAAACACCTTGGCGCCGTTGCGGTGTCCTGGTTGCTTCACATGTTCAACTCCAGCATGGAACATGCGTCTATTCCCCGGCTCTGGCGAAAAACAAAAATCATCGCGATCCCTAAACCGGGTAAATCAACAGATAATCCGAGAAATTTCCGGCCTATTTAATTACTGTGCCATACATATAAATTATTTGAAAGGATGCTGTTGGTCCGGCTTACGCCACTAATCGACGTGATGCTGATTCCCGAACAAGCCGGTTTTAGACCCGTAAAATCTTGTAGCAACCAGACCCTTAAACTTACGCAACACATCGAAGACGGTTTCGATAGGGGAGTGGTCTGGGTTACTGGTGCTGTATTTGTTGACCTGTCTGCAGCTTACGACACGGTCAATCTGAAACGGTTACTGTGGAAGGTGGAGACCATAACTAATGACATCAAGTTTGTCAACGTTCTCCGCGAACTTCTGCAAAACCGTCGATTTCAGGTCCACCTTCTTTCCGAAAAAGGTCGTTGGAGGGCACAGAAGAATGGCCTGCCTCAAGGCAGTGTCTTGGCGCCCAGTCTTTTCAATGTGTACACCAATGACCAACTCTTGGCTATACGTCCCGCTTCCTCTACGTAGACGACCTCGCATTGACCTCCCAAGCTTCTAGTTTTGAACAGGTTGAACTGAATCTATCAGGTGCCCTGCAAAGCCTGGGAGAGTACTACGATGCGAATTCATTGAGACCGAATCCGTGCAAAACTGAAACTTGCGTTTTTCATCTCCGCAACAGAGAGGCGGCGCGCCAGCTCAACATTCAATGGCGAGGAGCTTCCATCGAACACAACTCCTTCCCAAGGTACTAGGGCGTCACCCTGGATAGATCGCTAACATTCAGGAGGCACTGCGAAAACGTCAAGCGGAACGTACATGCCAGAAATGGCCTTTTGCGCCGTCTCGTTTCCACGAAATGGGGAGCTTCACCGGATGTTTTGCGTACTACGGGTCTTGCGCTCTCCTTCTCAGCGGGTGAATTTGCGTGTCCTGTGTGGAGCCGCTCTGCTCAAACCGGGATGGTAGATACAGCATTAAATGAAACCTACCGGATCATTACTGGATGCCTCAAGCCAACCCCTATAAAAATGTTGTACCCGCTAGCTGGTATCTCGCCTCCGGGGGTTCGCAGAGCGGTGACTGACTCTTCCGAGAGATCCAGAATGCTGGAGTACACACGGCACCCTCTTTTTTACCATGATCCTGTTCCACAAAGACTGAAAAGTCGAAACAACTTTGTGAAATGTGTGCCTCCTCTCTGTGACGATAACCGATCAAGGGGGAGATGTAGACTGTGGCGAGAGGGTTCCGCTCTTCCCAGCCCGTTTGTCCCATTATCTGAGAGCCTACCGCCTTGACATGATTTACCATGGCCGATCTGGAAGTCTTTAAATAGACTCCGAACACAGATCGGCCGGAGTAAGGAGAACCTGTTTAGGTGGAGCTTCTCGGATGGCTTGAATCTGGAGTGGCATATGTGGGGCTGTCCCCCAAACAATGAAACATCTGATGTCTTGTTCTGCATGTCCTTCCAACTGCACACAGGAGGACCTTATGAATGCTACTGAAAATGCTGTTCTTGTAGCTAAGTTTTGGGCCGAAACAATTTAGGTTTGTTAGCGATACGAAAAGAAGAAGAAGAATAGTATTATATAAAGTAGTTCAGAAATACCATGTGGTTTTAACGCAATGAAATCGCCAAACTCATACAAGTTTGTTTCAATTTTCAGATCCAAGGAGAATCACAACAATGTCTGAGAAACAAGAAAGGTATTCTAGCATTTTTACGTTAACATCATTTTTTGAATAAAATCTATATAACTAGTAAAAATAACGACGACAATAAAATGCATACGGTGCCGTATAATATGGCTCTGCTTAGTCCTTCGGCGATAAAAGGCGTTACTGATAATTTAGGGTTGACGCTTGGTAGATTGTCATGACAACGCGACGTCCAATATTGAGGCCTACTATTGTAGGACATTTTTTTACAGTGCCGTCTAGCCCAAAGTAAGCTAATATAAGCTTGTGTTATGGGATCTAGACAACTGATATACATACTTATATATTTCTAAATACATACATATTATACATAGGAAACAGGCCTGAGCACCCGGGAATCGAACCCGGGACCTCAGGCGCGGCAGTCGCATGCACTACCACTGCGCCACCGAGGCAGTCAGTCACTATAATAGCTTAGTGCTGCTCAATCTGCCGTAAGACCTTTTGACGTTCCAAAATAGTCATTATAAGAAAGTGGGGTCATAACTGTTCCCTTACTTGCTTCCAAACTCTACCTGGATTTAGAGCCTGGGGTACACTTTATTTTGCTGCTAGAAGTAGCTATCGTTTTTTTTTTAGCTCGCCAAAGTGACATCAAGCGAATTGAAAGCCACTGTCGCAGTCCAAAACAGGACTAATAACAGTGGCTCTCAAGTTGGCGGCCCAATGATGTGCCTCTTCACGCTCCGCTTGAAGAACCCGGGATTATAAGAGGGGGGAAACACGTGCGCTGGCAAAGCAAACCAAATTTTTATTGTGCAACAGAAAAACGATCTTTTAAACCGCTCAGTTCTGGCGAAAATTCTTTCCACTGTATGCGAGTGGCACCTCTGCCCGGCACGCGTTGTTCGGGAACGAAAAGGAGAGGGTGGGATTAGGTTGAAAAGCTCTTCAGAACACTCACCGTAGTATATACGGTAAAACGCAGCCAGTGAAGCCATCATTCTACGCTACGCCAGCGGTTCAAGGGTTCTTGTTACCTCAGGACAGTCTATTATACGAATAGCACGTCTCTGCATAGCGTCTAGTGCGTCCAACAGGTACCTCGCGGAATCATCCCAATGGTGAGAGCAGTATTCAACGCATGGACGAATCTGCGTCTTGTACAGAAGACATCTCTGGTGCGGTGTGAAAAACCGCCTCACCTTATGTAATATTCCGAGCTTCCGCGAGGCCAGCCCAATACAACTCTCGTATACGTTTTATGATTGAGCTCTCGACGGACGTCTATGCCGAGGATATCTAGATTGTCCTTCATTGGTATAGAAGCGTTCTGAAGAGAGGGTAGAGGAAGGAAGGGGGATTTTTTAGCGGTAAACGCACATGCCTGTGTTTTGCGAGCATTGAAATCGACCAGGTTTTCAGAACCCCATTGAGATATGCGGTTAAGGTCCCGGTCGAGATCAGCCACAAGTTGTCGTCTCTCTCCCTCGATGTCGGTTCGTCTCGCCGCTGGACGGGCATTATTTTATGGCCTGGTTACTAAGACCTTTTAGTCAAATCTTAATTCATATTACTTCAATCTCCTTTCTTATTATCTAAAATGTCCCCGTCCTCTACGTCTTAGTCAAGTCTAGCCTTAAGTCAAGGTCAGTCTCACCCCAGTATAATAGTGATTTTTACAATGAGGTTTTCAGTAAATTTTACGCGGCAAGATAGGAAAACGCCTTTCACAGCATAATATCACTGTCTTTCACTATAGCACGTTAACACAACTTTTATGTCCAAGAAACCGCCACTCCCGCACCGCATAAATGCACTAGTTTTAGAAAATAATATACAGCAAGCGTCCGCTCTTGTCATTTTCCCGCGTAGAATCTAGCCATCGTTTGCCTTTTGATTTTGGTCATTGTTGGGAGTGACTCCCGTAAGATCTCCCATCCCCGTAAGGGCGTCTCGTCCCTAAGTCAGAAGGTGCACCGCACGCAGGTAAGGTGCTTGGGCCCTGGAGAATTTGGTGGGATCCCTTACATATGAACAGC
Organism: Thumatha senex; assembly: GCA_948477245.1. NCBI lineage: Eukaryota > Metazoa > Arthropoda > Insecta > Lepidoptera > Erebidae > Thumatha > Thumatha senex. The sequence goes on along the minus strand of OX419741.1, from coordinate 20,730,014 downwards.
ATATATATAATTGTACTTACGTTTTTTCCGTGCTTCGGATGGCTCTTTAAGCCATTCATTGGTCCCGGTTGCCAGTAAAATGGCAGTCGTTAAGCCAAGTTGTAGGCTTTCTGGACGGCTGGAAAAATTTCAACAGCAGATAGTTACACCTGCGTCTGTCTATTTCAACACGGCAATGGGCTCATCACCTATTACGCGGAACAGGAATACATATGGTAAAAAGTGGGCGTATAGTATGCCTCTGCCACCCTTTCGGGGTAAGGCGTGATTAATATTTATTTTAATCATTTCTTTTTCTTTTCACAGATAAAAAGAAGTAACTGCAAGCATGCTCACAAAAAAGTGTAAGTCAATATTAAAGGAAAATAAATCAAATTTGTCTTTTTAATCGCTTTTTATTATTTTTTAGTCTCACATGAAATGAACTAGAATAAAAATCGAAAATAATAAAATAAAATAAATAAATTTATGCCTCCAGATTTATTGTGTATAACGTTATGTACAAAATATACATTTTGGAACTATTATTTAGATATTTTGTTATAATTATTATGTTCGAATTGGTGGGTCTCTGTTATTACTTATTAGTAATACCTACAAAATTATAAAACATATTGAGGAAGCTTTCAAATGACAAAACGAGTACCTATTGAACTTTTGCCTGAGTCGAAATAATTTATATAAAAACAATTACAAAAATATAAAAATTACAATTCAAAAAAAACGCAGAGAAACACGTGAAAATCTTTTTATTTTTTTAGTTCTGTTTTCAATTGTATAAATTACTATTGAATTTAGTATTATGGTATTATTTATATTTCATTTATTTATATTTGTATTTCACATTTGATCCACGTCACATTTTAAATCTCTGAACTAATAATATTACACATTTAACTTATTGACATAGGTTAATCTCATTCATAACGATTGTAGGTTTAAGACTTGTTATAAATTATATAAAATTATTTCATTCATAAATTGCTCTTATAAATAATCTAGCTAAAGTAGAACATGGCATTTTAACATAAACTAGATAAAAAAAATATGTACAGTTACCACAATATACAAATATAAGACATGCTATTTAAGGACAAATTTCTACCAAACTATTCTACCGCTAACTATGATTTTATCACACTTGAGCAGTAAAACAGTCTGGAATTTCTTATCTTTCTTTTCTGTTGTAGTGGTAGAACAATTTGGATTAATTTTTCCATTTTGTTCTATTGCAGTGAGCAGTAGAACAATCTGGATTATTTTATCCATTTTGTTCTATCGTAGAACTATTAGTAAAAATAGATTCATTAAGCCTTTTGAAGCTAAGTACCTATAGCCTTTAAAATTAAATACATACAAAAAGGTGTTGCACAACGCGGTCCGTCTTGAAATTAATTGCTAAGTACCTGTGATATTTGTATGGCAAGCGGTGTCTCATGTGATATTAAAATTTCCACTTTTGGTGTCGTTTTGAAATCGAACTCGATAGGATTTTTTCAAACTGTTCAGTGTTCATAAATGTTGGTGACGAATAAAAAGAAATGCACAAAATAAAAAACAAACAAGTTGGTTTAAATACAACCCAATTTTTTTATAAGTGTGGTGCAATTTTTTATTTAAAACTGTGTAAAGTGGCGTGTTATGAAATGAAATGAAAATATCTTTATTCATGTAAGTAACACGTATGAACGTCAAGATTATTGCTTCTACATTAACATTTACTGCCAGATTGAAGTTTTATTGCCATAAGAACCTGGCAATAAAACTTATGGCCACTGTTTTTTTTTTATTGCCAGTAATTACATTAGTTTTCGTTTACATAATGAAATTTTTAAACAGAATTTTTATTTCATTATAGTTATTGTTTCATTATTATTTTTCTATTTGTATATTTATGTGTGTTGACTTAGAGCGACTTATCTAATTCCATGTATTTTTATTAATTTATATAGTCTGAAATTCTATAATGTGCCTTGCAGTTAGAGTAGGAGATCCGACATGTACTGTGAAGGCATATAGGTTTTTCAAATTAAAAGATGCTCTACACATTTATATTGTAAACTCTCGCTCAGTTATCTCAGGGATGCAAAACATTTTTTTTTTCTGTATACTAATGTTTTCATGATATCTGTAATAATTTTAATGCATTTTCCCTTTATACATCTAAAAGGCCTTTTCATAGGCCTGTCTATGACAAAAAAAAAACGTATAGAAAGCTGCTTTCACACTGTCAAAGTTAAATTAATATTGCTTTAGGAGCTGGTCGTAGCCTCCTGTAGTTTATTAATCGTGAGTTATATTTCAGGTCTTATTAGCTCATATTTCAAGACGGACAAATCAATAAATTAATCAATAAGAATCACACATACTTTATAAATGCAGCAGACGCTTTCAAACTCATTCCCTCTATTGGGATAAACAGGTACGCCTCTGAAGTACCGGATATTATTCGAAATCATTATTCGTATAAATAAATTCGTTGCATATGTTTTATACGCGACATCGAGTTAAATCGCCTTACGCGTTGAAGTAATAATATTTTGAGACCTAATATTTGAAGAAAATTTTCTAATAAAAAAATATAAAATAACAAATTCGTCACTTTGTATTTTAGGCCTATAAATTAATCAGTTACATATTTAACATTTCGTTAAAAAAAATATAATTTGTTTCATTTGTTTCTGGAACAAATAAAACAAAACATTTTTTTTTAAATTGGAAATTGACTATTATTGAATTATAAAATTTTTAGTTCGCCGTTAAAAAATATGATTTGTTTCAATTGTTTGTGAAACATTGGAACAAACCGTAATTCTTATACTGCACATACTATTACAATAAAATTAGCTGACAAATATTTTTAACACGACAACAAGGCAAGTTCAAGGCAGTGAGTTAACTCGTCGACAAAATCACGTCACAGTGACCATTTGCATCTTAGCACGCTGGTACGTCGTAGAACTGTCTCGTTTTCACGTAACAAATATGGCCTCGGTCGACACAAAATACATCACAGTGACCATCTTCAACTTAGCACGCTGGTACGTAGTAAACTGTCACGTAATCACGTAACAAGTATGGCATACGCCGTTCAGACCAACGTGCTCAGCTCGTGAGTGTCGTGGCTAAGATCGATGGTGGCTGTTGGAACACCAGGAGTTGCGGCACCTTCTCCAGGCGGAGTACTCGTTGGAGGCCTGAAGAAGATAGAAGAGGTACTTATTATTCGTGAGATTTAAAATTTTTAAAGCAGATTTGTCTGCTTCAGGTCTGACTTGATAAGGGGGAGGATGACATGTATATTACAGAATCTATGCGTATTAGGTACCTACTATCATCATTCGTCTGACTATCAAGAGATTTTCATTTCCTATCAAAAAGCAACTGATCATTTGGTACTGTTTTAGAAAAAAGCCTGGACAAAGAAATATTTATGTTGGTATTTTCATTTTTAAAAATACGAAAAAATCATTTACGAGAAAACTTTGGTACTTAGTTACACATTTATAATCAACTTACCTAATAATATAAGGACCTCCTTGCTGCAGCAGCGTTATGGGATGTGAATAAGGCACTGTAGCCCCCGTCATACTGTGAAAACTCAAATTCCCCATTGCAGTACTGTTTAAATGGCCATTTCCTATCAGCACTCCATTCGATGCATTCAGGTTAGGCGGGGAGCTCGTCGTGTTAGGGTCTTGCGTCCTGAACGCTTTGACTAAGTTCGTCTTTTCTTTTTGCCACACGAAGACGTTGTGTACCATGGCACAGCCGCAGAAAACGATTCCTACTCCTATGAACACTGAGGTGACTATTGCGGGCGTTGAATGGAACTGGATGAATGTGTAGAGTATTATGCCTGGAATTGAAAAAATATTTAGGTTAGGGATTTTTATAGAGGAGTCGCGGACGATGCTTGACCGAGCCAACCAAATAAGTCAGAAATCTCTCTCTCTCTCTCATATCTCAACAAGATCTCAGATTCTTTCTCTATAGGCAGAAGGGTCAGCGAACTTCAAATAAATCTGTCCAAACTACTGATACTAACCTGTTAAAAATACTGGTATTGAAATGAAGAACCCTCCGACTGCACAGACTCGCGTTATCGCAGACTTCTGCAAGTATTTGTTAGATCTGGAACAAACAAAACAAAAATTCGAGTTAAAAAGAAGTTTCTACAACCAATAATATATCCTACTATAGGTACTTAAGTTGTGGGCAGACTTCATTGAAGTAGGAAATCTCATACTGCTGACCATGGTGATGTCCGTGGTTAGCAGCGAGTGATTGTTACTCCGTCTTGGTTTGGGTATCAAAATTACACACGTTATACCTAATGTTCTAAAAAAAACGCTTTTAATTTTGTACAGAGATACGGTATGGCGTATGGCCTAAACTTTTACACAATTATTATAATTATCTAAGTACAATATCTATAAATTATTGTAAAGGTACCTAACTTAACTGTACTCTATCATGGGTATAATTCATACCCGTGTTTCTAACATGACCATGAGCTCTACGACCATGAGCTATCTACCAAAGAGCTGTATCCATAATTACCTACTTCCTTTACTAATTTATCCCTATGCGTTGCAGTTCGTATTGTCTCTAAAAATGCTACTATATTTTTATTCAAATCATTACAATATTTTTTTATACCACTGCACTTTAATACACATACACACATACGGCCCACCTGATGGAAAGTGGTCACCATAGCCTATGGACGTTCGCATCACCAGAGGTGCAGCACTCGCGCTGCCGACCCTTTAAAAACCTTCTAAGACCCCTTTTGAAGAAACCCATACTGTAAACGTTCGGGAAAACCCAGACAGGGAGTTCATTTCACAATCTAAGCGAACGATGAATAAAACTTTCTAGCGGACCTAACCGTACCTACTATACTGTAGGAGGCTGCTAATCAAACGAAGATTTTGTTAATAATTCTTCTTATGGAGGCTACCACTATCTTTGTATTTACAGACGTCGACTTCTTGCCTAGCTCCGTCACTGATCGACCGTTAGCAGCCCCTAGTGCGGTGTAGTTAGACGAGATACCATTACCAACACACCATCAACAAGTCGTCTGATTAAAGCCACACACACTTCATCATGATATGCAAAAGAACTATCTCGGCTGAAGACTTGCAGCCTCTACAAGTGTGCTAAACTCAATACATTATAAATATATCACCAGTAGCTTCTCCCTCTTCATCACCATTACTACCTACAAGACTCCTCCTGAATTAATTAAGTATCCATTAAGGAGGAGTTATCAATCCCGTCTACTTCAGCTACTGGTCAACAGTCATGCGAACATCGTTTAGCCCCTATGAAGTTACGCCTTTGGCAAAAGCAAGCCCAAAGAAGATTAATAATAAGGCAGAAAATTAGCAGTTTTGCAGACTGCTAGAAACAACGTCAAAAGTTTTATTAGTCAAGAAAACTATTAAGAAAAAACCAAAGAAAATTTTAGAAGAAGCAGCAGCTTTTAGGAAATTACTACAGATAGTGGTGTTTCAGATAGCGAAGACTGATTCTATTAATAATGGGAAAATGGGTGCAATGCCAGCAGAGGGCTCATGTCATGTAGACTGCACCAATGAAAAAAGTTGTGTGCGCCATAATTGATTATCCAATTGAAATCTAATTTATGAACCAAATTGATTAGGTAGGTACTTAAGAAGATTGCTGTTTCATAGAAATTATTAACATTTTTTATTTATTAATGTAAAACCTAAAAGGCTAATGAAATATAAATTATGTTTATTAACGTAACTTAGTTGTAATTTCCAATGTTACAAACAATTGTCCGTGCAACCAACCCTACCCGTAGGGTTGGTTGCACGGACAATTGTTTGTTGACAAATGGTTGTATAACAGATTCCACATTTTGTATTTTTTTAGTATTTGCTAAACTCTGTGATACCAGTCTGTGAAGCTAGCCTTAAAATAAAGTTGAAAACCCAATCTATTATTATGTACTAACTTAAATGTATAAATTCCAAGAGGTTTCAGAGTTAAGACGAAAATAGTTGAAATTGTTACTTTCATCCCTGGTCTCCCCTATTAATAGCACTTTTGGGATTATGGGATTTACATAGTTACATGTATGCTGTCCGACCCGAAAGGCCACATAGGCACTTCAATAACATAACCAATAAAATTTTAAAAATCATATCTTATTTATAGGTAAGTATAAAATAGTTATAATTTTTTTAAATGCATGTTTTTAGTATCAGAATTAGTCAAATTTCCTTAAAATATAGCAAATCTTCAAAAAACGAACAACACATTTTATTGGCATTCGGCGACGAGTGTATATGATATCAAAAAAATACCGCCGGCAGGTGTAAGCTGACCTTTTGACCTTGCATTTCCGAATAGCCCTTTCCCTGTGTTGCCATGTAAGCTACCACATTATATTAATTTTATTCGGGGTCAATTTTTGGGGTAATTGTTAAAAAGGATTACACGAATAGAATACCTACCAATACCTTCACGGATCGGACAGGGTTTTCTTAACACATTGTATAGACGTTACATATAGACGCTCAAATAACTGTTGTTTGTTTTATTTTATTTTTTTTATATTTATAGTATATACAAACGAGTCTTGACTCGTTCAATCGTGATCGAGTTCACGGCGAACGAAGAACAATATTAACGAAACAAGTTTGCACATGACTGCGAAATGATATTTACCAACATTCTTATCGTGTAGTATTTATAGGATTAGGTACTGATCACTACTTTGGTAGGTACTACTTAAAATTAGAAAATATAAAGTATGACTTAGTAATGGAAAATAATAATCTACGATAATTAGAATTCCACACAAAATGATGCCATAGGCCCATAGTTGACACGCCTTTCCCTAGAAATCGAAATAAAGCATAAAAATAAAATGTCACATATTTTTGAGAATGTTTCCAAGATTTTATGCCACTGCTGACGTCATTCATAGTGAATTAACTATTTCGATATTTTATTAAAAAATAAATACAATGAATATAGCAAAATATTCAAATTAGTTTCCTTCTTGAATGATGCATATTTACAATATCTAAATAAGGGTAATAAATTTTGGTTAATCCCCATTACGTTATAAGTTTGTATGACTTTCTTTTAGACTGAAAAGAGTGGAGGGGACTATTATGCCCTCGCTGACAACAATGAGATAGAAACTTGAAATTGAGACTGTACCGCCCAAAGCCGTACTAAGGTACCTACCTATAGTCTTGCAAAGTGTGTATCAGCAGTATCAGTTTGTGAGACGATACTCGTGTATCTTTATAAGTATGCATGCATACCTATCGGTATTGAGACTACTGATTCGAGGCCCAAACCAGGCATCGATCTCTCACCTGCACATGGTGCACCTACTGACTAACTGATAAAGAATATTCAAAACAAAATCCTGTACCAATACCAACCCACCTGGCCACCGTGGTACAGTATGGTCAATCATCCTCCCAAAATGAAATTGGAACAGGCCTACGTTCGACAGTAGACTGTGAATGACTCTGTGATAAGCTGTTTTGCTTGATTGACTATAGTAAGTACGTATCTATCTTTACGCTGTGTTCGCGGTCTATGGTCCATGCATACATCTTTCGCTTACTGTAAATTCGTGGTCTTCGTATGTAAGTTGCGGTCTACCCTGAGTCCTACCTTCTAATTTCAATATTGATTGTTGCTTACCTAGGTATTTCTTTACCTAATTGAAAATATTTATCCAAAATCACTTATTGCCAGTATTGCTACCCAAAGAATAGGTATCCAGTATCCTACCCACTCATGGCTATGGTTATTATACTTGACTAGATGACCCTCCCGGCTTTGCCCGTGACCTACTTCGATCTCCCGTCGCACCTATTTAATCCCGTCGCTTATAAATTCTACAATAATGCACAAAAATTTACCGATTTGTCGACATTTATGGCTACTGCTCCGTTCTCCGAGGTAGTAGCGTAATGATATATAGCCTATAGCCTTCCTCGATAAATGGGCTATCTAACACAAAAATATTTTTTAAAATCCGACCAGTAGTTTCTGAGATTAGCGCGTTCAACCAAACAAACTAACAAACAAACTCTTCAGCTTTATAATATTAGTATAGATTTAGTTCAGTTTTACTTTCATTTCGCTTTCAATGTCGAACGACTATAGGTACGTAAAAGAATAAGAATGACGTACAAAAATACAAAATCTCAAGTAAACTTAGCGATAATTAGATATCACGGAAACGATAGTCAAAACAAGTAGCAACTTGGTTGTCCGACTCACTTATAAGTCCCGTTTTTATCCTCGAAGGGGTAGGTTATCCTTGGTCGACTGTACCACCAATACTCACACTGTTACCTACTCGAAGGTTTATTGGTATGGTTTGAGACTCACCCTACCCACAAAGGTAGGACCGGGGAATGGTGAGTTCGTCACGCACTCTATTACACCTATACGATTTATTATTTATCTGAATACATACTTTTCTATTTACGACATTTTATAAAGATAGCTGTTATTAAACGCCGTACGTTTGTCAGTGACATTGGGATACTCTGATAGACATATTACAATCATTGATTGCAACATAATAACGGTTATTAAGAGCCATAAACAAACTCGAAGTTTACATGAAACTGCATTTTGACTGCCATTTTGGTACCTAATATTTTATGTATGATACTATGATACAAACATTATCAGATATACAAACTTCGAAGCTAGATTGAAAGAGAAAGAAAAAAGAAACATAAATACCTAGGTAGTTAATTTTTTTATGCGTGGCATAATTTGGCAGATGGTTGTAGGAAAGACAATTTTCTTTTATTAATGTAATAATCTTGAGCAGAGCAAAATGCAGGCAAGGGACCTTTGTCCATACAGCCGGATGTTTTGAAATAAGTGCTTTGTTATGGGTTTTGTAAGTATGGTACTTAGTATCTTAGGACTGCCTCTGTGGCGCGGTGGGAGTGCATCCGACTGCTACGCAAGAGGTCGTGATTCGATTCCCACCCAGGATAAAACTTTGTGTGATGAGCACGATGGTTTATTCAGTGTCTGGGTGTTATTTATCTATAATATGTATGTATTTAGAAATATATAAGTATGTTTATCAGTTATCTAGATCCCATAACACAAGCTAATATTAGCTTACTTTGGGCTAGATGGTACTGTGTGAAAAGTGTCCCACAATATTTATTTATTTATGGTACTTAGTATGGTAACTGTATGCTATTAAATAATATCGGTTTATTAAGTCGCTAACTAAGTTTAAATAATTTACTTGACTATAATAATATTTCCATAATGTTCGTTTTGCTATTACAAATATTTTTTTATCTGTTATTTCATTCAAAATAGGTAGTTATATGTTTATATATAAACAGTCTCCAACCAATCAGTGCTTCCACAAAAACTATTTTTTGTTAGTATTTGTCAACGCCGATTAGAACGTGGTCATGGAGTACCTACGTAATTTAATGACAACACGCCAATCCAGTTTCATGACCCAATACAAACAAGCAAAACCAAATAAAGCCTATCATAGTCCACTGCCGTAGTAGGTACTATTATTTATTCTGTGCCACTGTTTTTTATCAAGTGGCAACGTTTTGTCGAACTATTTTTCATGTGAAAACTTTGTTTTCCATTGAACATTAAACGTCATTGTTACCGTTACCGACACGATTGTAATCATTTAAAAAATATTTTTTTATACCATTTATATTTTTAGCCCACCTGATGAAAAGTGGTCACCGTAGCCTATGGACGCTTGCAACACCAGAGGTGCAGCACTCGCTGTGCCGACCCATTAAAAACCTTCTACGAAAAAAACTAGTTTTGCGTTTTGAGACTTGTAAGTATATTACCAACAAGTGACGTGCTGCGGTTTGCCAGTTCCTCACAAAAAATCCTGACCATACCAAAAATACACACGTACTAATTTTCACTTCTGTCGATCGGCACTCCCGGAGTGACACTTTTTTTTTAATTGACGTCCTTGAAGACGACCGTAAACAACATTAATAATTTAACATCTTCGTTTTTCAACTGGTACCTATATTAGCTGTTACTTTCAAACCGACCTGGTTTTGGAGTCTGGAATCAACTATCATTTGGCTGCTAGGAGCTATCGTTTGCTTTTTAATTTTCGGTATTGTTGGAGCCACTGCCGTCTGACCCTCCAACCCCGTAAGGGCACCGCGTTCGGTAACTCGTCCGTTATCAACAGGTGCACCGGTAGCCGGGAGCCGAGTCTACTAATTTCCAATGGAAAGCCGTTCTAGTTCTATTATATAGCGGTTCTATTGCGATAAGTCCAAAACTATGTAGTCTACTAAATTCACTTTTTTGTTATTTCATTCTCCATTTCACAATCACACTTCTTAAGCTGCAGAATAGAGACAAAATAGCTGTTTTTAGCTATCAAAATATTAATATATTATAGACTACCAAAAATGCAAATAAAGAGCTACTTACAGGCGCTACACGTGTTAAAACATTCTATCAGCCTACCGATAAAATTCTATTGCAGCGCAATTGTAATAGACTACGAAAACTGTCATTTTTTTCTGTAAGCTCTCTATTGAGCAACGATTTCTATTCTCTTCAGTCGCGATTGAATTAGTAGACTTGGCCCCCAGATGAGGTCGTTTGGGTCCCGGTGATGGTGGTGGTGCCCCTTATATACACCAGTATAATTTTAATGTTTTAAGAAAATAAAAATTTACAATTGTAACGTGTTCTGCACACACCACGAGTATTACTATCGATCAATGGCAGGTGGGTACCAACGGTTTTACCATACGATTATACCTCAACAAAGTCAACGGTGTTCCACGCATCGTTAATTATAGGGAAGATCGGGGGGTAATAAGAATAGGGCGAACATATTGTCGCAGGCGGTATTTATGCAATATTATTAAATGATTAGGTATATGTTCAATAAAATAATTAAGTATTTTAATACTTATTATTTAAAAAAAATATACATGTCGACTTAAGAACTTATTACATATTTTTCTTCTTTAAAAATAGACTCTATTCAACGGAAGAAGGTTTGGGATTTTAGGTAAATGATTGTTGAAATATACGTCAAATATATTGACCATTTGATTATCATCACGTGTCTGGCTGAGCTGACCTGGAACTGGAAAAATGTCGTGTTCAGTTTTTAGCAACAGAGACCAAAGCTTTAAAGTTCGTATCACAGAAACGCTCGCAAAGGGAAGCGAGGCTACAACCCCTTCAATGTAGCTAACTAGTTGAAGCCCGCGGCTTCGCACGGGTTTTAAAATTGTCCCGTTCCCGTTTTCCACAGGAACTTGTTCCCGGTATAAAATGTAGCCTAGTTTACACGTCAGAATAACACATCTGATGTGTAAGCTATATTATTGTAAAGTTTCATCAAAATCCATTCAGTAGATTTTGCGTGAAAGAGTAACAAACATCCATTCTTACAAACTTTCGCGTTTATAATACTGGTAGGATAAGAAGATAGTTTTCCGAATATATCTGTTCTAAATGAATATATCAGGGTTTGAAAGTATTTCATAATTCCGTAAATCCATTCAAAGTCCAGATGCTTCTAAATTAGGAACATACTGACTCGTAAGCTCGTAATGTATGTAAGTAACCTTCGCGTTATTATTCAGCAAAATATTTACGTTACCTCTTTTTAGTTGCATTAGCGTAGCCGTAATTATGTTTCTTACATTCGACATAACTCTTCCTTACTGACGAAATTATGGTTAAAAATAGTCTCAAATGTGTTGGAAAGTTATTTCACACATGATAGCTGTTATGGGAATTAGCTAACTAACGTTTGGGTTAAATGTAAAATGAATTAGTATGTATCTAATCAGAAATACAGCTATGATTCTTTTGTTACCTAATCTCGTCGGCAAGATATCAAAAAATACTCCCATGGTATTTACACGAACAAAGTAAGTGTAAATGCTTTTCCTTCAATCCTAATTATTTCTAAGTTCAACTACAAAATAAGCGCTCGCTCACTTTATTAAAAAATTATGAGTAAAATGGTAGTCGTTAAGCCTGGTTGAAGGTCTTATGGGCGGCTTGAAAATTTCAGCAGCAGGTCGCCACAGTCTGTCTAACGTCTGTCCACTTCAACACGGCAATGGGCTTACCACCCTGTTACGTGGGACAAAAATGCATACGGTGAAATGTGGGCGGTTAGTATGACTCTGCCTACCCCTTCGGGGATAAAGCCGTGACAATATGTATGTATGTATGTTTATTAGTTTCACAATATTGTATTAACATTTACCAAATTAGTTGATTACATCTCCGCTCTTGAGTACGCCCGCACGGCCCGGTCGAATTTATTTCTTTTTTACACGTAATTTATTTCTTTGCACATTATTTTAATTTTGCTATAAACGTATTAAAATGATAAGAATAAATAATGTGTAAATTGCCTTCAAATTACCACTCTTTTAAGGTATTAAAATGAATATAGTACTTATGTTATCCTTAACAGATAGACGTATACCGTAGCGGACTTTTTTGTAGACCTAGTAACATAAACCCAACCTAGTAATAACCTAACCTAGTAACCCTTAAGTATATTAGATACACAATTACATTATGCATTTTTTTGTTACATCTCAAAGGGTATAGGCAGCGTTTTCTTTGAAAGCATCCAGACAGCTTAGTTTTTACCGACACCCCTAACAAATACCGTTATATTTTAGCTAATGTATACAAAAACTTAATAAATTAACTTAACTTAACTTAACTATCTTCACGCTGTATCCCTGACGGGATAGTCAGAGAGGACAGATCGACAGGCTTCGCGATCCATGCATACTTCTTTCGCTTCTTCGAGATTCATCAATCGTTTCATACACGCACGTCTGGGTATCCGAGTACTTTTGACCTTTCCGTTTTTGAGCAATCTGCTCACGTGGTCTTCATATGTAAGTCTCGGCCTACCCTGACCTCTTCTACCCTCTGCTTTCGCACAATATATATTCTTCGTCAATCGTTCCTCACTCATTCGTTGGACGTGTCCAAACCAACGGAGCACGCCCTTTTCCAGCTTAACGCTGACACTTTCATTCAAACTGCCATATTGCGTATCACTTCGTTACGTATTCGGTCGGCCAAGGTAACGCCGCATAATTTTTTAATAAATTATATACTAAAATCCTTCCTCTTGAACCACTATTTCTATTTTTTATTGCGGTAGTTTAACTGCATCAAAATTCGTTAAGTACTTAGTTTTAAAGATCTAAGCATATATAAGGACAGACAGCTGAAAGCGACTTCGTTTCATTCAATGTAGTGTTAGCCCAGAATAAGTAATAGTAGGAACTACGGTGTTAGTGATGATAAGAAGAAAAGTAAGAAAGTTAAAATTTAACTAACATGGAAATAAATGACTGCAGAAATTTAGAACCATAAGCAGATTTTGTCTAAAGTTTGCAATATCTATCTGCATGCTTTGTGTGATATTGAAATGTCGAAGCCACTACCTATCTTTGCAGACATAAATAAGAGTGAACTAATAAAAATGATGAAAGTTTCACTTACACTCATAGTTATAATAATGTACTTGTGCATTCTATCCCCTCATTATATCCATGTAAATCTGTAGACACTCAATTTTACGAACACTGGCGCTGGCGAGCCCTTAATTCGGTTTGCGTGACGACCCTAATTATTTTGTCTGGGAAATGTCTGATCAACTGTAATGGAATTTATTACTGACTAGCAAGTTCGAAATTTAAACATTTATAATAAAGTAGATGATGCAGCCGCAGCTCTGCCCGTGCAATGAAGCTTTCCCGTTCCCGTTGCTACTTTTCCAAATTTTCTCAAAAACCTTCCTTAGAGTTAAACAAATATATAAAAAAAAAAATACTTGAATTAGTCCAGCCGTCTTCGAGTTTTTCGCTTAGCAATATACTTTGCGATTTATTTTTATAGGTGATAGATAAAAAACAACTAAAATCACGATGGTATTTTAGATTTCGTATTGTTTACAAAGCTATTTACTTTACAAACATTGTACCTAGTTGTATTATATACCTATGCATAATATACCTAATCACAGATAAACGTTACCTACACAAAATACACAAATACTACGCGATTAAAATGATAATTATTATCTATTATCTAGATTCCCACACATCTGAAGAGGATAAGATAAAATAACATAACGTTATCAATCTCTATGGCCGCCATTAGTCGCTCAGTCCTCCCGCCGTTTTTGCGCTTGTCAGCTGAGAGTTGACAAAACCGGTATTCTCTGAGACTACAACGGAATTCCAACACAGGTACGCACTCGTGGTTACATTCAACCAACTTTCAGTTGGCCTTATTTGGGCCAATGTTAGACGCTATTTAACTGTTTTTTTACAAAGCTTCTGCTTAAAAGGATTGGTATTTTGTACGCGGAAACATTGGTTTAATTCGGTTCAATAATTTCTTAGCCGTTTTATATTTACAAGTTTATGTTAAGATTAGCTGAACCGCGCGGCTTCGCTCGTGACATATTTTGATTCCCCTTCGTATTTATTTAATTCATCGCTTTTACTTTTACAAAAATATAAGGTATTTTTCAAATCTGACCCTTAGTTCAGAGAGTAGAGCAGGAAAGGGGAACTAAGTTAAAGAATATCACGGAGGATAGAAAGAATTAAGTATGTTATTGTTTGTTATTCTCTGCTCCGTGGTTGATATCATAGACATCTATTGGCGAATACTAACGGTTTACGTTGCAATCTGCATCACTCGCGTACAGTATTTCTCATTGTAACTGTTTTGTTATCAAAGTAAACAGTAGGTATAGCCTTATCGTACGGCCTTGTTACCGATTGCCGTAATCTTAAACACGTAACTACCGACTTACTTACTACCTAAATAATATTATTGAAAAGAAAATATATTCCAACAGAAATATCATCAGTGCATACGGTAAAATGCGGGCGTATAGTATCTCTCTATACCTCTGCCTACCATTTCGGGGATAATGGCGTGACAATATGTATGTCTATGTAGAAATATCATTTTCCCGTACTGAACGAGGAATGGGAAAAATATACAAACGGCCGAGTGTAATATGACTCTATCAAGGCTCAAAGGGGTCCAAGCGACCTGGGACCGACTCTACTGTTTTCCAAAGAAAGTCGTTCTAGTTCTATTCTATGTATAGCGGTTCTATTGCGATTAGTCCAAAACTAGGTAGTCTACTAAAACTATTATATATTTCACAATCACACTTCTTAAGCAGCAGAATAGAGACAAATAGCTGTTTTAAGCTATCAAAATATTAATATAGACTACCAAAAATGCAAATTAAGAGGCAGGCAAATCTTTCAGCCGGCCGATAGAATTCTATTGGAGCGCAATTGTAATAGTAGACTACGAAAACTGTCAATGTTATCAGTCGGCTCTCCATTGAGCTACGATTTCTATTCTCTTCTGACGCGATGAATTAGTAGACTTGGCCCTGTTAGTTAGTTAGTTGCACCTGTTAATGAATGGATGATGCAATGAATGATCAATAGGCGTCTTATCAAGATTGGAAGGTCATACTGTAGTTACTCCCAACCATACAAAAAATATAAAGCCAAACCATAACTGTTCCTAGCAATCAATAAAAGTGAAGTATTTATAAGCTGTATCCCTGACGGGTTACTCAGACACAACACTTCCTGCAAATTCATTAATGGTTTCGTATGCACGTCTGGGTATCCGAGTACTATTGACCTTTCCGTTTTTGAGCAATCTGCTCACGTGGTCTTCATATTTAAGTCTCGGTCTACCCTGACGTCTTCTACCTTCTACTTTCGCACAATATATATTCTTCGTCAATCGTTCTTCATTCATTCGTTGGACGTGTCAAAACCAACAAAAGGGAATTCCTGGATAAAAATCTACTTGGGTTTGAAAGCAACTGGGAGTACACGAAGATGGAGAAGTAGATACTGTTACTTATATTAAAATAATAAAAATTAATAAATATTGTAGGACATTTTTACCTACACCGCGCCCTCTTTACCACAGTAAGCTAATATAAGCTTGTGTTATGGGATCTAAACGACTGATAAACATACTTATATATTTCTAAATACATACATATTATACATAGGAAACACCCAAACTCCGAAACAAACATTTGTGTCTCACACAAATATTTTTTTCCGACCATGTAATCGAACCCGGGACCTCAGTCGCGGTAGTCGCATACACTACCACTGCGCCACCGAGGCAGTCAAAATACCAATAAACCATGTAGCATTGTAACTTGAGAATGTTACCTGCACATTTTGCTCAAGGCCTCAACAGGTAAGGCAGATGGTTCAACGTTAATTCGAGGATCTATAATTCTATAACACAATGTAAGAAAGGTCTTTCGAATTTTGATGAATCATAGTTATTTCTGTTAATCTAGTTTTCTTGATTTGGTCTTAATACCGAATTATTGTTTGTGATGTTCTTTCGTTCGTCATTCGTTGCATATGTCTGTCATCATGCGAGTTTCACCAATAGATAGAGTGGTTCATGACCAACGTTTAGATATTTTGTCGAGATTTGTATTTATGGTTCAAATATGACGATAATTTGTTCAAGATGCCGGAAAAAATACAATCGGTTGATGGATTTCACCGAAAACGCTACCTAAACATTATCCTACTAATATTATAAACGCGAAAGTCTGTAAGAATAGATGTTTGTTATATATTTTGATGAAACTTTGCAATAATATAGCTTACACATCAGAATAACACATAGGCTACTTTTTATCCCGGGTACAAGTTCCTGTGGGAAACGGGAACGGGAAAACTTTACCACGCGTGCGGAGCCGCGGGTGCCAACTAGTTAGATATAATAAAAAAATGTGCAAGGATATTATTTATATTTAATAGGTCAACAGAAAAGTCCACGGCTTTTTAAGTATGGCTTGCTGTACCTTGGAAAAGAAGTACGGGAACGCGGCCAAAACTGCGGGCATCATCTAATAATATAAATATCAAAAAATTACTTGATATGGAAGAGAAAAAAACGGCTAATAAAATAAATATCTCAAAATTACTTGAATATAGAAGTAAAAAACAACGGCTAATAATATAAATATCTCAAAATTATTTGAATATGCAAGTATAAAACAAACGGTTATATGACAAAAGCAAATGTAAAAAATAAACAGTGTTTTACAAAGTTGACTTATTTGATATTAAAATAATCTTATTGGCACATTACCTACACTGTGAGTCGTTAAGTTAATGATGCACGTTGATAACAAGACACTTAAGTTAATTTTTTAAGCACAGCCATCATTGATTGTCTTAGGAAAGAATGGGGTATTTATGTGTCTTGTCATTCACTTATCTTTTATGTGTAAATACATTAAACATTGAATCGCTAGTAGCCCTAGTAACTTAGGTCCGTATTCCAGAACGTTTCTCAATACTTAATCAACGCTTGAGGCTAGCTTTTGACTTACAAATACTACTCTCAGGTGTTTCTTGAGAATTAATAAACGTTCTGGAATACGGACCTTAGTGTTCTGTAAACGATCACCGAGTTAAACATCTTACCATACGGTCAGGTGGCCGAGTCTGCTATTTCAAGCGTGTCGGAATAGAATCGAAATCGTCGCTCAATAGAAAGCTACCGGTACAATGTTGACTTATTTTAATAGTCTACTATTACAATCGTACTCCAATAGACATCTATCGGTCGGCCGCTGAGTTCTACTAACACGTACCGCGCCAGTGGCCGCTAGTCAGTTGCATTTTTGATAGTCTACTAACATTTTGACAGCTAAAAACAGCTATTGTGGTTCTATTTTACGGCTTGTCAATAGTAGACTCGGCCCCCAGTTTTGAGATGCCCTTTGTAATATTTACAAGCGTTTCCAGTAACATGGTTGTCTTTAAGCTAATTTGGAGAGCCACCCATTGGTTTGAAAAGCGGGTAGGTTGTGGCAATTATGTGGGACTATTTAGCCCAATAGCCCCACATCAACAGGTAAAAAACGCGGTATAATAGTTACTAGCTTCTAAGTTCATATTAAGTGGAAGTTGATGTGATTTAAAAAAATCTTCTTTTCCTATACCTCTGCCTTTCTTTTCGGGGAATGAGGCGTGACTGTATGTATGTAATAATAATATAATAAATTGTCTGCCACCTTGGTAGCAAAATGAATGGACAAGCTGGTAGGGGTCGACCTCGCCGTACGTATGTTAATCAAATCGATAATCTTTTAGAAGGCCCGGTCAAGAGTACCCTTAAACCGCAAACGTGTATGAAAACACTTATGAAAGTAGAAGCAATAGTGGTATGCCAGGATCGTATTAAGTGGAAATCCATAGTTTCTGCCTACCCCAATGGGAAACAGGCGTGATGATATGTATGTATGTTTGTTTTGGGGCATAAAATAAATTGCAGGAAGTGTCACCGACTGCCAGCAACCATCATAATAGCGAACGAACTACAAAACATGTTGGTACTTTAAGATGTTAGTTTAAAAATGGTGCTTCCGTGTGACTATAATAACTGTGTTTATTATCTCTAGCCATCTGAATGTTATACAGGGTCATTTTTGAAACATTCTAGAAGTAGGTACTCGTAGCTATATAAGCTCATTAACCATCAACGTTTGTTCTACTACTTTTGAGAATTCGTTACAAAGCTAATAAATTAATATTGTGGGACACTTTTTACACAGCGCTATCTAGCCCAAACTAAACTATAAGCTAGGGCTATGGGACCTAGATAACTGATAAATATATTTATATATTTGTTAATACATACATATTATAGTATTACACATAGCAAACACCCCAACTCTGAAACCAATATTTGTGGATTACACAAATATTTATTCCGACCTGGAAATCGAAACCGGGACCTCACCGCGGAATTCGCATACACTACGCCTTACGCCACCGAGGCAGAAAATACCATCTTCACGCTGTATCCCTGACAGGGTAGTCTGAGAAGACAGATCGCCAGGCTTCGCGAATCATGCATACTTCTTTCGCTTCGTGTAGATTCATTAATCGCTTCATACATGCACGTCTGGGTATCCGAGTACTTTTGACTTTCCCGTTTTGAGCAATCTGCTCATGTGTTCTTCATATGTAAGTCTCCGCCTACCCTGACTCCTTCTACCATCTACTTTCGCACAATATATATTCTTCGTCAAACATTCCTGTTACCTGTGATTTTGTCTATGTTGGATTTTCCTGAGCATGAACCCAAAAGCTTTCATAATATAGGTTTAAATATGATTTTCTTTCTTTCTATTATATGGATCATTCAACAGAGTCATTTTTAAAACACCAGTGTCTTATCAGTTATATTGGTCCCATAGCCCAAGCTTTAAGTTAAGTTTGGGCTAGATGCGCTGTGTGAAAAGTGTCCCACAATATTTATTTATTTTTTATATCTGCTTCCTATCAGTACCTACCTAACTTTTTGAAATCTTTCACCAGAGTATTTCCATGAGTTCATTTAGCTCTTATCAAGTTCATATACCTCTTGTTTGTGATCGGTAGATTTGTCGGTAGCCACTTACAAATTCAAAATACAAATTCCCGGGTTAGAATAGCAAGGTAGTGTAGAGGGTACAAGATCTCAAACCGCTGGATCGATCTAATCACATCGTCTGCTAAATCGACCGCAAGAATGTACTCGCAATATAATAAGTAGGCATAAATGTAGACACATCGCACGATGTCCACGCTGCCCTTAATGCCTTGCCCAGCAGCAACTAACGAAGGCGACCCGCGACCATTGTCATTATCAAAAGCCACGACCCTTCTGACAAGATTGTCCGCCTAAGAAGGAAGGGCTAAAAGACGAAAATCTCGAACTTTCGCGATTGTCACTCATATTTATGATATTTCGGGTCTTAATCGCGACGTATATTATTAGGTATAAACCTTATACTTCCCGACGTTTTGACCGGATTCCACCAGCCGTGTTCACGGGTGAACGGATGACTTCAGCGTCGCCTCCTCGAAGCGCGATTGCTTTTTTCAACAGGAGTTGTTAGGCTTTGTACCTAATAATATACGTCATGAATAAGACCCGAAATAATATGAATATCGAGTCAACCCAAATTTTTTCCAAAATATATATAAAAAAAACAAAACTAGATGTTTTTTTTACTTAATATACTTATTTCATTCTAAATCATACGGCAGCTGATAGCGATCGAATTACTTCCTCAAGGAATAATATCGGATATTGACGTCCAAGGACTTCTTATATGGCTTCACTGTTTGGTATCAAAGGCTGATAAACATATGCAACTCGACCTGTTTTATTTAATACTTGAGAATGAGTAAAAAGAAATGAAACTTAATGGGCAAGTTAATCATCATCATCTGAGCACTATATCCGGTTGCATACGAAGTCTTGTCACAGACTAAACAATGGGCCTTGTGTAGGTCTCATTGTTAAGGCAAGCAGACTATGGGCCGTATTACAGAAAGTTTCGTAATACTCAAGATAGGACTAGTTTTTGCCTTAAAATACTACTCTCAAGTTCTTAAGTTGAGTTGAGTTTTTCTTGAGTATTGAGTAACGTTCTGTATTACGGCCCTATAAATTAGTTGTGTCCGTGTGATGTTTTCTCATAATTTCGAAAATTCAAAAAAGGGGTAACTGTTTAGGATTCTGGCATATTCTTAGCTTTTCTTTTTAAGGTAGTAAAAAAAACACAGAAGGCAAGGCAAAGAATAGAGCCATGTGAACTGCAGTGGCAGTAGGACGTTGTCACATTGAGGTTGCTTTCGTTTTAAAATTAATCTTAATAATTATAATACTATAATAATCGTTATTACATAATATGCTTTAATTTTTTTTTGGAACTTAAAATTTAGAAAAAGTTAGCATACTAATTGCTTTTCAAAATTGTTTCTAATGTTTAGACAGGTGTCATCACAAATCAAATGATTATAGATGCAATTCTATACATTCGCACCGTGCAACTTTGCTAAGTGCCGGTAGATGGCGATGATAGATGGGATTAATTCGTCTGTTACGAGCAGGTTACGGTGGTGTAGTTGGTAACGCGTCTGGTGCGTTGAACCAGAAGACGCTGGTTCAAGTGCAGCTCGTGACTGAAAAAATCTTCCACTTTAAAAAAATAATATTTAGAGAAAGTTAGCATACTAATTGCTTTAAATATTGTTTCTTACATAAATATGCCCGATTGCTTATCAGTTTGAAGAAATACCGTACCATAAGTGTACGATGCACTGTATAATATATACCTATGCACCTCCTGTTGCAGCATAAGGTTCAAGGTCACGTATCGCACCCCGCGCCGCTCGCCTTAGAGACGGTTCTTGGTTATGTTAATGCTGGTTCCGCACCCGCTTGTTTTGTTTGTAACTCGACAGGCAGCGAAGACGCTCAAAGGAGAACAGCAATGGCCGCGCGCGCGTTCGCATGATCTTTTCGCAATAGTTGTGTTTTCCATGGATAAATAGTGTTTTTGTGCAATAGAACCAGGGATCCAAGTCCAGGGATGTCCCCGGCAGCCTCCACCTCAGCATCTCGCAGCAGCAGCAAGGTAGTGTGCCCATTCCTGTTTCCATTTCTTTTTTGTCGACAACCGCGTGTTAATTTCATTTTTGTCTTTCCCCGCAAATACAGTCCACTTCGAATTTATTTATCTCCCCCGCTCAACCATTTTCTGTACGTAGGCATAAGTGTGTCGATACACTGCTGGCTGGTGTGAAGGTACCTACATATAATTTGCGTATTGTATATTAAGTCTGCCGGGAGCTCTGGGACATCTTTCCGAGGAGTTAACCGAGGCGTCCGGCAATAGACAGTTAGGCGGGGACTGTGTGGTTTTAGCCGGTTCAGTCCGGCATGACATCCGAGGGGATTTCCAGAGGTTAAAAAAAAAAGGTACTACTTCCTAGCACTAACTTACTACTAACAACTAACGTACTTCCAAACTACTACCTATACTACTTTTTTAGATAAAGTCACTAACGTATTCCTACTGTTCCTTAATTGAATGCTCGTGGCCCCTGACTCAGTGTTCTGTAAACGATCACTGCGTTAAGCGTTTCCGTGCTTCGGAAGGCACGTTAAGCCGTTGGTCCCGGTTGCCAGTAAAACGGCAGTCGTTAAGCCTGGTTGAAGGCCTTAAGGGCGGCTTGAAAAATTTCAACAGCAGGTCGCCACAGCCTGCGCCTGTCCATTTCAACACGGCAATAGGCTCACCAACTGTTACGTGGGACTAAAATTCAAACGGTGAAATGTCGGCGTATTGTATGCCTCTGCCTACCCTACTCCTTCGGGGATAAAGGCGTGACAATATGTATGTATGTATTAACTTTTATGAAAATGCGTCTCTACTAGATAGTAGAGAGCGCGCGAGGGACTGGATTCCTTGCGCTATATTTAGATAAAAAACAAAATGTGTTTTATTCTGCAAAAAGGTGACATCACAGAGTAGGTACAATAAAAAATAGGCACGACAACCTCGACATTAATTTACAATTACATGACCTTATTAAGCCAGATCTCATTTTTGTGACATGATAGAAATATCATATAGTTTCCAAACATTTCTTTTGACTTAATATTTGGATTTCTAAAGTACCTGCACTCTTTGTTAAATAAATAAGCTCATATAGGTACCTATGCAAGATAACAGAATTCTAGTTTTAATACAAGAAGTGGGCAATCGTGTTCGCCCACGCTTTACCGACTTGCTGACCTAGCGAAATTTAAACGAGGAACTAATAGTCAGTAAACATGTATTTTACTTTTATCAAATAAAATCGAAACTGAGCAGTGAAGATGTATTTTTGTTCTTTTTTATTATTTCGGCTTGAGCAATGCCAGGTCAAATAATCTACTTTGTTATTTGTACTTATTTCGTTTACAAATTGGAAATAACAAACTTTCTTAATTAGAGACTACCTGACCCCCCGCGGCTGTGTACATACTTTAAACTCCCATCGCACCCATTTGGTCCAGTCGCTTATTACTTTAACAATAATGTATAAAAAATTGCCCGATTTGTTGGTAACTTTGCTAAGATGTGGATTTTGGAAACTACACGTGAATATGTACGCTTCTATCTACATTTACTAAATGAAAATGATTCATAATTTCATTAAATGAATTTTATTTCTTTTGCTTTAGGTAATTGTAAGGATTAATTGTATTTAAGAAAAACATAACTAAACCAACTAACTATCTTCACGCTGTATCGCTGACAGGGTAGTCAGTGAGGACAGATCGCCAGGCTTCACGATCTATGCAAACTTCTTTCGCTTCTTGCAGATTCATCAATCGCTTCATACATGTACGTCTGAGTATCAGAGTACTTTTGACTTTTCAGTATTTTATCAATCTTCTCTCACGTGGTCTTCATATGTAAGTCTCGGCCTACCCTGACTCCTACTCCTTTCTTTCATAAAGAAAAACATATAAACTTAAAAACAAAAGAATGGTACAATAACTAAATAAAATTCAAAATACTTGATTCGTTTAAAATTCTCAAGCTAATAAAGCCCAAGAAGAAATAAAAAACTGAATCTGTGGTAACGAACACTTCTTTATTTAAATCCGTTACAAATAAGGCCTGAGTCTTGACCGAAGATAATATATGACACATCGTAATACGAGGTAGGTGTAAATGGTTTTATTGCCACTTAGCGACCTTGATGCCGGCAAGTTTGTTTGATCAAAAAATGTTTAGCGATTTAATGATGTACTTGGTTTTCTTATTGTATCGATTGGTAATGGTTTGAATTTTGAGCGAAATTTTGCTAATATAAATAAACAATATTTATGGATTAAGTGTTTTGAATGGTAAGGAAGAATGGTCACAGAATACAGGGTTACTTGTGTACGGGGATAGCCCTACACCTTGTGTTAGTGGAGCTGAGTTGGGGAGTAGCGTTGAGTACCGACCGAAGGTGCGCGATGTTTCACTGATTCGTATCCGTATTATAGAATGTCTATCAACACTCAAGAAACACTTGAGAGTAGTATTTATAAGGCAAAACCTAGCCTCAAGTGTTGATTGAGTATTGAGAAATGTTCTGGAATACGAACCTAAAAGAACGTTTACTGTACGAGGTGTTTATTGATACTAAAGAAAATGAATGCTTATAATACTTAATTACATTGTCAGGTTGTGTTAGCATTGCATATTATCAATACATATGCAATTGTTCGTACAACTTGTAACTAACTGAGCTCCGCGGCCTTACTCATTCCACTTCGAACCTTGTGGGACCCAATACGGTCTCGTCTTTTAATTTACTAAATTGCAGGAAAAGTTTGAGCGTTACAAGAAATTAAGAATTCATCTTAATTTTTGTATATCTCAGAAAAAAATGAGTTAGAAAAAGAAAATTCGTAGAACAAAAGTTCTGCAGTTCTGCAAATGACCTCTTTTGT
The DNA here is from genome assembly GCA_948477245.1 of Thumatha senex. Taxonomy (NCBI): domain Eukaryota; kingdom Metazoa; phylum Arthropoda; class Insecta; order Lepidoptera; family Erebidae; genus Thumatha; species Thumatha senex. The sequence goes on along the minus strand of OX419741.1, from coordinate 20,705,579 downwards.
ACTTACCGTACGTGAGTGTCGGTTTATAGATTTTCATCAAAGAATTTTAGGTTGTATTCCAGAACGTTTCTCAATACTCAATCGAACTCAAAGAAACACTTGAGAGTAGTATTTATACTATTTATAAGGCAAAAACTGGCCTCAAGCGTCGATTGAGTATTAAGAAACGTTCCGGAATACGGACCTTAGTGTTATAACGGCGTTTACTCTTAAATGCGCGGCTGCATTTAAGCCGGCTCTTAACATTTTTCGGGATCGTCAACGCTTGCTTCGGACGTGTTTGCTTTTAGCTTGTCTGTCCGATAAGCGAAATTAGGTCAGCTGTGCAATTCACAAATCTCGGATCCAAATCCTCTACGGCGCAAATGTCATCGATAGTCATAGAACTCGAATATCAATGACATTTGCGCCGTAGCGGATTTGTTTCCGAGATTTGTGAATTGCATAGCAGGTCTAGCGAGCGTAGCTGGAACGGGACTACACATTACACAGCTAAACAATACTATACAATTCTAGCGGACCTATAATACTCTTGAGTACTTTAGCGAAACAAGAAGGGACCTGGCGACAATTGTTAATTTTCCTCTAAACAAGACTTATTTGGTACATTCGTCACGGGTTTAAACACTAACTAGTTTGTAATCTAATACTTGATTAAGTAGGTGGCGTATTTATGCAGTGTTTTTGATACCAACAAGTCTAATATTAATCTGTAGGTAAAACTATGTTTTCTGCAGACCTACAATTACGCACATACCCCCGAGGATATAGCAGAGTAACACTTCCACACGTTGGTTGTTTTCTAACAGTAAAAGAAGTGGTTATAAATACTGCGTAACAGGGGTAAGCCGGCTGCCATGAACGGGCACTTTATACAGGAGAAAATCTATGACCATTCTGTCAACAGATGAAATCAGCTTATCGCAGTCCATCCAGTACTGCTCCCTTTACTTTATCTGGCCAAAACTTATACCATTTGATTGTTCATACTCTACCGCCTTTCTCTATGCGTATAGGGGAGAGTCCCACAGTTCCGTATTTTCCGCGTAAAATCCACAATGACCACTCTTCCTCACGTGTGACTTATAGCACTGTGCCACCCGCGGTGTATCTAGATGAATCTCTTTACTTTGCGCGCCAAAACGTCATCCTTGTTCATTTGTTTACGGTTACAACGTTTGTTTGGTACTACCTGCCGTTCGGCGCTAGGGAACTTCCCCCTACTAATGGTTTAAAGCTGCTCTTCAGCTTTGTTTATTTGGTCAAACATTAATCTTAGGAACTAGTGGTTTGAATAGAAATCGTTTTTTTTTGTGTTGGATAGCCCATTAATCGATGAAGGCGTTTATCAACACGCTAGTACCCAGGAGAGTGGTCCAGTAATAATATATTTCAAGTCGTACTATTAGATTAAATCAGTGCTTTGAGAGTTGGAAATATGTTACGGGCGAAAGTTTATTTTACAATGTAAACATTTCATTATGTAGCCATTCAACAGAAAAATCTGACACCTCCAATTATGTCGTAATATATTTTTACAAAAGATCGTGGGATTAATAAACTCGAAGAAATTGCAAGTGAATACCGTCCATTGTTGTTAATAGAAAATATCATGATCGATAAATGGGCAATCCAACACAAGAAGATTTGTTAAAATCTGACCAGTAGTTCACGAGATTAGTGCGTTCAACCAAACATACAAACAAACAAAGTCTTTAGCTTTACTAGTATATATTGAGTAAGTAGTATTGGGTTTGGGTGATATACCACTTCCTTGAGGGAGTGCACTACGTGCGTGTAACCCTCCGCTACGCCACCTTCGCTGGCCTGCTTCTATAAGCACGGCGAGCAGCCCGCCCACCGTACTCAGGCCCCCGGTCACGGAGGCCGGTAGTCTTGGGCGAAGACAAGTCTGCGGCGCCCTCGTCGCAGACTGCGGAACTCGGGAGGGAGAGTTCTTTCTCGCTCTTTCGCCGCCGCTAAGTAGTATAGATTTAGAGTAACTAAAAAAGATTTTGTTATTGACCGCGGATTATTGTTCATCTACGAGTACCTCTTTATTACTAGCTCGTGGCCCCGCAGTCTCAGTGTTCTGTAAACGGTCACTGAGTTACGCAACTTACACTATGGCTGGTCCTCGGATGGGTGACCACTTTGTGGCATTTATATTTGCGAGCGTTTCCGTGCTTCGGAAGGCACGTTAAGCCGTTGGTCCCGGTTGCCAGTAAAATGGTAGTCGTTAAGCCTGGTTGAAGGCCTTATGGGCGGCTTGAAAGTTTCAACAGCAGGTAGCCACAACCTGCGTCTGTCTATTTTCAACACGGCAATGGGCTCACCACCTATTACGTGGGACAGGAATCCACACGGTGTAAAGTGGGCATATAATATGCCTCTGCCACCCCTTCGGGGATAAGGCGTGATGGATATTTATTTATTTATTTCTTTATTACTAAATTTTTTTATGATTTTTGCAATTTTTGCAACAAGTACTTAATTTTTTTTCAAAAATCGTCTTTATGCTATTCCGAATCCAATCATAATTTTTAGAGACTGATAAAATAAATTGTCATAACCACTTCTTGACTATTTAGTCATAATTTTTAATTCTACACAAAAATACAATCACACCGAAGGGATAAGTAGAGGCATACTGTACTACGTTGGTCAGACAGGTACAGGACAGTACAGGGTTTTGCAATCAATATTTATTTATTATTTATTATTTCCATAACATACATAATTCTTACAGGCTAAACCCAATAAAAACCTAGGTTGACTAGGTTTGAACCTTGGGTTTGCCTTTTTATTTTTGGCATTGTTGAGAAAGACTGCCTTCTGATCTCTCAACTCGATAGGGTCTTTGATCAGCAGGTGCATCCCGTGTATTCTAGCAGATGATATTGTACTGTGGACACCAACGTGCCCAGAACCGAACCGAAAGATTCCGTAGATCTTTCTGATGTCGCCATAAAAACATGGAACTCCATGCAGTGCACGTGTTTCCCTCCTCTTACAATCCTGGGTCCTTTAAGAGAAGCGTGCAAAGGCATATATCTGGGCTGTCAAAATGAGGGTTGCTATCGGAGCCCTGTGGGTTGAGATAGCGGGCCCAATCACGGGTCGGTAATCACGGTCGTCTTTGCTTACCATCAGGCGGGCGACGCCAATTTGACGTCCGACATAACAAAATGGGGCCCATTACATAACACTCTTTAATATTGTATTATTTACTATACTACTTTTTTAGTGGCTATTTGCACAAAATAAATAAAAAAACTAAATTTAAAGGTTTTTTTAAAGTATGATTAGATGCTAATGTTAAAACAGTTGATGTTCATTGTCTCAACAAATATTATCCACAAGCATTCAGGTTAATCGTATGTGTAAATAAGATTACTAATTACGTAGTACGGTAGGCTTCGTTCTGTGTACCAGAGCCACTAAAAGTACAGTCGATGTATTTTTATACCACTTAGGTGGCACACAAGTACACGTTCCACCTGTGCGAATCTGGTTACTGTAGCTTATAGACGTTTGCAATGACAGAGGTGTTACACTAACGCTAACTACCCTATTGCCATGTTAAAATGGTAAATTGTATGACCTACTTTAAAAAATTTTAAATTAATTATAAGGAATGCGATTCTTAAGGCGTGGTTTTTTTATTACTCTTAGTCGCCGGCCAAATGGTGTTCGGCCGTTCGGGTTTTATCACACTTCTTCACAGTTATAAAGCTTGCTTAAATTTGTAGTATTATTAGGAGGAAATGCGATCGCAGAATATTTTAAAATTTTGCTCACTAATGTACGTATTGTAATTTGTCATAGCTGTAATATTTTTTTACAAAATACACACACGGATAATGTAACTTCCTAGTACTGAAATAATTTTAAAAATGGAACTAGAATTTACAGAGATTTTTTAAATTGAAATTCTAAATATTTTTATGTATATTTAATGCTAGTACATGCCATCCGTTTATAACAGCCAAATCTGCAGTAACCAGTTCCTAGAATTTTAATTCAATGAGAACAACACCGTTTATTTATCGCTTCATGAATACCACAGAGGCATAGACCAATTCATCCGGCCATGTTGTTTTACCATAGACACATAGATGATTTGGCTATGACCGCGAAATGAATGTCAATGCCTTGGGGCACACTGATGATTATATTGTATTCATTTTCAAATACAACCTTTATTCTATCTGTACAGATTAAAAATATTGAGTGTCTTTTTGTAATTCCATAACAACAGTTAAATGCATATGAAAGAATATACGATACTAAAAAATATAAGTTTATAATATTATTTCTGTTTGTTTTTACCGGATAATCACTAGAATGGAATGGCAGGATCGATTTTATAGGGACTTTCACTGGCAGATAGCTAACGATATAAGGAATAACATATTCTGTATTAATAATAATTACTAAATATCGATTTATATACATTTTATTCGAAGAAGGTGAGTGTGTGGCCTAAGAATTTCTAAATTAATGTCATCACTACTACGCTACTACTCCCACTGCCTTTTGACTCCTTTTCTGTATTCAGGGTTAGAGGTCAAGGGTTCAGGTCATTTATCTATAAAATTATGTTCATATCGGTCATAACAGACATATAAAATATCTAATTTACAAAAAGAACAAAAATGAGTCCACACAAAATTAAGCAGAGTGAAAATAATAGGTACTTACGAGATTTGGGTGTGATGGGGCCCTACAGAGACTTCAGGGCCCAATCTAACCTCACCTGCAAGTGGTGCACCTGTTGACTAATAGACGAAGTCATGGGAAGGGCAGACGAACTAGAAATAAAAGCCTGTATTAACCCGCCTGTGCAGCGTGGTACAAGTAAGGTCAATGAGCCTTGGAAGAAGTCGGGAGAGGCGGCCAGAGTGAGGCCGCGGGTGGATGGAACGGGGTTAGTCCTCCACCCGCAAAAGAGTCTTCCGCGAAGGGGTGATGACCGTGTGTGCCTGGATATCGCCCAGTTAGCAGAATAGATTAAAAAGACGGAGTCCGCATGCCACCCGGGCTAGCGTTGAGTGGGTCGTTGAAGTTTTGCCACAGCCCCCCAACGACAATCACTCTTATAAGCCCAGAGCAGGCACACGGCAGGTTATTTTAGTGGATGGGAGTCCAGCTATTGATTGTGATAGGTAGATTTCTTTGAAAAGCAGAATTGACCTTTAACAATTAATAAATCGCCTAAGGCCACTATCAAGGTACGATGACTGTTTTTGTACATGTAAATATAATAATATAATGTACTAAAGTGTAATCAATCTCATCGAGTATTTATTTTATTTTATTGGATAGCGAACTTTCGCAATTTTATAAAAAAAAGTGGCTCGATCGTTGTTTGAATAACAGTTAATTACGAACTAACTCTGCTACCGTTCGTTTCGAAGATAATTTCTATGAAGAAATTTGCAACGGGTTCCAATCTATGCTAATATTATAAAGTTAGAGAGTATGTTGGTTTGGTTAAACGCGCTCAGAAATAACTGGTTTGAATTAAAAAAATATATTGATTTTGGATTTTATCGAGGAAAGCTAAAGGCCATATATCATTACACTAGTCGTAATGATTATGACCTACTAGTTAACGCCCTCGGCTTCGCCCGCGTAGAGAAGTTTTCCCGTTCCCGTTTCCCACAGGAACTTGTTCCCGGGATAAAAAGTAGCCTATGTGTTATTCTGATGTATAAGCTATATTATTGTAAAGTTTCATTGAAATATATTCAGTAGTTTTTACGTGAAAGAGTAACAAACATCCATACAAACTTTCGCATTTATAAAAAAAATATTTTTATTTTTTTCGCATTTCGAAATACATAGGAGATGGATGTGATGGGTCGTGCGGATGGACCGTGTGAGGAACACTCGCATCCGTGGCAGCCTTCGCGTCCGTGACATTGCAGATTAGCTGCAATAGTGTCGCCTTCGCTGGTATGGTCACGTCTTGCGGCAACCGCCGGCCTACGTGGGAAACAAATGTCTTGCCATGTCAGCCCGCCGGGTCCTGGTAAGAGGGGAAGACTCAAGAAGTGCTGGCTTGACGTCGTAAAGGATGACATGCGTGCCAATGGTCTCACTACAGGGGATGCCGACGACCGTGCGAAATGGAGGAAATAAGTAGGAAAGCGGACCCCGGGCGTCGCAAAACGCTACTGGGACAGACGCTCGGATGATGATGATGACATAGGAGAGCGGAGCAGTATTCATAAGTGTCATCAAAAATCTGCTAGTTTCTTTTAAAACGAATATAGCTACAGCAAAAAGATATTTAATAATATAAGAATTACGATTTGTAGTGTTCGTGGGAAGTGTAAAACGATTCCTGCTACTTCTTGATGACTAATCAGCGTATATGTTGTACAAAAAACCTGTGTTTGAGTCATGTTTGAATGAAATGCTGTAATACAGATTTGTTGTGTGTAGTGTATATGTGTATGGTGTATGTGTGTGAATGATGTATGGATGACAGCACATTGGGTTAAATATAGTATTTAAATAATTTTATCGAAGTTTAGTTTTAAGTTTAGTTCACTAGAATTACAATTACATTGATTGAAAGTGTCAACATTAAGCTGGAAAAAGGCGTGCTCCGTTAATTCGAAGACTTCCAAAGAATGAGTAAAGAACGATTGACGAAGAATATATGTATATTGTGCGAAAGTAGCAGGTAGAAGGAGACAGGGTAGACCGAGACTTACATATGAAGACCACGTGAGCTGATTGCTCAAAAACGGAAAGGTCAAAAGTACTCTGATATAATATGCAATGTGCATGTAAGAAGCGATAAAAAAATCTGCAGAAAGCGAAATGCTTGAATCGCGAAGCCTAGTGATCTGTCCTCTCTGACTACCCTGTCAAGGATACAGCATGAAGATAGTTAGTTAATTAGTTTTATTCATTTTATTTCAACTTTTTATACCACTGACGTGGCAGAGGCCCTTACGTCCACCTGTCCGAAAATGGCCACTGTCTGTGGAAACACCAGAGCCTACACTCACTCTGCCGACATTGCAAAAAATCTAATTTATACATTTTAAATGCATCTAATCCTTTTCGAAGGTTAGGTGATTATAAGAAACCTAACTTTCGCTAACAATAAAGGAAATCCTGTATAGATACTTAAGTGCCTGCAAATTTGTACAAAGCAGCGAATTTAAAAAACAGAACTACTAATTAACCGATCTGCTAATTCTTTAAAAAAAATGCAACGAATTTTTTTTATTGTAAATGTTCACAAATCATTTAGTACAGAATTAAGAACTCGTATCAAAGGCGTTACATCCTTTCTTTTTTCAGATTCTTTTATCATAGCCTTCCTATTTATTGAACATTTTTTTACTTAAAAATACTTTTCTCTTAGAAACAGGAAGACTATCTTGGACATGTCATGTTGGCATGTGACAATCGTTTTGTATACGGATATTCTTTTGTCAAACATGTATAATCGTGGATAATAAGATTGCAAACATAGCCATGCCAATTAGAATCTTGTTGAAAATAAATATTGCGATAATCGTGCATTCACGTTTCATTAGAAATACACATAAAACCCTAAAACCAACCAGCACCGCCTATCTAAGTAGGTACCTACCGTTCCAAATTCAAGAATTCAAAATTAAAACTTTTTGTTTTCTAAACATTCGTGAAGGAAATTATCGTGTGTCGACATTTCAAGATCGGACGAGTTTTAAAATTTCGAATAAAACTCGATCTACGCTGAGCGGAAGTAATTTGGAACGTCCCGGCCTTGCCCAAGGACCTGTGTTTCAAGTTTTTTTTTCTTCTATAGGTCTACTACTATAGCTGCTTTGGTTAATGGGTTTTTTGACAGAAGGTTTGATGAAATATGTTACAGCTGCTGCGTTTGAATGTGATTGTAATGTAAATAAATGTGCATCATTGTAAACCTAGTCCAACATTGAAATTATTATTAAAAAATATTGTCTTGTTCTGGTTATGTTCCCATTACAGCCATATCACTGAATATAAAATCACACCTGCTTACATAGACCTCGTCCCTCGGGGCAACTTGGTACTGTCGCTTGGGACCGGTCATTACTTCATCTTGAGGTTAACACAACACTGTAAGGGCATAGTGAATTGACTTCTTAATGGTACTCAACATGTGACCACGACCGGTGCATTCTGGTACAGACAGTGATCATGAAATGATCTGGACTCCACAGAGCAACCTCATTAACCATCTCAGGGAGAGGTGGGATGAAAGGGACATTTTTGTTATAGAGTCTCCAGAAAATGTCAGTGAAAATATTTAGGTGTTCAAAATATTATTGGTAGAACTGAAAAACTGAACATTACTTAACTGTTGAAATTACTTTTCTTTACCTTGTAAAGTATAAAGATGAATGCAGTGTCATGATCTCGAAAAAAAAAAAAGCATCGTATCTACAATTCCCAGAAGACCTACTACACTCTAAAATTAATGACACCTAGACCTAAATGAGCGGCATAACTTAAATTTCATTATAATGTCAGTCATATTGACCATTAAATCAATGCAAATTACTTTTGATCCAACCTAAATTCTACTTTATTTCAGTGACTTTAAAGTTCAAGTTGTAGCTCGAGTGATTGCAAAGAAACCGGTCTTATATGACCTCGGGTATCTAAACCAACGGATAGAGTAACGATATGAAATTCCATTCGAACGTATTCAAGAGATTTTAAATAATCCCATCACAACATTTTTATATTTTGATGGCCTGGTTACTAAGACCTTTATGCCAAATTTTATTTATAAAATCTTTATTTTTTTATAAAAGTAGTAAGTAAAGTTCACAGGCTACCCGAGACCATAGACGCTCATGCATGTTGACAGTCCAAAAAAATACACATTTATAGGGAGACAAAAGACTTGAGCACAAACAAGAGAACTTACTTGTGTGCATTTCTGATGTCTGGTTCCTTCAATGAATGAGTTTATATCTCAAAATCGTGATCTCAAAGATAAGTGCTAAGCAAATAAACTCACGCGCACAATCAAAACCGTATCAACAAAAGACGTCGAGGTTTTTTTCCTGTTCGCGTGAGAAAGATTTTTGAACGCCTTTTTTTATTGCCCTTTTCTTTCGATCTCTTATTGTATGAAACGTATTTTTTTTAATGAAACGATAAATTTTTTTTTATTAAAATTTTAATAAATGACGTTTCATACTAAAAGAGATCGAAAGGAAATGGCAATGAAATAAAGGCGTTCAAAATGTATGAAACGTTTTTTTTTTTTTTAATTTTAGTTCAAAATATATTAGATTTGAATATACAAGTAGGTACAGGGAGTACAATTAATCTGGTCTTGCGAAATCGAAGGTTCAGAATTATCCATGACTTAACCGAGAGGTTAACATTCTCACGATATTTTTTAAGATACGTTGAACCTAATGCCTTTATTTAAATTCCTTCATTTGTTAGTGGCATAAATAAATAAAGTAATAAATAAGTGCCTGGTTCCAGCAAAAACATTATAAGAAATAGACTTTTCATAATTATTTATTAATTTAATTAATTAGGTAATTAATTTATCTATCACGCCTTATCCCCGAAGGGGTGGCAGAGGCATACATATTGTATGCCCACTTTTCACCATGTGTATTCCTGTCCCACGTAATAGGTGGTGAGCCCATTGCTGTGTTGAAATAGACATATTATTTATTTATTTGCGTAACTTATTTTTTTAATTGTTTTGCAGGAGAGGCAATGCCAACAAATTATAGATGAAAGATTCTTAAGTTATAGATGTTGTACGCCTATAACTACTCGTAGCACGGCTTTGTTTGCATCACACATATTCTTATGTATAATATGTGATAATGTGTAAGATAACTAAATAGGTAAGAAGCTTATAGCCAGGAGGACCAGTGACCAAAATAATTCTATACATAAATAAGTTTGTTTGTTTGTTGTGTTTGTTAGGTAGGTACATGAGACCTCCGAAGTCAACGGCTAATAAACCGTAAATCAGTTCAATACATTTTCGGACAACATGAATACCGCCGCCTGAACATTCACTTTCGACGGAGGAGTCACAGATTGACCTTATACAGGACACTTACGGGCATAACTTTTATGTAGATTTCGTGACTCCTGTTTTTTTTCGAAATTCATCGAAGCCTTTATAGAGAGAGAATGGTAAATGGAATACTATATTTACTTTGACAGCTACGTTGGCAAAAGGCATAGAGCAAGGCTTGCAAGGAATGTTGCTAGCTCCCTCTCGCTCGCGCCCAATAGAGACGAAAGTCGTAATAATACCGCGTGCCAAGTTTATGTCAAACTGTATGTGAAAATCGAATATTGGTCTGTCAGTTGTCCGCATTCGTCTGTAGTAATCGTATAAGTAAACGGGGACTACCCAGACCTTAGACAATCTAACTTATTCTAAGACCCAGACACGCTAGGTTGTATGAAATTTACAGAGTAAGATGCCTCTAGTGGAAAGCGCGCGAGTGACATTGATACCTAACTCATCGGTAAGGAAATGACCCATTCATACAATATGTAGATATAGATAGATAGCACACACATACACTCAAATAATGTTTTCGCAAAATGGGAGTTATAATTATTTTTACCGCTGTGTGGTAAAGGATAAAGGCTTTGTGTTGGTAAATTTCGAAAAGAAAAAGACTGTTTTACATTATATTGGACAGGTAGCGACAAAGTACAACCCTATGGAATATAAAGTTTGATTTCAGAGTAAGAAAATGGGTACTTGGAAATTTGTTTTTCCGAATACCAAAGATGACGGCACAGTTTTCTTATTATAGGTACGTGGTCTGTGTATTGCCGCCACCCAAATCAGCTGCTACAGCAAGAACAGCTAATATCTATATAGGTATATTTATATAAAAAGATCTTACTATGTATAATGAGCAATAGTAGATCCGTTGGTTGGGTTATAACATGTTACCCTAATGGTTCATGTACGGTTCTCCCGTACTATATTTCGAATCAGCAAATATCATACGAAGCACTGTCGCTTAGCGAGCTGTGACAGCAGTCCGTTTAGCCTTTCCCGTTTAGCATTCTATGTATTGAGTGTGTGAACCACCATATAGGAATTATATCAGTTTTTAACTAGCAATTGATAATCATCAATTTAAATGTTGATTTTTTGACCAAAAATTTTAACACGTCGTTTGTAAAACTATATACTGTTGATTGTTATTATGTTTAAGGTTTGTCTTGTCTTAACTTGAGTCTCAATAAATGTTTAATTTCATATAAATAACCTTTTCAATTACTGTGTACGGAGGCTCCACACCATGTACGAATGTACGCACGATTATCATTTATTGAATAAATGATCATAGCTTTGTGATGTTCCATGATATCAACACTGAACTATATTTTTATTAAAGCCAGATATGTAGATAATATAGCAGCATTGAACTTACTTAGTGTAAAAAGTGTACGAATCCTACCTGCTCACCCGTACTATGATGATCTTTAGGCTGTGGTGTTTTTTTTTTGTTTCCCCTCATGGTTAAACCACCTTGAGGGGGAGTTTATTCTCGTATAGCTCATTCTGCAATTTGATACAGAAATATAATATGGTAGTTATATGTTATTGTCTGCATTTACATTGTAATAAGTTAACAATATATTTGGTTAATAAGATTCTTATATTTATACTCAATAGTGGATGATGTGAGAGAAGCGGTGGTAAGCTTAAATAAGTCGGATTTAGTTTATTGTAGAAAGTGTGAATTATGTTATTTTTAAACTTTCGCGGTTTATACTCATATGTGAATTATGTGTTGTTGAATTCTTTGAGTGTGTTAACTATGTAGGTGATGTGGGTCATGAAGATATTGATGGCGGTGGTGTTTGTGACGAGTAGTGTTAAATTGTATGGTCTATATTATCATGGTGACAGTGCTGTTCGTGGCTGTGGTGTTAGTGTACGTCTTTATGCGCCAGAGCGCGTGCATGTAGGTGTATTATGTGTATTGGTGTGCGTGTTTGTGTGTCTGCGTGTTCGTTATACGTGTATATTCCATAGTACTCCTCCTGTGTCTCTACATTTATAATAAAAGTTCACAGAAACGGGATTTTCAAAAAAAGAACAATAAATCTTAAGTGATCAACCGCTCCGTAAATCAATTGTTCTACGCTGTACACATACTAATGATCTCATAAAAATGTACATACATACATACATATTGTCACGCCTCTATCCCCGAAGGGGTAGGCAGAGGCATATTAAACGCCCACATTTCACCGTATGCATTTCTGTCCCACGTAACAGGTGGTGAGGCCATTGCCGTGTATATATACTTACACGAATTAATATTGACACTATGGTATTATAATGTAGTTCAGGTTTCTCCTCACTTTGATGCCGTACAGGTACTTAAGTACTACTCAGACGACACGAACCCCTCTTTCCCGGAATTCTGGATCAACCGTAGGTAGCCAAAAAAGATCGTCTCTAGATTATGCTTGAATAAATGCCGACATCAGCCCCTCTCTTTTGTGGTTGGTCTTTTAGAACCTCGGTATTTATGATGAAACTATCATTCAAGGTTAAAGGTCCATGTAAACTTCATTCAAGGTTAAAGGTTCGAGTAAAATTCAGCATCTTGCATATAGACCACATTTTAAATGCACTGTAACAGAAGCGAAGTGCGGTAGACGTAGGACCTCATGAATTCATGATGTGATAAATAAAATTACTTTAAATAAATTTGGGGTTAGCTTCTCTTATTATTTTTTTCAATTTCTAGGTGACAAAGGTCAAGTCAAGACAGTTAAATTTCACTACAGTGTCATTTTGCTTTATTTATTTTTCCGACCATGTAGTCTTTATTCCGACCATGTCTAGCACTCTTTTCTCAAACACCAATTTTAGAATACGAGTTTTTACACTGAGTACAAATTGTTTATCTATGAAGGTGTAGCAGAGGCATACATGTTGTATGCCCACTTTTCACCATGTGTATTCCTGTCCCACGTAATAGATGGTGAGCCCATTGCCGTGTTGAAATAGACAGACGCAGGTTGTGGCTACCTGTTGTTGAAAGTTTTCAAGCCTAAAATAAGGCCTTCAACTTGACTTAACGACTGCCATGTTACTGGCAACCGGGACCAACGGCTGGAACTGACTTTCGAAGCACGGAAACGCTTGCAAATATAAATGCCACAAAGTGGTCACCCATCCAAGGACCAACCATAGTGAAAGTTGCGTAACTCAGTTATCGTTTACAGAACACTGCGTCCGCGGGGCCACGAGCGCTTCTAAAACTTATTACATGTACCTTTAGAAATCATGTTAAATTTATAAAATAAATTTATGTCATTATACGAATTTCGAAAATGACCTTTGCGAAATGTCATTACTCGCCTATAACCGCAACTACAACATTCTCGTTCAAGATAGTATGTTCAGCCTGCAACCTCTGCGTGACACTAAGCAGTTACCGCTAGAACCGTTACTATAAAAGTATAAATATGTATATGTATTTACAAATTTGAATGGACCTGTTCTTAATGAGAACCCAATCACGTATGCCTTAATTCTAAAACTTAACCAAACTCATGCTTTTTTTAAGTATATTACAAAAAAATAAATTCCTTATGTTCAGTTTCCATTGCTGTTTTTGTTAATTCGTTTATACGAGTTTTCTGATCTATGACGGCAATGTATAATGTGAATGTCGCTTGCATTTTCGCGATATGGTTCAAACTTAGGCTCGTAATGGAAGTTTGCCTACCGATTTTGCTATAAATATTATAAAGTGAAGTCTATTTGTGGTTAGAAAACAAGTTTGCCTGCAATTACAGCTTGATAGTTCTTGAGAATAAAATCGTATAGGGAGAGAAAAAATAATAGTACCAGTCTTACAAGGGACTGCAAGTAAAAGTAATTCTGGAATAACATTTCTAGTTAATCGAAGTGACTTGCAAATTTTAGCTTAATACTTTTATGTAAGGAATGTGTGTATGGAAGATATGGAAGATTATGATTGTAAAAAGTTTATTAAAAACAAGCTTTGTGAAAAAGGTTTTTACTCCGTTACAGACTATTTGCAGGACAGGGACGCCTGGAAATGATCTGCTGGCAAAATGAAATAATATTAAATTGTAAATAGGCCATCAAAAAAAAAGCCTTCCTAAGTTTCTTGCCGGTTCTTCTCAGGAGGGCCGCGTTCCGAACCGGTGGTCGCTTTAAATATTTTAAATAGTGTATGACATTTTGTAAGCGCCGTTAAAATGGTCTATGCAAAATAAAGATATTTTTATTTTTTATTTTTTATTTATTTAACCTAGAAGTTTGTACATAATACTTTTGTCAAGTATGTTAATTTTCTATGTAATTGTTATTGTGTATTTATATATTATTTTAATTTATTACCATAAAGTATTTGAAAAATGAAGAAGATTACGTTTTATACTAAATAATAAATGGAATTTTAATTAAACTTTTGACAGTGGATAGTTAAAATGAATTACTACAATAAATTAATTAATTACGCACTGTTATTAGTGATGACATTTCTTGAATTTAATGATAATGTAGAAGGTATAAAATAGAGTTAACTATAAATGTCTTTATTTTGCATCGACCGATTTTGCATATAAAACCGGTAAGAAACTCAGAAGGCTTTTTTGATGGCCTATTATGATTAATATTATGACTAGTTGACGCCAGCGGCTCCGCACGCGTGGTGGCGTTTTCCCGTTCTCGTTTCCCACAGGAACTTGTTCCCGAGATTAAAAGTAGCCTATGTGTTATTCTGATGTGTAAAATATATTCTTGTAAAGTTTCATCAAAATCTATTCAGTAAATATTGCGTGAAAGAGTAACGAACTTCCATACTTACAAACTTTCACGTTTATAATATTAGTAGGACTTCTAATGCATAAACTGCATCTGCAACTGCACTAATCATTTTCAGCCGTTTCTCTCCTGCAAATAATCTTTAACGGCGTAATAGACTTGTTTGCAACGCATTTTTAAATTAACCTTATGAATTGATTTACTTGTAAATAAATTTAATTTAAAATTAAATTTATTAATTTATTTATTTTTAAATTTATTTAGGCCGAGACTTACATATGAAGACCACGTGAGCAGATTGCTCAAAAACGGAAAGGTCAAAAGTACTCGGATACCCATACACGCACGTGTATGAAGCGATTGATGAATCTCGAAGAAGCGAAAGAAGTATGCATGGATCGCGAAGCCTGGCGATCTGTCCTCTCTGACTACCCCGTCAGGGATACAGCGTGAAGATACATTGTAAATATTTAAAGTTCACATGGAAGTTTGTTGTAAAAGCGTATACAGTTACTCCGCAAGGAATTGCCAATCAAGTAGTCGACTCTGGTGGACTGATCGTAACGTCACAGAAGCGATTCAGAACTCGGGAGATATGGTTTAAAATGTCGCTAAGACAAAATAAAGGTTTTGAAAGGTCATGAGACTCACGAGCAAAGCTATATGGCAACTACATTCGTATAATGCGGAAGTAAAAAGTAATCTACTGTGTTAGTATTACCACAGATAGTATCACCCCACTTAGCCATGTTTGGTAGTGGGCTGTCAGTTTTTGCCTACGAATCTTAATTGATTAGCACCGACATTTAATTGTAAGAACTGACTGTGTAACTTTTTACATATGGCTTGCAAATTGATGTTGGTAGCCAATAACTAAGTACATATGACTATCTTAAATTTATGAAAATAAAACATATGTCAAGCATAGTGACATTACACTAAATTAATGTCATTCCAATTGGAGTGGTGGTTGCATAATGTCCTAACCGAGTGAAAAGGAAATTTTGAATGGTTATATTGACAGTGAAACTTTTAACGAGAGAAAACGTACTTAGAAAATCTAATAACCTACCTAGAAAACTATGATCTGTGCCAGAGCAATGCCCTAACCATTGCGCTACCACAACCGTACCGACACAATCTGAATTTTTTTACAGCTAATTGTCATTTAAGAGTTACTAGCTGTCCCTTCCGGCTTCGCCCGTGACATACTTCGAACCCGGTGACACCCATTTAATCCCGCTGTTTATTAGTTTCAAAATAATGTATGAACATTTTCCAAATTTGTTGATTACTTCTCCGCTCTCCAGTACCTACGCCCGCACGGCCCGGTCGAATTATGGTTACACGAAATTAATATCTGTGCGCATTTTTTTTTTGCCATATTTCCCAAGAAATTCATTTAATTTGCAAGGTGTAAAGGGCCAAAATAATCTTCATAAAATGCTGAAGCCAACTAACTTATTAAAATGATAAGGATTAATAATGTATTTGTTTAAATAGCCTTCAAATAACCGCTTTATAATTGCTATTTTTTTAAAGTATTAAAATGGTTATAGTATGTTATCCTTAAGAGATAGACATATACCGTCGCGGACATTTTTGTAGAAAATAAAATAAATATATATATAAATATATTAGATACACAATTCCACAATACATTATTTTGTTATATCTCAAAGGGTTTAGGCAGCGTTTTCGTTAAAAGCTCCCTGACGGCTCATTTTTTCAGACGCTCTCAACATATTATATAACAGAATATTGTTGTAATTAAGTTAGTTGACTGTGTTTCCAGGGAACTTGATAAACTTCTAAAAAGGAGTTTCTCCTGGATTCTAGACCAGCCTTTAAAAACTAGGCAAAGTTTTACCAACCTATATAATAGTGGTAAATAAACCGTATTTTCGTGAGCAAAACTGCTATTGGTCGAATAACTATGCGGTCAGATATAAATAATATAAGCAATGCGGAAACCAGTACCGGTTGTACTCAGTTACACGAAGAACGGATGCTGGGGTTCTAGCTATAGAAAATCGTTCAAGAAGAAAGTTAATAAACTTAGCTTCATATTTTCTTAGGCACTTTGTCACCTCGAAGATATTTTGCGAGCGAATACACAGTTACGATTAGTTTGTATGACGTCAGAAGTCTTGTAGATATACAAAGAATATAAAATACAAATTATAGAATTACATATATAATTTATATCTACCGTCATATTAGTGGAGCTCTATAAGTATTACCGAAAAAAGGAAATCGTTGTAAAGTAAAAATAAAGCTAACAGTGGTGTTAGCTTTATTTTTACTTTACAACGATTTCCTTTTTTCGGTAGAGATAATATATACACGATATATATAATTTTGAAGAGCCCTGTAGTGCCACCACTACACTACACTCTTTTTCATATTAATATAATAATTACTTCCAAAAGGCACATTGATTTGCATAGCTACAGATTCTCAATCGGTGTATTGACTGCTAAAGGAAGCTACGATTTGACTTTATATTTTGCGCCTAGGTATGTTGTGTGCAAAGTGCTATACAAGACAAAGTTTATAGGTACAAGATGGAGTATATTTTACCCACTTTGCCTCCGTACTATAGGGGTAAAGGGTGACTGGATGTGTGACTCCTAATCTAGACTTTTATTTTTGGGATAAATCACACCCGCATACCCATTACTGTGACTCCTATAAACCAGGATCTACAGCAATGACCAAACACCAGAAAAGTTACACCGAGCTCGATCTCGGCCGAAGTCCCAGGACAATGTCGAAAAACGAATGTCTTGGAACTGCAACAAAATTAATCTTAAGATAATTTGAAGGAGTCGGAAAAGGAACGTTAGTTAGGGCTTGACTATCAACTAATTAACTCCCTACTTTGCTCCTTGCCGCTATTGAGTCGCAGGACAAGCCAGAGCTTACGGCAAAATCTGGTAAATGGCGACCCAAGCTCAAATAGAAGCAAATGCAGTGCTCTTATGCAGATAAGATACCCACTGCATAGATATTACTAGATAGTACCTAGAGCTAATATATTAACATGTAGCAGACTTTATAAGAAGTGTGGAACCCTATTTTGTACCTAGCGGCTCTACCAAGTACCTATTGAAGTCGAGAGAACCATACCTACAAATCTATTTAAATAAATTTTGATTGAGGAAAGATAAATATATAATTGGATGGATTATTTATAATTTCATGTTTACTTATTTAAAGAAAGTGTTTAGTCAATCTCACTTGGTTTATTTATAGCTAACGTGTAATAAAACAAATAATATTACAGCTTTATCATCACCTAAAGCCTCTGAAGAGTCTAAAGCTGAGAATATTCGATCAGTTATACAAGGGATGGGGAAACTATCAAATCTCTAATCTATCACAACCCAAAAGATGCAGATGCTAGGTACCTAGGTGCCAATTGCAGAAAAATCTTTAGGATTTTTCTGCTACTTTTAAAACTTGATGGGAGGCATTTACACCTAAACTTTTATGACTTACAAACTATTAAAATCACATACCAACATAAATACATAGATAGCTATTAAAATATTAATGGTAGGTATTTCATCATTCGGCATCCCAATTAAAAACTGGCATTAAAAATCAAGATTTACAATTAATGCTTCCAAGTAACTTTAATCGCCTGTAAGATACCAGTAGAAAAAAAAATCGATAACAGTAGCCAAGCATTGCGGGTAATACTCTTATAGGTATTCAACTATGTAGTGTAAAACATTGAAAAACAGTTACCGATTTGCTTCACACGCGATAGATTACAATAAAACTAAGCTCTTATTGATCAAACAATGACAAAGAAGCAGTTAACGCGTGCGATTCTATATCAACCGTTGAACTTTAGAATATTTTTTATACAACCATTCACAAATAACCGCCACTATGGACCGTTGGCACCTGCCTCGCAAACATCCTCGTATAAGGTGGTATTCACCGAACCAAATTCCACAATGAAACTTAGATTAACTGACAAGTACAGTTATAAAATTAATTTAACTAAAAAATTCATATAAAACTCGATATTCAAGTCGTAAACTACAAGTTCCCCTTACAGTTACACCGTTGTGTAAGAAGAGATAACCTGAATTGAGATAAGACTCTTCGAAGCTGAGCACTTATACGCATGCCGCAAGCAGTAACCTAACAGATTATAACATTTGTGTATGTAATCTTTGAATTCCTACCCGAGATGGCGTACAGGTTTTAAGAAATGAAGTTCAAAACTTACCGTCCATTCGGAGCTGAGGGTGAATGCACCAATTTTACGGCGAAGAGGAACTGAATAGCACACACAAGTAGACAGCAAAGATTTAATGAAAGCGTCAACGCACACAACGCTAATGTCACTTCATACACCACTGCAAACTCCTCGGGCGCACTTGTCGCGGGTGCGGATATCTTAAGTAGGAACAGCAGGGCCAGCAATGCCAGCAGTAGGCTGACTAAACACAGCAGCGCCAAGGAAGTCAGAGCTTCCTCAGTAGCCGCTCTGGAACTCCGACCTCGTAATATGGTTTGTCGAGGTGGCTGGAGTCCTGAAGCGTTTCCATTGGCGATCTTGGGGGGTGAAACCACTGGTATGGGTGAGATGACCGACACAGGTGCGGCGGGAGGCGGTTGAGCGCCGGGACTGACACTGGCTGAAGTCCCGCCGACCGAGTGCTTGGACGAGTCGAGGGTTGACACGTTGAGCGGGAGATGGTGGTGCGGCCGCCGCGGCATATTCTGGTAGCGTTGATCGACATCATTTGCCGCAGGCGGCCGCTGCGCATGTTTCAACATGGCGCTGCTAGCACGCCGAGACTCGCCATCCCTTTGACGGGTTCGGCATTCGGGCCGGTTTTGTGGCACGTTCGTTTCGTGGCGAGGCGGTCGCTCGAGCGACGTTCGCGGGACGACTGAGCGCTCGTAAACGTAGCTCTACCTGCGCCGGCGCGTATGTATGTCAATCAAACCGGTGCATGCTGAGCTGACTGCACCACCGCAACCCGCCGTACCGCCTAACTAACGCACCCTCACAATAGAATAATGGCAATCGTTTAACAATTGGCCGCATAAACAAATCGCTCATCGGTCACCACTAATGTTTAGAAAACAATATGCTGTCAGATATTTTAAAGGTGTGCAATGTTTAGCTGACAGTTGTACCTTGTTTATGAATGAGAAACATATTTTGTTTGTTTAGATACATCTTTATGTACCCGAGAGATATGAGAGATATGATTAAAGCAAAAATGTTTACTGCGGAAACTTGGTTTGGGATCATAGAGCCCAAAAACCTGAAGACTGCCAAGTGTAATAGGAAAATTAAAAGACTCGGATGGATTTGAGATTGTAGAGCACAATAGCTAGAGACAAGGTCACGAACTTGTTGGTGCTTTAAAGTTATTCGCCGATTAGTTGCCGAACGAGTCCTCAATGTAGAGTCGGACATTCATAGCAATTTTATTTCAAAGGTTAACTTAAAAGTTTGTACAGAAGTTTTATATAATTAAAAGTAATATTATGGATTTTACTTTATTTACACATACTGCGGACCCCGTGGCACCCATTTAATCCCGTTATTTATTAATTTCACAATAATGTATGGTATGAACATTTCCCAAATTTATTGATTGTTATATCTCAAAGGGTTTATTTAGGCAGCGCTTTCGTTGAAAGCTCCTAGACGGCTTATTTTTTCCGACCCCCCATCAAATATCGTTATAATTTAGTTAGTGTATACAAAAACTTAACATATTGTACATAAAAACCTTCCACAAGAAGCACTCTATCTATTTAAAAAAAACCGCATCGAAATTCGTTGCATAGTTTTAAAGATCTAATCATACATGGGGACAGACACCGACTTTGTTTTATAATATGTACTTAGTGATGATGCAGTGATTGTACGGATTGTACTTTATAATATTGTACAGCTTTGCAGGAAAGGTAGTACATATCTACCTATAATATTTTCCTCGTACAGGTAAAAAATATTGTAATTATATTAACTACATTCTTACTTTTCATCTTTGTTGGTGCTTCCTAACCCTACCTAGATTAGAAGTGTGGGGTGCACTTTCAGCATTCAAGTCTGCTGCTAGAAGCAGCTATCGTTTGATTGTATATATTTGCCATTTTTAACTAAAAACACGTTATAAAGAGCACTCGGCAAACGGTTCGCACCTCTGAAAAAGGCTGTTTTAATACAGCTGCAACTGGACGGTCTATTACTGATCATAAAATGTGAGTAATCGCGTTTACTTGTTTATAATTTTCGGCTTGTTGGGAGATTCTGTCGTCTCACTTGGGCCCCGGAGATCTTGATTCGATCAAGATCTCTTACTTTAAATTATAAGATTATTTATACTGTTTGTTACTTTCAATTCATAAGATTATTTGTCTGATTAATGGCACTTGGTGGAACTTGCTACATATATTAAATAACACCACTTGTACTGTTCCAATTTGTTGCATTTTGAACCGTATTCACGTATTTTGATATAAATAAATAAATATATTGTGGGACATTTTTTAACACACCGCCGTCTAGCCCAAAGTAAGCTAATATAAGCTTGTGTTATGGGATCTAGACGACTGATAAACATACTTATAATTTTTTAAATACATACATATTATACATAGGAAACACCCAAACACCGAAACAAACATTTGTGGAACTTTTTATCGATCAGGGAATCAAACCCGCGGGCTCAGTCGCGGCAGTCGCATACACTACCAACGCGCCACCGAGGCAGATATCAATAAATAACATGCCATTTGTTTGGCAAAATTCATCGTAGCTTTATAGGTTAGAAACAGCTGAGGTAAACATCTTTTACAGTGTCACGAATAATGAGGGGTGCTTCCATTCAATGTCTCGGCGGATCAACATAGTAAAAAAAGTGTCAGCTGAAAATCAGCGCAGTTTAACGTTATATATGTAATATACCAATCTTATAAGTGCAACATTGGTTGAAATAAATAAACTATTCGGCACGTAACTCAAAAAAAAATCCTACTAATATAACCACGTGTATAAACACGCGAATGTTTGTAAGTATGAATGTTTGTTACTGTTTCATGCAAAAATAATATGGATATTTTTCTAGTACCCTATCTTTTAAAAATAAGAGGATTTAAACCAATATACAGTTATAAACTCTCCTACTTAGTCAGTTTTTAGCCCTGACTTAATACTCCGTTGCATAACCAGGAAAACATTAGCGCTGAGGCAAAAAGCTATAATACGTCCAAGAGACCCATCATAGGCTTAGAATCTACAGTTATCATTATCAGACGCATTCGTCTTGAGACCTTGGGGCCGAGTCTGCTATTTCAATCTTGTCGAAATAGAATTGAAATCGTCGCTCAATAGAAAGGCACCAGTACAATTTTGACAGTTTTTCATAGTCTACTATTACAATCGTACTCCAATAGACTTCTATCAGTTGGCCGATAGAATTCTACAAACACGTACGGCGCCAGTGGCCGCTAGTCAGTTGCATTTTTGATAGTCTACTAACATTTTGACAGCTAAAAACAGCGATTCTGGTTCTATACTACGGCTTGTCAATAGCAAAACAGAAGATTGATGTGACTAAATTATCTTTAACCTTATAGTACCTACAGAAATAGGCTGGTTAAATGATTGAGGTAACTAACTAACTATCTTCACGCTGTATCCCTGACGGGGTAGTCAGAGAGGACAGATCGGCTTCGCGATCTATGCATACTTCTTTCGCTTCTTCGAGATTCATCAATCGCTTCATACACGCACGTCTGGGTATCCGAGTACTTTTGACCTTTCCGTTTTTGAGCAATCTGCTCACGTGGTCTTCATATGTAAGTCTCGGCCTTCCCTGACTCCTTCTACCCTCTACTTTTGAACAAAAATATTCTTCGTCAATGGTTCCTCACTCATTCGTTGGACGTGTCCAAACCAACGGAGCACGCCCTTTTCCAGCTTAACGCTGACACTTTCACCTGCCATATTGCGTATCACTTCGTTACGTATTCGGTCGGCCAAGGTAACGCCGCACAATTTTCGAAGTGATCGCATCTCCACAGCATTCAATTTACTTTCATGCATCTGCTGACATACCCAGGTTTCACTACAGTAAAGCAAAGTTGGCACTAGCACTGCGTTATGAATCGCTATTCGTGCTTCTTTTACGATGCTTTGTCTCGCCAGTCATCCGGGACCTCACCCGTCCGCCAGCACAAGTTGCATAACAGACATAGTGTGTCCCAGACACGCGACCCACCGTACTTGATCATCTCAGCAGTAACTCTGTCTTTTCCCGCAGCCTTACCACATTTCATACTTCTTATCGCTTGTTCTATTTCTTTCATACTAATGACTTCAATGACATCGGGATCCGGAGCATCGAAGTGAGCTCCACTTCCCGATGTGGCATCTCTGTCTTTTCTTGCATACATCTTTCCATAATATTCACTCCATCTCTGCAGGACGTCACTTTGGTCTGTTAGGACGTCATTGTTAACACTAAGCACTTTATTCTTACTGCAGATTGCCGAACAACTCCGGGTCTTGCCTACCTCTTTCCAGAAGAGCTTGGCATTATCCCGGAAATTGGACGACAACCTTTCATCCGCTTTCATTCTGCACCTTTCACGAGCTTCTTCTATCAGTGCCTTCGTGTTAACTTTCTGCAGCTTGTATCTCTCTTTCATATTAAAATCATTCCGCGAGGCTAAGTAGTCCAGTCATGCTTTCTTCTTCATTCGAACTGCTTCTTTCACTTCCTCATTCCACCATGCATCACTCTTATTACTACTGCCTCTTTTCGTTTCTCCACACACTTCCACAGCGGCATTTATCATACTGTCCCTAAGGTTCTGCCATACACTTTCCACATTCTCACTGCTTACATTGACGTCGCCAAGCTTTTCGGCTACCCTTTCATTATATTTATCCCTAATGGATGCATCCTGCAGCTTCCAGCTTTTGATGCTATAAGTCGGCTCAGGTTCAGGACACTCGGTACGATGACGCCAACCCGCGAACAGACCCCTAATCCTAGTTATGACTAGGTAGTGGTCTGATCCCAGCTCAGCGCCTCGATAAACCCTTGTGTCCATCACCTGTTTACGGAGCCGACTATCCATTAGGAATAGATCTATCATGCTTCTCTTTGACTTACATCTCCTCGTATACATATGAATTTGTTTGTGGTTGAACATTGTGTTCGCCACAAACAAATCCTTTTCCTTACAAAATGCCAGTATTAGCTTGCCAGCGTCGTTCACCCTTTTATCCCCATACTTCCCGAGTACCGACTCAAAACCATCGCGAGCGGTACCCACCCATCCATTCAAGTCTCCACATACTATAAGTCTTTCATTTCCTTCTAACACATTTAGAGCTTCTCTCATACTCTCCCAGAAGTCCTCTAGCTCACTCGCGTTCGACGAAGATACTGGCGCGTAAGCAGCTACCAGGAAAATCTTCGTCAAACCAAGTTTTACACGGATCCAGAGGATTCTAGGACCTACCAGTTTGTACACATGCATACCGGAAGCCAATCGCGAGGACAGCAAAATTCCAACCCCCCGACTGCCATGCTCGCCCTCTGGTACTCCAGACCAAAGCTCGAGCATCCCACCCGGGAGCTCCAAGACTTCGCTGCCCTTGCGCTTGGTCTCTGTCAATCACACTGCATCTAACTTTCTCTCATTCATAACATCCATCAACTCATTCATCTTATCTGTCATTCCTCCCCTAACATTCCACGCAGCTACCCTGCACTCCATCCTCCACTTCCCGCCGTGTCGGGCCGCGCGTGTAGGGTGGTGGTCCCCTACGCCGCTCTGGCACACACTTTTCGCACCAGCGGGGACGAACTGGTGCGCGTCGCCTCGGGGGCACGCCCTAGCATCATTCGCCCTGGTGGCACTCGTGTTGGAGTAGAATTGCAGCCGTAGCTGGCATGGATGGCGACGTGCACGCTTCTACTCTTCATCCCCATCATAGGCTTAGAATCTACAGTCATCATTATCAGACGCATTCGTCTTGAGACCTTGGGGCCGAGTCTGCTATTTCAATCTTGTCGAAATAGAATTGAAATGGCCGCTAGTCAGTTGCATTTTTGATAGTCTACTAACATTTTGACAGCTAAAAACAGCGATTCTGGTTCTATACTACGGCTTGTCAATAGCAAAACAGAAGATTGATGTGACTAAATTATCTTTAACCTTATAGTACCTACAGAAATAGGCTGGTTAAATGATTGAGGTAAGTATAAATAAACTTGCTGACTCCCGCGTTTTCTTCCGCGAGGTAGTTGGAACCCCGTGGCATTTATTAATTTTACAAAACCTACATATGAAAATATGTCCGATTTGCTGCACTCTCCTGGATAGTAGCGTGGCGATATATTAATAAGCCTTCCTCGATTAATGGGCTATCAAACTAAAATATATGTTTTCAATTCGACCGAGTAGTTAGATTAGAGCGTTTCATCAAACAAATATATGAACAAACAAACAAACTCTTCAGCTATATTATATCAGTATTGATATGGATTAAATTAAGCTTGTTTGCAATATTATTTATAGGAAAATTGTTTCAGTTGTACTCTCTCTTCGAGGCTTTTTTTCAAATTCGTGGGAATGTTTTAAACACCATTGCCTTCTTACCATACAATGGAAATATACGGGGCACTGAGGGACTCCCGATCTTCTGGTCTACCCGCTAAACTCCGCGATCTATCTCGGCAGGGTGCCACTTTATTTCCTATTTCGTTTATTTTACCTATGGCAGGCTCCGTGTGTGTCACACTAGCTAACTAACTTTCAAATTATCAGCGACAACTGCAGTCCTGTCTGTTAATCTATTAATCGGCAGCTGCCTGTGCTCGCAGGTGGTCAAGAGCCTCGATTTTCTTTTTTAATATAATTCGCACGTCAAAATGACGTCGCCCGCCTTATGCTAAGCAAAACGACGACCCGTGATGATTGTGGGCCGTTATGTCAACCCGCAGGGCTCCGATAGCGACCCTCATATTGTCGGCCCATAAATATATCTTTTCACGCTTCTTTTAAAGGATTATCTTACCCAGGATTGTAAGAGGGAAACATGTGCACCGGCAGAGAGATCCATGCTTTTATGGTGGTTGTTTAATTATTGTGAAGCCTTCATAAGTTGCGCAACGTCTACAGTAGTATTTATTACAAATTTGCAATTGTCCGTGTCCTCAATCAACCAGTAATGGAAAATGTTAAGATAACAGCTAGAATATAAAGTCAGTGACCTTAGAGCGAAATGGACGCTTATAGCGATGTACATACCTCGGCAATGGTGGGTGGGTCCGGTATGTCAGCCATAGTGAAAAAATAGGAAGGAAGTTGGTTTAAATATTTTTATCATGAATGTTTCCAATATTATGCAACATTAACTGACCCCTGCGGCTTCGCCCATCCATTTGGTCTCGCCGCTTTTATTTTAGACATATGTATGAAAATTTGCCCGATTCGTTGACATTTAGCGTATAGCCTTCCTCGTCATATCTATCGGCTCGGCTCGGCTATCCAACCCATAATCATTTTTTCAATTCGAACAAGTAGTTACTGAGAATAGCGCGTTCAAACAAAACAAATAAACTCTTCAGCTTTATATATTAGGTAGTATAGATATTGTATTTTCTACTCATCGTCATCCGAACGTTATTTACGATTAGTACTTCGAGTTTCTACATTTCTCGTATTTCTGCATCTTCGACAGGTTTTTTACTACTGAAGTGGTAGACGAGCATCGCACCTAATCGAGAGTGCACTCGTGCTGCCGACCCTCCTGTAGTCAAAACTATGTCAATTACAATTCTTTTGTGGGTTCTCCAGTGCAACAATGGTTCGACTTCGATAAATTGTGGGACACTTTCACACAGCGTTGTATAGCCCAAATTAAGCTTTAAACTTGTGCTATGGGATTTAGAGAACTAATAAACATACTTATATATTTCTTAATACATACACATTATAAAGCACCCATAGGTACTCCGTAACAAATATTTGTGAATCGCATAAACATGTATTTCGATAACTGGAATCGAACCCTGGACCTCGGCGCAGCAATACCTTCTCTTCGATACTTTTCTGTTAGTTCCGGTGTGGTTGACTGTAAGTCATTTCACATAATAATTCAAAGTTACATTGGACTCTAAGTTTGTTATAGTATCTTTTTTTGCATTCATTCATTTCATGCATTATAATAATTTTCCCGAAATGTCGACGTTTATGATTACTGCTCAGCTCTCTAGGGTAGTAGCGTGATGATATATAGCCTATATCTTTCCTCGACAAATGGGCTATTCTACACAGAAATACATTAAGGGGATGAAGTGCAGAAGCGTGCACGTCGCCATCCCTGCCAGCTACGGCTCCAATTCTACTCCGACACGAGTGCCACCAGGGCGAACAATGTTAGGATGTGCGCTGGTGCGAAAAGTGTGTGCCAGAGCGGCGTAGGGGACCGCCACCCTACACACGCGGCCCGACACGGCGGGAAGTGGAGGATAGAGTGCAGGGTAGCTGCGTGGAATGTTAGGGGAGGAATGGCAGATCAGATGAATGAGTTGATGGATGTTATAATAAATGGATGTTAAAATAATGAGAAAAAGTTAGATGTAGTGTGCTTGACAAAGACCAAGCGCAAGGGCAGCGAAGTCTTGGAGCTCCCGGGTGGGGTGCTCGCGCTATAGTGATAGAAGGAAATAAAAGACTTATAGTATGTGGAGACTTAAATGGATATGTGGGTACCGCTCGCGATGGTTTTGAGTCGGTACTCGGGAAGTATGGGGATAAAAGGGTGAACGACGCTGGCAAGCTTATACTGGCATTTTTTAAAGGATTTGTTTGTGGCCAACTCAGTGATCAACCACAAACAAATTCATATGTATACGAGGAGATATAAGTCAAAGAGAAGCATGGTATATATGTTCCTAATGGATAGTCGGCTTCGTAAACAGGTGATGGACACAAGGGTTTTTCGAGGCGCTGAGCTGGGATCAGACCACTACCTAGTCATAACTAGGATACGGGTTCTGTTCGCGGGTTGGCGTCATCGTACCGAGTGTCCTGAACCTGAGCCGACTTATAGCATCAAAAGCTGGAAGCTGCAGGATGCATCCATTAGGGATAAATATAAAGAAAGGGTAGCCGAAAAGCTTGGCGACGTCAATGTTAGTAGTGAGAATGTGGAAAGTGTATGGCAGAACCTTAGGGATAGTATGGTAAATGCCGCTGTGGAAGTGTGTGGAGAAACGAAAAGAGGCAGTAGTAATAAGCGTGGTGCAAGGTGGAATGAGGAAGTGAAAGAAGCAGTTCGAATGAAAAAGAAAGCATGGTACTTAGCCTCGCGGAATGATTTTAATATGAAAAAGAGATACAAGCTGCAAAAATTTAACACGAAGGCACAGATAGAAAGAAGAAGCTCGTGAAAGGTGCAGAATGAAAGCGGATGAAAGGTTGTCGTCCAATTTCCGGGATAATGCCAAGCTCTTCTGAAAAGAGGTAGACAAGACACGGAGTTGTTCGGCAATCTGCAGTATGAATAAAGTGCTTAGTGTTAACAATGACGTCCTATCAGACCAAACTGACGTCCTGCAGAGATGGAGTGAATATTATGGAAAGATGTATGCAAGAAAAGACAGAGATGCCACATCGGGAAGTGGAGCTCAC
Source organism: Thumatha senex (assembly GCA_948477245.1). Classification (NCBI taxonomy): domain Eukaryota; kingdom Metazoa; phylum Arthropoda; class Insecta; order Lepidoptera; family Erebidae; genus Thumatha; species Thumatha senex. Next base: position 20,677,045 of record OX419741.1, on the reverse strand, counting down.
TACAATGCTCCGGATCCCGATGTCATTGAAGTCATTAGTATAAAAGAAATTGAACAAGCAATAAGAAGTATCAAATGTGGTAAGGCTACGGGAAAAGACAGAGTTACTGCTGAGATGATCAAGTATGGTGGGTCGCGCGTCTGGAACACATACTGTGAAAGCAGTTGTAGTACCTATTTACAAAGGGAAAGGCTCACACCTAAACTGCTCCAGCTACATGGCGATTAGCTTGGTCAGCTTAGCTAGTAAGGTGTATGCAAAGGTTATTACGGGGGATGTGTCATCTCTTTTTGATGTCTGTACAGGCGTCAAACAGGGTTAACATGTGTCATGTCCGCCTGGCTGTTCATAGTGTATCAGGAAAGTTGCCTGCAGAAGTTGAAAGATTGTGATATAGGTGTGAATTTGGGTAACTTTAAAGTAAACTGTCTGCTTTACGCTGATGATGCAGTGCTCATGGCCTCATCCGAAGCCGGCCTTCAGGCATTAGTCACTAATATGAAAGACGAGTGTGAAAGTAAGGGTCTTCGCTTGAATGCAAGTAAAACTAAGGTTCTAGTATTTGAAAGAGATGACGTAAGAACCAAATGCGAGATTAGGGCAAACCAGGAACGACTAGAGCAAGTGAATGAAATTGTGTATTTAGGGAGTATGTTTAGCGCGGATGGAAGATGTGATTCGGATGTAGAACGGCGAGTAGCTGCCGGAAACAGAGTTAACGGTACTTTGTCCGGTGTCCGGTACGGTGATTCATAACGCAGTGCTAGTGCCAACTTTGCTTTACGGTAGCGAAACCTGGGTATGTCAGCAGATGCATGAAAATAATTTGAATGCTATGGAGATGCGATCACTTCGAAAATTGTGCGGTGTTACTTTAGCCGACCGAATACATAACGAAGTGATACGCAATATGGCAGGTTTGAATGAAAGTGTCAGCGTTAAGCTGGAAAAGGGCGTGCTCCGTTTGTTTGGACACGTCCAACGAATGAGTGAGGAACGATTGACGAAGAATATATATTGTGCGAAAGTAGAGGGTAGAAGAAGTCAGGGTAGGCCGAGACTTACATATAAGGACCACGTGAGCAGATTGCTCAAAAACGGAAAGGTCAAAAGTATTCGGATACCCAGACGTGCGTGTATGAAGCGTTTGATGAATCTTGAAGAAGCGAAAGAAGTATGAATGGATCGCGAAGCCTGGCCATCTGTCCTCTCTGACTACCCCGTCAGGGATACAGCGTGAAGATAGTTAGTTAGTTAAATACATTTTACATATAGGTATATGTAAAATTTACATATACCTGCGGTGCATTTTAGAGATAAAAACCCGGATTTAAACCTTTGGTACCAGGTAGGTGGTCTAACACTCTTCTATAATAGTTCGTGTACCTACAGTGCACTTAAGAGTGCAAAATATAATGGTTGCCGAAACCCGGGATTGAACCGGGGACCTTTAGATCTTCAGTCTAACGCTCTCCCAACTGAGCTATTTCGGCTATGAATCTCAGTACGAAAAACTGATTTACGCAAAATGTTAACTAACTTTTATACTTTTAAATATATAATAAACAAAAATCTATACTAATATTATAAAACTAAAGAGTTTGTTTGTTTACGCGCTAATCTCGGGAACTACGGGTCGGATTTGAAAAATTCTTTTTGTGTTAGATAGTCCATTTATCGAGAAAAGCTATAGGCTATAAACATCATTACGCTACTACACTGGGGAGCAGAGGAGTAGTCATAAATGTCGACAAATCGGGCAAATTTTTATGCATCATTGTAGAATTTATAAGCGACGGGATTAAATAGGTGTGACGAGAGGTCGAAATATTCCACGGGCGAAGCCGGGCAGGTCAGCTAGTAAGAGATAAAAATTGTGAGATGATATTTGACTGCCTCTGTGGCGCGGTGGGAGTGCATCCGACTGCTACGCAAGAGGTCGTGGGTTCGATTCCCACCCAGGATAAAACTTTGTGTGATGAGCACGATGGTTTATTCTGTGTCTGGGTGTTATTTATCTATAATATGTATGTATTTAGAAATATATAAGTATGTTTATCAGTTATCTAGATCCCATAACACAAGCTAATATTAGCTTACTTTGGGCTAGATGGCGCTGTGTGAAAAGTGTCCCACAATTTATTTATTTATTTTTATTTATTTATTTTATCTGTAATTGTTTATTTATAGTCTGTTTCTATTACGTTGAAAGAAGTTGACAATGATAAGTTGAATGATTATGAATTGATACGATTTTTTTAAAGTAAAGAATGTTATTTCGATGGTGCTATAGAGATAACTTTAATTTTGTAAAAATTGTCTATACATATCAATTTAACTTAACTTAATATTAACATTAAATATATTCTTAAAAATGTGATACATAACTAAAATATATTATTAAAAGAGATCCCTTTAGGCAAGGTTCCGAAGATACTGGCAGCGTTCCCCCTTTGAAAAGCTAGACTAATTCTTTGTCCGAGGTAGCTGCCAGGTCTTTCTTTTCTTCTTTACTTTTTCTTTCTTGTAAAATATGTTTAAACGTCAACCCTATTTACGCAGTCTCAAAGATGCAACTGGGACAGACGCTCGGACGATGATGAGAATAGGACATTAGGAAATTGTAACAACTTCTCTAACCTATGCATGCAGGGTTGGCATGATTATAACAAGTTCTTTCAAAATACGTGTTTAAATCATTGTTTTAAACAGTTTGAATGAAAACCGTGATTTTATATGATGGGTTTAAAAACAACGATTAAAGAGATTAAGAAATTAATTCAATGGACTAGTGGGTATTCATTCCCGTTATTTGAACAGATATAAAATAATATAAATATTGGGGTTCCCCTATATAATGAACATTATTTAGAACATACAAGTGAATGTAAAGTATTTAGTACCTACTACCTACTGATTAGAGATAGGTACGCACGTAATCTTAATTTTAATCTATACCAATATTATAAAGCTGAAGAGTTTGTTTGTTTGGTTGAACGCGCTAATCTCAGGAACTACTGGCCGGATTTGAAAAAATATTTTGTGTTAGATAGCCCATTTATCGAATCAATACGCTACTACACTGGGGAGCAGAGCAGTAGTAATAAATGTCGACAAATCGGGCAAATTTCATGCACTGTATAATTTATAAGCGACGGAATTAAATAGGTGCGACGGGAGGTCGAAATATTCTACGGGCGAAGCTGTGGGGGGTTATCTAGAGTATGTGCATCACTGAAAATCAGTGGGCATGTTAAAAATGGTGTCTTAATTAAAACCTAACTAACAAACCAAAATACTTTGACCTGTCATAGGTATAGCTCGTCTAGTAAGATGTAGTTCAAGCTGTACTATCACTTCTGCTGAACCGATTTTGATGAAATAAAGCGCAGAATTAAGGCTGGAAAATTAACCGCAATATTCTTTTAGCAGAGTTATTGTGATCAACCGTCTGGAGCAATAGGTAGGTATATTATTTTATTTGTTCTATTGAACGCGATCTTTTTTGTATTGATTTTTTTTAAGAAGAATGCTACTTAACTGGTCCAATAAAAATAAAATAAAATAACACTAGTGATATAATAACAATAAAAAAACCACAGTTTGATAATAGGTATCATTATGTGCCTAATTGCGGAGAGGTAAGAGCCATATTATGAGTAAGTGTATTGAAAATTAATATACCTACCTATTGCTTGTTCATTTCAGGCAACTTCGTATTTAAATAGAAAATTTTATCTTGTACGTGTATAATAAACTAAACTTTCACTCAAATATAACTTCTCTGTTTAAAACTTAATACAACTTTAACAAAAAAAAATAAACCTCATTCTTTACGCTATGGTCAATGCGCGCGCATAAAAAAAACTAATTAATTGTTCCCGCCAGTACCAAAAAGTTTCACAATTCGTTTTCCCTGTTGAAATTAAAGTTAAACCTATATTAATTAAAATGTCTACAAGTACTAGTTATGAAGAAAACGATTTATGTAGTACCTACACCGCCCGATAAGATGTGAATGTCTTAACGTTACAGAAAGTTTACTACCTGAAAACTCCAAGGAAAAATATCTATTTGTTTTATTTAGTATTATATTATTCATAAGTGAATTGAAAAACGTCGTATAATACTCGTGTGTATTGTTGATTAACGTATCTCAATAGCTCAATAGCGCCTCAGCGGTAATCACCAACTTTACACACTTGTACCATAATCTACTATTGTTTGGTTAGCCCATTTATCGAGGAAGGCTAATTGGTGATAGTTTTTTCTATCTCCATTTGCAAGCGTTTCCACCCGTCAGAAGCCATGCTAAGCCGATGGTCTAATTTCTTAGTAACGTAGTAGTCGTTAAGCCGAGTCGAAGGCATACGAGCCGTTTGAAAAAATTCAATAGCAGGTCGCCGCAAACTGCGTCTGTCCATTTTAACACGGTAATGGACTCGCCACCTGTTACGTGGGACAAAACGGCATACGGTGAAATGTGGGCGTATAGTATCTATCTGCCAACCCCTTGGAGGATAAAGTTTCAATATATGCATGTATGCGTATGCTATTCAACAATTTTAATGAGTCTTAAGATAAATAAAAAAAAAATGTGGGATTCTTTTCCCACAGCGCCATTTAGCCCAAAGTAAGCTAATATTAGCTTGTGTTATGGGATCTAGATAACTGATAAACATACTTATATATTTCTAAATACATACATATTATACATAGAAAACACCCAAACTCCGAAACACACATTTGTGGATCACACAAATATTTGTTCCGGCCCGGGAATCGAACCCGGGACCTCTTGCGTAGCAGTCGGATACACTCCCACCGCGCCACAGAGGCAGTCAAAAATAATTAAAATAAATAAATAATAAAATAAATAATTAGTACAAAGGGCGGCCTTATCGCTAAAATATAATTCTACCTAACCCTCGTGGTATTTAAGGCTAAATTCCAAAATGATTTGGTAGGTATACATAAAAATATTTAAATTACATGTTTGTGGAACAGCTCATATGGTAATATTTTTTTCGTCCCCTAATACCACTAGCCTATCTCGACGGCACGTGCCCACCTGTCGAGCAGGTGTACTCATATCGAGTGGCATAAAAACTCCTTACGCCTCCCAAGTGACAGACAGACATGTGCCCAGCCCAGGTGACCAAACCTGTTAGTAATAATATGGAATTACTGAAGTGGTGAAGAAGGCGCTTCAGTCATTACATACATATAGTCACGACTTTATCCTCGAAGGGGTTGGCAGAGGCACACTATACGCCCATATTTCGCAATTCACAGTATGAATTTGTGTCCCACGTAACAGGTGATGACTCCAATACCGTGTTGAAATTATCAGTCGCATATAGCGATCTGCTGTTGAAATTGTTTAAGCCGCCGATAAAGCCTTCAAGTTTACTTAACGACTGCCGTGTTACTGGCAACCGGGACTAACGCGATAACGCCTTAACGTGAGTTCCGAAGCACGGAAACGCTCATAAATGCAAATGACACAACGATCACCCATCTGAGGACCAGTCATGGCGAACATTGATTAATACAGTGAGTATGTTTGTTGGGGTGGAATTTTGCTATTAAATTTTAACCTAAGGCCTGTCTACACTATGGTAGACCAGTGAGAGTAATGCAATCGGTAAACTTAGTACCTACGACATACCTACTGATTTGAAGACAAATGTTAGCACGGAAATAATAAATATAATAACTAATTGAATCAGGTCAATATAGAATTATATTTTTTAAAAACCTGTTATTTAAGCAATGTTCCGCTTTAAAAAGTAAATAGCGGTATCTTGCAAAAATAACATTTAAAACAAATATTATAGTTTTTTAATAAATGTAATTCTGACATAAATAGTTACAAAAATTTGAGTCCATTGCTCCCCAAAATAGTGGGAACTGTGTTGTTTCTTCGCCGTTCTAGTATCAGTGACTTTATTTCTTGAAGAATAAGTTAAAAATACATGTTAAGTACCCACTTAACATGTATTTTTGTAAGTTTTTTGTTTATTTTTCTCAACACTTATTCTTCAAGAAGTAAAGTCACTGATACTAGAACGGCGAAGAAACAACACAGTATATCGGAATGTTCTGTCTGTGTGAATAGTTCACAAACACGCATACATATGTAAACGCCACACAGCCATACATACATATTCATACAAGGGTTTGTATGAATATGTATGTATGACTAAAAAAAAAAGTAAAATGGCAGTCGTTAAGCCTGGTTGAAGGCCTTATGGGCGGCTTGAAATTTCAACAGCAGGTAGCCACAACCTGCGTCTATCAATTTCAACACGGCAATGGGCTCACCACCTATTACGTGGAACATGAATCCACACGGTGAAAAGTGGGCATATAATATGCCTATGCCACCCCTTCGGGGATGTATTTATTTATTTCTTAGTTACCGATTTTAATGAAATATTTGTAATCTATAGATTCTAATTAGACTTTTCAATATTGTACTCGGCAGTAAAAAGCTCTTAAAGTCAACCAATGTCCGGACTGGTCTACTCCCTACTGACAAGTACTCCCATAAATCCTAGAAACATATATGAACAAAGGGTATTCTAAAACCACAACTCACAATGGAACGTAACGGTTCCAGAAGTGACCATCTACCGAACAGTCCTGTAACCGCAGGATCTGATATACGGTTACCGGTAACGCTTGCATAATCTATATAAAATTATAAAGCTGAAGAGTTTGTTTGTTGGTTTGTTCGGTTGAACGCGCTAATCTCAGGAACTAACTAACTGACTATCTTCACGCTGTATCCCTGACGGGGTAGTCAGAGAGGACAGATCGCCAGGCTTCGCGATCCATACATACTTCTTTCGCTTCTTCGAGATTCATCAATCACTTCATACACGCACGTCTGGCTATCCGAGTGCTTTTGACCTTTCCGTTTTTGAGCAATCTGCTCACGTGGTCTTCATATGTAAGTCTCGGCCTACCCTGACTTCTTCTACCCTCTACTTTTGAACAATATATTTTCTTCGTCAATCGTTCCTCACTCATTCGTTGGACGTGTCCAAACCAACGGAGCACACCCTTTTCCAGCTTAACGCTGACACTTTCATTCAAACCTGCCATATTGCGTATCACTTCGTTACAACTACTGAAATAACTACTGGTCGGATTTCAAAAATTATTTTTGTTTTAGATAGCCCATTTATCGAGGAAGGCTATAGGTTATATATTATTACGCTACTACACTGGAGAGCTGAGCAGTAGTCATAAATGTCGACAAATCGGGCAAATTTTTATGCATCATTGTAGAATTTATAAGCGACGGGATTAAATAGGTGCGACGGGAGGTCGAAATATTCCACGGGCGAAGCTGTGGGGGTCACCTAGTTGCATATAATAATGCTTTGGTTTGCTGCCTTGGACGCTTGTACTTGTCAGCCTTATAGATGTTATTCTGGTTTTTACTTTTTTTATAGTAAGTGGATACTAGCTTCATGTATGTGGCTCTGCTCGCATATTATACTCGTTATCTATACTAATATTATAAAGCTGAAGTGTTTGTTTATTGTTGGTTTGTTTGGTTGATCGCGCTAATCTCGGGAACTACTGGTCCGATTTAAAAAAATCATTTAGTGTTAGATAGCTCATTTATCGAGGAAGGCTATAGGCTAGAAAGATATATATATCATCACGCTACGAATCTGGGTAGCGGAGCAGTAGTCATAAATATCGACAAATCGGGCAAATTTTTATACAATATTGTGGAATTTATAAATGACGGAATAAAATAGGTGCGACGGTAAGTCGAAATATGTCACGGGCGAAGCTGTGGGGGTCACCTAGTATATTATATTGACTCGTTCGTATTCCTTCTTCTGTAAATTGTTACTGTAAAAAGTTTTCTGTCAACAATCACTGAGTTAAGAATCTTATGCTTTCGTGGCTGTGCTTAGAAAGTGACTGCATCGATGGCGATGGCGATGGCGATGGCGATGGCGAGTGGTAGTGTATGCGACTGCCGCGCTGCGGTCTCGGGTTCAATTCCCGCGACGTAACAAATATTTGTGTGAACCGCAAATGTTTATTTCGGAGTTTGGTTATTTCTATGTATAATATGTATGTATTTAGAAATATAGAAGTATGTTTATTAGTTGTCTAGATACCATACAACACGCTTATACTTACTTTGGGCTATACAGAGTTGTGTAAAAAGAAATATTGGTCCCGGGTGCGGCAAGGCCAGTTAGTCATTAATTCAAGTAAAAAACCTTAGAAACAGCTTTAAAAAAAACCTAAAATTAACTATGGGTAACCCCAGCCTGTTTTGTCCGTTTCAACACGCCAATATGATCGGCCATATTTATCTTTTGCGTGTGAACATCAAGTAAGAGATAAATTAAAATAAATTCAACAAACTGCTCAAGAAATTTCACTTTAGACAATGTAAAATAATAATATGCTTCCAGTTTTGTAAACATGTAAATAGAAACGAGATTTTAGTAATGAGACTCGTCTACTGACAAACTGTTTAAAACAGTTTTGTGAACCATTTTAATATCTAATGTTAAAGTGGATTGTTTAATAATAAAATAAATAATATAAATAGAAGAAGCGCTCGTGGCCCCGCGGTCTTAGTGTTCGGTAAACGATCACTGAGGTACGCAACTTTCACTATGGCTGGTCGTCGGATGGGTGACCACTTTGTGGCATTTACATTTGCGAGCGTTTCCGTGCTTCGGAAGGCACGTTAAGCCGTTGGTCCCGGTTGCCAGTAAAATGGCAGTCGTTAAGCCTGGTTGAAGGCCTCATGGGCGGCTTAAAAAAATTCAACAGCAGGTAGCCACATCCTGCGTCTGTCTATTTCAACACGGCAATGGGCTCACCACCTATTACGTGGGACAGGAATCCACACGGTGAAAAGTGGGCATATAATATGCCTCTGCTACCCCTTCGGGGATAAGGCGTGATGGATATTTATTTATTTTATTTATAAAATAAATAAAATAAGCGCGTCTGCAAAACCTCTAATGTTATAAACGTCCATAGGCTACGGACCCACTGTCAATCAAGTGGGCCAATGTCTGCTACCTATTCTCGTCGTGGTAATGAATTTAATTCTAATTTCAAACTCTAGCTTTGATTTTCGGCATAGTTGGGCGCGACTGTTTGACCTCCCAATCCCCTAACCGTATGTCGTTACCTCCTCTATTAGTCAGCAGGTGCACCACTAACCGGTGAAGTCACTTGAATCCTTGAGATCTTGGTCAGCCACCTTATGCCCAACTACCTCAATAGTAGTAAGTATAAAAACCGGACAAATGCGAACCGAACTCGAACCGAGGGTTCCGTAAAACCGGTTCTTTATAACTTGAACGTTTGATTTTTTTACAAGCTTTATGCGACCGTTTACTCAGGTCAGGTCTAATTAGGACTAAATACATACTCAGATACATAGATTTAATTAAATAAAATAATATTGCATAAGTTACTTGTGTTTTGTTTGGTAATAATGCAAATATTAGTGGCATGACGTTTGTCGTTTCAACAGAACTACCAATATCCCCAAAATTAGTGTAAACAGATAAAAGGGTTTAGGGCAGCATTTGAAAGCTCCATCACCCATAAACTCATGAATTTGTAAGCATATAGTTCAGGTACAGGTCGAGTAGATTCCTTTACCGTATCTTTTAAAAGAGCAATTTCTTTTGCAACTTCATTTTTGGACAAGTCAGGCGTACAGGTATGATCAGTACTCTTTGAAATGATTTTGTCCTGAAAATAATAATAATCAATTACATCATTTTTGCAGTTATGCTATCATTATCATTGACTGCACGTAGGTGAGATTGCTTGCATTCATTATAACGTTATTTCTTAAACCTACCTATATTATTTAGTGTTTCATTACATATTCCTCGGAATCGTTATAGAACTTGATTAATACCTACCTATGTTTTTTATAAGAGTTGCATAAGGTGCCGCGGGCAGAGACGCGGCGATGCCCGCGCGTCAATGCAGCAAAAACTTGCATCTTTACTGCAATTACCATAATTCCTGATTATGATGGACGTTCCCGATGGGTTAAATATCCTTTTATATACTTTTTAAGTTCTCCCTTAATGGTCATCAACCAGTTTCGTAATACCAAATTACACAAAAATTTGTGAAAAAAGTTATAATGGATAACACTTACAAATTATCCTAATGAGAGAATAAACACTTCAAGAACATCACGGGTTACATAAAACATTACGTCTATGAGCACACTACTATGGCTCCATATTTCGCACATTTCTTTGCACTTAAACGTGTCCTAAGACGAAGTCCAGTATTATGTAATTCAATTTTTTTGGAAAATTCTATTAACAACAAAAGTCTGAAATAAGAATCCGTAACATTTTTATTTAAGAATACGGATTTATAAGACCTTCAAAATCTTTTTCAAAAAGAGCAAAAATTTGTCAAAAATTGCCGCCCGTTAGCCGTGTCTAGATTGGTTATTTTGTTAATTTTAAATGAATTTAGTGTCCGATTTGTGTCTATTACACAAATTGCATATAATAAATCTTTCTTTTAATCATTTTGTCTTACGTCCGTAAACGCCAGCGCGCGACCGCGGCCTCAGCGGCGCAAATTTGGTTAACTTTAAACATAATAACTATGAAAATAATTCTATGTAGTCAAATAATGCCAATTTTACCTACAAATATTTAGTAGCTTTAGTTGGGTACAAAAATTTAGTGTAAAATTCATTAATCAATATTTAAGACTATTAAAAATGCATTTTAAAAAGGGGTTACTTTGGGATTGTTTTCTATCAAGTGAGGTTCATCTGATCATGTAACTAAAAGCGAATTTGTCTAGTCTAGATCCTTAAATATTATATACCTTAATATCTTTGTTTTATAATCTAAAACCCTCTTTTCTACTACTCAGTTGGTTTTATAAAACTCAACTGCTTCTGCTGGAAACATGCCCAGTATGTATAAATGTTGTACAGTGTACAGTACAGTAAATCTATGTAATAATTGTAATTTATTATTATTATTATTTTTTTTATTTATTATTTACCACAATTACAACATCTTTACAGTTACCACCAAAACGACATTTTAAGCAATTCGATAATTTCAAAAAATAACTTATTACTAATTGCGTCCATTCTATACAAATACAATTTATTTATTCTAATATAATACACTAATTTATGCATTTCATTCATTTATGATTAATAATTATAACAACAAAGTCATTACATTTGACTGCCTCTGTGGCGCGGCGGGAGTGCATCCGACTGCTATGCAAGAGGTCGTGGGTTCGATTCCCACCCAAGATAAAACTTTGTGTGATGAGCACGATGGTTTATTCTATGTCTGGGTGTTATTTGTCTATAATATGTATATATTTAGAAATATATAAGTATGTTTATCAGTTATCTAGATCCCATAACACAAGCTAATATTAGCTTACTTTGGGCTAGATGGCGCTGTGTGAAAAGTGTCCCACAATATAATATTTATTATTACAGTTATCATGTCATTTCAATAATAAATGCAATTCAAATATTATGTCAATTTAATAATAATATAATTTTAATAATAAATGTCAATTCATTTTCAATATTATACAACTATTTGTCATTCCATAAGAAGTCTGTCAAGAAGGTACACATAACAATTCAATAAAAAAAAATGATTCAACTCATGCAATTAATTTATAAATAATTTGATAAAATTTAATCAACACCACACCAACAAAAGAACATCTACAAAGTAACGACTGCGACGAAGCACAAAGACATGGCAATTACGTAAATATCAATATACCTAGTTATAGTTAAACCTTATCAATGAATCAATTCATGGTACGAGACTACACAATATGTGGTCCGTGTAAACTCACTCAGCGAACACGCGAACACATCTATCTTGACGGCCACCGCATTGAGCATGCGCAGCGCGCGCGCGAGCGGCGCCCTCTGCAGTAAGTTAGTGCGTGCGGTAGGCACCTCCAGCAGGGACCACACGTACCCACTGGGCGCACACAGCTTCACTTCACCCAATATGGCTGGGTTGTGTAACTTACCTCTAAGAACCTTAAACACGTAGATCACCAATGCTACTTCCCTCCTTACCTCTAATGTGTAGTAGCCCACCATTCCCAGAATAAATAGAGTAGGGTGCAAGCACGGATATCCTGGGTACACACCGTACAATTTACTGTATAAAAATCTAATGAATTTATTCTGGATGCGCTCCAGCATTAATTTGTATTTGGCCTCATGTGGAGACCAGATGGCAGCGCTGGATTCGAGGTGACTCTTCACCAGGGCCTCCTATAGCGCCCTCAAGGCTGCCATATTTGTAAATTGGTTGGACTGTCGCAAAACGAACCCCAGATTACGGAATGCTTTTTTACAGACCTCAGTAATATGTTTCCCAAACGTCAAGTCGGTAGCAAATCGAACAACCAAATCTCTTACCTCTGTAATGCGTCTCAACGGCGTCCCCTCCATTGTATATTGATGATGAGCAGGATTGTGCATTGACTAAATGACACAATAGAACACTTATCTGTATTAAAAAATAGTTTGTTTTCTATGCTCAATTCTACATTTTTGTCTATATCCTGCTGCAACAAATCATGATCAGTTGTCTCCGTAATTTCTTTCACCAATTTGAGATCGTTCGCAAAAAGTAGAGGGGTCGAGTTCACAACCACATTAGGCAAACTGTTGATCATTAACAGAAAGAGGAGTGGCCCTAAACAACTACTTTGGCTGACCCCAGATCTCGTAAAATAAGGCTGGGAAAGGTACCCCTCATAGTCCACGTACTGACACCTGTCACGGAAGTAGTCCGCAAAGAACGCCAATGCGTGTGGCGTGCAACCCACGGCCGCTAGTCGCTCCAGAAGTATGTCATTATGGGCCATATCCAACGCTTTCTTAAAATCGAGGTAGACCACATCCACTTGCACACCAGCATCCACCGCCGGCACCAAACGTGACATCAGCTGTAACAGGTAACCTGTCGTCCACCTTCCCGTACGAAAACCGTGCTGCGCATCGGATAACTGGGCACTGACCTGTTTATATAGGCTGCTATAGATAGTGGCCTCTAACACTTTGGCTGGGGTATTAGAATTAATTAGATGATAAAACTCCACCATCTACACACGTACCTATTTAATGAGCATTTGCATAGATAGACCATTTTAACGGTGCTTACAAAATGTCTTACACTAGAACTAAAGATAAATTTTAATATATTTAAAGTGACCACCGGTTCGGAACGCGTTCCTGAAAAGAAACGGCAAGAAACATGAAGGCTTTTTTATAGTTTTTTTACAATTTATTATTTTTGTACTTAGCCAGCAGATTATTTCTAGGCATCCCTGTCCTGCAAATAGTCTTTAACAGCGTAATAACCTTTTTCAGAAAGCTTTCTTTAAATTAACATTCAATCAATTTTGGTCTCGGAGTTCTGTAGCTAAATATTTTAAAAGTAACAATTAACTAACTATCTTATCATTCACGCCTTTATCCCCGAAAGGGAAGCAGAGCCATATACCCACATTTCACTCTAAGCATTTTTGTCCCTCGTAATAGGTTTTGAGTCCATTGCCGTGTTGATATGGACTAGCACAGGTAGTGGTGACGCAATGTTTGTTACCCAATCGCACTGTAAACCCTGAACCAATGGTTGAAATATGGTATTCAAATAGTCGATACACTGGAACACACAGGCTTTTAGGAACAGGCGCCTGTGGTATACAGTTACGGGAAAACTTCGCTTGTGTCCTACAATATTACAAACGCGAAAGTTTGTTATGATATTTGCTACTCTTTCATGCAACAACTACAGATTTAAATGAAACTTCACAGGAACATAGGTTTACTATTTATCCCGGGGACAAGTTCCTGTGCGAAACGGGAACCGGAAAATTTCCACCACGCGGGCAAATAATTTAACATGTCCTAATTCGTAAGTATTTCATGGTATCCTTACGATAGGGCACAAGTCCATTGCGTGAGACATAAGGACGGTCCATGTCTAAGAATGCCACTGATCCTGTTTAGCTACAGCTTGATACGAGTACGGCAACATTAGACACTAGGTAGTATAATTAGAATTTTTACTACTACTTGCAATAAGCATTGAATAACTATAAAATCAGTATAATATAATATTGTGGGACACTTTTTTTTTACACAGCGTCGTCTAGCCCGTAGTAAGCTAATTAATATAAGCTTGAGTTATGGGATCTAGACGACTGATAAACATACTTATATATTTCTAAATACATACATAATATACATATAAAACACCCAAACTCCGAAACAAACATTTGTGGATCACACAATTATTTTTTCCGACTCGGGACCTCAGTCGCGGCAGTCGCATACACTACCACTGCGCCACCGAGGCAGTAAAATAACTGCCTCTGTGGCGCGCTGGGAGTGTATCCGACTGCTACGCAAGTGGTCGTGAGTTCGATTGCACCCAGGATAAAACTTTGTGGGTGTGATTTATTTATAATATGTATGTTTTAGAAATATATAAGAATGTTTATCAGTTAACTGTTTACCATAGTGCAAGCTCTGCTTAGTTTGGAATCAGATGGCGTTGTGTGAGTTATCCCAACGACATTTATTATTATTATAACTTGACTTTTAAATCGATTTCCAAAAAAGGAGGTAGATACTTATTCAAGTCGATTAGTTGTTATCTAGGTATAGAAACATTTTATGTTTATTTAGAAGCGCTCGGAGCTCCGCCAAGTCAGTTTTCTGTAAACGTTCACTTTCGCTATGACTGGTCCTTTAATGGTTTTGTGATATTTCTATTCACGAGCGTTTCCGTGCTTCGGGAAGTATGTTAAGCCGTTGTTTCTGGTTGTCAGTAATATGGCATAGTCGACGGCCTTATGGGCGGCTTAAAGAATTTCAACATCAGGTCGCAACGGCAACACGGCTCACCAGCACCACTTGGGGGCCAAGTCTACTATTGACAAGCTGTAGAATAGAACCAAAATCGCTGTTTTTAGCTGTCAAAATGTTAGTAGACTATCAAAAATGTCACTGACTAGCGGCCACTGGTGCGGTACGTGTTAGTTGAATTCTATCGGCCGACCGAATGAAGTCTATTGGAGTATGATTATAATAGAAGACAACGAAAAAGTGCCAAAATTGTACCGGTGGCTTTCTATTGAGCTATATATATAGACTGGGTCCTCTGTGACTTGGGACAGAAGTGCTTACTGATGTTATATAGCTTATAGCCTTCCTCGATAAAAGAACTATCTAACTCGAAAAAAAAATTTCAAATCCGACCAGTTGTTCCTGAGATTAGCGCGTTCAACCGAGCAAACCAACTCTTCAGCCTTATATATTAGTGTAGATTAGGAAATACTACTTCATTTTGGCGTAAATTCCACGTTGCTAACCAGTAACTTTATCTTGGAACCACTTCAACACTTTTGGTAGCCCTCTTTATGTGATCTATCTTGAAATTTGAGGCCATTATGATAAAACAAAAGTGAGTTTGTTTCCATTTCTTTGTATCAACTTGAAACAAGAAGATCATTCATCAGTTAGGTACAATTAACTGATAAGAAATAATGATGTAATAATGTAGAAAATGTCGATATTCGATTATTTTTTTACTTGTTATAATACCATGTATACCGTGCTTCGAAGGCACGTTAAGCCGTTGGTCCCGGTTGCCAGTAACATGGCAGTCGTTAAGTCAAGTTGAATGCCTTATGGGCGACTTGAAAAATTTCAACAGCAGGCAGCCACAACCTGCGTCAGTCTATTTCAACGGCAATGGGCTCACCACCTATTACGTGGGGCAGGAATACACATTATGGTGAAAAGTGGTCATATAATATAACTAACTAACTATCTTCACGCTGTATCCCTGACGGGGTAGTCAGAGAGGACAGATCGCCAGGCTTCGCGATCCATGCATACTTCTTTCGCTTCTTCGAGATTCATCAATCGCTTCATACACGCACGTCTGGGTATCCGAGTACTTTTGACCTTTCCGTTTTTGAGCAATCTGCTCACGTGGTCTTCATATGTAAGTCTCGGCCTACCCTGACTCCTTCTACCCTCTACTTTTGAACAATATATATTCTTCGTCAATCGTTCCTCACTCATTCGTTGGACGTGTCCAAACCAACGGAGCACGCCCTTTTCCAGCTTAACGCTGACACTTTCATTCAAACCTGCCAAATTGCGTATCACTTCGTTACGTATTCGGCCAGCCAAGGTAACGCCGCACAACTTTCGAAGTGATCGCATCTCCACAGCATTCAATTTACTTTCATGCATCTGCTGACATACCCAGGTTTCACTACCGTAAAGCAAAGTTGGCACTAGCACTGCATTATGAATCGCCAGTCGTGCTTCTTTTACGATGCTTTGTCGCTTTACTAACTGGGACAAAGCACCGTTAACTTTGTTTCCGGCAGCTACTCGCCGTTCCACATCCGAATCACATCTTCCATCCGCGCTAAACATACTTCCTAAATACACAATTTCATTCACTTCAGTCATATAATATGCCTCTGCCAACCCCTTCGGGATAGGGCGTGATAGATAAATAAATAAATAAATTAAGATAATACCAGCTTTCTTTGATTTGAAGATCTATACTAATACTAGCTCACCCTCGCCCGTGACATACCTCGAAACCCCGTGGCATCCATTTACCTATTAATTGTACAATAATGTATGAAAATTTGCCCGATTTATTGACTTTAATGATTACTGCACCGCTCTCCTGGATAGTAGCATGATGATATGTAGCCTATGGCCTTCCCCGATAAATAGGCTATACAACGCAAAAATATATGATCAAATCAAACCAGAAGTACGTGAGAATGTGAGTATTACACCACGTTGGCTATACGGGAACACTTTCATTCAAACCTGCACTATTGCGTATCGCTTCGTTACGTATTCGGTCGTCCAAAGTTACGCCGCACAATTTTCGAAGTGATCGCATCTCCACAGCATTCAATTTACTTTCATGCATCTGACATACCCAGGTTTCGCTACCGTAAAACAAAGTTCGCACTAGCACTGCGTTATGAATTGCCAGTCGTGCTTTTTTCTTTTTCTTTGCCTAAATAATAACAAAAAAGTCTTATTATTGTAAAATAACAAAAAAGTTTAAAAAAATATTTCTGTTCATAGGCAAAGGCGTTACTGTCGTAATGCCAACGATGACGTCATTTGAAGGTTAAATGAAGGTCAAATACTAATATTCATTAATTATTTTCTATTTCTAAATCATAAGTAGTGACAGTACCTACTTTTATATTAAAATAGACAACAATACCTTCTAAATTCAGTTACCTTAGTTGTTCTTTTTAAACTTTAAATATGATGTACGTACCTACTCCATTCACTTTATATGTATATTTCATTAGATTTATTCCACGACATCACATTAGATTATATAGTCAGAATATATAGTCAGCTACCATTACCTACCTAATTTAAAAACAGTCTAATACGGAAAGTTACTTGACCATGAACAGCCAATGACCTCCAATCACTATTCTCGTTTTAAAAAGTATTAAAACCTATCTTAAAATTCAAATCGAGATTAAGTAAAATCAGCTACATCACTAGAGCACAGAGATAATAAATATATTTAATAATAACAAGTTTTTTTTATTATGTATGTAGTTATCAAAATGTTATAACTGCGGATAGATTACGTAACCGCAGACGTGTTTCCGAGAGAAAATCAACAATCAACATTCAGTAGCGTCTAATCATTGACACGTTGTGTTAGTGTTTGTGTTTATTTTGTGGTGTGTGTAAAATATAATCTTCAAGCTGTCGTAAGTATTTTTTGTATTGTTTATAAAATTTATAAGATTTTTATTTGATGATTTCGATTTCAAGTGTATTTAACAGCTTTTTAGAAACACAAGTACCCGGCATATGGTTTTAAAATTGTCGAGTCTTTAAAAAGCAACGATGAATTGTAACCTCCAGTCAATGGATTTGTAGCACGTCGGAATAGGTTAGGATTTATGATAAAATGACCGTTTGTACGCAATTATTTTTATTAAGAATTAAAAACCAAACTGTTCCAATCTTTCGAAAACGTAGAATAGGAATAGGTACGGTCAACAACGAAAGTCGTTTAACATAGTAGGACATCATCTAAATATTTGAAATCTAAATAAAAGATTCACTAGGTAGGTATTTCAATTTGATATAAATAAGTACAAACATACAAATGTTTACTCACAATTTACTTCTGAGGCTACCTGTATGGAATGTTTGACTAATTTTGTCTTAATGAATATTTTTATATTGGTTAGTCTGTGAAGCGAAAAAGGGGGTTCAACTATACACCTTGCTTATATATATAAAAAAAGTATTTTCTAAATTTACTCACAAAGTCACAACTGAGGCGAGGGAGATACCAAGTTCCTATCTAACAAACAAAAAACACCGTTGACAAGATAAAGTCTTTTTGGAGGTTGGTAAAAACAGAGTTTGATGTAAGCTGAAGGAAAGGATCAGTTTCTTTCCATCGTCAGTAACTTCGTAAAACTTAAAATATTAATCATACTAATATTATAAAGGTGTGTGTATGTGTGTGTGTGTGTGTTATAATCTATACTAATATTATAAAGCTGAAGAGTTTTTTTGTTTGGTTGAATGCGCTTATCTCAGGAATTACTGATCCGAATTGAAAAAATATTTTTGTGTTGGATAGCCCATTTATCGAAGAAGGCCATAGGTTATACATATATCATCACGCTACTACCCAGGAGAGCGGAGCCGTTATCATACATGTCAACGAATTGGTTTTTTTTATACATTTATGTAAAAGCAAAAACCGACGGGAATAAATGGTGCGACGGGGGTTAGAAATAAGTCACGGGCAAAGCCGCGAGGGTCAGCTAGTGTGTGGATGTTTGTTAGTCATCACGCAAAAAGTACTGAATGGATTTTAATGAAGTAATATATCTAATACTTAAGATAATACTACTTTTTATCTCGAGAATAAGTTCCTATGAGAAACGGGAACGGGAAAACTTTATCACGCGGTCGGTGCCACGGGCATCAACTGGTTATTTCATTTAAATAAGTTTTTCCTACCTTTAATCAAATTTCCTACCAACAGAATTATCGATACTAATCTACTATTCCTATCATAAATATTATACACCTAGTATAGTATATAGTAAAAAGTACCTACCTACTACACCCTGTCATTATAATGATCATTCATGCACAAGCACGCCACAAGAATCTGCATACTTCTAAATTTGCATTCGCCTTTTGTTCTCGTGCTACGAACATTAAGCATAAATTCAAATCGAAGTTTATTTGTACTTAAAGTAACCTGGAAATAGCTATAGTCACTGTGAAATATCATTTGTCTATTATCAATAAACGGCAAAAGGTGAAACAACAGATAATTTCAACAGTAAATTTTCATCTGCGCTGTCAGGTCGTATGGTTCAGAATTGTGACCCTTATCCTCTTCGTCCCTTCCTTCTACGAGGAGCGAATAGCTATTGACAAACACCAATGACTATGTCTATGACATCCAGTTACAGTTAAGCAGAGTGAGGGTAATTTTATTTATACCACATTGGTGGTAAATAAACCTAAAGATGTTTGCAACACCAAAGGTGCAGCACTCGCGCTGCCGGCCCTGTAGAAACCTTCTAAGATCCGTTTTGAAGAACTCCATACTGTAGACGTTCGGAAAAACCAAGGCAGGGAGTTCATTCCACAATCTAAGCGTACGCGGAATAAAGCCCTTTTCAGACCTAGCCATATGCGAGCGCTCCGCAACGCCAAGTGTAAGAGTAAACACTCTGTCTATGTCGAGGGGTGCGATAATAGAAAGTAGCCGTGGGCATCATATCGAACAATTCCTCAGAGCACAGACCGTTGATATAATACGCATAAGGAGGCAATGTCTCTCCTGTCGTGAAGGGGCTCTACACCGCCTGCTAGTAGAGGTTCATTGACAATCCTCATAGCACGCCTTGTCACCGAGTCGAAAGGTCGACGCTGGTATTCATGCGCGTCAGTCCAAAGCGACAGCAGTACTCCATGTGCGATTTATAGAGAAGCAGTATTTGCTCTTCAGTAAAGTACTGCCACCCCGTGGAGCACTCGAAGCTTTTTGGACGCCAGTTCCCTACTATTTGAAATGGAAAGCGGTGTGCCCTCGAATACCTATCTACCTTTTTTTCCAGGCGATTAATGGATGTTATTGTCATCGGCTGCGGCGCAGCGGGGGTAGCCGCGATGCGGACGCTCCACGACGCCGGCCTCCAGGTCCTGGGCTTAGAAGCGGCAAGCAGGATCGGAGGGAGAGTGTATACTGTGGAATTTGGTGAAAATGTCATCGATATTGGCGCGGCGTGGTGAGTTTATACGATTTAATAACTGTTATAACTACCTAATAGTTTAAGAATTATATTATATTATCTGTGCTAATAGTAAAGCCCCCTATTTTTGTGAGCTTTGAAATTATCTGTATATTTGTATGTCTTGTAGTGGACTGCGATAGACCGATTTGATTGTTATAATAGGTCTTTACCTATGAAATTGCCGTTCTGCAGTACTGGCCATTTCAAATCAAAATATTTTTGGTTTTGCTAAGAATTCTAATTTTAAATTAATTTTATTTTAAAAACATGGAATTCATTTTCCAAAAGTAGTCATTTGTTTATTGATTAGTGTTACATTTTCATCGCATTTCAATATTTTTCGTCATCATGGATACGTTAAAAATTAGAGTAATTATGGAATATGAATACCGTCGTGGCAGCGGCACAAGCGGCACGCAACATCAACGACTTTTACGGAGCTAACACTTGTTATCGTTCAAACCAACGCACCACCTGTTATTGGTTTGCTCGCTTCCGTTCTGAAATTTTTGACATGAAAAATGATCCTCGCAGTCCTCCGAAGACTATGGTCGACAATGACGAATTAAAGGCGATTGTGGAAGCTGATGATACACAATCTACGGCTGAATTAGCAGCAGCTTTCGACGTTAGCGTCAAAACAATATTGGTCCATTTGCGTCAAATTGGCAAGGCAAAAAAGCTTGACAAATGGGTACCCCACGAATTTAATAATCGCCAGCGCGAAGTACGCGTCGAGACGTGCGTTGCACTGCTCAATAAACATACAAATGAAGGAATTTTGAACCGCATTGTTACCTGCGATGAAATATTGATACTGTTTGATAACCGCAAGCGCTCAGCAAGTTGGTTGGATCCTGGTTCAGCACCTAAACAATGCCCTAAACTAAATCTTACCCCTAGAAAAGAGATGGTCACTATTTGGTGGTCTAGCGCCGGTGTGCTTCATCATAGCTTCTTACCTAACAGGGTGAGCATAACTGCATATGTGTACTGTGAAGAACTGAAGACAATGAAGGAGAAGCTGGCACATCTCCAACCAGCATTGGTCAATCGTTCGTCTCCGCTGCTCCTGCACGACAACGCGCGACCTCATATTGTACAGCAGACGGTCTCCAAGTTGAGAGAACTAGGGTTGGAAGCTCTCCGTCAACCGCCCTACTCACTAGACCTTGCGCCTACAGACAACTACTTTTTCCACAATTTCGAGAATCAATACTCGAGAGGCAGTACAAAATGCCTTTGAAGAATTTGTTGGACGGGAATCCAGCTGATTTCTTTAGGAAGGGGGCATCAATAAACTGCCACTGCGTTGGCATAGATGCATTGATTGCATAGGTGATAACTGCGATTAATACTTACTAATAAAAAATATATGAAAAAAGTCGTTTAAATTTTTTCTTACAAAACGGCAATTTCATAGGTAAAGTCCTAATATTTAATTGAAAAAAAAAACCGTGCGAATTCAGATACAGGTCCACAAAATCTAGATGAGATTTTAGTTCAAAATTACTTTATTTTTAACGCTGTCCGTCAGTTAAAAAAGTATTACCATGTCAAATTATAGTACTGTTATATATGAATTCGGGAAAACCATAAATATCTTTACATATAAACGGACTTTTGATAACCACTTCTGATCATTTTTTTGGTTTACACTCAAAGAAAGGGCACATCTGCAGTTGGTCTTCTATCTGATTATTGCTTCGTGTAGTGTATGTGCGTGCCTACCATAGGTTACCTATCTCATTTATTCGCTTTGCTCGTTAAATTCGATAATAATATGAACAGAAGGTATTAACTACACTTTTTGTTAAAAAGTTAGTTACCTTAATGGTATAGAGAAGTACATATTGAAAAATACAACTACATTAACTTGGATACTAGAAAATATGGCTTACTTAAACCATAACTAAGTGATTGCTGTGTATAGTAATGACCCATAGTAGTCTTACAAATAACACTTTAAATAAATGAGAAAATAGGATGTAATGAAGAGAATAAATAAATAATATAAATAATAAACAAAATTGTATCTATGCATGAAAATTTCAGGTGCCACGGTGAAAAGGATAACACCGTCTTCGAGATGGCAAATCCGTTGGATCTTCTCGGTAGACCAGAGCCAAATAACAACTACTATATGCTCTCGAACGGAGAATCAGTGGCAGTTGATAAAGCTGATGATATCTTGAAGGCACTAGATGACGAAGTGGAGAAAGCTGACAAATATAGCTCTCAATCGATTTTTGACTGTTTGAGACAGGCGTAAGTAATTTTGCTTTAAATGATGGACGTACATTCCTTACAAATATGGCCTTTTTGTTGAATCCTTGGCACTAAGAAGAAGGAACTAAAACGGATTTATAAGGAAGATACTTTCGCGACGCTCTTGTACGTTGCACAGGCGGATAAAGAAAATCAAGTGAATATATATTTTTTCTCTAGGGGAATTTTAACGGACGCCGCGCAGTTTCGTCAGCGTAGTGCGCGTTTCCGTGGAAATCCGGGTATAAAATTTAGCCAAGTTACTCCGTATAATAATTTTAAATAAATGTGAAAATAGGATGTAATGAAGAGAATAAATAAATAATATAAATAATAAACAAAATTGTATCTATGCATGAAAATTTCAGGTGGGCAACAGAGCCCGGCCCTTGCAGAACGGCTACAAGCTGTATTACACGGGTGCGCCTGGTGGGGAGAACGGGGTGGCCGTTGTGCTCTCCGAGGGGCTGCAGAGTGGCATCTTGGAGGTGAAACGCTGTAGCGACCGGCTTATGATCGTGAGGGTGCTTATCGATGGGATTATTACCCACCTGATAAGTGCCTACGCGCCACAGGCCGGTTGTAGCGACGCCGATAAGATGTCGTTTTGGGGTCAACTCGAGGGAGTGCTTCGGAGCATTCTGTTGTCACAGGGAATCGTTTTGGGCGGCGACCTAGACGGTCATGTGGGTGAGAGGTGTGAGGAGTTTGAGCGTGTTCATGGTGGTTTTGGATACGGCACCCGCAACGCTGAAGGAGAAACTATCCTCAGAACGTGTGCGGCTGCCGATCTGGCCATTGTGAACACGTATTTCAAAAAAAAATCGGAACATCTCATCACCTACAAGAGCGGGAGGCGTACAACTCAGATCGATTTCCTACTCACTAGGCGACACAGCATCGGCAAGGTGGCCAACTGCAAGGTCATACCCGGAGAGAGTCTTACTGCACAACACCGTCTCCTTGTCAAGGACCTCTGCGTGAAGCCCAAAGGCAAACGCATCGAGCGGTGCCAGCGCCGCATCAGATGGTGGCTGCTTGATGAAACTAGGTCCCAGGAGTTCGTCTCAGCTGTCGGTGACAAGTGCACCGACACTGAAGGCGAACCAACAAGACTGAGTTCAATGACATGCATTGACAACATAGCATAATATCAGGTGGTCTAGATCATGTGTTATTGATTTGTCGCTCTCTGATCATCTTGGCCTATACAAAGAAACATTAATACAAAGCACTGGTTTAAGATGAAAAGGGACTATAGCAAAGACAACACTTTAAAAAGACCACGTTATTATTGAACCGAATATTATTGCTGAAATATTTAATATTTTTTTTATCTATGACATAAAGTCGAATACAAACAAAAATATTAATTCTTATAAAAATATAGTGCATAATAAATGTAACTCACTATTTATGAAACCTACTGACCCAATTGACATTCATAATATCATAATAAAACTCAATAACTGTAACAGCACGGGATATGATGACATACATACTAAAATAATTAAATTAATAAATCAATATATAGCATACTAAGTACTTAGTCATACGATTAATTTATGCATAGAGCATGGAGTTTTCCCAAGAAAATTAAAACTGACTGTTATAAATCCAGTGCTCAAGAAAGAGGATAAACTAAGTATAAAGTCATACAGGCAGATAGCATTAATTCCCATTTTTGCGAAAATATTTGAAAGGGTCATTTATAACAATATATATAATTATTTTAATGCTGTTAACAAAGAATGTCACATATACAATCTTAATAACTATGAACTTAAGGTGAAAATAAGTAACTGGATCGTGAATCTTGACTACGAGAATATTGAAAAATTACTGTCACAATGACTATCTAAATAGCATATACACACACATACGCACGCGCACAGACACACACACACACACACACAAATATAAATCCAATAATATACATTGTGTCCAAACCCTGATACCCATAACACAAGTTTATTCTTAGTTTGGGTGTCAGTAGCGAACTACTTCGTGTAACCCTACAATTAACATACTACTTAATTAAACACTGTGAACCTTATACTGTAACGAAAACCAATTGTAAAACAGGAAATAAAGATTATTATTATTTGTTATTATTATTATTATTTTGAACTGAACAATATATTATAGAAAAACAATTTGGTTTTCGACAGGGAAAATCTACTGGCACTGCACACTTCCATTATTTACATCAAGTAATGACAGGATTAGACCAAAAAAAAAGGTATTGTCTCATTATTTATGGATATGACCAAGGCCTTTGACCACGTGGATCACGAAATCTTATTATTAAAACTAGAAAGGTATGGGGTGAGAGCAAACTCACTGGCATTACTAAAATCTTACCTCAGTGATCGTCTACAAGTGGCTGCCTTTAAAATTATAAATATAAAATCTAAACTTGAAGAAAATTATATCTCAAAACAAAAAATTGTTAAATATGGCGTTCCCCAAGGGTCCCCCTTGGGTCACTATAATTTTTAGTATATACACTCATTTGCAAAAAAAAAGGGGGTGTTTCGATTTTCTTCCTAAAATAAAATAAATAAAAATAAATATCCATCACGCCTTATCCCCGAAGGGTTGGCAGAGGCATATTATATGCCCACTTTTCACCGTGTGGATTCCTGTCCCACGTAATAGGTGGTGAGCCCATTGCCTGGCTGAAAAAAATAAAATACCAAAAAGGTTTTAAACATTTGAACATGTTACTGGCCAGTTATAAAATTGCCATAATGTTTATAAGAGTACATTCCAAATTCAAATTTTTGACTGAGCCTGGTTTTCAAAGAAAACAACTTTTAACTACATTTTGTGGCGCGAATTTCCTATTGTTAATATCGACTCCAATTAACTTTTTGTCAATTTTTATTAAATTATCTGATGTCCTTGACATTTAAATGTATTGGTATTGCTGTTTAGCAATCTCGAAAGATAAAGGTAGATAAAGTGATAAAAGCGAGCAAAATTATTGCGCTGCTTGAAGAAGGTTGCAGCCAATGCTTCGTGACTCAGGCTAAATGTGCGTCGGTCGACAGTTCAAAGGACCTGGCAGCGCTATCAAGACACCGGTTCCGTCAAGAGAAATCCTGGTTCTGGCAGAAAGACATGTACCGAACCACGGGATGATCGTTTTCTAGTTAGTCAAGCGTTGAGAAATCGCAAATCTTCTTATGTGGACCTCAAGAACAGCCTCGAAGAAGTAAGAAATGTGCAAATTAGTCTATGGACGGTCAGGAGGAGGCTTCTCGCTGCTAATATACACAGTCATCGCCCGGCACGCGGCCCTCAATTATTCCGTGGACATCGAGTTGCCAGGCTTAGCTTCGCTCGAAGTTGTGTGTCATGGACTCATGAAGACTGGGATAGGGTATTGTTCTCCGATGAAGTCAGGATACGATAGACGACTACGCTCGCGCCCACCATTCTGGCGCTGTGTAAGCGTATATGCTAGAAGTCAGAATTCGTCGTTTGGACTGGCCAGCTAGAAGTCCTGACCTCAATCCCATAGAGCATGTCTGGGACGTTCTGAAGCGACGAGTGAGGTCAGTGCAGCCGGCTCCGCAGACCATCAGAGAGCTAAAGAATGTGATTACCGCAGAGTGGGAACGTATTCCCCAAGAAACCATAAAAGATGTACTCGCTAGCATGCCCAGACGAATGCAAGCCGTGATTTCAGCAAGAGGGGGTCACAGTCAATACTAAACTTTTATCTGCTTTTAATGTATTCAAGAAAAACAAAGAAATTAACGCGTTTCATTTTTATTTTGCGAGCAGGTACAATAATAGTATTTTGAGCTTAAACATTATTTCTCAATAATTTAATCAAAATGTTATGATAAAACTGATGAAAACTATTCCTTCCTAATTAATTTTTAAAATTCTGAGGATAACAATACCTAAAATTGTCAAACAAACTAATAGTAACTATAAAATAGTTCTTTGCCTAAGTGCCCGTTTTTTTTGCAAAAGAGTTTATAAATGACCTTCCAAAAGCTATCAACCAAAATATGATACTCTTCGCTGATGACAGTACGGCTATTTTTACAAACAATGACAAAAATTTGAATAACGAATATGACATAAATAAATAACTCAGAAATATTATAAAATGGATGACAGAAAATAATTTAAACATAAATTTGGAGAAAATTACATAATATTTAAAAACAAAAATTCTATTCACGCCGATGTATCATTAAGTTACAAAAATACAATAATAAAGGAAGTAAACATTACAAAATTTCTCGGTGTTTATATTGATTCAGATTTGAATTGGAAAACCCATGTCGATCAAATTTGTAGCAAGTTAAACTCATACTCTTATGCCCTGTATATGCTAAGAAAAGTTGCAAATGAAGAAACGCTATTAAAAGCTTATCATGCAAATGTTTGGTCTATTCTCAGATATGGCATTTTATTTTGGGGTAACTCAGTCCACAAAGAATTTGCTTTTAGGGCCCAAAAGAAATGCATCAGAAGTATATGTGGACTCAAACAGACCGATTCCTGCAAGCCCTCATTTAATAGGTTAAGAATACTGACCCTGCCTTCCGTGTATATTTATGAGGCCTTAATAAAAGTAAAGCAGGACGTAAAGAAATATAAACCCCTATCTAGTAAAAGACAAAAGTACACTTCACATAGACAGATGTAGGACTCAACAATTTAAAAATAGTATATTTGGAATGAGTGCTAAGCTGTATAATAAGTTACCTGACTATATTAAATTATCTGAATGCATGAGTATATTTAAAGACAGACTACAAATATTTTTAATTAATAAGGCATATTATTCAATTGATGAATACATTTATGATAAGAATATTTGACATTGTGTACTGACTATTATTTATGACAAGTGACTAAATTAATATAATGGTAGTGTTAGATGTTCTTAGACTTAATACTGACATTCATATTATTTATAATCTTTATTATTATCAAAATAAAAATATTATTGTACGCCTGTAAGGCATGTTACGGAAGGACATTTGTATTAAATTTATAACATCAATATAACAAACCTGTAACAAACCATAAATAAATTGAAATTGAAACAGTGATCGTTCGTTGAAAGAGTGACAAGCCCCGTTCAAATAGGTCTTGCCGATTAATCAGAACAAACGGACAAAAAATTTAAAATTTGATTTTTGTTTGTATCTATTTATATATTTACATTTACTTTCATGTGTAATTTAGTGCATGGTAGTCACAGTCAGCCTCAGAAGTAGATTAACGCCATCCAAAATTATAAAATAGTAAGTGAATGAAAATTTGCATGTTCGTTCATATTTATGTTAAATTGTTTAACAGCAATGTTTACTTGTTTAAATAGTCAGATCATGATATACTGAATCCTATATTTAGATTTGTAGATGTTCTGATATGCGCCTTTCGTTGCTGACCGTACCACAAAGTAAGTACGCGGCGCGCGCCGCCTAACCGAATAAGAGGACCTCGGACTCCGAGTGCAATCTACATCTAACTTGATACTAACTTGCGTTGAATAATCTTGCTTTCAGAGAACACAGAAACGATGTTCTAAAACAGAAGCCAAAAATTTCCCGAATATTCGTGGAATGGTTCGAGAGGAACAACCAACTGGGTGGTCAGGACGACCCTAAAACAGGCAAGTCTTTACGAGGTCTCATGGAATTGTGGAACTCTGAAGGTGAACCCATGCTTAACTGGAAGGGAAGAGGATATAAGACCATAATTGACATTTTATTGGTAAGTAGAAGTGCTAACTCAGTGTTCTGTAAACGATAACTTGAGCAATATTCACTATGTCTGATCCTCGGATGAGACTGCTTTGTGACATTTACATTTACAAGCGTTTCCGTGCTTCGGAAGGTACTTTAAGCCGTGTGACATTTACGAGCATTTCCATGCTTCGGAAGGCACGTTAAGCCATCAGTCCAGGTCGCCTGTAACACATGGCAGTCGTTAAGCCAAGTTGAAGGCCTTTTATAGGTGGCTTGAAAATGTCAACAGTAGGTACGCCACAACCTGGGCCTTTCCATTTTCATCACGGCAATGGGCTCACCACCTGTTACGTGGGACAAAAATGCACGCGGGTGAAATTTGAACATATAGTATGCCACTGCGTGCCCCTTCGGGGATAAAGGCGTGATAATATGTATGTATGCTTTAGGTAAGTATTTCACAGATTTAGATACAATTTCTGTTTGCAGAACAGATACCCAGACCCCGCACAAGAAATACCATTACAAATCCTTCTAAACAAAGATGTTGAGATCATTCGATGGGGCACCAACCAGCGCGGTCTAGACAACCCGCTTGTACAGGTTACGTGCAAAGATGGGAGCCTGTACGCAGCTAAAAGTGTTATCGTCACATTACCTGTAGGCGTATTGAAAGATAGGTGAGTAGCTATCTGGTAAGGGCTGCATGTCTATACGAAGTGATAAAAGATATGCCAGGTTTGAATGAAAGTGTCAGCATTAACTAGGCTGGAAAACGGCAAACTCTGTTGGTTTGAATATGTCCAATGAATGTGTAATGTATGGTAACCAATGACGAAGAATAATTATTGTGGTGCGAAAGTAACAGGTAGAACGAGACTTATGTAAATACGAAAACCATGTGAGCAGATTGCTCAAAAACGAAAAGATAAAAATATGTTCGAAAAGTTGCAGCGTTGAGCACTGCATTTATGTTATTCGTCCAGCGTGCAACTGTGGACCTGTATCCGCTTCTCCAGGTATGCCAGAAAGGAAAAGACATCGGACCACCAATGTGGATGTTTTGCGACCATGTAAAATGTAGATGTCAGGTTAAAGTCCATAAAATAAAATAAAAACGAAATCTGTCTTCACTTGGTGTATTCTTAATTGCTTCTGCATCCTACGTAGATTTAGAGCCCGCAGTCCACTGGAATTTAGCTGTTAGGTGCAGCAATCGTTTAGTTTGATTTTCGGCATTGTTAGGAGCGACTTCCGTTTGACCTCCCAATCCCGTACGGTCACCACACAGACATACAAGAATAAGCAGACCATACATATTCCTTTGCTTATGGAGCAATACTTCATCCTTTTCACTCTTGCCATTTGTTGTTTAAAGCTATCTTTGTTATTCCTGTGTAGCTACATCTAACTCACACTTTGACAGCGAACAGCGAGTAGCAAGTTTTTCTACTAGGTACAAATAAGCTACAAACTTGTAATGACCACCGCCGCTGTCATCTTTAAATGAAAGATTTATGTGTCATAGTGAAAATATTACATAAAATTATTGTAAAATGTTACAAAAGTAGACAAAAAATATACAAAAAGGTATTACGCATAGAGTGATGAAGTTATCAAGAAATCACCAGAAATAACTAAGCTAAGCTACCTGTCTATGTGTGTGTAATAGGCTACGCTATTTTTCGCTAACGTTGTGTCTGCTTATAAGTCTGTGGGTCACCAGCATCGATACCTCGTACGTCAGTCAGCAGGTCTACAGCATGCATGGACATGGTTCCGTAAAAAAATAATACCTTATTTGAGGTTAATGGCAATCAAGGTATACCTCCGATTGTATGAGCCAACATACAACTCAGAGGTCTATGTTGTGTGTGAAGACACCCCTAAATTTTTATGTTTTTTATTCCACTGGTACGGAAAAAATGCTATCGATGTCCGACCGTTCGTCCGTCCATTCAGTCTACAAGTCTAATTTTTCATCGGATATGCATGCAACTTGGCATGGACAATCCTTGATATAGCCAAAAACATTTAACGAGGGGGTTTTTCAGGGGAAATGGTCCCGTAGTGGTTGGCAAGAGCGCTCAAAACGGTATGTTTAGCATTTTTTTTCAATTTACTCCGAAGTCTACGGTTCACAGAACCACTAGTTTTATATTTGTGCTGTAAGATCTTACTTTATGCCACATTTAGTTATATTAGGTCAATCATTGTATTCCGGTTTTTTTTTTCTACAAAATTAGTATGTAGATACTAATTACATTATTATTGTCAGCACTACCTACCTATCTCAGTTGATTTGTTATAATATATTTATTTACAGACAGGCACAACTATTCAATCCACCCCTGCCAATTGAAAAAGTGAATACAGTAAGAAACCTCCAAATGTGTGTATTGGACAAAATATATATAGAATTCGATAAGCCATGGTGGCCAAAAACCCCAGCATACTTTACAATACTGTGGCAAGAAGAGGATAAGAAAAATTTCTCGCCTGAAGAAAAATGGGTCACTGAAATCTATGGGCTTATGACCATAGACTACCAGCCCA
Organism: Thumatha senex; assembly: GCA_948477245.1. NCBI lineage: Eukaryota > Metazoa > Arthropoda > Insecta > Lepidoptera > Erebidae > Thumatha > Thumatha senex. The sequence continues at coordinate 20,646,074 of OX419741.1, read as the reverse complement.
ACATTTTATTGGCCTGGATATACGGCAATGGGGCTGAAGCTATGGAGAAAGTGAGCCAGGAAGGAGTTCAAGCCGGCGTTCAGAAGTTGATAGATACTGTTTTAAAAAAGCAGTTCGATGTGGCTCCTATTAAAAGGATTTTAAGGTTAGTTAGATGTAGGTTTTTGGAAGATATTGATAGTAAACTAGTCATTTCTTTTGATGAAAGACAATTTTATTTTATTATAATTTCGAAATTAAATACAATGCATTAAAAGTCAAAAAATATATAAAAATCAAGCTTCTTAAAAATGAGCTTAAGTAAATGATTCCCAGAGTTATTTCATTTGATAACCAAATTGTAGGAAAGCGTAGATTAATTTAAACTGTTCTCTTTAGTACTTCGCCATATTGGAAGACGATTTATTCACAGCCAGTCTTTTCATTATATGCCCATATTGTAGCAGTGCACTAAAAACAACTAGTCAGTTCTCAATTCAAATTAAGACATTTTTTTCCGATAATATACCTAAAATGCATACGATGAAATGTTGGGGTATAGTATGCCTCTGCCTACCCTTTCTGGGATAAATAAAGGCGTGACAATATGTATGTATGTACCTAAATGCACATATCGGGTTCTGGAATTATTTATTTATTTTATTTCAGAACACAATGGGCATCTAACCCGCTAGCACGAGGAGCTTACGCTTACAGATCAGTGGCGCTAGAAGAAAACGGAGGTTCCGCCATCACTCTATCAGAACCCTTGTACCACAGTAGCAGATTTCCTGTAGTCTGCTTCGCGGGAGAAGCCACATCGCATCATAGACACTCAGCCGTTCATGGAGCGATCGAATCAGGGTTCAGAGAAGCTAAAAGACTGATAGCAAACTTTCAGAGATAGGTTGTTAGGGAAATAAATTTTTGATACTAATTTAGAGACTTTAATTACATATTTTTTATACCACTGAGGTGACAGACAAGCATATGGCCCACCTAAAGGAAAGTGGTTACCGTAGCCTATGAACGTTTTCAACACAAGAGATGCAGCACTCGCGCTGCTGACCCTTTATAAACCTTCTAACTTTTGAAGAACCCCATACTGTAGACTTTCGGGAAAACCCAGGCAGGGAGTTCATTCCACAATCTAAGCTTACGCGGACTAAAGCCTCTATCGGACCTAACAGTGTGCGTGCGCTCCGGACGCAAATTGTGAGGGTGAACACCCTTTTAAACTATCGCGTTGCATACTATCAGTATATTTGTTAATAACGGGGCTAAACGCGGTTATTCCACATACCTTTGGTGCCTGACGTTTCGACCAGGTTGCACCGGCCGTGGTCACAGGCTGACCTGGTCGAAACGTCAGGCACCAAAGGTATGTGGAATAACCGCGTTTAGCCCCGTTATTAACAAATATACTGATGGTGAACACCCTGTCTATGGCGATCGGTGCGATGATAGAACGATTTGCGATTTCGTTTCGAACTCTCCTTAACTGCGAACAGTGTTCAACATTAGTGCGTATGTTCATGAGTAGGAACGTATATAGAGAGGGTAGGAGTCAGAGTAGGCCGAGACTTACATGTGAAGACCACGTGAGCAGGTTGCTCAAAAACGGAAAAGTCAAAAGTACTCGGATACCCAGATGTGCGATTGATGAATCTGCAGGAAGCGAAAGAAGTATGCATGGATCGCGAAGTCTGACGTTCTGTCCCCTCTGACTACCCGTCAGGAATACAGTGTGAAAATAGTTTAGTTAGTTTATAGGAATTACAGTATATTTAAAAAAAATGTATCGGCAGAAAAAAATACCAATTAAGAATTGGTAGGTAATCTGCAAATCCTTAGACGTAGTCAAGTTACTAAGGAATGTAGATGAGAATTGCCAACAGTCATTTTGCATAATGGATTTATACCAAACTAGTTGACGCCTGCGGCTTCGCCCGCGTATTAAAGTTTTCCCGTACCCATTTCCCACTGGAACTTGTGTTGTGTGGAATCCCGAGTTAAAAAGTAGCCTTTGTGTTATTCTGATGTATAAGCCATATTATTGTGGTTTGAGCTGCGCGTTGTTTGCAACTAACAAGGCAACCCAGTTTCGCCCGGATAAAATCCACATACAAGCCACATCTGGGGATTCAGCTTTTACTGCAGCATTAAATTGACTAAAGACAAATGGTGTGTCCAAACCAATTTGACGATGAAAACTGTATTAAAATACATTTAGTAGTTACAGGGTTGTTCGCGGACAAACAGACCGCCAATTAATTTTATAATATGTAAGGATTAGATGGCAAAATCTTAAAATCGAGAAATCAAAAAAAAAAATTGCGGAATGTTGTCTATGGATGATGAAAAGATTGCGCGGGAAATTTTAATTGTTTACGCTCGCTGTATATTATTATGTAAAACTAGTGTATTAATTTCTTTTATGTGAAAAAATGTTGGAAAGTGATACATCGCAGTGGAATTCGATTTCTCCAAAAGGACAGACAGGAGTGTATCCGATTGCTACGCAAGAGGTCGTGGGTTTGATTCCCACCCAGGATAAAACTTTGTGTGATGAGCACGTGGTTTATTCTGTGTCTGGGTGTTATTTATCTATAATATGTATGTATTTAGAAATATATAAATATGTTTATCAGTTATCTGGTTACCATAGTACAAGCTCTGCGTGATTTATCCCAGCGATATTTAAATTTATTTATTATTTATATATATTATGTCGCCTTATTGACCTTAAAGCCTTATTGACCTTAAAGTTACATTCTTTTTTATTTTTTTGCAAGTTTTCCACTTGCAAAAAAATAAAAAAGAATGTAACTTTTGAAAATGTGACCACTTTGTGGCATTTACATTTACGAGCGTTTCCGTGCTTCGGAAGGCACGTTAAGCCGTTGGTCCCGGTTGCCAGTAAAATGGCAGTCGTTAAGCCTGGTTGAAGGCCTTATAGGCGGCTTAAAAAATTTCAACAGCAGGTAGCCACAACCTGCATCTGTCTATTTCAACACGGCAATGGGCTCACCACCTATTACGTGGGACAGGAATCCACACGGTGAAAAGTGGGCACATAATATGCCTCTGCCACCCCTTCGGGGATAAGGCGTGATGGATATTTATTTATTTATTTTTTACTTTTGAAAATCGGGAACAATTTAAAACGCATTACTCTTTAACCAATATTTTAATGAAAATAGTTTTTTTACTTACATTAATACACTTTAATAATTGTATTACAATAATTATACAGATTCTAATAAATACTTCTCTTAAATAACTATTTAGAGCTAAAAAATACTTAACATCACTAACATCATGCAGATTAAATTTATGTTGGAAGGTCAATAAGGCGACATAATATATATAAATAATAAATAAATTTAAATATCGCTGGGATAAATCACACAACGCCATCTGATTCCAAACTAAGCAGAGCTTGTACTATGGTAACCAGATAACTGATAAACATATTTATATATTTCTAAATACATACATATTATAGATAAATAACACCCAGACACAGAATAAACCACGTGCTCATCACACAAAGTTTTATATAAATAATAAATAAATTTAAATATCGCTGGGATAAATCACACAACGCCATCTGATTCCAAACTAAGCAGAGCTTGTACTATGGTAACCAGATAACTGATAAACATATTTATATATTTCTAAATACATACATATTATAGATAAATAACACCCAGACACAGAATAAACCACGTGCTCATCACACAAAGTTTTATCCTGGGTGGGAATCGAACCCACGACCTCTTGCGTAGCAATCGGATACACTCCCACCAATGGAATATTCAATACCAGAGGCAGTATTCAATATTAATATATTCACTGTTAAGAATATAAGTCAAATAACTCACCGCCTATTAGATGGGACAACATACTATGGTGAAATATGCTCATTTTTGTATCAATCACGCCTTACCCCGGTAGGGGTGGCAGACGCATATTATACCCCCACATTTCACCGTGTGCATTTTTGTCCCACGTAATAGGCGGTGAGCCCATTGCCGTGTTGAAAACTGCTGTAGAAAAAAATTAGTAAATCAAAGTATAAAAATAAATTGACTTGGTTTACGCTAGATGGCGGTTTTATGTGCGTTATTTGAATGAAAAGGTATATTGTAATAGTGTTCATGTAAAACCAGGGTTGCCATCCGTCCGGGATTCCCCGGATTTGTCCTGGTTTGAAGGGCGTCCGAGGGCCATCGTGAAGTCAAGTTGTAGGCCTTATTGACGGCTTGTAAAAATTCAACAGCAGGTCACCACAATCTGCGCCTGTCCATTTCAACACGGCAATGGGCTCACCACGTAACAGGTGTTACGTGGGTCAAAAATGCATACGGTGAAATGTGAGTGTATAATATGCCTCTGCCTATTCTATCGGGGATAAAGGTGTGACAGTAGGTATGTATGTAAACTTTGAAATTCAAATATTTGTTCCGACCCGGGAATCGAACCAGGGACTACAACTGTGCCACTGAGGCAACAAACAGACAAAGCTCTTCTATGTAAATTGTGTGTCTGTATAAACAAATTCAGACTTAATAACTTCAGAACTGATAATATTCCCTTTTTCATCCACATCACACATAGTTATTTCCACTTTTTTCTCTTCTGTTGTTTCTTCTCCAGTTTCCATACTGATTTCTTCTTTAGCATTGATCCAATTGATCTCGTATTGTCTCGGAGTAGTTGCAGTAGGTTCGGCCACTTGTTTCAGAGTGAAATCGCAATTGGAAGCAAATTCTTGAGGACCGGTATAATCGTCTACAATTTTTTTAGAAACTTCTAGAGACTCGTAGCGTGTGGTTGTTAAACGATAGTTGCCGTCGTTGCAAAGCTGGTATCTGTAATTTTTAATAAACATGGTAATTAGTCATATTGGGCAGCTATAGTATCTTAACTATCTTTACGCTGCATGCCTGACGAGGTTGTCAGAGAGGACAGTATTTCGCTTCCTGCAGATTCATTAATCGCTTTATACACGTCTGGGTATCCGAGTACTTTTGACTTTTCCGTTTTTGAGCAATCTGCCAACGTGGTCTTCATATGTAAGTCTCGGCCTACCTTGACTCTTTCTACCCTCTACTTTCGCACAATATATATTCTTCATCAATCGTTCCTCACTCATTTGTTGGACATGTAAAAACCAACGGAACACGCCCTTTACTAGCTTAACGCTAACACTTTCTTTCAAACCTGCAATATTGCATATCACTTCGTTACGTATTTATTATTTATTTATTTTAAAACTTTATGCACAAATTTGTACAAAGGTGGACTTAATGCCTTTAGGCATTTTCTTCCAGTCAACCTTAGGGTGATGCAGAGATTAATAAGTAAAGGAAGGTGCTCAAGGTTGACGTATTCTGTCAGTCAAAGTTACGCCGCACAATTTTCAAAGTCACATCTCCACAGCATTCATCGAATTGTATTTGTATCAACACTGTTGATAATATCGATAAAACTGTCTGATAGTTCGGCGAGAATAATCTGGATAAACTCGTGTCAACATAAACCCTATTGGCCACTAAATACAAAGTTTTAAGAACATCTAATATAAAGAATTATAAAATAATGTGAGTATGACTTTATTCCGACACTACCATTATGAAAAGAATTACCACCATCATCTTCGGAGCCAAATAGCCAAAAGTAGGGTGTAAGGGGCCCCACCAAGATCTTCGGGGCCCAAGTCAACCTCCCGTGCTAGTGCGTGCACCTGCTGACTAACGGATGAGGCTCTGGCGCTGGCTTTGCTCTCTGGGGTTGGGAGGTCTGAGGGCGTCGCTCCCATAAAAGCCACCCGCCAAAACAAAATGGTAAGGCGGGAGATGACCGGTGTCATTTGTGACCCTAAAATGCCGATCCGGTTGAAGGGACAGGTCTACAAAACCATTATTAGACCTGTCCTTTTACATGGCAGTGAGGCGTGGCCGATATTGGAGCGACACAAGCAGGAGCTGCGTGTCACGGAAATGAAGATGCTGCGGTGGATGTGTGGGGTCACGCGGATGGACCGCGTGAGGAACTCTCGCATCCGCGGCAGCCTTCACGTCCGTGACATTGCAGACTAGTTGCAAGAGTGTCGCCTTCGTTGGTATGGTCACGTCTTGCGGCAACCGCCGGGCTACGTAGGAAACAAATGTGTGGCCATGTCAGCCCCGCCGGGTCCCGGTAAGAGGGGAAGACCCAAGAAGTGCGGCTTGACGTCGTAAGGGATGACATGCGTGCCAATGGTCTCACTACAGGGGATGCCGAAGACCGTGCGAAGTGGAGGAGAAAATGTAGGAAAGCGGACCCCGGCGTCGCGAGACGCAACTGGGACAGACGCTCGGATGATGATGATGATCTTCGGAGCCAAATGTGAGACAGAAACTAGAGAGTGAGACAAAAGCTTATTTTCAATTTTTTTTTATTATATTTGGCACGTCAAAATAGCGTGGTCCGCCTGATGGTAAGCAAAGACGACGACCCGTTATAAATGGGCCGCTATCTCAACCCACAGGGCGATGATGATGATGGATGGCGACCCTCAACTTGACGGCCCAGAAAATGCCTTTTTACGCTTCTCTTAAAGAAACTAGGATTGTAAGAAGAGGCAAACACGAGCGCCGGCAGAAAGTTCTATGCTTCTATGGTGTCACACTATAAAAGCATGGAAATCTCTTTTGTGGTGGTTTGTTTACAACTAGAAGCTCAAAACTATGCCAAAAAAAATAACTCACCTAAATCGACTATGTCCAAACGACCATTGAGCACCATGCTCTTTGACCAAATGTGTGGTCAAGCGCGATCCTCTTGCGAACACCACCATAGCTTTCTCAGGGCACATGTGACACACATACTTTCTACGCGCCTTTTTCACATCCGCCTTTTTCTTTACGGGTCGTAGTAAGGACTCCGCTTCTAAATAATCTTCGTCGGACAATTCTTCTTTTAAATCTTTCGCCTTTTTCTTTTCATGTGTTTCTATATGTTTTCGGAGGTCCCATCTTGTTACAGCCCTGTGAATTACATGAATCTATATACTAATATATAAAGCTGAAGAATTTGTCTGGTTAAACGCGCTAATCTCAGGCACTTCTGTTGAATTAGAAAAAATATTTTTGTGTTGGATAGCCCATTTATCGAGGAAGGCTATATATTATTACGCTACTATCTTGGAGAGCGGAGCCTTAACTTCGATCCCTTTACCACCAAGAAAACAAACGTGTTATAAAGTCCATAGGCCAAAGTGCAGACAAGCCTGACCTGATGGAAAGTGGTCAAAGTAGCCTATTGTTTGCAACACCTGAGGTGCGGCTACCGACCCAGTAAAAACCTTCTAAACCGGATCTCGGAACAATAAAATACAGAACATCTGTCAGTGGAGGTTGTTTGTATAATATTAGGTTGGGGAAAAGTCTTTTCGCGTTTAGTATGTAAATACTTGTAATAAAAAAATCTTTGGCTGTACAATTTTTATCTGGCTGATTTTGATAACTTTATGTTATCAAAGGTTACATTTTAAAAAAGAAACAAATTAGTAAAAATTAGTTTTCCGCTATTTTTCATTTGTTTTTATTACTGTCAAAATGAGTGAATGTAATGAAGAAATTCGATACATTTTAAAGTTTTATTACCAAAAGGGGAAAAATGCAACGAAAAAAAATTTTGACGTTTGTGGACCTAATGCAGTGTCAGTAAGAGTAGCACAAAATTGGTTTAAGCGTTTCGTTCCGGGAATTTTGATGTTGAAGATGCACCTCGCTCTGGTCGCCCTGTTACAGATAAAATTGACGAATTTTTTGAAAAAGTGGAAGAAGATCGGCATATCAGTAGTAACGACGTAGCTGAAGAACTGGGGATTGACCACAAAAGTTTTAACCCATTTGAAAAAAGCTGGGTTTACAAAAATGCTCGATATTTTGGGTGCCACACGAGCCTACTGAATGAAACCAAATGAACCGTGTACTCATTTGCGATTCTTTATTGAGACGTAATGAAACTGAACCGTTTTTAAAGAGATTGATAACTGGTGATGAAAAGTGGATCATGTACGACAATATTGTGCAAAAAAGGTTGTGGTCAAAGGTAGGTCAGGCTTCACAGACTGTGTCAAAACCCGGGTTAACTCGCAATATGGTGATGCTGTGTGTTTGGTGGGATTGGAAGGGCATTGTTCATTATGAGCTTTTACCGCCGGGTAAAACCATCGATTCGGATCTTTACTGCCAACAACTGATAAGATTAAAGCAAGAAATTGAGAGAAAGCGGCCGGAATTAATCAATAGAAAAGGTGTGGTCTTTCATCACGATAACGCTAGACCACACACATCTTAGGCCACTCAGCAAAAAAAAAGAGAGTTTGGCTGGGAGGTGTTAATGCTTCCGCCATATAGCCCTGAACTTGCACCTTCAGATTTCCACCTGTTTCGATCTCTTCAGAATTCTTTAGGCAGTGTCAGGTTAACATCAAGAGAGGACCGCCAAAATTACTTGTCACGTTTTTTTTATCAGAAGTGTCAAAATTTCTACAACAATGGGATCACGTCACCACCCACAAGATGGCAAAAAGTCGTTAAGCAAAATGGTACATATATATTATAATTAAACGTAAATTAACTTTAAAAAAATGTCTTGAGTTTTCATATAATATGCGAAGAAACTTTTTCTCCCACCTATTATATGGTAGATTTTACTAAGTTCTAAAACCTCTATAATATATGTATATTTTTCACAAAATGCCCAAATATAGGGTTGAAGATTTTAAGACACTTAAAAACAAATAAAAAGCAATAGAGATTACGCCTTGGTGTACGGTATACAATACCGTATGTGAGTGCATTCTAGTCATTTTCTCAGCGCTCTACTCCAAAAACAGTTAATTTACAATACAGAAAAATGCAATAGGCCTTATTTGTAGATAATTTCACGACAAATAATTTTATAATGACCTGTATTGACTTGGCACAGCATGTCTTACACCGATTGCAGAGCTGGCAACACGTCTTTAATAAGTGTTGAGTGCAATTGTTAATAAAGTGATTGTGAAGTGATGAAATAATTTTCTTCGCACAGTACAGTAGTGTAGTGTGCCTGTAGGCGCAGTGGGTACAGTGGCCACATGTCGCATAGTACAGTAGTGTAGTGTACCTGTAGGCGCAGTGGGTGCAGTGGCCACATGTCGCACAGTAGAGTAGTGTAGTGTACCTGTAGGCGCAGTGGGTGCAGTGGCCACATGTCGCACAGTACAGTAGTGTAGTGTACCTGTAGGCGCAGTGGGTGCAGTGGCCACATGTCGCACAGTAGAGTAGTGTAGTGTACCTGTAGGCGCAGTGGGTGCAGTGGCCACATGTCGCACAGTACAGTAGTGTAGTGTACCTGTAGGCGCAGTGGGTGCAGTGGCCACATGTCGCACAGTACAGTAGTGTAGTGTACCTGTAGGCGCAGTGGGTGCAGTGGCCACATGTCGCACAGTACAGTAGTGTAGTGTACCTGTAGGCGCAGTGGGTGCAGTGGCTACATGTCGCACAGTACAGTAGTGTAGTGTACCTGTAGGCGCAGTGGGTGCAGTGGCCACATGTCGCACAGTACAGTAGTGTAGTGTACCTGTAGGCGCAGTGGGTGCAGTGGCCACATGTCGCACAGTACAGTAGTGTAGTGTACCTGTAGGCGCAGTGGGTGCAGTGGCCACATGTCGCACAGTACAGTAGTGTAGTGTACCTGTAGGCGCAGTGGGTGCAGTGGCCACATGTCGCACAGTACAGTAGTGTAGTGTACCTGTAGGCGCAGTGGGTGCAGTGGCCACATGTCGCACAGTACAGTAGTGTAGTGTACCTGTAGGCGCAGTGGGTGCAGTGGCCACATGTCGCACAGTACAGTAGTGTAGTGTACCTGTAGGCGCAGTGGGTGCAGTGGCCACATGTCGCACAGTACAGTAGTGTAGTGTACCTGTAGGCGCAGTGGGTGCAGTGGCCACATGTCGCACAGTACAGTAGTGTAGTGTACCTGTAGGCGCAGTGGGTGCAGTGGCCACATGTCGCACAGTACAGTAGTGTAGTGTACCTGTAGGCGCAGTGGGTGCAGTGGCCACATGTCGCACAGTACAGTAGTGTAGTGTACCTGTAGGCGCAGTGGGTGCAGTGGCCACATGTCGCACAGTACAGTAGTGTAGTGTACCTGTAGGCGCAGTGGGTGCAGTGGCCACATGTCGCACAGTACAGTAGTGTAGTGTACCTGTAGGCGCAGTGGGTGCAGTGGCCACATGTCGCACAGTACAGTAGTGTAGTGTACCTGTAGGCGCAGTGGGTGCAGTGGCCACATGTCGCACAGTACAGTAGTGTAGTGTACCTGTAGGCGCAGTGGGTGCAGTGGCCACATGTCGCACAGTACAGTAGTGTAGTGTACCTGTAGGCGCAGTGGGTGCAGGCGTGCGGTCGCGCGGCGGGCCCCCCCAGGTGGCGGTAGCGGATGTGCTTGGCCAGCGTGGCGGCCGACGTGGCCGACATGTCGCACAGCGTGCAGGCCCACTGCGACACGTGCTGGCGCGTGTGCTCGCCCAGCAGGTAGCGCGAGCCGCAGCGCGCGCCACACAGCGTGCACGCCCAGCCGCCATTCCACGGGATGTTCTGTACCGTGCACACATATTGCTATTTAATACTATTTAATTTCATCCGTATCGACTAGTATACCTCTGGTAAGAAGATGCCTAAGCTGTAATTTCTTCAATATCAACAGATAAAGGTCAACTTTGTGGGTGGATATAATCAGCGTCTCCGTAACTGCATGATTTACTTTTATTGTTATTTGCATGTTTGCTTTAATAGTAGTTTATGATACTGTTGCATAATAAGGGTTCTTATAACATGAGTGTGTTTTAAAAAAACGAGCCGTCGGCGAGTATTTTTAAAGTATCACACAAGTTATGTACAGTGTCATACACTACTTTATCCTAATTAAACTTTTTTTTTATTATTTTTGGCCTGTACGTAATGTTTGTCATAAGAATTTTGTTATCAGTTTTATAATCTTTGTATTATAGTATCAGAGTAGATAAAATATGTTACGCTGTTTTTATAAGTAATGAAAGATATAATGTATCTTATAATTGGCTTGTTGTTACGACACTAACGTTACACGAGGTTACTATTTAGCTGTAAGTCTGCCATGTATGAAATAAATAAATATTAAATAGTTGACGGTTCCGCAAGTGAAGTGGTGTAGTTTTCCCGTTCCCTTTGTCCACAGAAACTTGTTCCCGGGATAAAAAAGTAGGCTATGTGTTATTCTGATGTGTAAGCTAATTATTGTAAAGTTTCATCAAAATCCATTCAGTAGATTTTTTGCGTGAAAGAGTAACAACCATCCATCCATACTCACAAACAGTCTCATTTATAATATTAGTAGGACTAAATGACGGGATTAACGACGACGGGGGTTCAATATATGACACGGGCGAAGCTGCGAGGCTCAGCTAGTGCTCTATATACAAAAGTAGAAACTGAGTGAGTGTATATTGCTTAGAAGAAAAGTAGATGGGCACTAAGAAGGGACTTTTAAAAATTCAACTGCCAGCCCTTCTTTCAATTTATCACTTGGCCTAGTTTTTACTGAGATCAAGTTTCTGTGTAAAACAGGTACAGAAAAAGGCGGGCGCAAGCAAACTTACTTGCTAGTGATGCGCCTGCTGACTTACGGGCTAGGCAACAGCGAACAAGGTTGGGAGGTGAAACGACAGTCGCTCGAAAATTTAAAACCTTAATTACAAACGATAGCGTCTCTCAGCAGCGCTAATGAAAGCAAACCCCGGGCTCCAAAATCCGTTTTGGAGGCAACTGAGAGTACAATAAGATGAAGAGAGAAGATAAAACTACTATTATATAAGTGTCCATAACGCTTTTTACATTATCATAGGTCTTAAGGCCTAAAACATACTACGACGCATGCCGGGCAATTTCGCCGCGACCAATAGAACAAAGGAAATACTATATTGTGATGGAGGACCGAAAGAACGGAAATGTTTTTAGTAAAACGCGTGCCAAACTGCGGGTGGGAAAAATTACAAACGATAGCGTCTCTCAGCAGCGCTAATGAAAGCAAACCCCGGGCTCCAAAATCCGTTTTGGAGGCAACTGAGAGTACAATAAGATGAAGAGAGAAGATAAAACTACTATTATATAAGTGTCCATAACGCTTTTTACATTATCATAGGTCTTAAGGCCTAAAACATACTACGACGCATGCCGGGCAATTTCGCCGCGACCAATAGAACAAAGGAAATATATTGTGATGGAGGACCGAAAGAACGGAAATGTTTTTAGTAAAACGCGTGCCAAACTGCGGGTGGGAAATGGGGCCACAGGGGGAAAAGGGGCGGTTAACCACGCCATTAACTCGTCCTTAATTGTAAATCCATCTAGCGACATAACTGTGCAACACATATCGAACTGAAGATCCAATGAACATTTTAGTTTGTCTACTCGCAACAGTAGCGCTATCTACTTTTCTAGAACATTCTCTCCTCTGGGTCTGTTCATGATATTTACCCATGCATATATCAAGTTTTAAAATATTATATTTTATCACTTAGCAACAAAATAAAGTTAAATATTATGTACTTTTATGAAACTCCAAATAATGCTCCCGCTAGAATAATGTACAATAAAATTATTGGTTTATGCGCCGGTAGATGATGTTATTCTTATTTAAAATTTCATGTAATGTCATATCATGTAAATACGCTGCAGACTTACAACACAATTGTCGTTTTGGACAGAAATATGAACAAGCATTACAAAGTGGTGTTTTTACAAAAGTATACAATGAGTATTATTTTTTCTATTTTTCTTCAATAGGTGCATATCAAAAGTTACTTGCATCTATTGTCTCATAGATGGCTCTAATTTACATTTTTGAAGAAGATCCGAGAAAAATATTTTAAAGTTTTATTTTAGTAAAAATACAAATGAAATGTTATACCGTCACTTTGTTTAAAATAAGTTTCTGAATAGTTTTTGCATCCAAGAATAACACACTTCGTGGTGAAAACCGTCAATAACTAAAGAATTTAGCGAAAATAAATTTCAGACTCAACCAAGCACAGCAACGATTTACATGAAACTGCTGCGTTGGCTCCGCCCACTCTCTGACGCAACAACTCCCTTGGTTGGCACACAACTCAGTTACCCTTGCGGCATCTCCGCTTTTTTTCTCTACTCCGTGTATATTGTCAACTCACAAGACGGCTGTCAAAAACACCGTGCCGCCAATGCCAGCGAAGTAAGGGGCTTTGTGGCATTTTGTATTATATGAAATGCGGAGAATTTTCTACGTAGGTAATCAAAAAGATCGCGCGGCCCAGGCATAGTCTGGGCAGCCCTTTAATATTTAGCATAGCCACTGACCTGTCTCCGCACATGATCACTAAGTTTCCTATTGTTAGCAAAGTGAGCTCCACAATGGTAACATGCTATCAATCTCTCAGTAGTATGAGTTCTGACATGGACACCCAGCATTATATGTTTACTGAACATAGCTCCACAGCCTGCCCATGAGCAGGTGTTTGTATCTGCATAGTTTGCATGAACCTTTACATGGTCGATAAATTTCTGAAACAAAATATAAATGTTATGGTAGCTACACAAGCTTTGAAAAATCGTTACGATTTAACTGTAAAGTTCAAGCTGAAACGATTATCGGAACATGCGTATAATAAAAACTGTTTTGTGTGTTCTGCCTATAGGGTCGTACAATACTGTACAGGAAATCGTAGCAATTTCACGGAACATGTGTTTTACTTATTATGAGGATGTATACGTGTATTACTGAGGATATGACTATACCTGAATGGAATTGTATTTGTTTTCACAACCAACCCACATACAGCAATATTCACTCTGAACTGCAATTTGATTACGTTTAGAAGAGTCCTTGTCACACTTTGGTAGTTTTAAAGTTGCTCTGCCATTGAATCCAATAGCAAGCAACTTTCCATGGTAAGCATGATAATTTAAATGTCGAATCATTTCTTTAAAATCTGATGTTCTATGACCGCACACATCCCACAGGCAGACGTATTCAGCTGGAAACAAACGCACTAAAATAAAAATTAAAAAAATACAGAGGACTATAAGAATATACTAGAGTTGGAAACTGTGTCTGTGTGAAAAATACAACACTTCAGACTTCGAAATTTATCAAGTCACAGGTTACTATAGTCAGACAAAATATATTGATGCTGGAATGAAAAAGCAAAATCCAACAAAATGGAATTTAAAAAATAAATAGACCCTGTTCAAGTTCGTAACGCAAAAAAAGGCATAAAGCTATCTTTATTGTAGAATGCATTAGTGCGAACTTAAAAATTAAATAAGTATAATGTGTATGGGCGAGTAGTTTTGATAATGAGCCTGTCATATCATACTCACCACCATTCTCTGTCTCAATAACATGCACATGGGAAGCATGATTGTAGACATGTTCTTGATACTTGTCGTAATCATTGAAGAATATCCTACATGATTGCCATTCACACTCCATATTCAGGTTTTTAACTCGGAGTTTATGTGTGGTCTGAAATAATCAGAAAATTTAAAAACAATATTAAAAAAATGCCATCATCAATTTTACTATTATAGTTAATCATTTATCACGCCTAATCTCCAAAGGGGTGGCAGAGGCATATTATATGCCTACTATTCACCATGTGCATTCCTGTCCCTATTATAAGGAAAGATTTAATACTTAGTAGGTGATATAGGTACTCTGATACCATTTTAAAAATCTTTTAACCAGTCGAAAATCAAGTACTTCAGAAGTAACATAGGGTATTAATGATTATATCACTACACAAAAGAGCGATGCAGTAACAGTAAAAATATCAAAAAAACAGGCAGACTCCCTTTGTAAATATGGGCTTAATTATATGCATTAAACAGATGCTACAGGATGTGAAGTATATTCCAGGTGAAACGATGGGGCACGGCTAGGATGATATATAGCCTATAGCCTTCCTCGATAAATAGGCTATCCAACACAAAAAGAACTTTTCAATTTGAACCAGTAGTTCCTGAGATTTGTTTGTTTGATTGAACGTACTACATTCAACCGAAAAAACATACAAACTCTTCAACTTTATATATTAGTAATAGAGTATAGATAGTAAAAACAAATTTATTGTATTTCTTTAACAACAATATTCTGTTCTTATCAAACTCACCACGGGCACTGGTTCAAGTGCGGGCTCATCGACTCCAGCTGGCACTGTAGCTTCGTCTTCTGCCGCCGCCAACAAAAAGTTCTTTCTAGCTGCATTGGTTTGTATAATAAATTGGATATCGTTTTTATTTTGCAATGACAATTTTGTGGGTCCCTCATTCTGCTTTTGAAGCCAATCCATGCACCGTATAAGTTTTTGTTTTGTAACATTACTTTTTACCTCTGTATTCTCCATTTCAAATTGTTTAGTAGAAGAATATACACAAAAATGTACTTAGTCAGTCATAATTAATAAATCACGAAAATTCGCGGTATTAATAACAGGTAAAGTATAAAGTTTAAATAGAACGACCCGAACAAAAGTAACGAACATAGAACTTCAACTTCAACTTTTAGAGTTTGTGGCATTTGTGGATAGGCTTCCACGGGCTGAAGGCAAAAACAAAAACAACGAGCACAACAATTTTTTTTTGTTATCTCGCCCATCTTGGGTAGGCAAAGGAAACTTAGTCTGTACAGCCTAGTCTTCAGTGTTTATTATTTTCTTATAATTTTGTTTTAGTCCTGTCTAGTCGTTAGTCGATGTCAAGTCCTCAGTCCTAGGTCCTCAGTCCCTTATTGCGACCATCGATGGAAATTTGGCACTAACACAAACAACACCGCTTTTCTTTGCAATATATCACTTTCGAGCGCAACAAGGAGAAGCTACTTTTTACTTTTTTTTTTTGTTGTCTTCGCCACAGACATATAAGTAAGACAGTAAGCCACAGTTATAGAAGAGTAAGCAGATCAAACATTTGCGAAAAATAGCGTAGCCTATGTCACACATATAATAATAATAACCCTCGAGGACAGTCGTTATCACTTTATAGGATTAACGCAACCCTATGAGGGCATAGTAGATTCGCTTTTTGAGTCATCCACTTTTTGATATCAACAAAAAAATGTATCAGAAAGTTATTGAAAAGCTCACATCCGCAGGGCAGCTTGTGGCGAGCTGAATGTGTGTGGCTACACATCGGTCCCGATACCTCAGAGTTTTGTTGCCCTTCTGCACCGGTTAGGATTTAATGGCCTAACGGGAGAGCAGTGAGAGTGCTACTCCCGGGAGTGCAGCAAATCCCAACTCTGGCTTGCCTTAATTGGCCGGTCAGAGGGAGGGAGCCAGAGCTATATGCTCGGGGGTGGAAGTGTCATTTTCAAGGGCATAACTACGGGGAAGCCCGCTCCGGGCCTGTCCCGCGATGGTGAAACCGGCGCCGCACCGCTCGACACCCCAAGCCGCTCACACCGGTGTTGCCCTCTGTCGTCTTACAGGCTTGTTTTGCCTATGGCGATTGTAGTTAGCATATTTCACAATAGTTTAACTCCCATTGGAGGTAGTCCATTACCGTTCTTTTACATAAGGCCACGTGGATTGCCTGTAGTGGGGGGCCCCTTTTCCTATTAGATTAAAATTCTCAAAGGGCCTCTGCGTGTTGGACCAATATGTCCCCATGTAAGCCTGCCAAAAGACCGGGTATCTTAATAAGAAAAAAAAAAGAAGATACCCGTGAAGAAGAGACAATAATAATATTTTAGACTTTTTCGCGGGAGAGTGAAAAGTGCGGACGCTTTCTGTATATTATTTTCTAAAACTAGTGCATTTATCTTGTTTTATGTGTGGGAGTGGTGGTTTCTTGGACATAAAAGTTGTGTTTACGTGCTATAGTGATAGACAATGATATATATGCAGTGAAATGCTATTTTCTCTCTTGACGCGAAAAGTCCACTGAAAACCTCAGTATAAGAATCACCTTTATACTGAGGGCAAGGACAAGGACCTAGGACTGAGGACTCGACATCGACAAAGACTGGACAGGACTAAATACTAAGAAAATATAAATACCGAAGACTAGGCTGTATGGACACAGATTCCTTTGCCTGCCCAATATGGGCGAAGACAACCAAAAAAAAAAAAATATTTTATTGACACAAAATCTTACAAACTTTTTATGTATTACAGCTATTACAGTGGATTTTATTATATTGTTAAACAAAACAATTCGATGCCTCTCGTGCTAGGAAGATCCTGTGTTACGGGGGACATCCCTCCAACTACGACATTTGTTATGTTGTATTGTTCCGTTTTTAATTTTTTTTTTATGTACAGTAGTGGTAACATAAATATGGATGATTATATTTAAAAAAAATCGATATTAGTATTAAACTAAAAAGACTATTAATACGTAATTAATACTATTAATACGACATATAAATTGCGTGCGAGCGCGCGTGTGCGTGTGTGTGTGTGTGTGTGTGTGTGTGTGTGTGTGTGTGTGTGTGCGCGCGCACGCGCGCGCGTGTGTGTGTGTGTGTGCGAGTGTGTGCGTGTGCGTGTGTTACCTGACTATGTGTATGGTGGTTTTAGTAAGTCTTCGGTGTCATCGTAATTCATGGTAAGTAAATATTGCTTTATCTTATTCTTGCAATGATATAAGTTTAAGGAGTATATATTTAATATTTGGTGAAGTTTATTCTATATGAAAACGCTCAAGTAAGTGAGTGTAAACTTTTGAACAGGTAGGTTCCGGTCTTCTACGAAGTTGGCATTTGTTTGTGGTTTTATTTAAAGGTAGATTTGATTGTTTCCATGTGGTAGCACATAGAATGAAAATTTGGCGAATCGTTAGTGCTTTATACTCTGTGTACAGTTCATGGGATGGGTACCTATACGGCTTTCCAAGGGCGACCTTAATCACTGCTCTCTGAGCACGTTCAGCTAGTATCATGGTAGTTTTAGCTGCACCCCCCCAGGCGGTGACACAGTAGTTTATGAGAGACTCACACAGTGCGTTATAGACCATTCTCAAAACCTCGATGTTCGATGCCACTCTCAATTTTTGTAAGACAAAAATGAGTCTCCTCATTCGGGCACATAGTATCTGTATTTGGGGTTCCCAGGTTAAACAAGCGTCAATTTGGAGGCCTAGATACTTGATTTCAGTGACTCTAGTTATCGTCTCACAAGAGCAAGTACCA
Source organism: Thumatha senex (assembly GCA_948477245.1). Lineage (NCBI taxonomy): Eukaryota > Metazoa > Arthropoda > Insecta > Lepidoptera > Erebidae > Thumatha > Thumatha senex. The sequence goes on along the minus strand of OX419741.1, from coordinate 20,627,843 downwards.
ATATTGTTGCACAGATGTGCTTTAATGTTAAAGGAGGATTCCGGGGGTAGTGAGTGTGGTCTGGGGCCAAAGGTGATAAACTTAGTTTTATTCAAATTTAGCGTAAGACTATTTTTGGCTAACCAAATCATCGCCGTACTCAAAGCTGCCTCGGCATTACCTCTTGTGGTTTCCCAGTCAGGTCCTTTTGTCAGTAATACCGTATCGTTGGTATAAGCTATGATGTAAGTGGAAGGGAGAGAGAGTTTACAGAGTTCGTTGACGTAGATCTGGAACAATACAGGACTGAGGATGCTGCCCTGGGGAAGACCAAACGTTAGTGACTCCACATTACTGATGTACTCGCCAATTTTAACACACTGTGTTCTGTCTGAAAGGAAGCTTTTAAATAGTTCCAAGGCAATTCCACGCACTCCCACCTGCTCAAGTTTCTTAATTAACGTTGAAACGGAGACAGTGTCAAAGGCCTTGGAAAGATCCAAGAATGTACCTACACATTTCTGTTTTTTATCCAGTTTGTGCACAGTGAAGTCTATTAATGCGTTTACAGCATCTTCTGTCGACATTCCCCTCCTAAAACCAAATTGGTTGTCTGATATTATTTTGTATTTATTTAGGTAGCCTACGAGGTGCTTATATATCATTTTTTTCTAATATTTTGGACATTACGGGTAAAACTGAAATAGGCCTGTATTTTGTGACACTGCCTCTGTCGCCCGTTTTGTATATGGGATGAACAACGGCTTGTTTTAAAGATTTAGGAAATATGCCCGTGGATATTGCCAGATTGCAGATATGTGTTATCGGTGATGCAAGGACTTTACTTGTTGATTTGAGTAGTCTAGGGGAAATCCCATCCCAGCCAGAGGCACTGTCTATACGGAGTTCTTTTATAATACATTCGACCTGTTCTGTGTTGGTTTTTAGTATGACAATTGAGTTTGAGGGGTAATGTACTTTACCGCTCTGTGGAGTATGTGACAGTTGTTTTGAAATTTTTGATGCGAGTGTTTTACCCACGTTGGCAAAGAAACTGTTCACCGAGTCAATCGATTTTAAAGGGCATATGTCGGTCTTCAAGAGCTCAATGGGGATCGGGTGAGAGTTGCTATGGTGATCAGTTATATTACGTATTGCTGTCCACAGTTTATGCGGGTTTTTTGAGCTAGAGTGAGGATCTTCTTTTCATGCTGCATTTTTAGTTTCTTTAAGAGGTTATTGCAAAAGTTGCGATAGCGTAGGTATGTTATTTTTAGTATAATTATGCGGTTCATTTTTACTTTTTTGATGCATCTTATCTCTGTTTCGCATACATCTCAACAGCCCTTTAGTGATCCATGGTTTAATGATTTTCGCCCTGCAAAGAATGGTTATGGTTGTGGTATTATTTTTTAGAATTTCTGACATGTTATTTATTAGAGTATCCATAGCAAGATTAGGATCACTCATAGATAGTATTTTTATAAAGTCATAGTACGTTATGTCCCTAACAGCACCCTCGAAATTCAGCACAGTGTTATTTAGCGGATTGATTAGGTTTCTGAGGGAAGCAACTTCCAAATTCAATAAAACAGAAAAATTATCGGTAATTGATGTATCTATCAATAACATTACTGCCCTATGCTTGGCAGATATAAACAGGTAGCTTAATCCAGGGTCGCATTCAGCTATCATTTAATAAATAACCGTGTTGATAGGTTATTAGTAATGAAATGAGTCGGCAATAAAGGAGTTTCAAATCGAACCAATAACATGCTTTTTGACACATTATGACATAGATTTCGGAACCCGATTTTAAATAGCAATTTAATAACATAATCGACATCTGATGAACATACTTATATATTTATAAAAACATAAATATTATACATAAGAACACCCAAACTCCAAAATAAATATGTGTGGATCACACAACTATTTGTTCTGACCCGGGTATCAATCCCGGGACCTCAGCACAGCAATCGCATACACCACCACTTACGCCACCGTGATAGACGATAATCGATGGAGTGAATCGCGGCATAGGTTTTAGTATGTATATACAAAGTTGACCATTTGTAAAACTCCAGCAAAATGTCAAGACCAGGTAGCTAACAGCATAATCAATGACGATAAAGTTATTCCATTCTTTTAATTTTAGGGTAGATACCTACTGCTTGAATAATAATACTATGCACCTCGTGAAAATCACAGGCGATGGGGGTGGGCCGGTGCTATCTCATTTGATCTGGACCTTTCCAACCGCATTAATGCGCACACGTACTTTGTCCATTGAGACATGCTATACTTGACGAAGAAGAGACCTAGGACTCCTTTGAAGCAAACCCATGGCGCAGCTCGACAGTATAATGCTGACAGAACCTGCTCCGTAACAAATTGACAAATATAAAAGACACGTCGGTGATTAGGACCTTGGCTATCTACTCCTGGCTATTTCCTGGTGTATAAGACATACGCAGTATTCGTGAGTGATGGGATACCAAATAATTTTGGTAAGCTTAAATAGGGACATACTGCTTAATACGTAGAGACCCTTGAGAATTTTTGACCCTTGGGACTTATCTAATAGGTAATGGGACCCTGATTCGAACATATAAAACAAATGTAAAACAAGTTACGGCCAATGTTCAACTTAATGGACAGGTGTTAGAGTTTGTGGAGTCAACTGTGTTCCTTGGTATAACTATTGATGCCAATTTGCAGTGGGGCCCACACATAGAAAAGACGGCCTCTAGGTTAAGTTCGGCTGCATACGCTGTAAAAAAGATCAGGACTCTAACAGATGTAGATACGGCTAGAATGGTTTACTTTAGCTATTTTCATAGTATTATGTCTTACGGTATTCTCCTTTGGGGGAGTGCTGCAGATGTAAATAACATTTTTGTTCTTCAAAAGCGGGCTGTACGCGCTATATATAATTTGGGCCCCAGAGTCTCCCTCCGAGAAAAATTCAAAGAAGTAAATATTCTAACCGTAGCATCACAATACATGTTTGCCAATCTTATGTATGTCCAGAAAAATCTATCACATTTTACTAAACTCTGTGATATACATAATATAAACACTAGACATAAAAACAATCTTTTAGTTCACCACAGTCGGCTGCATAAGATTGGCGATTCTTTCCAGGGTAGCTGTATACGCTTTTACAACAAGCTTCCCTGTGACCTGAGAAATTTACCATTAAATAAATTTAAAAAGTTTATTAAAAGAAGGCTTTGTGAAAAAGGTTATTACTCTATTCAAGACTATTTACAGGACAAGGATGCCTGGAAATGATCTGCTGGCAAATAAAATATTATAGTCATAATATATTAAATTGTAAATAGGCCATCAAAAAAAAAGCCTTCCTAAGTTTCTTGCCGGTTCTTCTCAGGTTCCGAACCAGTGGTCACTTTAAATATACAATTTTTTTCTTTGGTTTTAGTGTATGACATTTTGTAAGCGCCGTTGAAATGGTCTATGCAAAATAAAGACATTTTTATTTTATTTATTTATTTATAGCTGTAGTTGGGAGAGGGAAGACTAACCGGTCAACAAAGGCAAGCCTGTTGTGAGATTTGCTGCACTCCTGAGATATAGACCCACAATTTGTACTACACCGAAAGCACCTTCACCAAACAGAAATACTGTCTTATATGGTCTAAGATAAGATAAAATTTAAACCATTATTTTACAAAGTTATTTATTTTTAATTAATACAATAACCTTTTATTTTACAATTTCTAACAGTTATTTATTGATTATATTATTGTAAACCTAAAACAAGATTTCCATAACATTTAGAGACACTGAGTATTGAAATATAACATTTTGTGGCCTCTGTACTAAATTCGTCCCTGATTACTTGAAATAGCATTACAGTACAGTGTCACTAAATTAACGACAGCAACCAAACGATTTATGGAACAGATACTATGAACAGTTAGCAATAACCTTTTCAAGTGTTCACCAAGAAATTTCATCATTTTGGATACAAATCTTAGTGTAACAGTACGTAGTCGTAAGTGGTACATAAACTATCCATGAAAAGATATTCCTTGTGATTTCTTGTTCACCACTCTATGTTTTGTTTGAATAATTGAACTGTTTACATATTTTTTTACTACTTTTGTTACATTTTACAATAATTTTATGTAATATTTTCACTTCGATACATAAATCTTTGATTCCAAGATGACAGCGACGGTTGACATTAGTAGAAAAATTGGCTACACGCTTCTTGATGTCAAAGTGTGAGTTCGATGTAGCTACACAGAAATAATAAAGATAGCTTTATACAACAAATGGCAAGAGTGAAAAGAATAAAGTATTACACCATAAACAAAGAAATATGTTTGATCTGCTTACTCTTGTATATCTGTGCAGTAAGCAGACTTTACACTTATAACTAGACTGATTACCAAAAAAATTCGTTGAGCTTAAATGACATCTATTTTCTTACCAGTAGGGTAGCTATTTCCTTATAAGCTGTGGCTAGCTAAAAACGGTCCTGGCGAGAGAGCTACGAAAGGTGCTGTGTCCTTGTCTAACGCGCTACCAGCTCAAATAACCATTGGATTTGGTAGAAATGGTAGAAAATTTTATATATTTCTTTTTTTATGATTTAGTCAAATAATTTATTCATAAACTTCGGAACTTACATAAATATTACTACAGTTTCTATAATTATTAATAAGAACTTCATAGTATTAAAAAAATACTCATTAATATTTAGTAAGAGTAGTACTTAAATGTTTGAGTTTGGTAATACTAAATGCAAGATCCGCCTGGAGGACTTTTGGCGCGAAGATGAGCAGTGACGCACGTTTGTCGTATATTATTTTCAAAAACTAGTGTTAAATTCGTGTTTTTGTGTTTAATGATGGTGGAATATTATACATAAAGAGTTCGGAAGTGCATTTGTTTAAAGAAAGTGATATATTGCAATGAATAGCGGTGTTGTTTGTATTAGTGCCAAATTTCCATAGGAGCTGCAATCAGTGGCTTGCACAAGGATTTCGGATAGGGTATGCACTTACCCGAAAACCCTGCAAGAAAGTGATCTTAATGAGATAAACTAGCGTATTAACTCTTTATTTCAAAATAAAAAAACCAAACTACAAATATTTATCTATTTATACTTATTATATATAAAGAACGAATGACGAAATGTACTGTGAAATGGTGTAAAAGTTAGTTAGTTAGTTAGTTATTCTTTAATGTAACACCAAAAATACATTTAACATGTTTACAATGTGATACAAAATGGTTTTACAATTGGCGGCCTTATCGCACAGAGGCAATTTCTTACAGGCAACCTTTGGATGGAGAATTATTATGAGGACTAAATTTGGGGTAGAATAGTGTTAAGTACATTAAAATATTACCACTACGGTAATTTTTATATTTTCAGTGACATAAATATATTCATATACAATACATACATAATATATACAAATACAATATATACATACACAATATATACGTATATATACACAAATACCTACAATACTATAAATCTAACGGTGTCTCTTTGAAGGCAGTAACGCTAAATATAGCTCGCAAGTAATGATCGTTTACTAACTTTTTGAATGTGGCTAGACTTTGTGCACATCTGATAGGTACTATCAGTGTATTCCACAACCGAACCGCTTTGACAGAAAAAGATTTGTCCAGGAAGTTAGTAGAATGCCCGGGCATCTTCAATCTCAGGTTTTCTGATGATCTTAGACATTTATTGTTGGAGTCACTCAGAAACTCAAAAAGTTTTTTGAGATAGGTTGGAGTAAAGGGGTTAAAAAGAATGCTATATAATAAAAAGAGGATGTGAGTATTCCGGCGAAGGGGAACAGGTAACCACGTGAGTCTTTTTCGAAATTCAGAAACGTGATCATATTTGCGTAATCCAAATATAAATTTTATACAGAAGTTTTGGAGTCTCTCAAGTTTATTTAACTGGTCCTCATTAAGATCTAAATAACTGACGTCTGCATAATCAATAATGGGGAAAAGAAGCGATTGCACAAGCGCAACCTTAGTTGTAATAGGTAAGAAATTTCTCAACCTGCGCAGCAAACATTTTGCGTCTAACCTCATTCAACTGTGTGCCCCAGGATAAACATGAGTCTAAATAAATGCCTAAGTTCTTGACCTTATCACTGTAGGAAATATCAATGCCGTTGCACATAACTTTTGGAAGTTGTGACCAGTCAATTTTAGACGTCATCCTAGAGCCACCAACAACGATAACCTGAGTTTTACATGGGTTCACTTTTAAGCCATACAATGCACTCCAGCTGCAAATAGTTCGCAGATCATCATTGACTTTGTCAATAGCCTCGCTAAGTTGATCTAACGGAGCTTGGGAATATATCTGGAGATAAAAAAAAAAAAAAACTAACTATCTTCACGCTGTGTCCCTGACGGGGTAGTCAGAGAGGACAGATCGCCAGGCTTCGCGGTCCATGCATACTTCTTTCGCTTCTTCGAGATTCATCAATCGCTTCATACACGCACGTCTGGGTATCCGGAGATAAAAAATTATAATTATTATTGATATATCTGGAGATCGTCTGCGTAAAGGTGGTAGAAAGAAGTTAAGTCATTTGAGATTGAATTGATAAAAACTGCGAAGAGTAGGGGAGATAAAACGCCACCCTGTGGCACGCCAGCAGTTACATTGCACCACGATGAAGAGGAGTCTTCAACGTTAATACGCTGCCGTCGGCCAAACAGGTAACTATGAAGCCAGTCAATCACTGTTGGAGATATGTTTAGGGAGGCCAGTATACCGAGTAGAATATCAAAGTCCACCGTGTTAAAGGCATTGCTGAAGTCCAGCAGTGCTAGTACTGTGAGCTTGCCATTTTCCATGCCCGCTCTGATGTCGTCCGTAATATGAGTTAGCGTAGTGGTTGTACTATGACCAGTACGAAATCCAGATTGAAGGGGATTTAAGAGATAGTTATTAGAGAGGTAATTCATGAGTTGAGAGTAAAGGATCCGTTCGAGAACTTTTGATAGAAAAGGGAGAATGGAGATGGGGCGGTAATCAGAGAAGGAGGAGGGATTTTTCTTTTTAGCTATGGGAATGATCTGAGCGTTTTAATAATAAAATGTGTCTCTTTTAGATGTTAAAAGTGCAAAAAGGTTCACTACACTTAACACTCATTGAAATGCCTACAATCGTTTTTGCCCTTTAGAACTAGGATTAGTCTTGCTCAGACCCTCATCCAGCCCATTATTGACTACGCTGATGCCTGCTATTTAGATGCCACAGAGGAGCTACTAGATATACTTGAGAGGCTGCAAAACTTGTGTATCCGTTTTATCTACAATCTCAAAAAGTATGACTATGTTTCATATTTTCGCCAGGAACTCAAGTGGCTCCCAATTCGCCTTCGCAGAAACACTCTAATACTATGCCTTGTTTTTAATATTTTATATAATCCTAAAACTCCGTGCTACCTGAAGGAGCGATTCCCATTTGCAAGATCTCCTAATGCTCCTTGCAGGTCTCATCTCCGATCCAACCTCAAATTCCCTGTCCACAAAACCGATTTTTATTCCTATTCCTTTACTGTACATGCAGTCAGATTATGGAATTCCTTGCCGCCGGTCATCAGTTTATACTTGTAAGATTTGTATGTAATATATTTAAGTAAATTTGTGTGTATTAAATCTCTTTTTTTTTAACTCTCTTACACATTTCTACCTCTTTAACTATTTCATGAAACTTTTCTCTCGCCGGTCTGCTGGAAGAGATTTCTTCAAGAAATAAGCAGTACCGTTGTACAATTATCCTACTCTTTTCATCTTTTATAATAATATTGTGTACATAAATTATTAAATAAATATATTACATTTGGAAGAAATTTTAAACCCGTTGCCTTTTTAGTGAGGTGGTAACAAAAAGGCTAAAAGGTCTTATGTGCTAGACACTAATTAGCACGACCAATTAAAGTCCTTGTAGTTACGGACTTAAATTTGAAATTCTTTACTATATTTTAATCGTCATTTAATTACGACCAGAGCCATCTATAAAGCTACTTAACATCTCTGACACCATTGAACAGTGTTACAACCAATTTTAAACATTGATGCGATGGACTCCACTCAATCAGATATACAATTTTTTAAAGCAATTTGTATGCTAACATTCACATAAATTTTTGTTAAAGTGAAAAAAGACAACTTGGTTCGAGACGGGGTTTGAATCCGTGACCTATGCCTAACCAGGGCAATTTGCTAGCCACTGAACTACCCGAAATACTCTATATTTCTTAATACATTTATATTATACATAGGAAATACCCAAACTTCGAAACAAACATTTGTGAATCATATAAATATTTGTTCCGATCCGGGAAACAAACCAAGTCAATTCATTGCAAAGTTCAACCAAACGATAGGCTTTTGATTCTCGAAATAGTTGGGAGCGAATGCCGTCTGACCTCCCAACGCCGTAATGGTGCCTGCGTAGTTGTCTCGTCTGTTAGTCAGCAGTCACACCGCAAGTGAGGGCGTTTAAAGGCCTGGAGTTCTTGGTAGCCCCCTTACCTTCACAATACATAGGAAACAACCGAACTCTTTAACAATTATTTGCGGATAAACAAATATTTGTGGCGGCAGTTGTCTACATTACTAATTGCGCCACGGAGGCATTATAGGTTCTTGCTTCATGAGTAAATTATCAGGCGCGGATCCAACCCTCAAAAAAGGTTGTGTACACAGGAACAGCAACCCAAAAGATCTTAATAATATTATAAATGCGAAAGTTTGTATGGATGTTTGTTTCTCTTTTACGTAAAGACTACTGAATGGATTTTATTGAAACTTTACAGTAATATAGCTTATACATCAGAACAATACATAGGCTACTTTTTATCCCGAGTACAAGTTCCTGTGGGAAACGGGAACGGGAAAACTTGTCCATATATATATATATTAGACCCAGCTTAGTATGTAAAAATCAACCTTTAGAATTTAAGAAATGTGAGTACTATTATGTCAGGTGAGGTATAAGAAAGTTTCTTTTCACTAACACTCTTACACCCTAAAACACAACATTTTTATTGATTTAAATTTTCTGTAAGTAATCTTAAGTTAGCACCAATAGTCCACAATGTCACAATGTGCTAGGGATCGTTTTGTACCTTTAAACATTTTTTTTACAATTAAAACTATGTACTGCAAGCGAGCTGTCAAACTTTGTTAAGCTATACCTCAAGATTGTGCTGGAAAAACCGTCACGGTAGGCGAAACAAAAATCGAATCATTATGATTATTTTATTAACACTAGACCGGCTGCTGGCATAAGCTGCTTTCCTTCCTGTGTGCTTGAATATTCGCCTAAGATTTATCTATGGTATTCTCTGTCTACGATTAGAACACTTGGATTCTACGCGGGAAAATGACAAAAGCGGAGGCTGGCTGTATATCATTTTCTAAAAACATTTATCTTGTTGGAACGAAGTTCCTTATCGCGCGTTGCGAAAGGGAGCTAGACGGAAAAAATTAAGACAAAAAGTTGTAACGACACTTTTTGCTACAGTTGTAAGCCGTGCGGGCGGCGTCTGTCCCTATGTATGCTTAGATCTTTAAAACTACGCAACAAATTACAATGCGGTTTTTTTTAAATAGTTAGAGTGATTCATAAGGAAAGTTTTTATCTATAATTTGTTAAGTTATTGTATACATTGACTAAATTATAACGATATTTGTGGGGGGTATCGGAAAAATATAAGCCGTCTAAGAGCTTTCAACGAAAACGCTGCCTAAACCCTTTGAGATATAACAAAATAATGTATGGTGGAATTGTGTATCTAATATAGGTCTACAAAAAAGTCCGCCACGGTATATGTCTATCTCTTAAGGATAACATACAATAACCTTTTTAATTAAAAAAAAACTAGCAATTATTAAGTGATAATTTGAAGGCTATTTACACTAATACTTTATTAATCCTTATCATTTTTAATATGTTAGTTGGCTTCAGCATTTCATGAAGATTATTTTGTCCGTTTACACCTTGCAAATTAAATAAATATCTTAGAAGATATGGCAAAATCAAAAAATGAGCAAAAAAAAAAATTAATTTTGTGATACTAATTTTCGACCGTGCCGTGCGGGCGTAGGAACTGCTCTAAAATTCAATATTTTATTATAAATATTGTATTACCCAACCGTGAGGTCTCGGTTCGCCCAAATTTTCTACTTTAGTGGTCGGTGTCTGCTATGCTAGACTAATAGTAGCTGTAATATCGTTGTTGACGGTGCTGTTAGAAACGACTGCCGCCTAATCTACCAATCTCTTAGAAGGTGCTCACGTGCCCGAACCTTTTTCGTTTGTCAGCAGGTGTATCAGCTAGCATTGCATGTGAAGATACTTAAGCGCTGGTTAAGGTTTTTATTGTGTTGTGTTTAGTAATATATTTATTGATTTCTTGCAGATTTCCTAAAAGTGACAATTCGCATCAGATTTGGATAACAGCTACAGGACGATCTAATTAGTCACCAAAACCAACTTCAAGAATTTGAAGCATACATTTTGAATAAAAGTTTTTATATAGAAAGAAGAAAAAGACTATTACATCGAGAAACTGGACCCGTTGACAATAATCGTAAACAATTTAAGAGACATAATATTATTATTTTATGGGAGGTACATTTTTATATAACAGTCTCTGCTTCCTTACAAATGTTTATTATATCAATTAACTGCAAAACTAAATAAACATAATAAAAAAATAACATACTGTAATATTTACTCACGAAAACTAGAACGTATCATACCTCTATGGCGCAGTTGATACTGTATGCAAGAGTGGGGACAAATATTTGTTGAATCCGCAAATGTTTGCTAAGGAGTTCAGGTATTTTCTATGTGAGTGTAAGGGTGTTTCCAAATTTCCAAATGCCCTTACCTGCCAGCGGTGTAAATGCTGACTAACGGATGGGACAACTACGCAGGCGCCCTTACGGGATCGGTAGGTCAGGCGGCAGTCACTCACAACAATTCTGAAAACTAAAAGCCTAATGATAGCTGCACTTAGCAGGGAAATAATAGTGGATTACTAAACTAGAGCTTACTGACACTAATATCACAGCCAAAGGGTCATAAGTTTTCTCTCTTTATACTGTACTAATATAAAAGAGAACTTGTTTCCGATATTTAAATGTGTGCATTTAAGTATGTTTATTAGTTGTCTAAATCCTATAACACAAGCTTGTATAAGCTTAATTTGGACTTCATGACCTTGGTTGGTCTAGTAATAATGTCTTTTTATCTAAAGTACGGAGCGTAGGTGAATACTTATTATTTTAATAATACACAATATGGGGAATATTTCTTCATTTGGTAACCCAGTTATAACACTACCTGTCCCTTTCTGCGGCACTCTGACTATGTGTCTGTAGTATTCTCTGTCTACGCCTACTAGTTATAAAAAAACGGAACTCACGGAAATTCAGGAGGTTTGGCGCCAACGCGAGCGGTGACGCACGTTTGTTTTAAAAATTTGTGTATAATTCGTGTTTTTGTGTTTAATAATGGTGGAATATTATACATAAAGAGTTCGGAAAAGTGCATTAGTGAACGAAAGTGATATATTGCAAAGAATAGCGGTGTTGTTTGTGTTAGTGCCAAATTTCCATAGATAGCCGCAATAAGGGATCCACTGCCTTATTGGGGCACGGACTAGGACCTAGGACTGAGGACTTGACATCGACAAACGACTAAACAGGACTAAAACAAAATTATAAGAAAATAATACATACTGAAGTTTAGGCTGTATGGACTAAGTTTCCTTTGCCTGCCCAAGTTGGGAGAAGCTAACAAAAAAAATCACGGAAATTCAATTCAATTCTATTCGTAATGGCTCTTTGCAAACTAAGTAAAACGGAACGTGTGTACTTTCTGTGGCGTGGTTGGTTGACTTCGATTTGACGTTTCGTTTCGACTTGGATGGAGAAGAGGCGATCGCGAAGCAAACGCGTGAAGTGCGGCCAAGGCAAAAAGCGCGGTGCGTATTTTATTTACGACACGACACGGTGCGACGTAACCCACGTTGCCGCTTGTCTTTCTTATCATTAGAGACATAAATAGTATTCATCTTGTTGTTCTCTTCACATATAAACCGCGAGTAACGGTCAGGAGGTCGTTGTGGTGTTGTGCTGATGAAATCAACTGTAATTCTAGGAGAAGTAGTAAATAAATTAGATCGCCTTAATTTACCGCTCACAACCAGGATGCCGAACATCAAAGTATTTAGTGGAAGCTCTCATCCCGATCTTGCCCAGAAAATTGTCGACCGTTTGGGAATCGATCTTGGAAAGGTAGTAACCAAGAAGTTCAGCAACATGGAAACGTGTGTGGAAATTGGTGAATCTGTGCGTGGTGAAGATGTGTATATTGTGCAGAGTGGTAGCGGTGAAATCAACGACAATTTGATGGAGTTATTAATTATGATTAACGCGTGTAAGATTGCGTCCGCGTCTCGTGTTACAGCCGTAATCCCGTGCTTTCCTTATGCCCGGCAAGACAAGAAAGATAAAAGTAGAGCGCCAATTACAGCTAAACTAGTTGCGAATATCCTGTCGGTGTCGGGCGCCGATCACATCATAACAATGGATCTGCATGCATCTCAGATCCAAGGATTTTTCGATATTCCTGTGGATAACCTCTTTGCTGAACCTGCAGTGTTGAAATGGATCAAAGAAAACATTCCAGACTGGAAAACCAGTATTGTGGTGTCGCCTGATGCAGGAGGAGCCAAGAGAGTCACATCTATTGCTGATCGTCTAAACGTCGAGTTTGCTTTAATCCACAAAGAGAGGAAAAAGGCAAATGAAGTCGCTTCAATGGTCCTTGTTGGTGATGTTAAAGACCGAACTGCTATTCTTGTTGATGATATGGCAGACACTTGTGGAACAATCTGTCACGCTGCAGAGAAACTGATTGAAGCTGGTGCAATTAAAGTTTATGCGATACTTACACATGGAATTTTCTCTGGTCCTGCTATCTCAAGGATTAATAATGCGTGCTTAGAAGCAGTGGTTGTCACAAATACAATACCACAAGAAAGGCACATGCAAGAGTGTCCCAAAATTCAGTGTATTGATGTCTCAATGATGTTGGCGGAGGCTGTACGGCGTACACATAATGGTGAATCTGTTTCCTATCTATTTTCTAATGTTCCATATTAGTATAAAGTTGCTTTTTTTTTGTTAGGTGTACCTTATGATTCATTACATAAAGAGTAAGGATGTTTAACAACACAATCATAGCCTCATGAAACTTGAGGTTACTATTTGTATGCTTAATTAGATGTGAAATAGTTTTTATTGGAGCTAAGTCTTGTCTTCCCGTCTAGACGGCAAATTAAGCATGTTATACATTGACCACGATAACTCATGGTCTATAGCGTATTTGAATTAATAAGCGTATTGGAAGTGTCTTTCCTTGACTACAACTAGATATAAATATATGTTCCTCATATAATGATTATAATAAACTGATCCATGTGTTAATAGAAATGACATTCTCTTACAATTTATCTAAAATAAAAAAGCACATTGCCATTCTTGAAAACTCCAAAGTTGGTACGGTACACCAATGTGTATGTTGTTTACACAAACAACTATGCTATGAGCAAGTCATGAGACCTGTAACTATTGTGCTTAGCTTAATGTCTAAAGATTTTTAGTAAAATTATACTGCAAGTTTTCGCATTTAGCCATTAAAAATCAATTTCTTTGTTTTAAATGATATTTAAGGAACTGGTTTATTACTTTATGAACTCTTATGGAGAGATAGGTTACATTATATATCTCTCCCATGTGATAAAAATGAAATAGTACAACTGTACGAACTTTACAACTGCTCTGAGACAATTTTCGTGGATCAACTGTATATAAATACAAGGAAATAGTGTTATTTAAGAAATTGAAATGAAGCATTAGTTTTTACTAATAGCACAATTTTTCTACATCACAAGTTCAAACTAATAGCTATGCATTGTTGAACAATAATAGTCCTGGAATGGGGAGACACAATTAGTCCTTAAATTAATCCGCACCTCAAAGATAACCTTAATTAATGCAAGGAGACATGATTTATTTGAGGTTATCCTTGACTGTTGTCATTCTGATGATTTCCACTATGTTATGCCTAATTCTATTACTTTATCGGTATGCCCAGAATAGTTATAATGTTCGCATAGTTTTATAATCTACTTAAAATCATATTTTGGAATAAGATAGTAGACTTATAAACAAGAGGCTCTAGTTGAAATCCTGGACAAGCTAATGTCTTAAATCCGGTCCTAACATGAGCATATTTGGGGAGTAACTAAAAAGAAAGTTTTTTTTGTTTACAAAAATATCATAATAGGGAAAATATTATGCCTGGAATATGCATGTAACAAAGAGTTTTATAATACACCAGCGGGTCTAGCAGACATTTTTGTTATCCAATCACGTCATTGACTGGTTTCAATAGCATTTTCAAACCATCCAGGGATCCACTCACGTAATACACACAAAAGTTAATTCATATTGGCACAGCCATTTAGAGTATTACACCTTGATGATGAACACAAAATGTATTTTTGATATGCATATTCCAAGCATAAATTTTATTGGAGCATAGTTAACTATTCATAGTTATAAGTTCAGGTACGCAAAACTTTTTCTATGCATTGATTTGTCAAATTTAACAGATTATTTGAATTTCAATAAATGTCTTTTATCCTGATTTTGGTAGTCCTGAGTACTGAGTGTTGACAGTGTATATTTGTGTTAAGGCCATTTGTTGTTTCTTTATAAATCTAGATTCATTTGTGTGTGTCATATTTTAGTTCTAATAAATTTGGAACATAGGTGTGCAGTGCATTTACAGATTTAGCCATTAATTAACCCCCTAGAGTTCTGTGTCTGAGCCTCGCCAAAATATTTTTATAGAGAATCTTAGTATGAAATAAAAGACATTTTTTTTATTTTTAAAATTTATGTCAATTTTATAAATGCAGCAGAGATGTTACACATAAAAATAATTCATGTAGCAGTACTAGTAATGATTCAGGCATTGTGTGTACTGACTAATCTTTCTATACAATTTGGCCATCATGCTAAACAGCTGAGGCATGTAATGCAATAACATAAAATTTAAAATGAACTTAATCAGATTATAATTTTTATTTATGATTTTTCTGTCACTATAAAAACCTGTGTGAACAAAAACCACAATTAATCAAACATTAAAAAAATCGGCCAACTATAAAAATACATATTAGGTATTTTTTTTACCTAGTATCAATTTAATTTTTTTTCTATTGAACAACTGCTTCTATTTGAAATTTGAATGGGAAGTCGTCGCCCTAATAGCACACAACTGTCATCAATGTCGTTAGACTGATCAATCAGACATCAATTGTGATGATGTTTCAATTATTTTTTGTTGAGATTGATCTATCAAACACAGTGCAGATCTGGATAAACATTGATTTAAACGGTACACTTTTGATATAAACAGTAGTTTCGAATAATATTACTGTATATGTGGCCAGCCTAAAACTATAATATTTATTTATCTCATCATCATCATCCGAGCGTCCCAGTTGCGTCTCACGCCCTAGGTCCGCTTTCTTACATTTTCGCCTTCACTTCGCACGGTCGTATTTATTTATTATCTATCACGCCTTATCCCCGAAGGGGTGGCAGAGGCATATTAGGCCCACCTTTTAACATGTGTATTCCTGTCCCACGTAAAGGTAAACGATAGTAGACTCCGATAAATTTATAAAGATAAGGCGGGACCCACTTTTGGCGCTAAGCAAAAATGGAGGAATATTTTTTCTGCCGTACGGATGTGATTGCCCTTGTCTAAACACTTATTACACGCATTCAAAATCTGCGTCGCGTGATCTCGTCTGCTTTATATAACTGTCGCGAGCTTTATGTAGTAGGTACACACCCTTGACCTTTACAACTCTAATGATAATTCGAATGTTTTGAATGGTGGAGAATTGGCACAGGACGTCTCCAACTACCGCTCTGTACAGAATATTGGGACTACCTTTTATGCGAGGGATTGTGACAGTGAATTAAAGAAAGTGCTTATACTTTATTCTTGCCCTGCGCATCGGGTGATGCCGAGAATCCGTGCAATTTGTTTTCGGTTATCTATTTTGTCCGCATTGCACAGGATTTCATTTCATAATTATGCAGTTTTCGAACTACGCTAATGAATTATAGATAATGGTAGAGCTTAAAGATAAAGAAATGATTCCATTTAGTTATCATTAATATTTAAAATTGCCTATCTGAAGGTCTAAACATTAAATAGACGAGGCGTTATAAATAAAATATTGGGGTCCTGATTAATTTATTAAACTAGATTCGAAATTTGAATTATATTATTTTAATTCCACTCGCACTACGACATCCTGCTGCATTTAGTTTAATGTATTTTTAATCAGTGTAGACTTAAGTTATTTGTTATATTTTTGTAACAATAAAAATGTACCTATTAAGTTTTGCATTTTTGGTTCGTAACTCCACTAATTTCATTTCTATGACGTCATTTTACAATATTTGGATATCTCAATAAAGCAATGCATAATCAATAGCTATTGTTATAATTAGCCGAAATTTTAATTTAGAAGCAAAGTGATATAAATATAAAATGCGTCTTATATATTTTTTTCTAAATTTATATAAAACGATATGTATATTTGGTTCTAATCACTATGATAATAAATAAAAAGAATTTGACTTGACAAATATTTTACTGTTTTTTATTTATTGACTGTGACGTGAAATCACGTATGTACTTCTAAATCTGAATTAAAAAAGAATGCAGTGAATAGTATCACTGTAATTATAACAGTATTTTTTAAAAAATGTGGTACATTTTTTTAGAAGCGCTCGTGGCCCTGCGGTCTTAGTGTTCTGTAAACGATCACTGAGTTACGCAACTTTCACTATGGCTGGTCCTCGGATGGGTGACCACTTTGTGGCATTTACATTTGCGAGCGTTTCCGTGCTTCGGAAGGCACGTTAAGCCGTTGGTCCCGGTTGCCAGTAAAATGGCAGTCGTTAAGCCTGGCCTAGCTTGAAAATTTCAACAGCAGGTAGCCACAACCTGCGTCTGTCTATTTCAACACGGCAATGGGCTCACCACCTATTACGTGGGACAGGAATCCACACGGTGAAAAGTGAGCATATAATATGCTTCTGCCACCCCTTCGGGGATAAGGCGTGATGGATATTTATATATTTACATATTTTACACAGCTCCATCTATCCCAATGTAAGCATATACAAGCTTGTGTTATGGGATCTCGTCGATCTGGACAACTGATGAATATACTTATATATTTCTAAACACATACATAGCATACGTAGGAAACACCCACAAACACTACGATACAAACATTTTTGGTTCACACAAATATGATTTCTGACCCGGAAACCGAACCTGGGAGTCAGTGTGGCAGTCGCATGCACTACCACTACGCCACGGAGGCAGTCAAAGTAAAATAAAACAATAATAAGTTTGATATAACTGTTAAGTAGTTTAATATCTTAATTATGACGTACTCCTTGATCCTAAATCCGATTGCTTAGGACCAGAAGAATTGCCAGGCTGAACATTTGTACTCTGTATTGATGCACCCATTTTAAAGAACATATATTTCTCTGTTTATCGTCTACTCTAAACGAACCCTCTGTCCACGCACGTGATGTGATACCTTCCTCTTATACCCGGGTTCTTTAAGTGTCTTGTTGACGGTTAGAGACTTTCAAGTTGCTAGATGTCGCCGCAGCTTTCCATCAGGCTGGCGGCGTCATTTTGTAATGTACATACAATTACCAGTAGAATTTAATAAAACAAACAAAAAGTTGGTTTGTGAAAGCAAATTCTATTAAGGTTGGAAGTGACGTCAGCTTCTCAACTTCAGCAATGTGCTAAACGGTTTTCGAAACCTGGAACATATCCTCCCGATGTAACTGTGGTCTAGTTTTGAATGACTGTTTCGCAGAAATCAGTAGAGTAACTGAAAGGAAGTTGAAAGCCTGCGTCTGTCTATTTCAACACGGCAATGGGCTCACCACCTATTACGTGGGACAGGAATCCACACGGTGAAAAGTGGGCATATAATATGCCTCTGCCACCCCTTCGGGGATAAGGCGTGATGGATATTTATTTATTAACTGAAAGGACGGTCCAAGATAATTTCGTACCGGTGTAGTTATTTGATACAAACCTTTACCTGGCAATATGGTGACCTTGACCGGTAACAATCAATATCGAAGACATTGATTTCACCTAGTTATTTCCACATCGTAATAGAAAGCGACGAACGACGGTGATACTAGTTTTTACCCCGTCTGCAGGTTTACCAGTTGTTAAAGCCATTAACTGCGCAGGTCATAGAATGCATAAAAGCAGAAGTGGCAAGTGAACAATAATGTTCTGTATGGAATATTCCTGTGTCGGCGCGACATTCTCAACAAACAAGTACTTATTAAGGATGATTAAAACCTTTACTTATTTTTTTTTTTATTTTTTTTACTAGTCCTGGAATCGCGTTAGTCTAAGCGTAACATAGATATTATTCCTGGACCCTGACTTGCCAAGGGTTAAGTTCAGTTTTACATGAATATGCTGGGTGTTTTAAGCAAACTTCGCGGGGATCATAAGAACACGTTCCGATGGGCTGTTTGTGAATTATCTTCAGTACGTTGAGAATGTCTCAGCGACACCTGAAAGTTTTTTTTTAGCATTTCTCCTGGTATTACGTTTTTATGTCGTAGATAGATAATAAATAGATACATATTTAGTATACCTTGGTCCAGTGGTCATATTGTGTGCCTTTGAGAAACCGGTTAGGTTTATCAAGTAAATGTTGTGGAATAGTACAAGTGGTGTTATTTGAAATAATAAATATTGTTGGAATTTTTTACACTACTTCGTCTAGCCCACATACTTAGTAAGCTAATATAAGCTTGTGTTATGGGATCTAGACACATACTTATATATTTCTAAATACATACATATTATACACAGGATACACCCAAACCCCGAAACAACATTTGTGAATCACAAATATTTTTTTCCGACCCGGAAACTCAGTCGCATACACTACCACTGCGCCACTGAGGCAGTCTAAAATAGATTTAATAGAGATTGCATAAAAATAAATAGACTGGTCCGTATCTTGGTCAGGATAATAGGATGGATCGATCAATCAAACAGCCCGCTGCTGGATGTAGACTGTCCCCGAATCGCCAGCAAGGTGGTAACTTGTGATCAGCTGGTGCGGCGAGTTAGGAGCACGCTTCTATCCCGCCGGCTATTCGCCGATTCGTGCGTCCCCGACACTCTTTGCCGAGTCGCTGTGACTAGCCCTCAGGCCTACCCTACCCTGTGACCGGGTTGAGAAGAAAGCGGAACACCCTAAAAGTATCGTGGTAAGGACTGCCCCTAAAGAACCGGGCCGGACAAGTGGGTTCCTCATTCACCTCCTTTTTGAACAAATACGTAACTAATATCTAATTGAATCGGGCGTTACATGGCGGAAATCCACCGTAGCGCGATAATAAAGTTGGGGAAGAGGATCCCACCACACACCCTCCAGGTTGTCAAAATTTTGCAATACTCCACTGTACAAGGAGATACTTAGGGCCGTATTCCAGAACGTTTCTCAATACTTATCCTTGACCGTTGTGCGTTAGGATTGACGATTCGAGGGTGTGTGGTAGGATTCTCTTCCCCTCCTTTATTATCGAAATACGTAACTCTCAAACTCAACTCAAACACTTGATGTTCGCATTGGCAGAATCACAGTGAGGAATGTCGCTTGCTCCCTCTCGCTCGCGCCTAATAGAGACAAAAGTAATAACAATGCCAAGTTCATGTCAAACTGTATGCTAAAACCGTATACGAGACCCGTCAGTTGTCTACAATTCGACTGGTTTGTAGTAATTAATGTAATCGTATGAAAAAAAAAGTTACGTCTCTGATACGCTTTACGAAATACAATAGGGTAAGGCGTCTCTACTAGAAAGCGTGCGTGACATTAATTTCTGTGGGCAAAATAAACGGCAAAAGCTATTCTACTTAAATGATTGATAGGTTCGTTCCACAGACAATATGTCTGTGGTTCATTCACACTAGCACAGTTATTGTCAAACAAATAGTTTCTTGTACAACAAAATTTTCCTCATATTCAACGGCGTTGTAATAACTGCAATCGTGGCGTAATGTGTATCGGTTCTTGATATTGGATCATTGTCTTGGACGCGCATAACTGGAAGTAAACTACGTGGGTAATTAATTTGTGATTCTGATTAAGTGATTACTTCTTTATTTTTCTTTTATTTGGCACCTTTGTAATGCAGTTGGCCACTGACAAGTGTATGGGTTTTTTCAAAGTTCTACTTCAGTAAAATGATGGAAAATGTTGCTGCACCTATATGTAGATTTTGGAAGGTAACTGGTAAGGTTATTCAATTTCACAACACTTTTGCACATTGTCGAAGCTTTAATGTTAAAGAAACCATCATTTTTACACATAAACACTTGAATATTGATAACGAAGTGGCGAACGCGTTCTTTGCTGTTCCCGTCAAAACTCCTCAGTGTTTTTACTTCTTATGTAGATTAAGTACGCTATTCTTTAGTGGTGTTATCTTGCAAATTCAATTTTTGAGTATTTGTTGTAACGCTGATTATCAGCGTAAATAAATATTAAAATTGCAAGGTACGGCAATATGATTCTTGTCAAATCTCATCTCATCTGCTGATTATAGGACAAGTGTCTAACGCTGGCGCCATTACGGGGTTAGGGCTCAGACGGCAATCTTTCAACAATCGAAGAACAAAAATGTTAAATCATGCTGTTAGCAGTCAATAAAAGCGTATACCAGACTCAAAAGGCCGAACGTTTACCAATAATCAAGAAACACTTGAGAGTAGATTTTATAAGGCAAAATCTAGTCTCAAGTGTTCTGTAAACCATCACTGCAATAAGCATCTATCGCTATGACTGGATCTCGAATGGGTGATCACTTTGTGGCAATTTCATTTAGGAGGGTTTCCGTACTTTGTAAATGCACATTGCATTACTATATACCCCCATTATATTTTTTGCCTACGTCCTTCGGCGATAAAGTAGTGACAGATAAGATGAATCGTAAGGTTCTCAATTTGAAAATTTCGACGGAATTGTCTATAATTAATGAACTCATGCGTAACATGACGCAATTCCTCCGTAGAAGTAATAAAAGAAAGGCGGGCGAGTAGGAACCCACCACATACCCTCGATTCTTTAATCCATGGCACAACCGTCAAGCAAGAGAAATCACAGCTAACTAATGGAGGGATGACAAATCGTTCTCCTTAAGCAAAGGGATGTAGTACAGGTAATAGGTAACCTTACCCTCCAGATTGTTAACAATGTGGCAATACTCCGCTTTACAACGTGACATTTAGTCGACACGTGTGTCGCTTTCACACGAGGCATCCCCAAGACTGCTTGGCAGTAAATTGAATTCGAATTGTTCTTAATATTGCTAACAATTGCCTCGGTGCCGCAGTGATAGTGAATGCGACTGCCGGGTCGAAACAAATATTTGTGTGATGAAATGATTGTTTCGGAGTTTGGGTGTTTCCGATGTATTTAGAAATATATAAGTACTAGCTGATCCGCCCGGTTTCGCCCGTGACATACTTCGAACCCCGTGGCACCCATTTAATCCCGTCGTTTATTAATTTAACGATAATGTATGAACATTTTCCAAATTACTTGATTACTTCTCCGCTCTCAAGTACTACGCCCACGCCCGCACGGCTCGGTAGAATTTTTGTTACACGAAATTAATTTCTTTGCACATTTTTTTGATATTGCCATATAGTCTAAAATATTCATTTAATTTGCAAAATGTAAAGGGACAAAATAATCTTTATAAAATGCTGAAACCAACTAACATATTAAAATGATAAGGATTAATAATATTTTTGTGTAAATAGTCTTTAAATTACCGCTTTATTATTACTGTTTTTTAAAGTATTAAAATGGATATAGTACGGTATCCTTAAAAAAAACATAAAAGCTCCCAAACGGCTTATTTTTTCCGACAACGCCAACATATATCGTTATAATTGAGTTAATATATCCAAATACTTATCTTAAAAAATTAATCTTAAAAAATCCTTCTCACTCCATCTATTTAAAAAAAACTGCATCGAAATTCGTTGCGTAGTTTTAAAGATCTAAGTATACATAGGGACAGACAGCGAAAAACTACTTTTTTTTTATATTGCCATATCCTCTAAGATATTCATTTAATTTGCAAAGTGTTAAGGGACAAAATAATCTTCATAAAATGCTGAAGCCAACTAACATATTAAAAATGATAAGCAATAATAATATTTTTGTGTAAATAGTCTTTAAATTACCGCTTTATTATTGCTGTTAGTTTAAAGTATTATAATGGAAATAGTACGGTATCCTTAAGAGATAGACATATACCATCGCGGACTTTTTTGTAGACTTATATTAGATACACAATTCCACCATACATTATTTTGTTATATCTCCAAGGTTTTAGGCATCGTTTTCGTTAAAAGCTCCCAGACGGCTCATTTTTTCCGACACTGTCATCATATATCGTTATAATTAAGTTAATGTATACAAAAACTTAACAAAATATACATAAAAACCTTCTATAAGAATCACTCTATCTATTTAAAAAAACTGCATCGAAATTCGTTGCGTAGTTTTAAAGATCTAAGTATACATAGGGACAGACAGAAAAACGACTTTGCTTTATAATATGTAGTGATGTATATCAGTTGTCTAGATCCCATAGTACAAGCTTATAGCTTAGTTTGGGCTAGATGGCGATTATTTATTATTATTTTATTGCTGCTAATTTGCTACACCAGACTCGTCAGTCCGCACTCATCTAATTGATATTTGATTTATTTAGAACGGACGCCCCGTGGGTGACGCCCTCTCGTAGGGGCAATTCCCGTGGGAGTACGGGGCATAAAATATAGCCCCGATTACTTCTTGTGACATCAGCTACGAGGCTGTGAAAGTCTCTTAGGTATTCTTGTGGGTATTCCCACTTGTGAAATACCCTATAAACAGACATGAATTCGCTAAGTTGTTTTGCTTGAATAAAATAACTACCTACAACACCAAAGTGGGACCAAAGTGACCTTGCAGTACTTTTTTTTAAAACTATTATCATAACACTAGTTTTAAAGAAAATGTGACATCATCTTATTGTTCGAGAAGTTGGGCATTTTCCACTCATTTTGTAGGTGCCGCATTCGTGGGGTTATCGTTTTAGATGTGACAGGGAAGATTATTTAAGCAAATTACTAGTTCACATAACTCGTATAATATTATTCAGTACCTATATAAACTTTAAAAAAACTTATCTATCACACGCCTGTATACCTGACGGGGTAGTCAGAGAAAAAAGATCGCCAGGCTTCGCGATCCATGCATAGGTACTTCTTTCGCATTATTTATAGTAATTATTTGATACTAGTTGACGCCTGCGGCTTCGCCCGCCTTGAGAAGTTTCCCGTTTCCCACAGGAACTTGTTCCCGCGATAAAAAGTAGCCTATGTGTTATTCTGATGTATAAGCTATATCATTGTAAAGTTTCATTAAAATCCATTCAGTAGTTTTTACGATAAAGAGTAACAAGCATCAATTATTCCAAACTTTCGCGTTTGAAATATTAGTAGGATTATCATCATTGGTCATTTACAGAGCACTGAGTAAGCGGTGCTGATCGCATTTAAAATAGCAACTTATATGAACAGTCTTACCGACCTTCTTACACTAGACGTTATCAACGAGAAAAGACCTCTAGGTCAGGGGCCGATGATGTAAATTGTTTATCAGTGGGCGCGTCCATTTGATACGAGCCACGAAAATAACGCGTTCACCACACACTTACCTAAGCACTAAATAACACTGCACAATCATTTTTATTATCTTCTATTAGGTACTGTAATCAAATCAAATCGAAGACCTTTTGGAAAAAGGTCAGGTCAAGAGTACCCTTAACCGGCGAGCGTGTATGAAAACACTCATGAAAGTAGAAGAAGCGACAGTGGTATGGATCGTAGCAAGTGGAAAACCGTAGTGTCTGCCTTCCCCAATGGGAAACAGGCGTGATAGTACGTGTATGTAGGTACATACTATATAGATTAATGTTATTATGATACTTGATTTGTTGGATTTGTCTTTACCCCGAATAGATTAATAGAAAAAACCGTTTAAAAAAATGGAAAAATATTTTCTCGTATATTTTTACGGACCTGGGAATACAATTATCATCATCTTCAATCCCGGTTTCTTCACATTCTACATTCCGATATTTTTGTTCACTGTGCTCAGGTATTTAAATTGACTACTTCATTCCATTCATTCAGAATGATTCAGAATTATCTGCTGGACCCAGGTATTCAAAAAAAGAACTTACGTCTTAATTGAATACCTAAATTCTTCGATCACTGATGTTTAAATGACATAGGCATCATAGTATATGTACTATAGATAAGTATGTACCTAATTTGGCTGTTTATCGGGAACATAATAGTAGAATATACAGCGCCAAGACATCTATAGATATAACCTATGACTAAAATTTGTAACTGAAGATGATTTTAATCAAATGCAGCCTATGCGGTCATTCTAAAAAGAGCTAACACACGACCGGATTTGGTCTGCCGGACCTCGACAGATTTACCAAATCTGTTGTCGCAACAGACGACCGGACAGGGTGTTCAGATTAGGGGCTTTTTCCCTATTCTAGGGTAAAATTATTTTTTTGAAGGCATTTTTATGGAAATGAAGTTTAGAGAAAAGTTTCTAATAAAGTATAATATTTTATATGCATTTACTCTGCAAATTTGAAATTACACACACACACATTTCAATTTTACTTATCTATGTAGATAACTGGTATGCATAGTACTCCTCTACATAGAGTAAATAAACACTACGTTATGTATTAACGTAGCTCTTTTTTCTTTCTGGCAAAAATATGTATGAAAAAGTAATTTTTTGGGGAAAGGTAAAATCGGTACTGGGGACATTTTTGACATACTAACTAAGATGGCAACATTGGGAAAAAAATTATGCAAAAGTGCCTATTTGGAGAAAAATTAAATTAAATCTGGGCAAATGTACGACAAAGTAGCTAGAACGACAACATTGATCATATCCGATGCGGATCGAGGCGGACTCAATTAATAATAATTATGTCCGCCGGACTGCTTTACAGACGGTAAATTTGGTCGGGCGGCAAATCAAATCCACGGTCGACCGCAATTCTCATGCCTTCGAAACAGTCTCGATTTCGAGATAAGTCTCGATTTCGAGATAAGTCTCGATTTCGAGATAAATCTCGAATTCGAACTTTATACGAGTTTTATTGACGTTTAGCTATTCTGCAAATCTCGAACTCGACATTTCTCGAAGGGAAGCCACTCGAGTTGCTTCGAATGGTTGGTAGCAGTCGAGACGCAGATTTCGAAGTCGAATCACTATAATCTTCGGACATTTCTTCAATTCAAATATCAAAATAAGTGATGAATTAATAGTTTAATACGTGCAAAACATATTGCAACTCGCTTAAATTTCAGCAGTTTACAAATAACACAGTCTTCAATAATATAGACAACACACAGTGACAGTGACAGTGACAGCGACACATTCAGATATTTTTCATTTTTAAGTAACATTTATTATGCAGTTTACAATATTTTTTCCTTTAATAATTACTATAAAATACGTAATTATTGTTTATAACGTGTAAAATAAGCTTAAAAAACTTTTAGAACGTTTTGTAAGAGTAGTCTTGTTGTAACCGTTTTAAAACCGGATGAAACGTGTCGAACGGAACGCATCGTAATGTGACATGGTTCTTAAATGGCAACATTTCACACAATAATCTCGAACTTTGGTTCGAATAGTGGTGAGAATAAGACATTCGAAAAAACCATCTCGATTTGCGAGATTTTATGGTCGAAAAAGGACTCGAATTCGAGATTATTTCGAAGAAAACAAGAATTGCCTCCCAGGTCGGATCAAATCCGATCGTGTGTTAACCCTTTACGTCGTGTGTTACCGAGTCGCGGTCTCACTTCCGCAACTCAATTGCTCCTCTTGAAAATGATTTACGGCCATGTAAACATTTACCATCCATATAACTACCTATATAAATTAAACCGTAAGTATTGTAACTCCAAACACAATACAAGACGATTTACGACGCTATTTTATTTTATTTTAAGGTAGGTAGGTACCTATTCAGTATTCATATCTAAAATTCAATACCTAAATTACTAAAATAAATAGGAAATAGCACAGCACAGCAGAATGTAGGTACCTACCTAGTTATAATTTGTCAAACGTATCTAGGTATATCAATTAATGTGCCTTACACGGCCTTA
Source organism: Thumatha senex (assembly GCA_948477245.1). Lineage (NCBI taxonomy): Eukaryota > Metazoa > Arthropoda > Insecta > Lepidoptera > Erebidae > Thumatha > Thumatha senex. The sequence continues at coordinate 20,601,370 of OX419741.1, read as the reverse complement.
CATTAGGTTGATATAGGTACCTATATGGTACCTGTATCAACCTAAAGGCAAGACACAATAAGACTTCGTGCGGTTCAAGGTCAAACCTGTTGTAAAATAATTGATGATGGCCGACCACAGTGGTTATTTTTTTAATTTGTCAACTGTTAGTGGCAAACTATTTAACCTTATTTGACTTCAATAACTTACGAGCAGATTAACGACTGTTCTAAAGCCACATAAATATATAAAAAAAAAGTTAAATTACCTCTATGGTCTCACTGTCAAAATGGTTTTGAGGGATTCTACGCGGGAAAATTGAGAAGTGCGGACGCTTGCTGTATATTATTTTGTAAAAGTAGTGCATTTATCTTGTTTTATGTGCGGAGTGGAGGTTTCTTTCTTCGGAACTACTGGTCAGATTTGAAAAAATATTTTTGTGTTAGATAGCCCATTTATCGAGGAAGGCTATAGGCTATATGGGTGTAAGGGGTCCCACCAAGATCTTCGGGGTCCAAGTCAACCTCCCGTGCTAGTGCGTGCACCTGCTGATTAACGGACGAGGCTCTGGCGCTGGCTTTCCCCTCTGGGGTTGGGAGGTCTGAGGGCGTGGCTCCCATAAAAGCCACCCGCCGAAACAAAATGGAAAAGGACAATAGGAATGCTGCTAGGGATAGGGCGCCGCCGCAAAACGGCGCGCAGGAGCCCCGCCCGACTCCTGTGGCAAGTGGGCTAGGACTTCCATTTATCTGGCCAGCACGGCTAAAGAAGTTAGCCCCAACCCGAATCCGCTTCGCATCTTGGAACATTGGCACGCTGACTGGGCGTGCGGTAGAGTTGGCCGAAGTACTCTCCAGGCGGAGGGTGGACGTGGCGTTCCTGCAGGAGACTCGGTGGTAGGGCAACAGAGCCCGGCCCTTGCAGAACAGCTACAAGCTGTATTATGCGGGTGCGCCTGGTGGGGAGAACGGGGTGGCCGTTGTGCTCTCCGAGGGGCTGCAGAGTGGCATCTTGGAGGTGAAACGCTGTAGCGACCGGCTTATGATCGTGAGGGTGCTTATCGATGGGATTATTACCCACCTGATGAGTGCCTACGCGCCACAGGCCGGTTGTAGCGACGCCGATAAGATGTCGTTTTGGGGTCAACTCGAGGGAGTGCTTCGGAGCATTCCGTTGTCACAGGGAATCGTTTCGGGCGGCGACCTAAACGGTCATGTGGGTGAGAGGTGTGAGGAGTTTGAGCGTGTTCATGGTGGTTTTGGATACGGCACCCGCAACGCTGAAGGAGAAACTATCCTCAGAACGTGTGCGGCTGCCGATCTGGCCATTGTGAACACGTATTTCAAAAAGAAATCCGAACATCTCATCACCTACAAGAGCGGGAGGCGTACAACTCAGATCGATTTCCTACTCACTAGGCGACACAGCATCGGCAAGGTGGCCAACTGCAAGGTGATACCCGGTGAGAGTCTTACTGCACAACACCGTCTCCTTGTCATGGACCTCTGCGTGAAGCCCAAAGGCAAACGCATCGAGCGGTGCCAGCGCCGCATCAGATGGTGGCTGCTTGATGAAACTAGGTCCCAGGAGTTCGTCTCAGCTGTCGGTGACAAGTGCACCGACACTGAAGGCGAACCAGTTCAAGATTGCTGGGACAAAGTTCAGGCGGCCATCCTTGGAGCGGCAAAGGTGGTGCTCGGTGAGTCTAAGGGTGGACGCAAATGTGACAAGGAAATTTGGTGGTGGAACGACGCAGTCCAGAGGGAGACTAGGGAGAAGAAAGCCCTCTTTAAAAGCAAAGCGACCGGATCTCCTGAAGACCGCGACGCGTACAGGGCTGCCAAGCGCGCCACAAAGAGAGCTGTAGCCAGAGCCAGACGTGACCACTTACAACCTCTGTATGATAAGCTGGAATCGTCTGAGGGGCAGAAGCTCATCTATAAGCTGACGCGCTCCAGGGTCAAAGCGGCACAGGATATATCCAAGTGTCGCTGTGTAAAAGACCTTGAGGGCAACCTGTTAAGCGAAGACCTCGCGGTAAAGGAGAGATGGCGCTCGTACTTCCACGAGCTGCTTAATAAACAGCACAAAGAGGTGCAGCCTCCGGACCTCCCTCCGAATCAGGGACTAGTGCCACCGGTAACGCCTGGAAAAGTCCTGACTGCGCTTCGCCGCATGAAGAATCGGAAAGCTGTCAGACCCGATGGAGTCCCCATCGAAGCCTGGAAGGCGATGGGTCCTCGCAGTGTGGGCATCTTAGTAAACCTTTTTAACCGCATACTCCTCAGCGGGCAGACCCCAAACCAATGGAGACTGAGTATTATTACTCCAGTCTTCAAAGGTAAGGGGTCAGTGCAGGAGTGCGGGAGCTACCGCGGTATTAAGGTGATGTCCCACACCATGAAGATCTTCGAGAGGATTATAGACTCTCGGATCCGGCAGGAGTGCACTCTCTCGGAGTGTCAATATGGGTTTCGCCCTGGTTATGGGACCACGGACCCTGTTTTTGCCCTGAGGGTTGTCGCAGAGAAATACAGGACGAAGACCACGCCTCTGCACTGTTTGTTTCTAGACATGCAGAAGGCCTTCGACTGTGTTCCTAGTGCGATGATCTGGTGGGCACTGCGGTCCAAAGGGGTTCCAGAGGTCTATATTGACACTATCCGGGACATGTACTGTGACTCCGATTCAATGGTTCGGACTGCTGTTGGCGACACGAAACCCTTCCCCATCACCGTCGGGGTACACCAGGGTTCGGTCCTTAGTCCGCTTCTGTTCAGTGTAATATTAGACGAATTGTCGGACAGCATCAGAAACCCACATGAGCAGCCTCCATGGTTGCTCATGTATGCTGACTATATTGCGCTGGCAGACGCGGACAGGGGCAGATTGGTGCGACGTGTAAAGGCGTGGAAGGAGACGCTTGAGAACGGCGGTCTGAAACTAAATGTGGCGAAGACCGAGTACTTGGCATTAAACTCGACAGATCCCACATCCGTCCGCATAGGCGGTGATTTGGTCGAGCGCACGGACCAGGTTAAATACCTGGGATCTGTTTTTCACACGTCCAGTGACATCGATTGCGATGTCAAGTCACGCATTGCTGCCGCGTGGGCCAAATGGCGGGAGATGACCGGTGTCATTTGTGACCCTAAAATGCCGATCCGGTTGAAGGGACAGGTCTACAAAACCATTATTAGACCTGTCCTTTTACATGGCAGTGAGACGTAGCCGATATTGGAGCGACACAAGCAGGAGCTGCGTGTCACGGAAATGAAGATGCTGCGGTGGATGTGTGGGGTCACGCGGATGGACCGCGTGAGAAACTCTCGCATCCGCGGCAGCCTTCACGTCCGTGACATTGCAGACAAGTTGCAAGAGTGTCGCCTTCGTTGGTGTGGTCACGTCTTGCGGCAACCGCCGGGCTACGTAGGTAACAAATGTCTGGCCATGTCAGCCCCGCCGGGTCCCGGTGAGAGGGGAAGACCCAAGAAGTGCTGGCTTGACGTCGTAAGGGATGACATGTGTGCCAATGGTCTCACTACAGGGGATGCCGAAGACCGTGCGAAGTGGAGGAGAAAATGTAGGAAAGCGGACCCCGGGCGTCGCGAGACGCAACTGGGACAGACGCTCGGATGATGATAGGGCTATAGGCTATATATCATCACGCTACTACCCTGGAGAGCGGAGCAGTAATTATAAATGTCGACAACTCGGGCAAATTTATATGTAGTATTGCAGAATTATAAGGGACGGGATTGAATAGGTGCGACGGCATGTCGAAGTATGTAACGGGCGAAGCCGGGGGTTCACCTAGGAGTCTGGACGGAAATTTAAGCAATGGCGAACGTTTTCTGTTACTTTTTAAAACTAGTGCAGTAGGTATGTGTCTTTGTGTTTTATTTGTAACCCGCGTAATGAAGTTTTCCCGTACCAGTTTCCCATCCTTGCAATTTTTCTCTCCATAAAACTTTCCTTAGAGTGCAAGAAATAAATAAAAAAAAAGAATCAAATCGGTCCAGCTGTCTTCGAGTTTTGCGCTTAGCAACATATTTTGCAATTCGTTTTTATTTATATAGATATCTAGTTGACGCCCGCGGCCTTGCCCGCGTAGAGAAGTTTTCCCGTTCCCGTTTCCCACAGAAACTTGTCCCCGGGATAAAAAGTAGCCTATGTGTTATTCTGATGTATAAGCTATATTATTGTAAAGTTTCATTAAAATGTATTCAGTAGTGTTTACGTGAAAGAGTAAAAAACATCCAACCAAACTTTCACTTTTATAATATTACTAGATGACCCCAAACAGCTTCGCCCGTGGAATATTTTGACCTTCCGTCGCACCTATTTAATCCCCCTTATAAATTCTACAATGATGCATAAAAATTTACCCGATTTGTCGACATTTATGACTACTGCTCTGCTCTCCAGTGTAGTAGCGTAATGATATATAGTCATAGCCTTCCTCGATAAACGGGCTATCTAACACAAAAAGAATTTTTCAATTTCGACCAGTAGTTTCTGAGATTAGCGCGTTCAACCAAACAAACAAACTCTTCAGCTTTATAATATTAGTATAGATTAGGATGATGTTCTTAGGCATAAAAAGTATGTCAATGTGCTACAATGATAAAACGATGAAATGCGATTCCTTGTTACGAATCCTGTAACGTTACCAACACTTTACTGGGGCTAGACTGACTTTATCTAAAGGCTGGGTCTGAAAAAACACCGCAGCCGCAGCACGTGTTCATAGTGTGCCGTGGCAGACGACAAACGACAAGCCATATTACCATATCCTTGAATATGTTTTAGGCCCATATTCCAGAACGTTTCTCAATACTCAATCAACGCTTGGCAAAGGCAAAAACTAGCCTCAAGCGTGGATTGAGTTATGAGAAACGTTCTGGAATACGGACCTTAGTATCACTTATCAATCATGGAATTATTTATAGCAAACATGATATTTGTTTACATTGAGAGAATATACGATATGACGTCACGTCAAAACTGTTGTTTTAAGATCTCCAGTCATTTGTTATTGGGTCATTCTATCATTACGAAATTGATATCACCTCTCAACACAGGTCACCCCCCTGCCCCCTGTGGTGATATGGGCCTCTTAATCTTCAATGGAATTGACACGATAAGATGACAAGTATTGTGGTTGTAAGTTGCATCTTATAACTTATAACATTCAAAGTAGTTTTCAAAAACCCTGAAGTTAGCTATAGTCAACATTTTAGTTTTTTCTTCAAACGTAAGGTAAAACAAAAAAAAAATAAAAAAATCTTGTTACGCCAAAGAAGTATAACTTTTAACGCACACACACACATTTTTTTATACCACTGAGGTAGCGGACAAGCCTAGCCTTTTGCAACACCAGAGCAGATACTTTATATAGTTGAATATTCACTTGAAAAAAATAACTAAGGGGGTAAGGTAACTAACATACAACAAACATGATTTGTTATATAGATAATGGTAAGAAACCGTTCGTGTGCGCGAGACTGTAGGTCGAAACCTATATGGCAGATCCCGCTGACCCAGTATCAAAAAAATTGGCAAAATGGAAGGTAGCACAAATAAAGGAAAAATTACAAAAAGTGAAAAAAAAAATACGGGTTGCAATCCGGGAGTGCCGACAGAAGTGATAACTTGATTTATTAATAATTTATTTATCTAGACGCGTTCTCGGTCTGCTATATGTGTACATGCATATATGCACACACTATAGCTGCTATAGCTGCGACTCGTATCGGTGTCGCGAGTCCAGAGATATTATCTTATCTAAAAATATGCGTACCAGCCTAAAATAAGTTTTCACTTCAAAAAGTTGAAAATTAAAGAGTGTCCCTGTACATACATTGTCGTCATCAAAAAACATAGACCTCTGAGCTGAGTTGTATAGGCGCTCATACAATTTCGAATAATTTTATCATGGTAGGATAATGGTGGAATAATTTTATCATGGTGGGAAAAAAAAATGGGGAGACTAGAGCATTTACCAAACAAACAAACTCTTCAACTTTATTTATATAATTATAAATTTTATCTACTCTGATACTATAATACAAAGATTATAAAACTGATAACAAAATTCTTATGACAAACATTACGTACAGGCTAAAATAATTAAAAAAAAGTTTAATTACGATACAGGTCTTGTATGGACACCTGTATCATAATATAACTTTTTAATCATAACGATACACCTATACAACCTCCAGTTGGACCAAGGAGGTAGAACCTCTACTTAAAAAAAAAAGGTTTCAATCATCGGTTTCAATGGAAGAGTCCGCGATGCAAGCGCGCATGCGCAATCAATGTTTGTGCCTTGGCGCCAACATTTGACATTTAAAAAATGAATTTGTTGTTATATTCATCATTTTATTTGCAATATTGTTTTACGTATTATAGTATGAGAGTAGATAAAGTAGTGTATGACACTGTACATAACTTGGTCTTATAACACTCGTGTGATATAAGAACCCTTATTATGCAACAGTATCATAAACTACTATAATATACATAGATGTCTGGGGTTTTTGGCGGGAAACAGCGCATGACGCGATCGCCGCTCCGTTTTAATTTTTCAAACTAGTGTATTTTCGGGTGTTTATATGTAAAAATGATGGTGTTTTGAACATAAAAGCTTCGACAATGTGCACAAGTGTTGTGAAATTTGATAACTTAGTGGAACACGTTATTTTCTGTTACCTTCCAAAATCCACATATAACTGCAGTAAAATTGACCATCATTTTACTGCAGTAGAACTTTGAACAAACCTATACATGAATACGCTGCTATCAATAAGAATAATTAACTACTTTTGAATGAAGAAGATTAATTATCTACTTGAAAATTATCACTACAGAAGAAAAATTTAATACACAATGGAAGAAGGAAGATCAATAAATTTTGTTGTTGGCAAACGCGACACCTAGAAATTAGAACTTTGAACAAACCTATACATGAATACGCTGCTATCAATAAGAATAATTTACTACTTTTGAATGAAGAATATTCTTTATCTACTTGAAAATTATCACTATAAGAAAAAGTTAATATAATATACGTCGTGGCTAAGTCCAAGCCGGACATCGCCAAAACAACAAAAAAAAATGCCTAAATTTTAAGTATAGATTACGTACTTTTACAATATACAGCTGTTTTAAATTATGTCTTACAATATTTATTTATTTTTTTTATTATTGATACACGTACATTCCAACATCGATTTTATAAAAAAAGTTAGATTTTTAAATGTCTGATAAATATAAAATTTGATTCAATCTGTTGCCTACTTCCTGATGACGTTGTGCTGTCTGTTACATATACCTAAGATAGGTACAACTGATAAAATAACACAGCCGAGATAAAGATCTTCTGACGATTATACTGAACCCTGAAACGTAGGATTAAGCACTGAGGTACAAATACTGAGTAACCTTTACGAGTATAATTTCATTTTGTAAAACGAAAGGGTAAAAACGAGACCCTATTACTAAGACTGCGCTCTGTTCGTATGTCTGTCTGTCACAGACTGTATACTATATACTGTATACTAAAAATAAAATAAAATTAATATTTAAGGGGTATCCCTGTAACGTTACAATTTTCCGAGAGGGGAAAAAGGTAAAGTCAAGGAGAAAACTATCACCAGAACTGGAGGAGAACTGGCTTAAGAGAAAAAGTAAAAGAAAAAGGTAAAGGTAAAATTTATTTAAAACAAGTTAAAAATATAAATATAAGACCAGGGAAAACCGGGGGTAAATGAAGGTCTTGAAGGTTTCTTTAAAAGAGCAGGTTATCAGCACACGTCGCTAAGAAGGGGCCTCGAATCAGGCCTCCACGTCGCCGACCTCCAAGAAGCAGTTCGCGGTAATTCAAAGTAGGTAGAGGGCTGGAAGTTACCAGCCGTCGGCGTCACAAGCCACTGCAGACAATCACTTTATTATTTCAGACACAACCCTCTCACTTAGCACTATTCCTCAGAACCTCATCACAAGGCGAGCACCAAAAGTAGACTGATTTGACGGCCCGGCTCCCTTCTTTAACAGAGCATTTCAAAATTTAAACAAGTTTATTCTAAACATTTTAAGAATATAAATTTACTAGCTGACCCGCCCGGCTTCGCCCGTGTCATACTTCGAACCTCGTGGCACCCATTTAATCCCGTCGTTTATTAATTTTACTATAATGTATGAACATTTTCCAAATTACTTGATTACTTCTCCGCTCTCGAGTACCTACTACGCCCGCGCCGCACGACCCGGTCGAATTTTTATTACACGAAATTAATTTCTTCGCGCATTTTTAGATATTGCCATATCGCCTAAGATATTGATTTAGTTTGCAAAGTGTAAAAGGACAAAACAATCTTCATAAAATGCTGAAACCAACTAACATATAAAAAATGATAAGGATTAATAATGTATTTGTGTAAATAGCGTTTAAATTACCGCTTTATTATTGCTGTATTTTTTAAGTAATAAAATGGATATAGTACGTTATCCTTAACAGATAGACATATTCCGTCGCAAAGTTGTAGACCTATATTAGATACATAATTCCACAATACATTATTTTGTAATATCTCAAAGAGTTTAGGCAGCGTTTTCGTTAAAAGCTCCCAGATGACTCATTTTTTTCGACACTGCCAACATATATCGTTATAATTAAGTTAATGTATACAAAAACTTAACAAAATAAACATAAAAACCTTCTATAAGAATCACTCTATCTATTTAAAAAATCTGCATCGAAATTCGTTGCGTAGTTTTAAAGATCTAAGCATACATAGGGACAGACAGCGAAAAACGACTTTGTTTTATAATAGGTATGTAGTGATAACAAGGTCTAATATCTATACAACCTAACCTACTGGCAGCTCTAACAATAAATTAAAAATAAAACCTAGGCTTGTCATTAACTGACATTAAAAATTACAAAAGGTAAACAAACATTAAGAGAGCATAAAAACTTTCGAAATATAAAGGCCTAGAAATGCTACAGATAATGGCCATGCAGATAATTTGAGAGAATTAATAATAAAAGATTCAACGTAAGTAAACATACATTACATCCCATACAACTAAAATTTTTTGCTCGATATTAATACGGGAACAAATTAACGTTTGAATATTCACAGAATATTTAGTTGTATATTCACTTAAAAAACATTATGCCACAAAGAGGTCACCCATCCGACGACCAGCCATAGTGAAAGTTGCGTACCTCAGTGATCGTTTACCGAACACTGAGACCGCGGGGCCACGAGCGCTTCTTAAACATTAAAGGGCTCCCATACAACAAAACATGATTTGTTAAGTAGGTACTTACCCGTGGTGCTACCGGTAGTACGAGCAAGGGATTTTTTTTGCCGATTTTTGTAGATATTTGGAGCGTTTCGGATTTTCGCTTTGTCTTCGAACTCCTCCCAAACCACTCAACACTTTTTGATCAAATTTGATCTAAGTACAATACGACATCTAGCCATAGATGGTTTAGAAAAAATAAAATCGAAAATCGGACATACCATTAAGGTATATCACCGAAACTAAAATAGACATCGACAAAAGAACTCTAAAAACGGCTAAACCCTTCGCTCCATTTAGACTTACCGGGGATTGCAAGTGCACCTAGATGTACGGAACCCTTCGTACGGCTTGAACTTGGCCGACTTTTTTTAATTGATGAACAAGGCGTCGTAGGTAGTATTTAGTCTAATTGCCATAGCACAAATTATACTTACCTTGTTTGGCTTCATATGATCATGTGTTAGTTGTTCTAAGATTATTATATTCTAGGACGATTTAACCACAAATGATTAAATCGTCCTAGGGTATATTTGGGGAGGCACTACCCTAGGACGATATTCCCATGGGAATACGGGCATAAAATGTTGTAGCCTAAGTTACTCCTTATAACATTACCTACAGAATCGGTCAAGCAATTTCAGTGATTAACCGAAACGAACAGACAGGCAGAAAAAATTTTTGATTATTGAATCACATTACTTTATATATGTTATATAAAGTAATATAGCATATGTTGTTAGTGAAAAACTGTTAATTTGGAATAATAAATAGACACTTCAATTTTGATTTATGTGTATTGATGAACTGTAGTAAATCTGTTTCATTAGGGCTTTTTCGGAGGAAGAGTTACGCAGGATTGTTTTTTAACGTCTTGATATCCCCTCGGATGACATGCATGCCATGCATGCGAACCGGCTTAAAACGGCATGTCATGCATGCGAACCGGCTTAAAACACACGGTCTCTGCCTAACTGTTTATTAAGTTACGCAGCGCTAGACAGGTAGGTGTAGTTTTAGTCAATTCGAATCAATTCCTTGGGGAATTCAACAATTTCATAAAATTTATACTGTGATGTTAATAATTAAGTATTTATTTGATCTAAAGTTCAAAATAAGATTCTGAATTCCACACACTTTCACTGATTAGTGAAAGTGCATGGAATTCGAAATCAACGTGTGGTCACTACGCAAAATGCTCTTCACCACGACGAGCACAGTAAAGCACTGTTATGCTGCTCCCTCTCTTTTCCACCGTATTATTAGCCACATCACCTCTCGCTTCCCAAAATAAGATCCCGAATTACAAGGCCTCTTACTACTGCACTCCACTCGTATCTCTCGTAAGTACAATTTTAGACGTCTAAATCATAAAGTTTATAAATATCTTATAAAACGGCTCAGTCTGTCCGTCTGTCCGTACGCATCTATTTCTCAGGAACCATAACAGATAGACCCAAACGGATTGCGGCATTCGATTCAGAACACCATAAATGCATAGGTGATTTTAAAGTTTCTACCACTTCCAGGTTTGAAACTGGTTTAGATTTGGAAGTCGTCCGATTCCTTCGCTACGACAGTGAAGGGCGCGTTATTTTTTGTCTTTCATCTGCATAACATTATTAAGCTGGAGAGTTTGTTTGTATGTTTGTTTGGTTGAACGCGCTAATATCAGTAACTACTGGTCGGATTTGTCGAGGAAGGCTATAGGATTTATTTCATCACGCTACTACACTGGAGAGCGAAGCAGTAGTCATAAATGTCGACAAATCGGGCAAATTATTATGCATTATTATAGAATTTATAAGCGACGGGATTAAATAGTTGCGACGGGAGTTTGAAGTATGTCACGGGCGAAGCCGGGGAAGTGTCACCTAGACAGCAATAACATTGTTGACGTAGATTAGGTACCTACCTACTATTCGTTAGAAAACAATCCGATAAAGTAACAAGAGATTGTGGCATGCATGCCTCAGCTTAAGTTTCTTGACGCAATACAATACGATACCCCTACGACCTTTCTGAAACTCCCAGAACACACTACACCTACGTTGTGCTGATATAGCTTCCACTGAGAGTAAAATGATAAATTCCCATTAATTTATACCTAGAGCGTCGTCCAAACCATGCATGTAATTTAATAATTTTGTAATACCCAGACGTGCATGTATGAAGCGATTGATGAATCTGCAAGAAGCGAACGAAGTATGCATGGATCGCGAAGCCTGGCGATCTGTCCGCTCTGACTACCCCGTCAGGGATATAGCGTGAAGTTTATATGGGTGTCCAATAAAGATTAAAAAATGCTCTTGTAGGTATCAAACTAAACTCAGTGTTGTGTAAAAAAATACTAATGTCTTTTTATTTGTTTTAGCAAAATATCTAATACAGATGATCACCACGGCTTCGCCCGTGACGTATTTCGAACCTTGTGGCACCCATTTCTGCCATCGTTTATTAAATAGGTAGGTACCTATTGTATGGAGATTTATCCGAATTGTTGACATTTTTAATTACTCCTCTCAATTGGGTAGTAGCGTGATGATATAGAGCTTCTTATAGCCTTTCTCAATCAATAGATTGTCCAACACAAAAATATTTTTTCAATTCGATCTATCAGTTTCTGCGATTAGAGGGTTTAAAAAATTAAAATAAATGTTTCTGATGAGTAGGAATGCCAAAAAAATTGAGATTTTTTAAATTATTAATTTGTTTTAATAAATTTTAGCTGCCATACTAAATAACTTGAATAGAATTAAGCTAGCAACATCTGAGCGATTAACGCGAGTTTCATTCAATTAAATACTAACAAGAGATGCTTACATAAGAGTTTAAACGTAGACAGTTCTCTCAGTTCACTGTCTACGCTTTAAAAGGAAATGGTGTTGTATGTGTGTTTCCATCACAATACATTTTTGCCAATCTTATGAATGTCCAGAAAAATCTATCACAATTTTCTAAACCCTGTGATAAACATAATATAAACACTAGAAATAAAAATAATCTTTTAGTCCACCACAGTCGACTACATAAGATTGGCGATTCTTTCCAGGGTAACTGTATACGCTTTTACAACAAGCTTCCCTGTGACCTGAGAAATTTACCATTAAATAAATTTAAAAAGTTAATTAAATACAAGCTTTGTGAAAAAGGTTATTACTCCGTTAAAGACTATTTGCAGGACAGGGACGCCTGGAAATGATCTGCTGGCAAAGTGAAATAATATTAAATTGTAAATAGGCCATCAAAAAAAAGCCTTCCTAAGTTTCTTGCCGGTTCTTTTCAGGTGGGCCACGTTCCGAACCGGTAGTCGCTTTAAATATTTTAAAAAGTGTATGACATTTTGTAAGCGCCGTTAAAATGGTCTATGCAAAATAAAGATATTTTTATTTTATTTTATTTTTTATTTATTAGTACCTACAAGTTCTAATTAGTGTATGTATTCATAGATACCTTAAAAATCAATAAATAACACATTCTAAATATTGGGTTTGCGTAAAAATATCGTTACAAGCAACACCCACATGCTATTGATTTCGTACGAAACTTTGACGCACAGCTTTTTTCGATATAAGCGCGGCGCGTCAAGGTCATGTAAATGTTTGAAAAAAGCTGCCCGGCTCGGACAGTGACGAGTCGGTGAGGTAGATTGTAATTCGTAATGAGTGAAATAATTCGCGGTCATTCCTCTTTGAGAACCAGATTTTATTTTTTATTAGGTACCACGTCACATCTATACTAATACCTATATAAAAGCTTAAGAGTTTGTTTGTTTGGTTGAACGTGCTGAACTCAGGAACTAGGTAGGTACCTACTAGTCGGATTTTATTTTGTTTTATTTTAAAATTTAGGAAATCTTACAGCTATAAGTTACAATACAATAGATATAAATTTAGCAATTTGAACACCAATTACAAGTTTCCACTGAAACATTGAAATGGTATTTTTTTTATTACGACATGGTATTTTAAACGATATGGTATTTTTTTTATTACACACATAATTTACAAAATTAACAAGAGTAATTAACTTATCACTATTATTAATAGAGTGGTAAGTTCGGCATTGGAAACATTCTTTTGTGTAGAATAGCCCATTTATCGATGAAGGCTATAGGCTACATATCATCACGTTAGGTACTACCCTGAAGAGCGGAGCAGTTATTATAAATGTCGACAAATTGAGCATTTTTTTTGCAATCTTGAAGAATTTATAAGCGACTAGATTAAATAGGTGCGACGGGAGGTCGAAGTACCTATGTTACGGGCGAAGCCGTGGGGGTCACCTAGTTAATTTATAAGTGCGAAAGTTTGTATAGATGGCTGAATGTTTAATAGATATATACTTACCTACCTACTTACTCTTACAGGCAAAAAATATAGAATGGATTTTAAACTTTACAATAAAATAGCATGCATCAAGGACTACTTTTTATACCAGGATCAAGTCTGTGGGACGGGGAATAGTAATAATAAATAAATAATATATAACTTTTTGCCCAATTCACTATTTGCCCAATTTATTGACATTCATTATTACTGCGTTCGTAGCTCCGCTATGTGCTAGTGTTCCGTAAACGATCACCGTGTATCCAACTTTTACTATGACTGGTCTTCAGATGGGTATACCACTTTCTGGCATTTCCATAGTTCAAAAGGCACGTTCAGCCATTGGTCCCAGTTGCCAGTAACATGGCTGTCGTTAAGTCAAGTTGAAGGCCTTATGGGTGAATTGTGTTGGTGGTCGTGGGGTTTGGCTGGGCTCGTATTGTCTGGCTAACTTGTAGCAGGCTCGGAGATAATGATAGACTTGTCTTCATTAGACACGGACCGCCGTCCATCTTATCTTTATTCTTCATAAACACAGAATAGGCCAGTAAGTACCATAGACAATAAATACACAGACAACACAACAACGCATGTTTTAAAAAAATCAACTGCAGGCAGCCATAACCTGCCCCGGTCCTATTCATTTCATTACGTGGGACAAAATACAAATAGTGAAGTGTGGATGTATAGTATGACCCTGCCTGGCCCTTTTGGGATAATGGTGTAACTATAAGTACCTATGTAGGTATGTATAGTTGCTCTGATCCCTTGGGTAGTAACAATAATAATGATAGCTACATAACATAGCCTATGTTACTTCTGAATAATTTAGCTTTATAATGATGAATGATTTTTTTAAATCGATTCAGTTGTTCCAGAGTTTATAGATTACAAATAAATATTTTCTAAATTCATTATTAGTATATCCGATGATATATCTACATCATACATAATAGCTCAGCCGTTTGTTTATAAATTCTCATTTCTGACGAGCAATCCCGGTTGCATCCGAAGTTGTACTTTGAACACTTGTGTCCACTCAGAACCTTTTATATTGTGCTTGGCGTGTAAATAATAATGCCATGGAAACGTGAACGGTTATTTGGCAGGACTAGGTACCTGGACATAACTGTGTGGTGACAATAATAGCTTTTGTTACCAAGTGATTTACAGCCTTTAGCAAAGTTATCTACCTGCTGAAAGGTCTTTGTAAAAATACTTAAAAGTTGATTCAGAGCTGTGTAGTTTTTGAAGCGGTCTTGGTAATTTTTTTACAAAAAATAAACAATTACATTATGCCTCTCTCAATATTATTAGGTAGGTAGTTGTATTATTGTACGAGTATACTAGTTGATGCCCGCGGCTTCGCCCAGGTAGAGAAGTATAAACGTTCCCGTTTTCCACAGGAACTTGTTCCCGGGATAAAAAGTAGCTTATGTGTCATTCTGATGTATAAGGTATTGTAGAGTTTTATTAAAATCTATTCAGTAGATTTTCTGTGAAAGAGTAACAAACATCCATACCTACAAACTGTCGCGTTTATAATATTAGTGTTTACCAACTTTCGCTATGACTGGTCACGGATAGGTGACTACTTTTGAGGCATTTACATTTACGAGCGTTTCCGTACTTTGGAACGCACGTTAAGCCGATAGCCCTGGTTGCCAGTACCACGGCAGTCGTTAAGTCAAGTTGAAAGCCTTCTGGGCGGCTTGAAAATTTTCAACGCAGGTAGCCCTGCGTCTGTCAATTTCAACACGGTAATGGGCTCACCACCTATTACGTGGTGGTACAGGAATACACATGATGAAAAGTGGGTATATAATATGACTCTTATCTGTTGGATGGAGGTTTCACTATTACTATCGTTTGGTGTTAAAAATTTTCGGCATTGTTGGGAGCGATTGTCTTCTGACCCCCCATCCCGTAAGGACGCCTGCATCGTGACGTCGTCTGTTAGTCAGCAGGTAGGTAGCTTACAGATAAAAACTTATAACATATATAGGTATGACTATTTTTGACAATATTTTACTGGTGTAACGCATACAGACCTACAACGACTGTACCGGAGAGGGTTAGGTAAGTAACTGTAGACATCGGTAGACATGAATCATTTCAAACCATTTAAACTGCAATGAGTTACCTACTCATTGCACATTTTTACTTTATTTCTTTTGTCACCGTGTAAATCAAATGGGGCGTCCCAAAATTATCTCTTCAAACTATGTGAAGTTAAAATTGGTATCAGAAATAAGAAGAGAGTAAAGGAATTAGAACAAACGTGATAACTTGTCGGAACACAAACATTACAGAACAAGGAATCAATGTGACTCGCGCGCGTTCTATTAGAACCGCTTCATTCATTTCATCAATTAAGAGTCAAAACATTTTCAGCGCTGCGGCCCGTAATGTTGAATTTGCTAAATGTTGAATTCTCAAAATGTTGAATTTGCTAAATGTTGAAAACTGTTTAATGCATTCGGTCGTAAAGTTAAAACTCACTTAAAACACGAAACTTTTAAAATCTAAATAAGAGAAGTTGAGATTTCGATAAATGTCGTTTTAGGGCCTACTCGAGGTAGTTTAGGAGCAATCTGTTGTCATAAGGAATTGTTAAGGGCGACGGTCAGAACGGTCAAGTTAGTGAGAGGTGTGAGGAGTTTCAGCGAGTTAATGGTGGTTTTGGATACGGATACGGTTGAAGGGGAAACTATCCTCAGAACGTGTCCAGCTACCGATCTGGCCATCGAAAATATGTATTTTAAAAATAAATTCTAACATTTCATCACCATATGAAGTGCAGGTGGCTAATAACCAAAATTAATTTCCTACTTCCCAGGAGATAGTCTCGGCAAGGCGGCCAACTGCAAAGGTCATACTCAGCATGAGTCTCACTACAACATAATCTCCTTGTCTTGGATCTTTGATTGAAGCCCAAGGGCAACCGAGTGGTGCCAACGCCGTTACAAATGGGGACTGCTTGATGAAACAATGTCCCAGGAGTTCGCCTCAGCTGTCGAAGTGCGTTGACACTGAAGGCGAACGAAATCAAAAGTACGGGACAGGATTCAGGCGGCTATTCTTGGAGATGTGGTCTGAAACTTAATTTGGTCAGGTTGAAGGTAAAGGTCTATAAAACCAATATTAGGCCTGTTCTTTTACATAGTACTGAATCACTATTAGAGCGACACAAGTAGGAGCTGCCTGTCGCAAAAGTGAGAATGCTGTAGAGGATGTTTGGACTAACGGAGATTGATCGCATGAGGAACTCTTGCATCCGCAGAAGCCTTCGCAGATAAACAAGAGTATCTTCTTCACTGGTATGGTCATATTTTGCGGCAACCACCAGGCTACTCGATGACCTAATGTCTAGACTAGAGATGTATTCTATTATTTTTGGTTCCTGCTTTTATGATGAGAAGCTCAATCCCTATCGCCGATATCCGTGTGCATAAAGTTGGTAGGACTTATCCTCCTGGCGCCTGAACCGAGTTATAACTTTTGTTTGTTTGTTAGTTCAAATCTCCGTAATAAGACAATTGTAATATTATTATAGTATAGAAGCGCTCGTGACCCCGCGGTCTAAGTGTTCGGTAAACGATCACTGAGGTACGCAACTTTCTCTATGGCTGGTCGTCGGATGGGTGACCACTTTGTGGCATTTACATTTGCGAGCGTTTTCGTGCTTCGGAAGGCACGTTAAGCCGTTGGTCCCGGTTGCCAGTAAAATGGCAGTCGTTAAGCCTGGTTGAAGGCCTTATAGGAAGCTTAAAAAAAAATTTCAACAGCAGGTAGCCACAACCTGCGTCTGTCTATTTCAACACGGCAATGGGCTCACCACCTATTACGTGGGACAGCAATCCACACGGTGAAAAGTGGGCGTATAATATGCCTCTGCCACCCCTTCGGGGATAAGGCGTGATGGATATTTATTTATTTATTTTTTAATATTATTACTACAATTCATCAGTCATACAATGACAATCAGAGGTCATCGAGTCATGAGGAAATGTCAGTCCTACAGGGTCTTGGTAAGAGGGAAAGACTGAAGAAGAGTTGGTTTGACATTGTATGAGATGATATGAGTGCCAATGATCTCACTACAAGGGATACTGACTAGCGTATGAATTGAAATAGAAGAAGTAGGAACGCAGACTCTGGGGGCGTGGGAAAATTCAAGTGGGACAGACGCTCGGATTATGATGAGAACATATTTCAATTGTTTTTTGTCCGTCGACAACATTAACTCCGAAACAAATATTTAGGAAAAAAAATGAATTTAAGAATTACATGTAATGTTCAAGTTCAACGTTTTGAGACTTCAACATTTTGAAAATTCTACATTTTTCAAATTCAACATATTGGTATTAAAAATTCAACATATTGGTATTAAAAATTCAACATATTGGTATTAAAAATTCAACATTTTGGGATTCAACAATGTGCAAATTCAACATTACGGGCCGGAGCGATTTTTAGCACACATTGTAGTTTTAAAAGCTGAACTTATTCTTAATTTCGCCTAGAGGGCGCTGTACAAAAATGACAGTTGTGGACATTTTCCCTAAGCCAATTAAGCTTGGGTTAATATACGGTAGATGGCGCTTAATAAAATCCCAAAAATACTCTTCTATTATGTAACTAGTTGACGCCCGCGGCTCCGCACAAGTGGTAAAATTTCCCATTCCGTTTCCCACAGGGCCTTGTTCCCGGGATAAAAAGTAGCCTGTATTATTCTGTGTAAGCTAAATTATTTTAAAATTTCATCAAAATCCATTCTGTAGATTTTGCGTGAAAGAGTAACAAGCATCCATACTTACAAAATTTCGCGATTATACCTAGTCAGGTCATAAATTCTGTCACATGTTTAATATAAAATAATTGAAACAAGTTTATTCATTATGTAACCGTTTATATACCAAAATGAACTTAACAAAACATAGATTCTTATGACAATAAAGTTTATTCAAAATGACCTCCGTGATTTTGAATACAGGCCTTCAATCTGCGCGGCCAGTCGTCTATCGCAGCACGAACGAGGTCCATGTCAATATCGGCTGCTGCCTTAATCAAGGATGTCTTGAGTGACTCCAAATTGGGATGAGGCTTTGAGCACGCCTTTTCCTCCAAATGTTGCCATACCTTGTAATCTAACGGACTCAAATCTGGACTGGAGGAGGGCCAGTCTTCGTGCCGGATGAAGTCGATTTCACGCGCCGCCAGCCAGTCTTGTGTGCTCTTCGCTCTATGAGCTGGCGCCGAATCTTGTTGGAATACCCAGTGTCTGTTATTGAACATGGTATGAGAAACAGGTTCCACAAGGTTTGTCAGGACTGTATTTTGATTCACAACTGCATTTCCCGATATTTTTTTCCCGCGAACCGCTTCAACGAAGCGCGGCATCTCTTCAGTCTCAGGTCTATTAGACGAGCATTTAAACGTTGTCCTGTTTTTCTTCAATATGACCGAAGCCCTAAGTCTTCATTTAACACCCTTTTCACCGTGGTTCTGCTTAACCCCATCTGAAGGGCAAACAGTTTCTGCTTACGTTTGGAATTTCTTTGAATTCGCGCCTTCACAGCTGGAGTCCTAACAGACCGAGGGCGACCACTTCTTGACCTGTCATCTACACTAGTCTTCATTGTATCGTTTGATGGTACGATAAACGAACCTTTTGGTTTTATTCAAATTTTTCAGTATGTCAAAAATTTTAATGGCTCGTAACTGCAACGATGCAAAAATAACTGCAACACGGTCTTCTTTAAGCGTCCACTCCATATTTAAAAATGAGTAAAATTCTAAAAAGTATACATTTTTATTTTCATGAACAATTCGAAATTAGAATTCAATAAACTTTTTTGTGGCCAGCATTCTAAAAGAAAAGTTTTTACTGTGTGACAATACTTATGACCTGACTAGGTAATATTCATAGGATTTTTAGGATAATAAAACCAAATTATGCAGTTACTTAGTTTATTCTACAGTTAATGCGGGTGATGGTGAGCCTGGGCGGCCGCCTTCCTCATCTGTACCAGCACGTTGCTCAGCTCTTCACGCTTCCTCTTGGCACGGATGTGTGTGCCCAAACGACGCTTCAAGAACTTCAGGGCACGCTTGTCTTTTGATACCTGGTGAAGATTTCATAGTTAGTTGTATATAGCACTATTAGATTACAGTGAATACTTCTACAACACTTCCAACGAATCATGCACATGGCGCTCGACTACGCAGGTCCATGACGCAGGTGACTCCTCAGTCACAATGGGTTATTTTTAATTTCAGGGTTTCTTCCTCTTGCCAGAAAATTCAGTTAAGGCACCGATGGTTCGCCATCGTACTGCTACTACAGTTCCGAGGTAGGTGGATTGAGCGAGGCCCGTCATGAACTGTAGCATTGCCCGGAGGGGACAACCTGCTGAGTTAGCGGGTCTGCCCTGTCTCTCTGGTCTGACAGCGAGGATGTTTATAAAGCACTTGCCGGTGCGCACCGAGTAGCCTAGCTTAGCTCACCTAGGCATGCACTGAAGTTGTCTTAGCATTTTTCTAGAAGGGTAAATTCCCTGGCAGAATTTCCACTAAGGACTTACACTAATCCCCCCCCCCCCCTATCTCCTGCCAATGTTTATAATAGCATCATGATTTTAATATTGACCAATTAGACAGCTTTAGACTGTTTATATTGTTCTTCCATATTTAAAAGAATTATTCCTGGTTTGACTGAAACTATTAGAACTCAGTGAGTGGCAACATTGAAGTAGCTTTGTGTATGTGTAACTTCTGTCAATTTAACACTACCTGTTAAAAATACTTATTATATAACAGGTATTAGGATGATCATTATTGATATGATACTTCCTATCTAGTAGTGTAGTTTCATCCTCCTCTTTACAAATACCATGTTAGGGAACAGTTAAGTGTACATACATATATGGAAAACAGTCTGTCAGATTGGTGGTTACTAATTGCTACTTATAGCGAGTAACATACACAAATAGTGAGTAGCCATCACTGGCAAATGTAAAGACAAAATGTCAATTAGTTACAGCAGCCCACAGGCAGTAGTTTATTAGCAGTAGTACTAAATGTGTCTTCCATAGCAGAGAAATGCTTGTTAATAGAAACTCCACTGACTTCACTAAATGCAGTGACTATTATAAGAGCAAATGTAGTTTAGTAGTGTTTCTAAATTTAAATCAAAAAGCTTATTTATATACCTTAAGCAACTCCATAGCCCTCTTCTCATACTGTGCGTGACCAACGACTTCCCTCACGAGGTCCCTCACAAATTTTGAGTGTTTGGTTTGAAGCTGAAAACAATTAATAAGAATGTTAAGTAATTAGCTAATCACATCGTCCAAACTCCATCACAGCAGTGAGAAGAAGATCAAATGAGGTGGTTCAAATACTTATACTTTTACATAATATATGGAACGATAGCATTCTGTATGGTCACTAGATGTTCCTTTCTTGTAGATTTGTGACAAGGCTTTAGTTACCAGTTATCTATTAGGTAAGTTGTAGTCATAATGGTATAACGTAAGGTATAACATAATCTGTCAGAATCTAAGCTACCAACCAGGCATTATATCATAATATAAGTTTAATTTTGTCAAGGATGACAAAATTAAACGAGGTAAAATTAGTACTCTATAGCCCAAGTAAGGTAATGTCTACCATTTTAAGTGTCTGTATGTACCAAGTGATAGTATGGTGACCACAAATCTGAAGAAATGTGCTTTCTTTATTTAGTGGGAAACTCCTAAATTGTGAAGCTCACATTTACTATTGTCTAAACACAACGTGCATTTATAATTAAATCCACTATAGCCAATGAAACTTGCGAGATTTCAGTGAGTTTTAAGGCTCCCTTAAAGAAACAACCGCAACATAAACATGAAAAAGAATGTATACTTACACCCTTTAATCTAGCAGGTCTGATTTTAATGGTTTTATCTGCAATCTGACTCTTCTTGCCAGCAGATATTTTGGTTGTTTTGTGCCCCTTCCGGAGACCAACCGCAATTTCTAAACGGGGAGCCATGCTGAAATAACAATTAAACCACAAACTGTAATGACAAAATCAATGCACCAGTACTTCAGTAGATTTACTCAAATGGATATTTAAGGCTTATAACAAGTAGATAAACATGGATTTCTTAGATTTTTCAAAATAAATTTATTTACGTACATTTCGGATTGACAGATCCGATCAAAGAAATTTTTCTTCTTTTTATTTGTCTATTGACAATTTTGACAGTTACATTGTTGTTACTTATTTTCGCTCCTCTTGGATAGGCAGAGGAAACCATACAGCAAACCAATAGTATTTGGTCGTTGCCGGTCCTTCGTCGATGTCAGGTTTAGTTCTAAGTCTAGTTCTGTGTCCTTACCCAGTAAAGCAATAATAGCAATAACACTTTACTGACTACACACGAACATTACGTAACATTAAGTTCGATAATTGACGCCTATTTTTACATTTGAAAAGACTTACTTTGAATTAACACTATAAGTTGTAGAAGATGAAGATATTAGTTACCATCATTGAGTTAGAATACTATAGAGTCACAATCAGACAAATAAAATGTCCGCGCCGAAACTCGGCGCACGCTGCGAAGTGCGCAGAGTTTTTGTTTAGTTGTAAGGCGACCGCAATCCTCGTACAACGTCCGTGATGCCAAAGTGTTCGGTTGTTTCCTGCCCAAATAACATCAGATACGTGACAAAAAAGGATGGTGTCTCATATTTTAGGTAAGTATCAAAACGAATTTACGTATTTATGTATCCACAGTGCGTGTTTACATTTAAATTTCAAAAAAAAACATTTTATTAGCAAAAATAAAATGCTGACCGCCCGACCGCGCAACCCGTCTAAAGTATCTCTTTCACACTTTTGATAAATATGCAAGAGTAAAAGAGAAACAAATAGTGTCGCATCCGAGAGTGACTGACAAATTGTGTTCTAACGGAAAGCTATGGAGCGGATTGACACTAAATATTTTTTGAGTTTATGAACTAAATATTTATACTTATGTATTACCATGTTGCTGAATGTTTTATTTTTTAGTTTTTCGTACTAAAAATAGGTCGATTGCGTTTTACTATTTTAAAGTATACTAAATTAATTTTTAAAGGTGTTCTTAATAGTGTTCTTAACAAAAATGTTGTTTAGGTTTTTTACTACACAACAATACAATTTAGAAACGTTGTTGTATTTATCCTGCTATGTTCATGAAAAGTATTGTTCCTATCTAATGTAATTATTTCAGATTTTTCGGTTTATTTATTAAAGTTCTAATACATAAAACCTTTATTCCTCATATTAATTTTGTTTTATTCTGCTTTCTGCTCCACGCATAATCACTACTTACTTAATTTACTAGTGCAATAATATGATAGGTAGTAGATAAAATAAAAATACTGAAACCTTTTTTGAAATCAGATGGTAGTTACGGAGTTCTTCTAGGTATATTTTAACTCACTCTTTTATACAGTCTAATTTTGTTATATATTACTCTTTACATTTTACATTATACACTCCTTCTAGGCAAAAAAATATAATAATTTGAGTATCAAAAACGTCTCCACTGCTGACTTGTTCCCTATTCGTACGCAAGCCCATAGTGAATGATGATGATATTGCATACGAGCGATTTTGAACATTATGCAATCGGCCTAACGCCTAAATTCGAGCAAATGTCATTTTGAACTTTGTTATATTAAATGTATAGGTATGTAGAACGGCGCTCGGACATTTTTTGAGTGTTGTCTGTTTATGATTGTGACTCTATAGTATTGTAACTCAATGGTTACCATATAAGAAAACTAGAAGTTTAATGAAATGTTTAAGATTTGGCTAAAAGGTTAAGCATAACATAAAATAATTATTAAAAAATATTTTATTACATGACATTGACGAGACAATGGCGGATATTACTATACCTATATTGTGAGACACTTTTTACACAGTGCCATCTATCCTAAAGTAAGATAATATAGGCTTATGGGCATGGGTGTACCCAGGATCTGGGCCATTTGGGCAACTCAGATTTTTTACAAGCTTAAAGTTGCCTGTTTTAAACCCCCTCCGCAAAAAGAGGGGTGTTATAAGTTTGACGTCGATTTCGGTGTGTGAGTGTCGACGTTGATTTCTGTGGCATCGTAGCTCTCAAACGGGCTAAACATCACACACAATACGGGTTTTTTAATTTGAAAGCCTGTATCTTGGTGGTGGTTCTTAACTATTTTTGGTCAATATCGGTCTAGTGTAAGAGTATCAGCTATATTTAAAATAATGTGAGGCATTTTTGGCATATGATTACTCGGTTAAGTGCTTAACGCGTGCCAGTATAATCATTAAATGACTGAATAATTGATTACTTTGACCTAATGCTGCAATGAAAATGATTTCCAGTGAACCCCACCATTTGAAAACTCATAGCAGACACATGATGTGTTTGGGTTCAATAGTACCTTTTAAGGGTTGTTCCTTAAAACACAAGTATATTTTGGCGTAGAAGGATTTTGAAATTTAATTAATTTTATATTTTTTTGACTAGGTTCAAATCTATACAGATAATTAAAATTACAAATTAACAGATTTTCAATACATAAAAAATGTCTTTATTTTGTATAGACCATTATAAGGGCTTACACTAGAAATAATTATAAATATAATATTATTAGAGTGACCACTGGTTCGGAACGCGGCCCAACTGAGAAGAACGGAAAAGGAAACTTAGGAAGGCTTTTTTCAAGGGCCTATTTACAATTTAATATTATTTCATTCCGCCAGCAGATATTTTCCTGGCGTCCTTGTTCTGCAAATAGTCTTTAACAAGATATACAAGATTTTGATAATATCAAATACGATACCCTCATAAAAAATAAACTATTTTTAAAATGTTTCTCTGTCTGTATGTTCGGCTAATCTCTGACACAACTGTTCCGATTTTAACGGGGACTTTAACTGACACTCTTAATTAGTTCAATATCTATAAGAACGTCAAGCTACATTTTATCCAGGGCTTTAGTATAAACCACTGTGCGTCAATTAAAACAGTTTTTTTAATATAATTTCTTAAATGTTTAGTATGCTGGATGACCCACTGTTTTTACAGAAGCAGGTCCAAGACGGCGCGGGCGGCTTGACCTTAATTCACGTTCGTCTTACGCCTCTAAAAACCGGATCCAAACTAAACTCCAAAGAAGCTGGATAACGTCTAAATCATTAGGAGAGACCGCGGTGTTAGCCAAACTCTACCGAGAACCCAGGGAGGATTTGCGAGGAGTTACGCGGGGCGCCCGGTGTTAAACTGATAGGCAAAGATCGTGTGGTATTTAGTGTCAAGTCCGGCTTAACGTTACTAACAAACAGTTAGAAGGGGCGTGCTTCACGATTTTTAAAAGGTGTATAGGGTATGGCAAATGGCACAAAGTTATTTTTCTACTATTATCGACAAAAGTAGGAGACGGAACCAAAGCCAGGGGGAGGGGGGGCAGATGCATGGGTACGCCCATGCTTATGTGACCTAGACAAATGATATATTTCTAAATACATACATATTATACATAGGAAACTCTCAAACTCCTATTGGCTTGCTATAGGTAACAAAAATGATAAAACTAGTGCATTAATCTTGTTTATTATCTTTTTGTTAATGGTGGAATTTTGGACAAAGTGCTATGGACTATAACGAAAGATAGTGATTATATTAAAGTGAATTGCAATTTTTCATGTTCTCCACTGGACAGCCACAGCTACGCATCACCACAGGTTACTGACGCAAGCAAGACTATCTTATACTGATGACTATCTTACTGACTTTGACTTAAGTCAAGGCTTGACTCGTCGTAGAAGACAATGATAAGATAATAGGTAGGTAGGTATTTAAAAGACAAAAAAGAAATATGTATGAGACATGGCTGTATAGACCGAGTTTCCTTTGCCTACCCAAAAAGGGCGAAGGCAAGAAAGTAATGACATTTGTCTAAATTTTAGACAGATAAATATACTTTCTTGAACTCATATTTTAGACTCTAAAATATGAGTTATTGTTTGTATTGTTGAAGTATGGTGTAAGAATTTTAATATTAATCAAGAAAATAATTGATTGCGAGAATTGTTTTATAGTATTCGTCTTTATTGGTGTTCGGTTTGTTACATATATTTATTGGCAGTGGAACTAGTGGTCAATTTAATAGTTAACCTATAATACATATTTAATTAAATTTGTATGTTCCGTTTCTTCGTTTTAGTTTTCTCTGCTACAATAATGTTTTTGGTCAATTGACGACAAAATTACCTTCGTTGGTCTACCTCACACAGACAAGAATAACAACAATCTAAGATACTAAAATGGAAATTGGCGCTGTAAAACAAGCATTTAATAATGAGGTATAAAAATAAAATAATATAAACTATTAACTCTTAAAATTAACAATTTTGATTATATACACATAGTTATACTACTGTTAATGATGGATTAAAGTCACCTCTCGACGTTTCGGCTATATTGCAATAGCCGTGGTCACGAGTAGACTCGAGAGTAGTGTCGAGAGGTGAGAAATAGTTAAAATATTACGCGAAAAAGACCCGAATAACATAAAATGCATAAAATAAATCGTTCCAAATCTAATCAAAACAAACTGTATTCAAAACTAGGCCTGTATATTGGAGTAATAACTGTTTTATAATTTTACTCAATGACCAATTTATTTGAACATGAAAGTATACAGTAAATCAAATATACTAAATAAATACAACTGGAAAACTTATTTCAGGTAATATTGTTAAAGAAGAAGCTAGCCCAAGCAAAAATACAGATAATACATAAGTTAACAAGAAAAGCTAAACAATTAGCTGAAAAGAAGGCTCCAGAACCAATGAAAGAAAAACTAAAGAGGAAATCAGAGGCTGCCGTTAGCGAAGTTATGATTATAAAGGTATTGCAACTATTAGAAACATACTAATTTTGATGGTCGGATAGTTGTTACTGAAACTCAATCAGCTGTACGGGTCTGGATAAAAACTATCACAAAGACTGATTCTGTGGCAAATTTTAAATAAAAATTTTAGCACTGCTGCGGTGGCACAAGTGGTCAAGTATGTGACTGCTGTGCTGAAGTCTCAGGTTCAATTCCCAGGTTGAATCAAATATTTGTGTGATCTGCAAATGCTTGTTTTGGAGTTTGGGTGTTTACCATGTATAATATGTATGTATGGGACAAAAATGCATACGGTGAATTGTGGGCATATAGTACCTATGCCTCTGCCTACCCCTTCGGGGATAAAGGCGTGTCAATATGTATGTATGTATTAGAAATATATAAGCATGTTTATCCATTGTCCAGATACCATAACACAAGCTTATATTAGCTTACTTTTTGCTAGATAGCTCTATGTCAACAAAATGTATTCCCATCTTCGTATACCTTTTCAGACCTTATCTGAAAATACGGTCTTCAACCCTGTTAGGGTGTCTGCCTTGTTGCTTCATCTGTTAGACAACAGTTGCAATGCTAGCATGTGAGGTTACTTGGTAAGGTTCTGGATATTTTGCTAGGAGATAGATTAGATTTACACCCTGGATAATTTAGATCTACACCCAATAGACCCTTACAGGCACAGAGATCGATAATAGTGTTGAACACTACGTTCCAGCTGTCAACCTAATTTTATATAACGTCATACATTACTTTTATTTTTATGTTTTACAGAAAATCAAACCTAAGAATATTGCAAAATTTATAGTAACACACAAAGGAGAGTTAAAAGATTTTCTCAACAAGCCTATCATTGATAATAATAAGGCTTGTGCTCGGCTATTGCTACACAAAGCCTTACAAGAAAAATATAATTTCATCAGGGGGAGATTTGCCAATGTAGCCATTCAAGATCTTTTTATGTCACGACTGGAAAGGAGGAAGTTGAAGAAGGAAGCAAAGGAAAAACAGAAAAATAAAAAGAAATCCAAAAATAAAAATGTAGATGATACTGGAGGTGATGAGAATGTGCAAGATGAAATTCATAAAGATAAGTTAGGTGATTCAGACATAGAGAAAGGTAGTGATGACAATGAGTCTAGTGATGCCAATCCATCTGATTCAGAGAGTGATGAAGATGTAGAGCCAGAGTTAAATTGTAAAGTCAAAAATTCTTTAGGAAAACATAAGAAGACAGAACTAATAACTAAACAAATAGAACAACAAGATACTACAATGAAACTAACTTCTATAGAAAAACTTCAGAAAGAAAAACCAAATACAAAGCAAAAACTAGAAGTAAAAGATTGTAATGTAAAACCAATTAAAAACAAACCAGAAAAGAAGCAAAAAAATTCAAACAAAAATAAAAATTTTAATGAAAAAATATTACAACGTAAATTTGCTAAAGATAGCGGACCAGTTACAGCTGAAAAAGCTGTAGACCCATTCTTTATGACAGCAAGTGGTGAAAATTACATGACTGTAGTAGAACCTCATTGTCCTGACGAATTTAAAGATGAGCATAAACAAGGCAATCGTAAGCTTAGAAGAGCTGCAATGTTTGGCTATAGTCAAAACATGAAGCCAAGAAAAAATAACAACTACTCTGGACAGAGCCAGCGATATAGGTATTAGTTAGAAAAGAATTCACTATCTACCTACGGGTAAAAAAAACAAGACAGAAAGAGTAAATAGTGTATTAAGGACAGACATCTAGTGTAAATAAATAAATGTATTCTGAAATATAAGACTTCCTTCTTTACAGTTCCAGAACAGTGAAAACTCGCGAACCTTATTTCTGTTCTGTTTTTGTTGATTTAGTTATTGCCTTATTGGTGGGAACATCTTTTGTATGAAACTAAGAGTTTCTTCCAGACATGTTTACCCAATATAGCATCGTCCGTCTTTGTCTTTTCAGTTCAAAACTTCTTCATACGTCAATCAATCGACTGCACTACACTGGGTAGATGGGGGAGCTACTTGCTACAGAATTTTGTTTCGGGTTCTTTCTCTTCTTTATTTCTTCTATCTTTCGTCTTCAAAACCTCGTCTCTTATTCAGCAAGTGCACCATTAGTGGATGAGGCTGGCTTGGTCCTCGAGAACCTGATGCCTGCTACTTAGATGCCACAGAGAAGCTGTTAGGCAAGCTTGAGAGGCTGCAAAATTTATGCATTCGTTTCATTTATAATCTCAAAAAGTATGATCACGTTTCACATTTCCGCCAAGAGCTCAAGTGGCTCCCGATTCGCCTTCACAGGAACACTCGGATACTCTGTCTCCTCTTCAATATACTGTACAACCCAAATTCCCCGTCCTACCTGAAGGAGCGGTTCTCATTTGTGCGCTCTCCTGATGCTCCTTGTAGGACACATCTTCGTTCCCTTCTTAAATTCTCATCCCGCAAATCTGACCTCTATTCCTATTCCTTCTCAGTTCATGCGGTTAGGTTGTGGAACTCTCTGCCGCCAAACATCAGAGACACTGACTCTTTGATGAAGTTCAAAACCAAAGTCCGTGAATACTATCTCTCTTCCAGCCATAACTTCTAATATCCTTATTTTTCATATGGTAATATCACGTATGTGTATTTTACTTCTACGATGCACTAGTATTTACATGTAGGTATTTTGTATGTATATATGTATTTGTATGTATTAAGGTATTTTTTGTTTGTATTTATGTACAGGGGGTACCAATGCGAACAAAATATTTTTAACAACATCAAATAATCCCTAGATAGAGGCAGTAATGGTATCAAATTCAAGATTACAAAAAATAATATCTTATTTAGCTGTTTAAAGTCGGGTAATTGATTTCTAAAATAAAAACCATATTATAATCTGTAATATTAACATATTAAACTCGTTGATAGTACAATTAACGTAGATTGCGTGAATAATTGGTTCTCGATACTGTTTATTTATGATAATAGATGGCGACGTAATAAGTGGAACAATTCTCCACCAACATTCATCTCTCTATGCCAATAGTACCTGTAAAAACAAGAGCATTCTATCTCTTTCGGTCGCGCACGTCACAGTGATGCACGCTAGAATAATAAACTTTAATTAGGTTATTTGTAAAAATATTGTGATATCGACTTGGATTGCGCCGCAAAAATCAAGCAGTCTATAAATTCATCGCTTTATGACATCGTGTTTGTGGTCTGGTGGCTAATGGCGAGAAGTTGATGTTAGAATCCTCAGTGTTTTGCTTTTTTGCTTTTGCATTTTAAAATAAATATTGTAATAACAATCATGAATACAAAACACCGAAAAAGTTATACTTTTTTTGGTTTAATAGAATTTTTAAAATAATTTGGTATTGGTGTTCGCAAAATCTCCGATATTAGCTTACCGGCATTCTTGTCGTCGGTGTATGGTACAGATAAGCTGACCAGAAAAATTTTTGCTACGTCACTGGTAAACTTTGAAGTGCCATATTTATCTGACGCCATGTCTGGAAATTGACCTGCCCGAGCGCAGAGCTACCCATCAACTACTCTTCCCAGAGACAGTGGGATTTGCCGCTATGCAAGTCAGTACAAAAAGAACTAACTAACTCTTCATCTAGTGCTGCTGCACTGCTCTATATATAATAGGCGTAGTATATAATAGGCGTAGCACGCCTATTGGCTGTAGGGGAGTGGGAATCGGGTCTCTGGCTTCATGCGCTGCCGTCTGCTAGTACTGGCACATTATTAGATAATGACACTTTCCGCATTGCTACCTGTTTACGCGTAGGTACTTCCTGCATCGTTCCACATCGTTGTCACTGCGGTGAAACTGTCGACCGCCTTGGTCACCACGGACTGTCTTGTTTCAAAAGTGCTGGCCATTTTCCGCGACATGCTAGTATAAATGACATCATCCGTCGCGCCCTTTCTGCCGCCGGCGTACCAGCAGTCCTTGAACCCAAGGGCTTGGTGCGAGACGATGGGAAGAGACCTGACGGGGTGTCATTGGTGCCTTGGAAGATGGGAATGCCTCTTGTGTGGGATGCCACATGTGTGGACACCCTGGTACCTTCGCATATTCCTGGCACTGCTAGCTAAGCGGGAGCTGCTACTGCGTCCGTTGAGGCACTCAAACGGCGCAAATACACAAATCTTACAGGAAATTATGTATTTGAGCCGTTTGCGGTCGAAACTCTTGGTCCGTGGGGTCCTAGTACAAAGCTTCTTTTCAGAGCTCTATCTAAGCTTTTGGTCGATGGTTCTCATGATCAGAAAGCTGGCTTGTACTGGGGTCAAAGGCTCAGCATTACAATTCAACGTGGCAATGCTGCCAGCATTCTGGGTACGGTTGTGGCTGACAGCGATGTGGAAGATTTTTTTGATGCCTAAATATTTCTATTTTTTTTATATAATGTAATATGTGTAAAGTTTATAGTAGCTGTAAGTTGTAAATATAAATATAGAAATTTACTAAATATAGTGTTTATTACGTACAAGTTTTGTAAGGTTTCATTAAAAAAATAATGATTCATTGCCTTTCTGACCCACTTAATTTTTTTTTATTGCAATCATTAAACAATTTTATTTTTTATATCAAAACGCCATGTGGCATCTAAACTTTATCGTACACACTACTCTTACGTCATAATATTATTAGCGCTGCATCGTATACGATACATTGCGCTTTGAAAATTTAAAAATATAAAAACGCTATAATGACGGCCGCGGCTCCGCCCGCGTGATGGGAACTTGTTCCCGGGATAAAAAGTAGCCTATATGTTAAAAGTAGTCTATACGTGAAAGAGTAACAAACATATATCCAATCTTTCCACTTTATAATATTTATATCTTAAAATATTTATATTAAACTAGTTTACGCCCGCGGCTTCGCCCGCGTAGAGAAGTTTTCCCGTTCCCGTTTCCCACAGGAACTTGTTACCGGGATCAAAAGTAGCCTATGTGTTATTCAGATGTATAAGCTATTATACAGACTCAATTGCTCCCACTTTAACTTGGAAGGTAACACCCCTATTTACATTTCTGAAAGTCTTACATCGAAAGCGAAAAAACTCTTTTACCAAGCACGCGAGTTCACTAAAGCGAATGATTTTATGTATTGCTGGACATCATATGGGAAAGTCTACATCAGAAAAGGAGAGGGAGAACCTGCGAAACGAATTGACCATGAATCTGACTTTGGTAGCCTGGTCAAATGACTGACATCTGATAAATACTTCACGAATATGGTGATGGAGCGATATCTTATTGTTGCCTTGTGTTTCTTTTTAATGTATAATTTTGTATTTTTTATAGATTGTAACTGTATTAAGCTATTTCAACACCATGTATCCTGCACGTACATTCCAACGTATAATAATTACTATTCACAAACACATAATAGACACACACTATCATACACAAATAAATACTCTAATACCTATAATAAACACATACTACATATACTGCTGACTTATCTAGCATCAGAGACCATAAATCATAACACCTTCATGACTAGCGATCATTTATTTATACCAACCCTAAT
This sequence comes from Thumatha senex, assembly GCA_948477245.1. Taxonomy (NCBI): domain Eukaryota; kingdom Metazoa; phylum Arthropoda; class Insecta; order Lepidoptera; family Erebidae; genus Thumatha; species Thumatha senex. Next base: position 20,569,258 of record OX419741.1, on the reverse strand, counting down.
ATCAATATCTGATAACTGTAATGCTTTAAAGATACATTTTCTATTAGATTCTAACGTTTTACAAGCAATAGTGTTTAAACGCCGTTTCGTATCAAACTATTATTTAAAAAGTACAACTAAAAATTACTATCACCTTGCAAGTGACTCAAACAGATCCATTGGCATCCATATTTATATCCAGATCAACGATACAATAATATCTAATTTTGAAGCTTCTAAAAGAATACCTTTTACCCTTGGGCATTTTCAACATACCCCTTGTCCATACTGCCCACTTTCACACAACCAAAGGGACTTACGTATGTCACATAGCAATGTATTTGTTATCTACAATTCTATAATTAATTTCATAATACAAAATTTACTGAAAAAATATTTTAAAAGTGCTAATAATTCATTATTATTTGCCGAAACAATGGATAGGCCTGTGTTGATTATCTACAGTTTTATAGTAAAATTCATAATACAAAATTTACTGAAACAATATTGTAAAAGTTCTAATAATTCATTATTATTTGCAGAAACAATGGATGGGTCTTTATACTTACTAATTAAAAATTCGATTCGCAATGTATAGCCAAAGAAGTAGATGAAACAAGTCAAATAGAATGCCTCTCTTTAAGCGACCCTGTGCTATGTGGGCGCATATTAAATTACAACCCAAAACAAAACAACTCCTTAACAATAATTAGTTTCAACATCAGAAGTGTGCATTGCAACCTTGACACTTTCTTGGCTTATATCACTGCTATGGTTGTGCCGATAGATATAATAGTCCTTTCAGAATGTTTTACAGAAATAATTAAACCACCGCCAAATATATCTGGTTACAACACATATTGGACCCGAAATAGTTTAAACAAAAATGACGGCATAGTAGTTTATGTACGACTCGAAATCGGCTCATTCGCTATGGAGCCGTCAATAGTCGAGGGCAATTGTCTGGTTCTTACGATTGAACCTGATTATACAGTAGTGTGTTCTTACCGACCACCATGTTTCGGAAATCCTAGATATTACTTGGAGTCGCTCGATAAAGTACTTCAAAATGTTCATACAAGAAATCTTATTTTTACTGGCGATATAAACATCGATATTTTACCGGAATGCTTAGAGTACTCGTCTCATAGCTATTTGAATTTAATGGCTATGTATGGTCTCCAACAAGGTATCATAAAACCAACAAGGATGGGAAAAACATGTCTAGACCATTTCATGGTAAAATGTGAGTCTAGTTGGAAAACAGTGGTCTTCAATCAAATCATAACTGATCACTCTCCTATACTATTACACATTTACCATTCTACAATAGTTAAGAAGAGGATATTGTCCAATAGAGTGGTTACGAATTATAAAGCTGTAAATGAGTCGCTTACCAAGGAAGACTGGACAGATTTGTATCACACTACCGATACAAATACTGTTTCACAAATTTTAACAACAACGTTGCATAATGTCATCTCGGCTAACTCACATACGATTACTTTTTCAAATCGGCATAGACCATTGAAACCATGGATTACACAGGGTGTTGTGAAATGTAAACGAAGGCGTAATAAGTTACACAAGGTTGCGCTCCAGGACACGAACGATACACAACAACTACAAATATTTATAAAGTACAAGAATACGTGCAATCAAATAATAAAAAAATTAAAAAAAGAGTATTACGCGAAAAAATTTCAAACAGTCAAAGGTGATATAAGGGAAACATGGAAGACAATAAAAGAAGTGTGTAACATAAAGCAAAAAAACAGCCAGGCCGATGAACTGCTGCACATCGAAGATACGCCAGTGGGAGCCTTAAACACTGTCAATAATTATTTTACTAGTGTTGGAGGTGCGCTGGCGGGTCGCTTGCTTGAAATGTTGGACAAGACAGAGCAAGAACTAGCACGAGAGGCCAGGAAAGACAACTCACCGCTAAACTCCATGGCGTTCACACCTACTGACCCATGGGAAGTGAGAGGTGTAATTCTTGGCCTCAAATCGCATAGTGCTCCCGGATGGGACAAAATTACTACAGACGTTCTGAAACAAAACGCCTCAGTGCTTAGCCCACCTATAACTTATCTGTGCAATTTAAGTATGGAAACGGGTATCTTCCCCACCTTGTTTAAGTTTGCAGTGGTTTGTCCGATTTTCAAGTCAGGCAATAAATGTGAGCCTAACAACTACCGCCCTATCTCTCTTTTATCAACACTTTCTAAGATACTCGAAAAAATCATCAACAAAAGACTAATTGCGTATCTTGAAAAAAATAAATTTCTTAGTAACAATCAATTCGGCTTTCGACAAAATAAGTCTACTGAAGACGCTGTACTGAAGCTCACATCTGCTCTCGTATCGTATTTGGACAAAGGAGAGAAGTGCCTGGGTGTCTTCCTAGACCTTCAAAAAGCCTTCGACACAGTATCCATTCCGATTTTACTAACCCGTCTGGAGAATGTTGGTGTAAGGGGAGTGACCTTAGAATGGTTCAAAGATTACCTGTCCCACAGAAAGCAGCGTGTTAGGGTGCAGAGTCATGAAAGTGATGACTCCATCTGCAAATATGGCGTGCCCCAAGGTAGCACACTCGGTCCATCGTTATTTCTCATTTACATAAATGAACTGTGTAGTGCTGTTGATCTGCCAGGACTGCAACTATTAATGTATGCTGATGACACAGTCCTCATTTCACATGGTTATACATGGGATGCTGTATTTGATTTGGCTGGAAGTGGACTCGCTAGAGTAGCTGCCTGGTTGGAAAATAGCCTGCTGACTCTGAATACCACAAAATCAAAATACGTCTGCTTTACTAAGACAGCAGCTGGACGACCCGATGCTAGCAATATCCTACAAATTCATACCTTCCCGTGCAACGGAAGAGCTGACCATGCCGCCTGTGATTGTGATGCTCTGCTGCAGGTAGAATCAATAAAGTACCTTGGTGTTACAATTGATGAACATCTAAGATGGAACACACATCTAGAGACCACAATAGGTAGGATTAGAAGGCTGATCTTCATTCTTAGGAACCTTCGCTCTATAGCCGACACTACACTACTTGCTCAAACATACCGTGCATTATGCGAATGCCTTCTCAGATACTGTATTTGCGCTTGGGGTGGAGCGGCGAAATCTCTTATGATAAATCTGGAGAGGACACAACGTGCAATTCTGAAGATGCTTCTCCGTCTACCGTATAGACACCCTACAAATACTCTCTATGAAATAGTAAATGTCTTATCTGTAAGGAAGTTATACGCATATGAAATCTTAAGAAGATTCCATAAAAAAACAGTGCCAACGCTACCTGCACAGCGTAAACGAGTGGAACGCTTCCCTGCGCCATTATTCAAAACTAGTTTTGCGCAAAGACATTACAACTTTCTGGCTCCATATATATATAGACAATGCAACAAAATCAATAAAATAACTAAATTAAATAATAACAAATTAAAGAAAACTATAATAAATTGGTTGGAAACAATGAATTATGAAAGTATGGAAAAGCTTTTAACAGTTGTCAATTGAATACACCGTACATTCTCATACACCACGCTAACACACAAGCACTAAAAAGACCAACGAAAATACACGAAAATACACGCATGCATAACACAAACACACACGCACAAACAACACATTTTCACGTACTCGTACGAGCGTGCACACGCACACACAGCATCCAAATGACACGTACTGTACTCACAAACATGGATATAAGGTTAAACACTTACCATAATAGTTTTTATGATGTAACTTTTATTTTGTACAACTGACATTAAACTGTCATTACTGTGTAATCATATAGAGGGGAATATACTGACTTCTGCAACACAGTATTAACTAGCGCAGGAGTCAGGGGTTCCACCATCAAATATGTAGAAAGTTTATATGTCAATAAAGATTATTTAATTTAATTTAATTTAATATTATTGTAAAGTTTCATTAAAATCCGGTCAGTAGTTTTTACGTAAAAGAGTAACAAACATCCATACAAACTTTCGCATTTATAATATTATTAAGATTAAGATAATCATAATCTATCTAGGTACTTTCTTTTACTTTGTTTTTCATTAATTCTAAATTTCACGTTCAGAGGCCTGATACAATAGATTATCTATACTTATATTATAAAACTTATGAGTTTGTTTGTTTGTTTAGTTTTCCGCCCTAATCTCGGGAACTACTGGTCGGATTTGAAAAATTATGACAGACTCAATTCATACACACCTAATGCAACCACAAATGTATTCATTCAACAAAATACTGATTACATAAGACTTTCTTAACTTTAGAAATACTACTGAAAAATATAACTATATCAACATCCCGACATGCTACATTGTACGCACGGCATTCTCGTAGTAAATAAGAGTTTTGCCTATAGGTTGTTCTTGCCATATGAATGTGCAGTAGGTTCGGCCTACGCAGAAACAATGGCGCTGCGTACAAGCCTACCTTACACGCCATCTCCGGCAAATCCGCAGATCCGTTAAAGATAGACATTAAAAATGCTAAATCTACTATTTTACGACGTTCTACCAGAGGTAAAATGTGATTTTTTTTACAGCGGGTATGGTAATCAGGCAGATAACTGTTTGATCGGAATTGAATGTACCTTAAGAACTTTCGTTGTATACTTTCTAGACGGTCAATATAAGTGTTATAAATCGGGTTCCACACTTGTGAGGCATATTCAAGGAGACTACGAACAAAAGAGCAATATAAAATTCTAATAGTTTTAACACTCTTGAAATCGGCAGAGATTCTTAGAATAAAACCTAAAGCTTTCGTGGCTTTACTAACAATATTGCTAATGTGTAAATCGAAGAGAAGTTTTCAGGATTTGATTTTTTTATTTTTTATTATTGTAGGATTTATAAGCGACGGGATTAAATAGGTGCGACAGGAGTTCGACGTATGTCACTGGCGAAGCGGTGGAGGGTCTTCTGGTTATAAATAAATGACTGTGCCCTACACTCCAGGACGATCATGAATCCTCAACTCTGGAGCTTGGCTTGTGGACTTTAGTCCCGGTTATTGTGGCCTGGACTCTGGTCCCCAGGTCCTGGAATCTAATTGAGGGCCCTAGACAAGACTCTGAACCTCAACCCTTAGAGCCTGGTCAGTGGACCTTAGGCCTTGAACTGAGGTCCCTACACCCCTGGTTCGGTCTCTGTAGCCTGCGCTGTAGACAATAGGTATATTTTACAACCTAAACTCCGAGATATCGACCATAGACTTATCTACCCCGGAGCCAGGGCTAGACATCCATTGAATCTAGACAGTTGACCTTGACCTCAGGATCTACCGGTCCTACCGGCTCTAAGCCCACAAACTCAGATTCTAGCCCAGAACCCTGGACTTCGGATCTAAGACCCTGGAATCTTGACTCAGGACCCTGGACCCCGGATCTCGAGAACGTGATCATGAACCATAGGCCCTTAACCTTTGATCCTAGCCCCTGTACTGTGAGGTCTCTAGAGCCTCTACTGCAAACCCTCGGTGGAGAGCCCAAACCGAAGACCCAACCCTTGACGCTAAACAGAGGATCTGGAGTAGCTGACCTTGGACTCTCGATCTAAGACACAGAAGCCGGAATTCGGGATCCCAGACCCCGGGTCGGGAATATGGGCTCTACATCCTCGAACTTGGATCCTGGCCCCTGAACATTCATGAACCCTGGAATGGATTTATCATGTTTATTTTAAAAGTTCCTATGGCCACCTTCCGGTTTCCTCAAAAAACAATCTCCTTGCAAATTACAAATGGTCACTTACAAGTACCTACGTAACTAAAAAACACTGAATGTACTAACTCTAGTTTTATAATATTAGTTCCTATAGATAAAATATCCTAATTGTCGCTTTATAACATGACCTTTATATCATGGCCCCAAAGAACAGAATATTGATAACGTCAATTAGCTAGAAAAAGCATACGGCAGAGTATTTTTGTTAATATATAGTGACATCTAGTGTAGAGTAGTAGATAATAAGAATAGTTTGCCAGAACATTGTCGCCATCTATATACAAATTCCCGTAGTGCCTGCCTGCTCAGAAAGTTAAGGCCGTGACCATTTTTTGTTCCTGTTCGTGCATCTGTATAAGAATTATATTATATTATCTGTGGTATGTATTAGTTTGCAAAGTATGTATAAACACTTGATTCTACCTAGTTCTCTTTCACACTTCTACCTTTTTCAATTATTTTAATTCTTACTCTCCTCTCGCCGGCCTGCTGGAAGAGATTTCTTTTAGAAATAAGCAGTGCCATTGTACTCTTTTTTCCTAAATAGTTTTGTTGTAATGTGTATGTGTGTACATAAACTATTAAATAAATAAATAAATAAACCTCAGTAGGACCCATTCATACATAAATGCATACAATCAACGTTATTAAACCGAAAGGGTAGGTAGAGATACAACGAAAAACGAGGGGAGAAGCGGATTCAGATGCGGATGGATGAGCGAAAGTGGCGACTCAGGCAACCAAGCTCAGAACGCACCACAATGACGGTGGTAAGACTGACCATAAGGACATTACTCACAAATGGGAACTACGTGAGCAAATTGCGAAAAAACTGAAAGGTTTCACTCAGATCTGAGTCAGATATATGTAGATATGAAGCAACTAATGAATTTTCAGTAAGCAAAAGAAATATGCATGGATCGCGAAACCTGGGGATATGTCCTCTCGGACTATCTCTTCAGGGATTCAGGGATACAGTTAAGACTAGGTTTATTGCGGATATTCAGTAGACGTTTTGGTAGTACCTGCATTAAATACGGTGTGGTGACGTGTACATTTCAGGGTACACTGTTTCCTTACAGTGTTAGGGCTATATGACCATCGCAAGTTCTTTGAATTGTTCTCATATGAATTACCATTCTTCTTCATCCTAGGTGTTTTCCCAGTTGTTTCAAAATCTACCACCAAGATCTCTGGGGCCTTAGCGTCCTTACCTGTTAACGGTGCGTCTGTTAAACATCGGACGTGTCTTTACGACGTTGGGAGATTATACAGCTGCCAATCCAAGCGACACTGAAAAACGAGCAAGCGAATAAAAGTGATCCCACAATATTTATTTATTTATTTAATCCGATTTGGGTTAGAAGCTATCGGCAAAACTCTACTACTTACAATACAACTAGTGGTTCGAATTGAAAAAATATTTTTATGTTGGATAGTACATTTATTTAGAAAGGCTATAGGCTATATATCATCACGCTACTACCCAGGAGAGCGGAACAGTAACCAAAAATGTCAACAAATCGGGCCAATTTTCATACGGTTTTATAGAACGTGGGTGAAATACTTCGATTTCACGGGCATAGCCGCAGGAGTCAGCTAGTATAGGTATAAGTATCTTTATACGTATATATCTTATATGTAGTATCTTTATACCGTAGGTACTAAAAAGATAATCTCCGATACTATTTTTTTTATCGATTCGATCTATAAGCATCAGGTTCATCAGACACTAGGCTACTTATCTACTTTTACTTTTTATCTCACGTGAGTAGATTGCTCATAAACGGAAAGGTCATAAGTTCTCGGATACCCAGAGATTGATGAATCTCGAAGAAGCGAAAGAAGTAAGCATGGATCGCGAAGCCTGGCGATCTGTCCTCTCTGACTACCCCGTCAGGGATACAGCGTGAAAATAGTTAGTAAATTAGTTAGTTACTTTTTATCTGACGAACTTCATAGCTTAGGCACAGTATAAAGAGAGTAAACCTTATTATCGGTCTTATTACAAAAACTTAATATAAACCAGCTTTAAACCAGGACTAGTTAGTCTTAACTTAGTACGGGACTAACGTTAGTACGAGCACTAAATCCTGTCTATATTACAAAACTAAAATTAAACCCAGAGAGAGAGAGAAAGAGAATGTAACACTACGTTTTTTTTAATAATTATTTATTGGCCTGGTTTCTAAGGCCTTTTAGCCAAATCTTATTTTTTTATATCATATTTCTTCAATCTTATCTTCTAAGTCCTGTCGATGTCGTGTCCTCAGGCTACGTCCTGGTCCTTGCCCTCAGTATAATAGTGATTCTTATACTAAGGTTGTCAGTGGACGTTTCGCGGCAAGAGAGAAAATAGCATTTCACTGCATATATATCATTGTCTTTCACTATAGCACGTTAACACAACTTTTATGTCCAAGAAAACACCACTCCCGCACATAAAACAAGATAAATGCACTAGTTTTGGAAAATAATATAAAGGAAGCGTCCGCACTTGTCACTCTTCCCGCCAAATGTCCGTAACACTACGAAAAAGAAAAAGAAAAAGAGGAGAAAATTGGACTCTTGAAGAGAAAGTAAGTAATTGTATAGTTAAATTCAGTCTAAAAGTCAATGATACACACATTCCTAATAGGTAATTTCTAACATCTATTCTAGGAAATACTACGTCAACTAATTTCCAACTCTGTTCAAATATTAGACGATAAGTCGACCAAAACACCAGTTACGTTAGCAGAAATGAAAGAGTGGAAGAAAATATCAAATACTTTCTATTGTAGATATCGTCTGTTTTATGTACATACATACATACACATTGTCACGCCTTTATCCCCGAAGGGGTAGACAGGGGCACACTAGACGCCTACATTTCACCGTATGCATTTTTGTCCCACGTAAGTGGTGGTGAACCCATTGCCGTGTTGAAATGGACAGGCGCATGCTGCGGCGACCTGCTGTTGAAATTTTTTAAGCCGCCCATAAGGCATTCAACTTGGTTTAACGACTGCCATTTTATTGGCAACCGGGATTAACGGCTTAACGTGCCTTCCGAAGCACGGAACTGGAGTGGGTCTAAAGGGCCAAATAAATTTAATAAAAATGTGTCTATATTTGTGTGTATTTATATCTAAAGTCCTTAACACTAAATAATAGTGGATTCATTCGAATACGATGTCTGTTCGGTTGCCGTGACGTTTCCACCAGCTCCATGTCTTCCAAATCCATTAAATCGATCATATTTACATCCATTTTTTATTAGATGTCGTAAATAGTTCAACATGAGAAAATGAAATATAACCTTATGAGAAAATATGACGTTTGACAGCTTAGTACCGAAGTTAAACTAGGCGTAGCACGAGACTATCGATAGTACCATAGTTAGTCTGGGACTAAGCGTTAAACCTGTTTTTGTAATAAGGATATTTTTAATACCGGGATTAAACCAGGTATTAAGTCCAGTACTATCTTTAAACTATGTTTTGTAATAAGACGGTTAGTTTTAGAATTTCATTAGGAAATTTTATGCTTTTTACTCTATTTTAGCGCCGACACGCTGGTGTTCTCGTATGCCATCTCTCCTGCTTTTACGATTTCTGTGGTCTAACAGTAGGTACCCAGATCTTCTTCTTTTTCGTATCAATGGCAGTAAAAAAATATAGAAGTGTGCCAAATTTGAAAAGAATTTTTTTATTAAAATACTAAAAGTTGAAACTTGAAAGTTGCATGGTCCATCAGTCGATTTTGATCATATCATCTAATAAATTCCCGTATCATACCGAAAAGTCTTTCCTTTACAAAGAATCAGCAACACAACTTCCAAAATTCCAATCAATTTGTAACCATTTCCACATTTAAGCGATAATACATCGCCATTAATAAATAGTTTGAGGTTGAGATATAACTATTGTGTGGAACAGTATTGCTTTCCGTTGCCTTATCGGTTTTACCGCCCGTATTGCGGTCCAAGTCCTGGCGACTTGTAATGAAGCATTTCTCACATGTGACGCGATTTACGACTACAACTGTACGGCTAAATTGCGAATGTAAGTTAAATGCACGACATGCTACCTGAAGCGGACATTTTGTAAATGCTAGCGTAACACCTGGATTGTTACTTAGATTTAGTCGATTTATGTTGACTATTGTGAATTATGGTCATGATGCAATTACATAAAGAAATAAAACAATAATTAAAGTAAATTAAACTAAAGGTTTAGTGACAATTAACTCTTTCTTATTGAGGTCAGAAAATGTGGCAAACCAAAATGTAGGGAGGATGATATTCGTGCGACAGCAGGAACAACATGTGTCTATATTTGTGTGTATTTATATCTAAAGTCCTTAACACTAAATAATAGTGGATTCATTCGAATACGATGTCTGTTCGGTTGCCGTGACGTTTCCACCAGCTCCATGTCTTCCAAATCCATTAAATCGATCATATTTACATCCATTTTTTATTAGATGTCGTAAATAGTTCAACATGAGAAAATGAAATATAACCTTATGAGAAAATATGACGTTTGACAGCTTAGTACCGAAGTTAAACTAGGCGTAGCACGAGACTATCGATAGTACCATAGTTAGTCTGGGACTAAGCGTTAAACCTGTTTTTGTAATAAGGATATTTTTAATACCGGGATTAAACCAGGTATTAAGTCCAGTACTATCTTTAAACTATGTTTTGTAATAAGACGGTTAGTTTTAGAATTTCATTAGGAAATTTTATGCTTTTTACTCTATTTTAGCGCCGACACGCTGGTGTTCTCGTATGCCATCTCTCCTGCTTTTACGATTTCTGTGGTCTAACAGTAGGTACCCAGATCTTCTTCTTTTTCGTATCAATGGCAGTAAAAAAATATAGAAGTGTGCCAAATTTGAAAAGAATTTTTTTATTAAAATACTAAAAGTTGAAACTTGAAAGTTGCATGGTCCATCAGTCGATTTTGATCATATCATCTAATAAATTCCCGTATCATACCGAAAAGTCTTTCCTTTACAAAGAATCAGCAACACAACTTCCAAAATTCCAATCAATTTGTAACCATTTCCACATTTAAGCGATAATACATCGCCATTAATAAATAGTTTGAGGTTGAGATATAACTATTGTGTGGAACAGTATTGCTTTCCGTTGCCTTATCGGTTTTACCGCCCGTATTGCGGTCCAAGTCCTGGCGACTTGTAATGAAGCATTTCTCACATGTGACGCGATTTACGACTACAACTGTACGGCTAAATTGCGAATGTAAGTTAAATGCACGACATGCTACCTGAAGCGGACATTTTGTAAATGCTAGCGTAACACCTGGATTGTTACTTAGATTTAGTCGATTTATGTTGACTATTGTGAATTATGGTCATGATGCAATTACATAAAGAAATAAAACAATAATTAAAGTAAATTAAACTAAAGGTTTAGTGACAATTAACTCTTTCTTATTGAGGCCAGAAAATGTGGCAAACCAAAATGTAGGGAGGATGATATTCGTGCGACAGCAGGAACAACATGGATGCAAAAGGCACGACAGAAAAAGGATTGGAAGACTCTGGAAGAGGACTTGGCACGAAAAACCGACACCATGAAGTTAGCTGATAAGTGTTTCCATGAAAACTTTTAAACACCCTGAAGGTAGCTGATAAATGTTTCCATGACAACTTCTAACTACATTCAAAGTAGTTTTCATTCTTTTCATGTTTTTTTTTCTTACTAATTTATCATGCCTGTTACAAAGTGTTGTGGTGTACGTGATGAAATCTTATTAGACTAAAGCAGTGATAACTTCTAACGCGTATACATAAGTACACACACTTTTTTTTAAAATGGAAATTCCACAAATATGTCATTTATCTGAGGACCACCCGTTGCGAAATATGCTTAATCGCAGTGATCGTTTACTGAGTTAGTGGGACTACGAGAATTCAATTTCTAATCTGGACTACAATGGGTCGGTTTATTCCCGTTGAGTTACACCCAGTTGAGTAACAGTGTAACTCAACAGGAATAAAATTCCCATTCAGTAACACGTATTAGTCAACGCGACATAATTTTTCCCAGTAAGTCAAACTAGAACAAAAATGTGTAACAGTGTGACTGAACAAGAAAAAAAAATTCCCACTGAGTAACACTGTGACACAACGGCACTTATTTTTTCCCGTTGAGTAACACAGTCGCTAAAAAATACTATTTTTATTAAATCCAAAGAGAGGTATAATTTAAATTGTATAATTTGAAGTCTTATTGAATATGAATCATGTATTGAATCATCATAAACTTTCAGTTATATAGATTCAGTTAGATATATTATCTACACTAATATTATAAAGAGGAAAACTTTATTTGTTTGTTTGTAATGAATAAGTTCAAAAACTACTGGACCGATTTTAAAAATTCTTTCACCATTTGAAAGCTACATTATCCACGAGTAACAAAGGCTATATTTTGATTTAGAAAAAAATAGGGTTACGCCGCCTAAACTATAAAAGATAGATCCATAAAATGTTCTAATTAATTGTAGATCTTATAAATATCTACAAAAAAGTCCGCGACACTATATTTATCTATGTCGAGTGAGGCTTTACAACCATTTTTTATTTAAAAATCTTGAATATTTTTTTTACGCGTTACCGTATACCTTTATACGCGTTTATTTTACTCATGCTCAATCCTTGTCAAAATAAATTATTTCATCAATAAGTACAGTTTATGTAGATAATATTTGGACTTGGAAGGCTATAGACTATATATCATTACGCTACTACACTTGGGAGAAGAGCAGTAGTCATAAATGTCGACAAATCGGGCAAATTTTTATGCATCATTGTAGAATTTATAAGCGACGAGATTAAATAGGTGCGACGGGAGGTTGAAATGTTCCACGGGTGAAGCTGTGGGGGTCATCTAGTAGAAATATAAAATGTATTATTTTCTTTTCTTCCAGAATTTCACACAATTAACAATCTCAAATATTAAAATGCTAGGCTAAAAAAATTGTTCGTCTATATAGTAAATATAACTTACACATACCAACATATGTAAATAATACAAAAACAAATATAGATATTGTTGTAAATGTGTGTGTGGCTGCGACCACCACGCTCACGCGCGTCCTATGTATTTAACGTAGTGAATAAATCAGTGTACATTTAGCAAGCTGTTGTATCACTTGTGTCCCTAGTCCGCAAACATAACATCTGGCGACGAATAACCACCCACATTTGAAAAATGTCAAATTCTCAATATGGAATTTTATCGACTTTTGATCATACGGTGCATACGTGGAAAACATACAAAAGCCGTATTGCACAATGGTTTGTGGCAAACGAGATCACGGCAACGACGGATGCGTTGGGAACAAAGAGAAGAGCGATACTTCTAAGCGCACTCACAGGTGGCACGTTCAAACTAGAGTCGGATCTTGCGCTACCTAAGAAGTTGCAAGAAGTGCCTTATGAAGATATACTTCAGTTGTTGGACAACCATTTCACGCCGAAACGTTGCGGGTTTGGTGAACGATGCATTTTTTATGCGGCATCACAGCAAGTTGAAGAAACACCCATGCAATGCAATGGGGCGTGAGCGAGATAAGTTGTTTACTCAAGATTTGACACAGCTGACGCTGGCCAAGGCTATCGAGATAGCCGAAACACTAAGAAGCGCCCTTATTGGAGCGGCGCTCACCGCCCAATCGGCGGGGCAAACGGATCAGCTGTACAAAATCGGGCAGGAGATAACAAAACAGCAGGAGCCGGTTCAACAATGCTCCGTGTGCGGTGGTTCAAATCACGCTTCATCTAAGTGTCGGTTCATAAAATATAGGTGTAAAAAGTGCAAAATGCAAGAACATCTCCAGAAAATGTGTAAAAAGGTGAATTACATAGTGACGGATGATGTCGACGAAGGTGACGATGGTAATATTTTTAAAATAGCTTGTCTAAACGGTGAACCTATGTTATAAACGGTGACAATTCTTGGGGTGGAATTGGAATTTGAATTAGATAGTGGATCGGCGGTGACCGTTATCTCGAACACTACTTATAATAAGTTCTTTTTACAAGTGCCATTATCACCAACCGGAATCAAAATCAGTTTTTTTTAAACCGCGTCCAATTGCCTTCGCATTGAAAGATAAAGTCGATAAGAAATTGGATCGTTTAGTTGAGTTAGGGGTATTAAAACCGGTCGAAAACGCGGAGTATGCGTCACCTATTGTCCCCGTAGTAAAGCGCAACGGTACTGTCAGGCTATGCGTAGACTACTCGGTTAGTATAAATAAACAGCTGATTGTAGAAAAATATCCATTACCTACAATGTACACACACACTACACGAGCTGTTTACTAAGTTACACGGGGGGCAAGAATTCTCTAAAATCGATTTATCAATGGCCTATAATCAATTTTTGTTGGACGAGGATTCTCAAAACTTAACGTGTATCAATACTCACCGAGGTTTATTTAAATATACTCGCCTTGTTTTTGGACTCAGCAGCTCAACGGCTATTTTTCAAAGGGCAATGGAAGGTATCCTTGCTAACATGGAAGGAGTGCTCTGCCTTCTAGACGATGTACTTGTTACGGGACCTAACAGGGAAGTGCATCTAGAAAGACTCATGGCCGTTCTCGGGAAACTGCAACAGGCGGGATTGGTTTTGCAAAAGGATAAATGTTATTTTTTAAAGACGAGATTAGTTATCTGGGCTATAAAATAGATAAAAACACAGATTACTATGACTCATGCGAGTGGCATCCTTCCGCCGATCGCGCCGCGTATATTAACTTCGTTATAGATAATAGTATGCCGGTAACGTTGAGGGAGTTGCAACGAGAAACTGAAAATGATTCAGTGCTTACAAAAGTAGCTAATTACATAATTAATGGGTGGCCGAAGAAAAATTCTGATGTAAAATTAAAACCTTATTTCTGCATTCGATTACAGCCGTCACATGAAAATAGGGTTATAATGAGAGGTCATAAAATAGTGTTGCCTTCAGTATTGCGACGGCGGCTTACCACTGAGTTACATACTTCCCATCTAGGCATAGTCAATACAAAAGCAGCCGCCCGGGCGCGATTTTGGTTTCCAGGCATTGACGAAGCTTTAGAGGAAATTATAAATTCATGCACAATCTGTACACAATTGCGACCCAAACCCCACCGCGCCCCACTTTATCCATGGAAATATCCGTCACAACCCTTCAGTAGGTTACATATAGATTTTCTGGGTCCCATAAACGGCAACATGTTCCTCGTAATAGTAGACGCATATTCCAAATGGGTAGAAGTTTATGACATGAAGACTACGTCTACATCAATAGCGGTGATCGACAAATTGTGTGAATTTATGTCAAGATTCGGGGTGCCGGAAACGTTTGTTAGTGACAATGGCATGGCGTTCGCCTCCCGCGAATTTAACCAGTTTTGTGCATCCAACAATATTCGACACATGACCTCCCCACCTTATGCACCAAGCAGCAATGGCCAATTTGAAATCTATGTCAAAATTGTGAAAAAGGGTATCAAGGCATGTATTATGGCTAATAATAACACACGACAGGCCAAACTTAATTTGTTAAAGTATCTTTACGATTATAGAAATTCAATTCATAGCACTACAGGATTGTCACCGGCACAATTAGTTTACGGGAGACGACTAAGATCACGTATAGATTTCTTTAATCATAATTCGGTTGCGTCGTCACATTCGTCAGACATCGTGACTAATACAGTAGAAAAAAAACAGTTTTCACGGATTAAAGCGTACGGTGGGAAAAATAAACAAACCTTTTGCATCGGCGATAAAGTTTTATTTAGAAATATAGTCAATAATAAAAACACTTGGAACAGAGGAATTATTGAAAAGCGCATGGGCAAGGTCTTATATGTAGTAAAGGATATTATTTCTAATATTAGTATCAAGAAACATAAAAATCAATTAGTTCTGTATAAAGGCAAGTTAACCGATTGGGATACATGCAGAGAGTACGACCTGGATATAGATGAGTTGGCAAACCCTGGTCATAGTTATTCATCGTTGCAATCTACCACACCTGATGCGAATGATGAGAGGGGAAGAAAGGAGCCGTCAGAAGAGCAAATACCACAGTCACAGGAAAACGCACCGGAGCCAACATTAGTCCCAACTGTAGAAGAAAATGACACCGCAGAGCTCCCGGCATCGCCTATGCAGAGTGTTGCCAACGAACAGCTAGAATCAAACCCACAACCAGAAAACCCAAGAAATAATCCCCAATCTCGGTTACTACTGCGCAACATTCCAAGGTTCGATTATAAAATCTTGTTCTAGTTAGTAATATCATTCTGTAATTATTCTTTATCTATAAGGGAGGATTGTTGTATATATATGTGTGGCTGCGACCACCACGCTCACGCGCGTCCTATGTACTTAACGTAGTGAATAAATCAGTGTGCATTTAGCAAGTTGTTGTATCACTTGTGTCCCTAGTCCGCAAACATAACAGATATAACTAATTACTACCTCAAATATACCACAATTACAACACATTAAAATATTAAAACGATATAAACACGATATCCACGAAGCCACACCGCAGATTGCTCTTATACATTTTTATGTGCTATAAAAGCTTCGTTAACATCAGTTGAATTTCCCCAAAGGTTGAGTTCATAATTCAAAGTCCTTAGGTTTGATATTTTTTTAAGCTTAGCAAGAACATAGACAAATTTGTTTATTCTTTTGCATACGTTGTTAACATGGGCTTTCCAATTTATACAAGTGTCTAACGTTATGCCTAAGAATTTTATGTACCCAACCATTTCAATTTCAATATCTTTGTGAAATATTCATATTTTTTCGCTTTTACGTCCATAAGTACTAAATTGCATAAATTAAGTGTTCATGAGGTTTACAATAAGATTTTTCCCATTGGATAATATTTTCTATTGAACATAAATATATTATTATTAAATATTTTATTATTGCCTTATTAATGTCATTATTATACATAGAAATGTCCTCATTGTCTTTAATGACATAATTGTGTTGATTATTGTCATTATTTTTATATTGAGTAATGTCATTCTTATCTTTAATAATGTCTGTGTTATGTAGATTAATGTTAATGTCATGTTTATCATTATCATGCATTTGAACGTCTTTAGGTTTGGATATTATCAATGAAATGTCATCTGCAAATAATATACATGAATGCTCTGTACAATCGGGAAGGTCATTAATATAAAGAAGAAATAGAAGAGGACCCAGCACACTACCGTGGGGCATACCAGATAAATTAGTATTATAATTTGACTAAAATATTTCTAATTCTTTTTTTTCTTTTATTTGGACACCGAATCATCGGCACCATATCGATCGATAATGTACTTCCATCCGTTTGTTATTTCTGTTTCTGGAAGTAGGGGAATTCTGTTGTCATTTTTAATTCGACCTTTACTGTATACAGCTATGTTAAAATGGAAATAACATCCTTTCACTGCAATGGATGGGAAGACGGTAGATGCTGTTTTTATGGCCCGGTTACTAATACCTTTAAGCCAAATCTTAATCATTAAATATTTCTTCTTATTCTTCAACTTGCATATACAAAATTATAAATTAACGACTTCGTTATTTCATTATTACGTTTCTTTATTATATTTAGAGATAAATAATTTAACTCATGTTTCGTCTATGGCGACATCTATTATTTATCTGGAGAAGTACCAACACAATACAACTTAGAAAACAGTTTTACAACACCTTAATAAAAGTAGTATTTTTTAGCAACGGTGTTACTCAACAGGAAAAATAAGTGCCGTTGTGTCTCAGTGTTACTCAGAGGGAATATGTTTTTCTTGTTCAGTCACACTGTTACACAATTTTGTTCTAGTGTGACTTACTGTGAAAAATAAAGTCGAGTTGAGTCACACGTGTTACTGAATGGGAATTTTAGTCCTGTTGAGTTACACTGTTACACAACTGGGTGTAACTCAACGGGAATAAACCAATGGGTCTCTCAAACGTTTTTTTACTTCAAATGCCAAATAAATCTACAAAAAATAGGAGAAAAACGGTGTTTTTACTTTTTTATACTTCAAAAAATGACTGAAATATTTACGATTAAAGTGCGTAGGCATAAAGCGGGTGACCGCATACGTCACAACCCTGAAAATTCGACAGTCGAGTAGCGTTCTCGGTCGCACCCGAATGCCGTGCCGCGACTTGTCGCAGTCTGTGCGAGGATGTGACGTCATAATTGGTGCGCCTTATCTCGGAAATTCAAAAATGACTAAAACTTCTCGCTATATCTTCGGAAATACTGCATGTATTGAAGTGAAATAAAAACTGATATAATGTACATAAGCTACGCTCCAATTAAGCTGTATTTGACAGTAATATTTTGACCCTTTTGTGTTTTCCATTATATACACATTCTTGCTTATTAAATTTGCAAAAGTAGTGGTGGCCACGCCCCGGAGTAGCACGCAATGTTAAGTAAGCTCATATTAAGTAAACAGGTAAGATTAGTAATACAGGCATTTATGTACAGTTGGGTAGTTGCATACGGAATTCATAATTACCACAGTACATATTATGAGCAGTGCAGCACTTCATACAAAGTGCGAAACGGCCTAAATATCTACAGACTGCAAGATCGGACGTCGCTCGCAGTGTTGTGTAAGTCGGTCAATCACGGTTGTCGCAGTGTCTAAGTTATATTTATTGAGTATTGTAATATTAATAATATTAAGAATGTTATTTTAACCTCAATCTAAAGATTATCTGATCTATTATCTCCGGCAAAGCATAATTAATAAAATAAAAAATACTTTCGATTTTATATTAACTTCACAGACAACCCTAACGCTTTGACGGAGAATAGGTACTTAAGTTTAGACTTAGGCCTAGTTTCCTTACTGCTTTAATATAATATGTGCTGTGGTAATACCAAGTGCCGGCAACGACGACGCGACGTAGTGACCTGCCATTAATTTGTGTGCAGCGTTGATTCAACACTGGCATGCTTAATTACATACCAACACTCCACTTACCATATGACTTGAAGCGATTTATGACGCCATATTGGATTGGTTGAATAATGGCGCGAATAAGCATGGTATGATGACAGATTATTACATTATTTGCCTATAGTATTAAATGTCCAAATTAATTTAGTAGGTACTGTAAAGTTGTGTCCAATGTAGGGTAGGTATTTAAAAGTCTCGGCGAGGTAAGTAACTGTTGGACAGGCGTTAAGAGAAAAAGAAATTAAGAAAACCCATTTATTAGGCACTCTACAAAAATAAGTACATAAAAACACTTATGCATATAAGGTAAGCCTAAAAGACTACGGCTCAGCATGATGCTAGGTATGACCACAGCGCTGATTTTCAGCCGAAGCCCACAAGGTAGGTATCACGGACGTATGCCTCGCTATTGATTAACAAATGTACATACGATAATTTATACTTAGGTATTGTCACGCCTTTATCCCCGAAGGGGTAGGCAGAGGCATGCTATACGCCTACATTTCACAGTATGCATTTTTGTCCTACGTAACAGGTGGTCAGCCCGTACAATATTTTATACAGATAAAAATATAAAACGAGTCTGACTGCTTGTCACAGAATGCATACGAAAGTATATACCACTTACCTACTAATAATAATAACAATTTTCTGCCTGTCTGTCTGTTTGTTCCGGTTAATCACTGAAACGGCTGGACCGACCTTAACGGGTCCTTCGCCAGCATAACAGTCGATGTCATAAGGAGCAACTTAGTGTACACTTCATCCCCGCATTCCCACTGGAACAGGCACTATGCGGGTAAAACCGTGGTGTATCCGCTAGTTGGTTATAAATGCCTTATAATTTTTTTTTTTTTTTTGTAGGTATGATGTAAAATAAAATAGGTAACAATTCAAGTGCAGTATTCAGGAGCCCTGGGGCTATCCTTCCGATGGCTCACTCGGGACTCCTGGCCATTGACAGATAGACGGGAACGTGTGGTTTTAGTCGGTAGGAGTCCGGCATAGCACCCATGAGGATTTCAAGACGAAAAAAAAAGTCTTATGTAGTATTAAATGTAGCGATTTAAGTATTTTATTTAAACTTTTCACCGTCATTACTTTATGTAGTGGAGTGGGCAGATTATTACAGCACTTGGTCGCACTTTATTGGAACCCACCTCTAAAAGCAGTACTTCTGTACCTCAGTAGGATTTGCGCGGGATCTTGATAAATAGCGCTGCTGAATATTATTTTCCAAAACTAGTGCTTGTTTTATGTGTAAAAATGGTAGTTTCTTAGACATAAAAGTTGTGTAAACGTGCTATAGTGAAAGACAGTGGAATATTGCAGTGAAAAGCTATTTTACATACATAGGCAACTATTCAAGTGCAAATTCCACTGAAAGCCACAATAACGCTCTACCACGTTAATAGGACAAGGACACAGGACTTGACATCGACAAAGGACTAGACAGGACTAAATTACAAGATATGATTAAAGAAATATGATATAAAACTAAGATTTGGCTAAAAGGTCTTTGTAACCAGGCCATAAAATACTATTAATACTAATACAAAGAAAAAGGTACCTCGGTATTTAATGCAAATTCTATTAATATTTTTTGTGCTACAGAGCACTGGTTAAAAGATCATCAAATCACATTGTTGAACTTCGTAAATCACCAGGTTGCTAGCTCGTTCAATAGAAAATATTCTAAACGTGGAGGCTCTTTAATATTAATTAATAAAAACTTAAAATTTAAAGAACGTAAGGATTTAGTAGCCCTCTCCATTGAGCGAGTTATTGAGATTGCCAGTATTGAGTTTGAGCATTTCATCTTGTTAAGTGTATACAGTCCCCCTGATGCTTCTTACATTAAATTTGAAGAAAAGCTTGAAGAAGCACTGTTCAAATGCCAATGTTCTAAGAAATCTATAATAGTTTGTGGAGATTTTAATGTTGATATATTAGATACATCATTAACTCCATCGGAGAGAAATAAAATGAAAAATTTATTTAAATCCTTTAATCTGCATAGTACATTCTTAGAACCCACTCGTATTACAGCCACCAGTGCAAAATGTATTGATAATATTTTTACTGATATTAAACCTATAGATAAAGGTATTGTGGATCCTGTGGAGTCAGATCATCGTGGCCAATGGATAAAATTTCCTAAAAGTAGTAACAAAGTCAGCAAAAAACAAATTAAATATGTACCAATTAACCAAAGTCGTTTGAATAATTTTAAAGAAAATGTATTAAAGAGATTACCATATCTACCTAACTTCACTTGTGTAGACCAGTCATATAAACACTTATTTAATTTGATTAATGATGAGTTTGGCAAAGTTTTTACCTCAAAAACTCTACAGATTGGTGGTCGTCCTGTTTTCAGTGACTGGGCAACACCAGGTATCTTTAAAAGTAGAAATAAATTATTTGAATTATATTCAGAAAAATCATATAATTTTAGGCAAACCTTTCAGGAATATGTTAAAAATTATTCAAAGATATTTAAACAAACGTGTCATCTTGCTAAGTCAAACTTCATTAAAAATAAAATTTCTAATTCTGTAAATAAAATAAAAATGACTTGGAACATCAGTAACTCTGAATGCGGTAGATCTTTAGTGACTGAAAGGGATTTCCACTTAAAAGTAAATGGTTGCCATGTTACAGGGGACCTGGAAGTGGCTACGGAGTTTGAACACTTTTTCAAAAATGTACCTATATTGACAACAAAATCTCTCCAAGCATCTTCCAGTTCCGCTGAACTTTTATTAGAAGAATCTGTTCTTTGTTGCAGGGATGCATTTGTATTCACAGATATTTGTGCTCAGGACATTGTAAAAACATTTAAATGTATCGAAATTAAGAAAACCGCGGACATTTGGGGATTATCGGTCAAAACTGCATCATGTATAATTGAGGTAATTGCGCCCCATCTAGCAACTGTGTTTAATGACTGTGTTTCTAGTGGTACATTTCCTGATTTAATGAAACACAGCAAAGTCGTTCCCTTGTTCAAGGCTGGCAGCGCTACAGAGCCGTCTAATTTCCGACCAGTGTCAGTGCTGCCAACTTTGAGCAAAGTATTTGAAAAAATAATCTTGAATCAAATGCTATCCCATTTTGATAGTCATAAAATACTCCATGCGAATCAATTTGGGTTTACGAAAGGGCGCTCAACTTCCGATGCTGGTGTTGAGTTATTAAAATGTATTCATGAAGCATGGGAAGACAAGCACGATGCATTGGGTATATTTTGCGATCTATCAAAGGCTTTTGATTGCGTTCAACATGAAACGCTGTGCAGGAAACTACACCACTATGGAATAAGAGGCAAAGCTCTCGACCTTCTGTCTTCATATTTGAACAATAGAATACAGAGGGTCGATATTAATGGTACACGTTCTGTAGGATCCATGGTTACAATGGGTGTGCCGCAAGGCTCGATACTTGGGCCATTCTTGTTCCTCATTTATATTAATGATTTACCATTTTATGTAGGGGACAGGAATAGGATTGTTTTGTTTGCAGATGACACCTCATTAATTTTTAAAATTAAAAGACAATTAGATAACTATGACGATGTAAACAATGCAATTGCAAGAGTAGTTCATTGGTTCAGCTCATATAATCTTTGCCTTAATGAAAATAAAACTAAATGTATAAAATTTACTCTACCAAATGTAAAACAAGTTGCGGCCAATGTTCAACTGAATGGACAAGTGTTAGAGTTTGTAGAATCAACTGTGTTCCTAGGTATAACTATTGATGCCAATTTGCAGTGGGGCCCACACATAGAAAAGACAGCCTCTAGATTAAGTTCGGCTGCATACGCTGTAAAAAAGATCAGGACTCTAACAGATGTGGATACGGCTAGAATGGTTTACTTCAGCTATTTTCATAGTATTATGTCTTACGGTATTCTCCTTTGGGGGAGTGCTGCAGATTTAAATATTATTTTTGTTCTACAAAAGCGGGCTGTACGCGCTATTTATAATTTGGGCCCCAGAGTTTCTCTCCGAGAAAAATTCAAAGAAGTAAATATTCTAACCGTACCATCACAATACATTTTTGCCAATCTTATGTATGTCCAGAAAAATCTATCACAGTTTTCTAAACTCTGTGATAAACATAATATAAACACTAGAAATAAAAATAATCTTTCAATCCTTCAATCAATCAATCTTTCTTTTCAAAAAGCAAATATATAGCAATTTATATGAAAATCAAACCGTATATCTATATCTACTAATATTATAAAGCTGAAGAGTTTGCACTAATCTTAGGATTTGAAAAATCTTTTTGTGTTAGATTGTCCATTTATCGACTTACTCTGGTGCTGTTCTAAACCAAGTCTAGTATCCACGTTAGGTATTGTCAAATGTATTTACTAAAAGTGCCAAGAACATGTACCTAAAATAAACAAGGAACTATATAGTGGCGGATTTTCTATGTACCTACTTGTATAAAAGCCATCTGATACCTTGAATGTATTTCACCCCAGTTAGTCTCCGAGCTAACACATAAGACCACTGTGCAGAAGAGGCGCAGGCGTAGTTCCACCTTTCATCAAATCAAGCAAAGACTACAATAGTATAGTGTCAACCAAACTTGTGTCAATTATTTATTTATAATTTTTCCTTTATTGTTATTTTTATAAGTTTAAAATTTGTGTGTCTATATAGTGTTTTATGTATATATACATATATGTTAAATTGCAGCAATGCGGAGGTAAGTCAACCTACTTCATCACTATTTGATTTAGTTCGCTGCCCTCACTGTTCCCAAGCCCGTTTCTTTAGGGGTGAGCGGGGTTTAAAAATACACGTTGGGAAAGTGCACAAACTCCAACATGTATTTGCGAACCCTTCGGCACATGTTTCTCCCACTACTTTAGATATTAACAGTGACGAGTCGCCTTTTTGGAAAACACTCTCAAAATTAAAAAATTCTGTTCCCGTTTTAAAAAGAATTCCTCGGGGTGCAAGATCTACGGTGGCTAGATGTTTAGCTAGTTACTTGGGTCTTGCAGTCCGAGAACATTCTAAATCGGCTTGGGAGCAGCTGCTCACCTTCCCATTCAAAATTCTTCACATCAATAAGGACAAAACTACAACTTCGAAATCCTTAACTGCCCAAATAAAAAATAATTGCAATAATTTGACTTATAATTTAGATGCAAAATTTTCAATAGTACGCAAAAATAATTTTTTCAATTTAGTTGAAGCCAAATTAAGGGATGGTGACCTAAGTGGGGCGTCGAGACTCCTTTTCAGTAGTGATGTGGTGGCGCCATGTACGCCTGTAACACTGGCGGTCCTGCAGAGCAAGCACCCGGCGCCTGTGGATGACCTTCGTTTCCCTGAGGCTCCTGACTCAAGCCTTGACTGCCTCAGTGTTACTGCCAAGGATGTTTTGAGTGCCGTTAATTCTTTTCGTTGTGGTTCTGCTGGTGGCCTCGACGGCTTGTCTCCACAGCATCTTAAAGATCTTGTGAGTCCAAGCGCTGGGGACGCTGGTGAAGTGCTTCTTGGGGAGTTGGCGGCTCTCATGAATCTTATGCTCTCCGGTGGTGTAGTCGATGACATCATCGATATCTTGTATGGGGCCAATCTGTGTGCACTTTACAAGAAAGATGGTGGCATTCGCCCCATTGCCGTAGGGTGTACTTATCGTCGTATGGCAGCAAAAATGTGTTGTAATTTTTATAAAGAGCATTTAGCTGAGGAATTTCAGCCCCTCCAAATAGGTTTTGGTTCGAAAGGGGACTGTGAGGCTGCCATACACGCACTTTCTACATACCTTGACAGTGGGAAAAGCGAGGTAATCCTAAAGGTTGATGTGAAGAATGCTTTCAACTCGGTGTATAGGGACACTTTGTTGTCCCAAGCTAAATTAGAAATACCAAAAATATACAACTTTCTTTGGCAATGTTACAGATACCCAACAAAACTGCTATATCAGGGCAATGTTTTAGAATCAGCTGTTGGGTGTCAACAAGGTGATCCTCTCGGACCGGTAATTTTCAGTTTAGCTATTCATCCTATTATTCGCGAGTTAAATTCAAAATTTAATGTGTGGTATCTAGATGATGGTACTTTGGGAGGGGAAGTTGAGACAGTTTTACAAGATTTAGTAGTTTTAAAAAATAAATTTAGTTCCATTGGTTTAGAGCTTAACACAAATAAATGCGAAATTTTTATTAATGATAATATGGACAAGAAATTAATATTTTCCAAATTTAATTTATTAACTCCTGGTATCAAAATTATCGGGAAAGATTCACTTCGCCTCCTAGGGTCCCCAATTTTCGAAGATGCCTACAATAATTTTATAGAACAGAAAATTCAAGATTTTTGTGATATTTCCGATCGTCTACTCAAAATTAACATTCATTCGGCTTACACCATTCTTCGGTTTTGCTTGTTTGTACCAAAATTTACTAATGTTCTCAGGTCAACTCAATTTTGGAAACACTCTGGCCTTTTAGCTAAAATAGATAATATTATTATAAACACTCTCAGTAAGATTTTAAACGTGGCCTTGAATGACCGTTCGTCACTGCAAGCGACTCTGCCAATACGTTTGGGTGGTCTCGGCATTCGCAAAATTTCCGATATTAGTTTACCAGCGTTCCTGTCCTCAGTCCACAGTACGGAGGCGTTAACTAGGAAAATTCTCGCACCTACACTAGTTAATTCCGAAATACTGTGTAAGATTGAAGCAGTAAATGCTTGGAAAAATGCCTGTCCGAACTCCGACTTGCCAAGGAACCTTTTCTCACAGCGTCAGTGGGACGGGCCGCTTTGCAGTTTAGTAAGAAACAATTTATTAAGCTCCAGTACGACAGCTGCTGAGCGAGCCCGTTTACTGGCAGTGGGCACGTGGGAATCGGGTCTGTGGCTACAAGCTCTTCCTTCGTCTAACATAGGGACCATGTTAGACGATACTACCTTTCGCATTGCTTCCTGCCTTCGTTTGGGTGCGCCATGTGTTTCTCCGCACCAGTGCCATTGTGGAGTAGTCGTCGATCGCCTTGGACATCATGGCTTGTCTTGCTGCAGAAGTGCTGGGCGATTACCACGGCACGCGAGCCTTAACTACTTAATCCGACGTGCTCTTGTCGCCGGCGGTGTGCCAGCTAAACTTGAACCGAATGGTTTGGCGCGCGACGACGGCAAGAGACCGGACGGTATGTCGTTAATGCCGTGGAGGATGGGTAGGTGTTTGGTGTGGGACGCTACGTGTGTCGACACTCTTGCTCCTACTCATCTTCCAGGTACTGCTGGTTGTGCCGGTGCCGCCGCTGCTTCTGCGGAGACCCTTAAACGGCAGAAATATTTGCAACTCGTAAGTGATTACGTTTTTGAGCCGTTTGGGGTCGAGACGTTAGGGTCCTGGGGTCCAAGTGCTCATAATCTATTTCAAGAGATTGTAAAGCGCCTAATTGACACTACTCGTGACCAGATGGCTGGTTTCTTTTTCGCACAAAGGCTAAGCATTGCCATTCAACGTGGCAATGCTGCCAGTCTTCTGGGAACGCTACCACGTGAGGACTGCGATGCGGAGAAATTTTATGACGCATGTTAGGTCTTTGTTTCTTAGTTATTTTTAGTAAGTTTAGAATTAATTTATCAAAATATTAAGTGCTGTAAAAACTGAACAAGACAAATAAATGTAAGCATTATTTTACAGTGACTTAATATTAATGAATCTTAACATTATTGATGTTTAAAATCTCATATCTTTCAGTCCACCACAGTCGACTACATAAGATTGGCGATTCTTTCCAGGGTAACTGTATACGCTTTTACAACAAGCTTCCCTGTGACCTGAGAAATTTACCTTTGAATAAATTTAAAAAGTTTATTAAAAACAAGCTTTGTGAAAAAGGTTTTTACTCCGTTACAGACTATTTGCAGGACAGGGACGCCTGGAAATGATCTGCTGGCAAAGTGAAATAATATTAAATTGTAAATAGGCCATCAAAAAAAAAAGCCTTCCTAAGTTTCTTGCCGGTTCTTCTCAGGTGGGCCGCGTTCCGAACCGGTGGTCGCTTTAAATATTTTAAATAGTGTATGACATTTTGTAAGCGCCGTTAAAATGGTCCAAGCAAAATAAAGATATTTTTATTTTTTTATTTTTTTTATGTGAAGTTAACGAAGTGCTTCTACCAGGATATTTTCAGTGCGTGTCCAACTAGTCTAAGCCATCAAAAAAAAGCCTACCTAATAACCATTTGCACTGAGCTTAAGCGTATCAAAAGTACACACCTATAGTTCTTATGACACTACTAATAAAAAAATACATAGCACTAACACTAGTTACAAGTTTCTTGCCGGTTCTTCTCAGGCGTTCCAAACCGGTGGTCACTTTAAAAATAATAAATTTATAGCTCTAGTGTATGACATTTTGTAAGCGCTGTTAAAATGATCGATGCCAAATAAAGACGTTTTATGTTAGATTTTGTATAGGTAATTTGGTTTGAAAATCGTATGCCAGGTCGTTAGAGTAGGACAAATGGACGTGGAACCCACTGAATATGGTAGAGTCATTAAGAACAAACTTTAAAATGTAAGTAAATAAATAATAAATAAACATCCATCACGCCTTATCCCCGAAGGGGTGGCAGAGGCATATTATATGCCCACTTTTCACCGTGTGGATTCCTGTCCCACGTAATAGGTGGTGAGCCCATTGCCGTGTTGAAATAGACAGACACAGGCTGTGGCTACCTGCTGTTGAAATTTTTCAAGCCGCCCGTAAGGCATTCAACCAGGCTTAACGACTGCCATTTTACTGGCAACCGGGACCAACGGCTTAACGTGCCTTCCGAAGCACGGAAACGCTCGCAAATGTAAATGCCACAAAGTGGTCACCCATCCGAGGACCAGCCATAGTGAAAGTTGCGTAACTCAGTGATCGTTTACAGAACCGCGGGGCCACGAACGCTTCTAAAATGTAAGTACTGGAATTATTTCTTATAATACGACTCTCCACATGTCGGTAACTTCAAGGCTTATTTAAGTTACTAGGTGACCCCCCGGCTTCGCCCGTGACATACTTCAAACTCCCGTCGTACCTATTTAATCCAGTCGCTTATAAATTCTTCAATAATGCATAAAAGTTCGCCCGATTTGTCGACATTTAGGACAACTGCTCAACTCTCCAGGGTAGTAGCGTGATGATATATAGCCTATAGCGTTCCTCAGTACATAGGCTATCTAACACAAAAATAATTTTTCAAATACGAGCCATAGTTTCTGAGATTAGTACGTTCAACCAAACAAACAAACAAACTCTTTAGCTTTATAATATGTATTTTAAGTTATTAGCTGAGCCCCGCGGCTGACGTGGCATACTTTGAACCCCCGTCGCATCTATATAATGTCATTGCTTTTACTTTTACAAAAATATATGAAGTGCCCGATTCGTTGACATTTATGATTACTGCTTCGCTCTCCTGGGTAGTATCGTGATGATATATAGCCTTTTTCGATAAATGGGTTAAAAAACACAACAGTATTTATTCAATTCGGACCAGTAGTTTTTGAGATTAGCGCGTTCAATCAAACATACAAACAAACAAACTCTTCAGCTTTATATATTAGTATAGAATACTATACTCGTAGATTCTGCGACAGGTACTAAGTAGCTACTTATAACATTCAGCCGGGCTCTAATTCTCCAAAATTACTCAAACACTACAAACTTAAACCTCTCATCCTTTGTGAAAAACTATGGCTACCATAAAGGGCATTTATGAGTTAATATATTCATCTAAAAGGGTCCAAGGGTTTCGTAACAAAAACTTACAAATTGTTTTTACCCGAATAAGGTTTGGTTTCTGACCCGAGTGTTGCCATTCTAATCCGACCTTGAAAACCTAAATAGGTAGTTATTGGATTTGTAATGATGATAACTTATTATTTTTATACATTGTTTAGTAGCCATGCCATAAACACTAATAAAAATGTACATTGTTTTAAATTGGTTTTAAGGACAGGTTTGGCGCCAATTCTGGAAGATGACGCACGGTTGCCTTTTTTCAAAACTAATGTATAATTCGTGATTTTGTGTTTAATAATGGTGGAGTATGATACATAAAGTGTTCGAAAATGTGCATGAGTTATGGAAAATGAAATGTTGCAGTGAACAGCGCTGTTCTATCTGTTAGTGCCAAATCTCCATAAAAAGCCCTAGTAAAAGGTCCACCGCTTTACTAGGGCAAGGACCAGGACCTAGGACTGAGGACTTGACATCGACAAAGGTCTAGACATGACAAAATGATATGAAAATATAAATACTAAAGACAAGGCTGCATGGACCAAGTTTCCTTTGCCTGCCCAAGATGGGCGAAGACATCTAAAACAAATGTTTTAAGGAATACCAACATTCCGGAGAATGTGATGTTATTATGCTGAGAATTCAAAAATGGAACCTAAATACGACTGAGTTTCATCTATTTTTTTTTTTGACTTTTGGCGCGAAAATGAACAGTGACGCACGTTTGTCTTATACACACCGGCGGATAATTGGCGGAACATAAAAAAAAGAGTGAAACCTTTTTCAATTAATGTTGCTGGCTGGTTTATGATTATTTTATTTTAGAATAAAATATTTTAAAATCCGTACCCTGTTGATCGTCACTTTTATCTGTGATTGTTTTAATTTTAATCGACGTTTTAATAATTTCGAGTAAGTTCCATATTACGGGTGCACAAGTTTGTTTGTAAAGATCTTAATTTTTTATTTAATTCAAGACTTTTTCGACTTTATATGTTCCTTAAATCTTACTGAAGGACAAGGGAAACATTATGTCTGATTTAACCCCGACTGAAATTGTCAGGGCACTTGAGATGAGAAGCAGTAGTCAAACTTACAGAGATATCGCCAGGATGCTTCGTCGATATTTTTCAACAATTCATCGCAGTGTCCAGCGATACAGGGAGACTAAATCTCTCGTTAGTCGTCGAAATCCGCGTTTGACGGCTGTGCAAGCCGAAATCTTCTTCAAGAAGTTCGAGGAGTAGCAGTAAGTGAACGCACGGTACGAAGACGTTTCGAAGAAGTGCATTTGCGTTCACGCGTGCCCGCCAAGGCTCCAAAACTCGAGGTACATCATCGCAGAAACAGACTCAATTTCGCTCAAGAGCATTGTCTTTGGACCACGGACCAATGGACTAAAGTTTTGTTCAGTGATGAGTGTAGAATTCTTTAAATCAAATTGATGGACGTCAAAGATTATGGAGACGTGAAGGGGAACGATACAATCAGTTAAATTTTGAAACTACATACGGTAGCATACGGCGGAGGGTCCACAATAGTTTGGGGGGGGGGGGGGGAGGGTTGGATATGTTTGGGTGCTCGCACGGACTAAGTGGTGTTCGATAGAGATACATAAGGGAGGTTCTTGAAGAAAACGTGGTACCTTTTGCCCCCTTTATCGGTGACGGCTTTGTGTTGATGCAAGATAATGCTCGGCCTCATACCGCACTGCGAACTCGCGAGTACCTTAATTATGTGAACATCGCAGTAATATGGAGTGGCCAGCAAGGTCACCAGACATGAATCCGATTGAACATGTCTGGGACTTAATAAAACGTGGGGTGAAATCCAGAATACCCGCTCCTGTGACTTTGGATGAACTGCGAAATGCCGTATTGGAGGAATGGCAGACACTTTCCCAAGAAACAATAGACAACATCTTTCTTAGCATGCCAAGACGGGTAGAAACTTTGATAAGGGCACGTGGAGGAAATAATCGATACTGATTTATCCTTTATTCCAATGAAAAATAAAATGTTTAATTGTTTTTTTTTTAATTTTTTTAGTCGCCATGAAAATTCAAGAATGTTTATTTTTCCGTAATGTTTATTTTTCTCAATTAAATTGCACAAAATAAAGTACCTTTTAATTGTAAAATATGGCATTTTATTTATGACAGCGAATGGCGTTTATTGGTTTATAAAATAAAATTGTTTTGAAAAATATTTAGCATTTTTTTTATGTTCCGCTAATTGTGCCGGTGTGTCTATTATATTCATAAACTAGTGTAAAATTCGTGTTTTTGTGTTTAATAATGGTGGAATATTATACATAAAGAGTTCGGAAAAGTGGAATGGATGTGCGCAAAGTACGTCTTCGCGAGTACTTTGCGTCCATCCCATGGAGTCAGCGCTGCTTTTCAAGCAAAGCTGTGTCGGATAGTGCCTCCGCGATTGCTGGCGAGATCAGTTTAGGGATGGAATATTACATCCCATATACTGATGTCGCCAGCATTCGCAAAACTCGGCCCTGGTTCGGGCGTGAGTGCGCCGAGGCTGTTCAACAAAAGCAGACGGCCTATCGCGCCTGGGTCAGGGCTCGGGCGATGCGCGACCCGAAAGTAGGCCGCCTAAAGGCAACGTACAACAGGTCCACTAGGGCCAGCAAGATGGCCTTCAGGAGAGCAGATTCCCAGCGCGTCGCGCGGCTGACCCGGGAGCTTACGTCTCAACCAACGGGCAGCCGGCAACTGGCCAAAGCTGTGCAGGCCAACTTCTGCCAAACCTCGTTGCCCCCGCTGCGCTACCCTAATGGGTCACTGGCTCACAAAGCTCAAGAAAAAGCCGACTTGCTTGCAAATCTCTTTGCAGCTAATTCCCGGGTCGACGACTGTGGCCTGCAGCCACCCACCATTACCAATTATGGCTACATAATGCCTGATATTGTGATCAGGCAATGTGACGTACGGGCAGTGCTACGGTCACTCGACACGCGGAAAGCGAGTGGCCCTGACGGTATTCCGGCGGTGGTACTTCAAAAATGTGCAGCCGAGTTGTCTCCAGCACTAACACGTCTGTACCGTCTTTCGTATTCTTCGGGAGACGTGCCGGAGGCTTGGAAGGAAGCGAACGTACAACCGATTCCCAAAAAAGGGGATCGTTCAGATCCAGCCAACTATCGCCCCATAGCCATCACCTCAGTTATCTGTAAAGTGTTCGAGCTCATTGTCAACAAGCAGCTAATGCGATACCTAGAGGATCACTCGTTGATCAATGATCGGCAATATGGCTTTAGGCCCAAACGCTCAACGGGTGATCTTCTAGCGTACGTAACACATGTTTGGGGTGAGGCTATGGAAAGGCACGGTGAATCCTTGGCTATAAGTCTGGACATTGCCAAAGCCTTCGATAGAGTTTGGCATGCGTCGCTTCTTTCCAAGCTACCGGCAACTGGTCTACCGCCTCAATTGTGCTGCTGGATGGCCAGCTTCTTACAAGGGCGTTGTATGCGGGTCCTTTGTGATTGCCAGGCTTCTTGCTTTTTGCAGGTTAATGCCGGGGTACCACAGGGGTCTGTATTGTCGCCAACTCTCTTTCTTCTCTTGCTTCTGCAATGACATGCTGTCCCTCGGGAACATTCATTGCTATGCAGATGATAGCACGTTGCACGGGAGTTTTTCTGACCGTCCAGCAGTGGGAAGGGCCGACATTGAGGAAAAACGACGGCAACTTGTGGCTGATGTCGACCGGGTTCTGAATCGCATTTCCGGATGGGGTTCTGAAAACCTGATCGATTTCAATGCCAGAAAACACAGGCGTGTGCGTTCACAGCTAAAAAATCCCCTTTCCTACCTCTACCATCTCTTCAGAACACTACAATACCTATGAAGGACAATCTAGACATCCTCGGTATAGACGTTCGTCGTGAGCTCAGTAACAAATCTTATATAGAGAGCTGTATTGGGTTAGCCTCGCGAAAGTTAAGAGTCCTGAATAAGGTGAGACGTTTTTTCACGCCGCAGCAGAGATGTATGTTGTACAAAACACAGATTCGTCCCTGCGTCGAATACTGTTCTCACCTTTGGGATGATTCCGCGAGGTACTTGCTGGACGCGCTCGACGCTATGCAGAGACGTGCTATTCGCATTATAGATTGTCCTGAGGTAACAGGAAGCCTTGAGCTGCTGGCGCAGCGTAGAACCATAGCGTCCTTGGCTGCATTTTACCGCATGTACCATGGCGAGTGTTCTGAAGAGCTTTTCAACCTAATCCCACCCTCTCCTTTTCGTTCCCGAACAACGCGTGCTGGACTCCCATACAGTGGAAAGAATTTTCGCCAGAACGGAACGATTTAGAAGATCGTTTCTGTGTCGAACTATAGTTAAGCTCTGCCAGCGCACGTGTTTCCTTCCTCCTACAATCCCGGGTTCTTCAAGCGGAGCGTGAAGAGGCACGTCATGGGCCGCCAACTTGAGGGACGCTGTCAGTAGTCATGTGGACTAAGAGAGTGCCCCTCAATTCGCTAGATGTCGTCATGGCTTTCCATCAGGCGGACGGCGTCATTTTAGCGAAATAGAAATAAAAAATAAAATAAGTAGCATTTGTAATGACGAGTAAATCTGTGCTTTGGAAGTCACGATAAGCCGTACATCCCGGTACCAGTAAGTGCTCGTTCATTCTAGTTAAAGGTTTTATAGGCGGCTTAAAATTTTATCAGCATTTGATGAAGTGACGAAGATAACATTGATTGTTATTTCTGCGTAATCAGAATCAAACCAAAAAGTTTAAATTAATATTTCTGACACATACGCCAACATGGTCAGAAATAACAAATGTACGTTCAAGCGTTATCTACCCCTTATCAAAACGGTCAAATCATCAGAAAATAGGACTTTTTATTTATACTTCTCAGTTTACGAGAGCACGTCCAGTGAAATGGGATCACGTAGTAAACGCATAATTACAATTGTGAAAGCGCCCGTTATATGCAAAGCACCAGGGAATGGAAAATTTAAAAATATAATTCTTGGAGCAAATGTTGGCGCCAATCTGGTAAGCCTCTGTAAATTGAAATTCAGAATTCAAATTAATTAATTTAGGTTTCGAATTTCAAATTTGTCTCGGTTGTCATCTAGGAATGACGTCATAACTAAATTATTTAGACATTTGTATTAAAGTTGGCTTATGCTATAATTTAATACTAAGCAATAATAAATTGCACTATGTATAAAACAAAAACGAAATCTGAAAAAAGAGAAACTAAAAATATTTAACTCACTATTAAGCAAAATTTTAATATGCTTATCTATACTAACATTATAAAGAGGAAAGATTTGTAAGTTTGGTTGTAATGAATAGGTTCAGAAACTACTGAGCCGATTTAAAAAATTCTTACTCCTTTAGAAAGCTACATTCTTCGTGAGTAACATAGAAATGAAGAGAAATTTCGAATAGTAAAACTTCACCAAGCGTCCGAAGTTGCCGCCATAATCTAGTATATTAATATAGTCGTACGAAGATTTAAGACGTGACACTGTTAGCAATAATTACATTCGATTCTATTGAAAATGTGATCAAAATTACAGCATAGATTTATGAATAAAAATTTTTATGTTTGTTCTTATTTATGTCAAATTGATTATGAGCAGCATGTAACCTGCTTTGTATGATAATACTAAGATATACAAAAATCTATACTTAGATTTGTTACTGAGAATGCCAACCAGCATTGCACTAAGCAAAGAAAAACTTGTCAATATATTTTTTCGTTTTGTTAACTATCCTTTAAATCTGGTACCATAAATATCAACGAGGGATTTGGCCTTTATTAGTTTCGAGGTGAGAAACCGAATGTACCAGGATGCGAATTTTAAATATAGAACGGTTCCATAAAGCTCAAATGATGGATAGTTGCGTTTGTAGCTTTGCCCAGAAGTAGTTTGAATCTTAAACCGAATTAATATATCTTAACCTTTTGATGTTATTAGTCTGAAAGTCATGATAAGGAGCTCCACTCAGATCTTAGGGGCCCCGAGTGATATCAGTGCATTTGCTGATTACCAGACGAGACAACAAAATTGGTATTCCGTTGGTAATTTTTTTTAAATATTGTGAGACATTTTTTTTTGCAGAGTAGGCAACAAAATCGGTGCTCTTACGTGGGACTTTCTTTTTACTTTTACTATCCTGGGACTTTTTATTTCTTTTTACACAACGTGGATGGGAGGTCAGACGGCAGTCGTTCCTAACAATGCCGAAAATCAAAAGCAAAGTGATAGCTGCTAGCTGCAGAGTCAAATAAAAGTGCACCCTATGCTCCAAATCTAGGAGGGATTTGTAAGCGTTTGGGAACATAAAGATAAGGAGCCTGAAGATCATGATTAGCTCTACAGAGTATGAAGCGCTCGTGGTCCCGAGGAGTCAGTGTTCTGTAAATGATCACTGCGTTAAGCAAATTTCGCTATGGCTGGTCACGGATGGGTGAGCACTTTGTGGCATTTGCGAGCGTTTCCGTGCTTCGAAAGGCACGTTAAGCTGTTGGTCCCGATTGCCACTGTCGTTAAGTTGAAGGCCTGGAAGGCATGAAAAAATTCAACCCTACCTGTCTATTTCAACACGGCAATGGGCTTACCACCTATTACGTGGGACAGGAATACGCATAGTAAGGCGTGATAATGAATAAATAAAATAAATAAATTGGTATCGGATTATCATTAGTAGAATGGTTAGTATGGTTACATAACTTAGCTGGCAACAGATTGCTTCTGTGGCTCCCGCGGGTGTAATGAACGAGAAACGGATATAGATAGTAAGGATTTGCATGCATGCATTTCACCATAGATATCGGAAAATTAGCAGAAGTGGTATGCGGGTATTTCCACTTGTCACCAGAATATTATCAACAAACAAGTACGATTAAGTAGTCAGGGTAGGCCGAGAGTTACATATGAAGATTATGTGAGCAGATTGCTCAAAAACGGAATAGTCAAAAGTACTCGGATACCCAGACGTGCGTGTATGAAGCGATTGATGAATCTTGAAGAAGCGAAAGAAGTATGCATGACATGCTCAGGGATACAGCGTGAAGATATTTAAGTTTAAGTACGATTAAAACCTTTACTGGTCCTGGAATCGCAAGTATCCGAGTACACCGGCTACTAATCTGTGGATTTTTATGACGGGTTAGTAAGGGCAAGGTACCTTAACCGTTATAATTACAGGAAAACGTTCTTAGAAGACCAACCACATATTTTTCAAGAAAATTTAAACTGCGTTCACTGATATTTGTATAAAGTTATTGTTAACAAAAAACATTCTTAAAGAGCAAATTACTTAGACTTCTCCTGATGCGCTTGGGTGTATAATAGAGCACGGCGTCTCTAGTAGGCGCGAGTGACATTGATTGCTTACTCTATGCTTGTAACGTTCTGTCTGTTCTAAAGTAGCCAAAAATCTTTTGCTTATAACATATAACAATACACAAAGTTACCTGTTATTTCGTAATATCTTTGACCATCCAACACCTCGACAGTAGCATTTTCTAAGATTTTCAGTTAATAGATCAAACAAATACCGTAACGTAACTACATCAAAGATACCTCTAACAATTCGAAAATCAATTTGAATTGAGTGATGTTTAAATCAAAGTAGTCATGACGTTATGACTTCTGAGTTTGTAAGTAGAGAGAAGTACGAAATTATAACCAACATTGAACCAACGTTGGCTTCAGTTTTCAAACAGTGGTAATACGTCAGTTTTTAATCCGTTTTTCAAATTAAAACTCGGACGTGAACTGTTTGCATTTTACCGTTTACTGGGCGGCTTTATTTTTAATTTTTTTTTTGCCACCAAAGAGGTATTCTGATAAATTGCGACGTTTTTGTGGTTGATTTATTATTTTGTTTGAAAAAAGAATTTTGATTACAAAATTCGTGAAATTTTAATTCACATCGAGGAGGCTACTTTCAATATCCGCAACTGCTGATTTTGAGCCTATTTATATCGAGATATTTACTTTCTCAAAAGCGCGTATACTAAAAGTAAATAGTCTGCGCATCTTTGTCCTTAGGCATCTTCATTTTAAAACAAGCACTATTAAAATTATTGGAATATTGTAGTTGTTATTACTAAGCTTATGAATACAGATGCGGTGATGCCGCAATCTAGCATTGAGATGGGCAATGAAGAGTGCGACACTCAACAGTTTTATTGCCAGGTTCTTCCTTAGGCTCTACCTATTGCATTGCGAGTCAGGTAGTAAATGTAAATGTAGAAGCAATAATCTTGACGTTCTTATGTGTAAATTTGTGACCTACAAGAATAAAGATATTTTCATTTTCAACAGTCTTTCGTTCCGCAGAACGGGTCGTATGAGCAGAATAATAAGCTGCACTATGAAGTCAAGCTATGCTGTATCTCCAGAATTTAATGGCAATGTAATGTCTTGCAGTGTTAAGGGCCACTTAGGCCGGGCCGTTTACCTTACTTGGCATTGACAGTACCTATTTCTATAAGCGCACCATAATTTTATGGATATCATAACCATAATTTTATAGATATGGATGTGACACACTAGCTACTTTCGGTATCCGTAACTGGCGATATTTTAAAAGAAAGAAAGAGAGTAAACGTATTTCGCAAAACAGAACTGACAAAAGATACAAAAAAAAACAATACTTTTAAAATAATAAGGTACCTATTATAAAAACCATAAATTAATGAAAATAAAATAAAATAAATAAATAAATAATTAAAATACAGCACCCGATAGGCACCCACTTAATTC
Organism: Thumatha senex; assembly: GCA_948477245.1. Taxonomy (NCBI): domain Eukaryota; kingdom Metazoa; phylum Arthropoda; class Insecta; order Lepidoptera; family Erebidae; genus Thumatha; species Thumatha senex. Next base: position 20,531,955 of record OX419741.1, on the reverse strand, counting down.
TAAAACGACCCCGTTGCAGCTATATTATGCCCATCCTGAGCAAATATTCGGCCCCCTCTCAGCTTAATGCTGTCAATCCAAGGGCCAAGAAATGCGAAATGGCGCCACTACCATTCCCACTATTAAGAATATGACCAATCTATCCACGCATTTATACCTATTGTATATATAAAGGGAAATTAACAATAAATTGAAGCTGAAACGATATTTTAGTTTCTAGAAATCGGTAATATCGCTGTTTGGGAAAGACTGTTGAATGTCTCCCCTCTTCAATGCCTTATTGGGGCATCAACGCATCGGGATTCATAATGCTAGGATGTCGCTCCCAACAATGCCGAAAAACAAAAACAAAACGATAACTGCTCTTAGCAGCCAAATATTGTGTGAATCCTGGGCACCAAATGCAGGCAGGGTTTGAAAACTACTGGGAATATACTAAACAACATCTTTATACATCTACCCAAAATGACATAACCCAAAACCATTGAAAGTAAGATGTCTTAATTATCTATCACGCCTTGTAACAGAGGCGTATTATATGCCCACTTTTCGCAATGTAACTTGACTAAACGACTGTCATTACTGGCAACCGGGACCAACGGCTTAACGTGCACGGAAACGCTCGCAAATGTAAATGACACACACAAGTGGTCAGGTAAATTGTCGGACGAATAAAATCGCGTTACTTTGAACCTTTCAAAGAAAACTTAAAAAAGAAAAAAGAATATATTAAGGCGGAGAACAAGAAGACTATCAATAGAAATGACTTAAATGTTCTGTCATGATTATTGATAGTGTATGGACAATTTATACAAATACAAAAAAGAGCTAAATTTAAGACTAATCCTTAAAGCAACAGAGGTATTTTTCATTTAAATCAAAATGAGTACAAGATATGGAAAACGACATTTTATTGTCCTACATATTCACAATTTTTCAATATCTAATAGAACGGCCCCCTTACAGCATTAGATGTCAAAGATGTCAGCCATCGAGATATATCTTTTGACAAGCAAAGATCACCCTGACTAAAGTCGACTTTAAAGTCATATTATATGTGGAATATTTTTTTACCTGTGATCCCTCTTTTTTTTTAAATAAACTTATTTTAATAAAGGGGTAAGTACTTAATTTTTGCTTTGTTTACTACATTTATGGACAAATTTAGCAAAACGCGAGAAATAAAGGTTTGATTTTTCTTGTTATAATCATTGTGCATACTCTAATTCTTTATTTATTCATAAGCCTTAGGATACTAATTATACATACTTCTGAGATCCTCCTAGTAACCTTTTAAGAAGCCTGTGGCAGGAGGTCTCACTCTTTATATCACAATTTTTACATAGGCCTAGTTTAAAGATACTACTATACTCGCCACCAACATTACTAAATCCTATAAAAAAAGAAAAAATGTTTCTTTTTCCGAATTTCATTTTTTATATTTCTCATAAATTTTAATAAAGTGAAAAAAGACAATTCGATTCGAGACAGGGATTTAACCTGTGCCCTTTGCCTAACCAGGGCAAATTCTAGCCACCTGAACTACCCAAACCGTATCGAATCAAGTTGAAATTCTCCACCATATTTTAACACAGGTTGTAGCACTGTTCATTGGTATCGAGTTGTTCATTAGCTCGATAGATGGTCATACTCTTAAAATGACGATTAAAATATGGTGGAGAATTTCGAATCGAATTGTCTTTTTTCACTTTATTAAAATTTATGAGAACTTTAGCATATTGCTTTAAAAATATTTATCAATATACTGAGTGGAGTCCATTGCATCAATGTTTAAAAATGGTTGTAACACTGTTCATTGGTATCGAGTTGTTCATTAGCTCGATAGATGGCTCTGGTCATACTCTTAAAATGACGATTAAAATATGGTGGAGATTTTCAACTTTATTCGATACGGTTCGGGTAGTTCAGGTGGCTAGAACATTGCTCTAGTTAGACAAAGGTCACAGGTTCAATCCCTGTCTCGAATCGAATTGTCTTTTTTCACTTTATTAAAATTTATGAGAAATTTAGCAATATAATTGCTTTAAAATAATTCATTTGCTATGTACATAAATAGCAATTTTCTGTACAGTGAAAAGTTTCCCGATTTTTGAATTTTAATTTTTTTGTACTTATCAATATGGCAAGTAAACTGAGAATGCCAGGTCTAAATGTCACTCAAGTTGCTAGGGTTGTTACTTGAATTGAAACAGTCACAATTAAAACATATGTGGCTTAAGATTATGCCAATTCAAATAGTTAAAAACTTATACTTTATTTACTATTCGGAACTTCACGCGACATAATACTTACATATTCGCGTGAAGTCGCGAATATTATTTAAAATATGTGTATACACCGCGAAAATATAAAAATAAAATAAAAAACTTAATTCTAGTAAATTTCAGTTTTAAGTAAATTTTTCCACTTTAAAATTTAAATTTAGAGAAAGTTAGCATACTAATTGCTTTTCAAAATTGTTTCAGTTTTAAGTATTTTGTTTTACACATACTTTCTTGTGCGTCCCTCTATATTTGGCCATAAGTATGTGTATTTGTATAGAGGTTTCTAACTATAGAAATCACTTATTTTTTATTATACTTACAAAAACAAAAGGACAACTAAAAAAAACTCTACTTCATATATTTCAGCCTCGATATGTTTAAACACTATTTATATACCTACTATTTTACTAGTAGAGATGAAGATGAAAATAGAGATGAAGAAGAAGAAGATGGGGATGAAGAGTAGAAGCGTGCACGTCGCCATCCCTGCCAGCTACGGCTGCAATTCTACTCCAACACGAGTGCCACCAGGGCGAATGATGCTAGGGCGTGCCCCCGAGGCGACGCGCACCAGTTCATCCCCGCTGGTGCGAAAAGTGTGTGCCAGAGCGGCGTAGGGGACCGCCACCCTACACGCGTGGCCCGACACAGCGGGAAGTGGAGGACGGAGTGCAGGGTAGCTGCGTGGAATGTTAGGGTAGGAATGGCAGATAAGATGAATGAGTTGATGGATGTTATGAATGAGAGAAAGTTAGATGTAGTGTGCTTGACAGAGACCAAGCGCAAGGGCAGCGAAGTCATGGAGCTCCCGGGTGGGGTGCTCGCGCTATGGTCTGGAGTACCAGAGAGCGAGCATGGCAGTCGGGGGGTTGGAATTTTGTTGTCCTCGCAATTGGCCTCCGGTATGTATGAGTATAAACTGGTAGGTCCGACTAAAACTTGGTTTGACGAAGATTTTCCTGGTAGCTGCTTACGCGCCAGTATCTTCGTCGAACGCGAGTGAGCTAGAGGACTTCTGGGAGAGTATGAGAGAAGCTCTAAATGTGATAGAAGGAAATGAAAAACTTATAGTATGTGGAGACTTGAATGGATGGGTGGGTACCGCTCGCGATGGTTTTGAGTCGGTACTCGGGAAGTATGGGGATAAAAGGGTGAATGACGCTGGCAAGCTTATACTGGCATTTTGTAAGGAAAAGGATTTGTTTGTGGCGAACACAATGTTCAACCACAAACAAATTCATATGTATACGAGGAGATGTAAGTCAAAGAGAAGCATGATAGATTTATTCCTAATGGATAGTCGGCTCCGTAAACAGGTGATGGACACAAGAGTTTATCGAGGCGCTGAGCTAGGATCAGACCACTACCTAGTAATAACTAGGATAAGGGGTCTGTTCGCGGGTTGGCGTCATCGTACCGAGTGTCCTGAACCTGAGCCGACTCATAGCATCAAAAGCTGGAAGCTGCAGGATGCATCCATTAGGGATAAATATAAAGAAAGGGTAGCCGAAAAGCTTGACGTCGTCAATGTTAGTAGTGAGAATGTGGAAAGTGTATGGCAGAACCTTAGGGATAGTATGGTAAATGCCGCTGTGGAAGTGTGTGGAGAAACGAGAAGAGGCAGTAGTAATAAGCGTGACGCATGGTGGAATGAGGAAGTGAAAGAAGCAGTTCGAATGAAGAAGAAAGCATGGTTAGACTACTTAGCCTCGCGGAATAATTTTAATATGAAAGAGAGATACAAGCTGCAAAAAGTTGCAAAGCAGAATGAAAGCGGATGAAAGGTTGTCGTCCAATTTCCGGAATAATGCCAGGCTCTTCTGGAAAGAGGTAGGCAAGACCCGGAGTTGTTCGGCAATCTGCAGTATGAAAAAAGTGCTTAGTGTTAACAATGACGTCCTAACAGACCAAACTGACGTCCTGCAGAGATGGAGTGAATATTATGGAAAGATGTATGCAAGAAAAGACAGAGATGCCACGTCGGGAAGTGGAGCTAACTTCGATGCTCCGGATCCCGATGTCATTGAAGTCATTAGTATGAAAGAAATTGAACAAGCGATAAGAAGTATGAAATGTGGTAAGACTGAGGGAAAAGACAGAGTTACTGCTGAGATGATCAAGTACGGTGGGTCGCGCGTCTGGGACACTCTATGCCTGTTATGCAACTTGTGCTGGCGGACGGGTGAGGTCCCAGATGACTGGCGAATAGCAGTTGTAGTACCTATTTACAAAGGGAAAGGCTAACGCCTAAACTGCTCCAGCTACAGGGCGATCAGCTTGGTCAGCTTAGCTAATAAGGTGTATGCAAAGATTATAACGGCAAGAATGCAAGAAAAGTCTGAAAGGTATTTATGGGCGGCTCAATGCGGATTCCGACGTGGAAGAGGTTGCATGGATCAAGTGTTTTCTCTCCGCATGATCGCGGAGAAGTTTCTGGCTATTAGCCAGAGGGTTTTCTGCGCTTTTGTGCATCTGGAGAAAGCATTTGATAACGTTGTGAGGGAAACTCTGTGGGATTTGCTGCCCGGATATGGTGTGGACGGCTCGCTGCTGCGCGCAATACAGTCGCTTTATAAGGACTGTAAGGCTTGCGTGCGAGTAGGGGGGGATGTGTCACCTCTTTTTGATGTCTGTACAGGCGTCAAACAGGGTTGTGTCATGTCCGCCTGGCTGTTCATAGTGTATCTGGACAGTTGCCTGCAGAAGTTGAAAGATTGTGATATGGGTGTGAATTTGGGTGACTTTCAGTAAACTGTGTGCTGTACGCTGATGATGCGGTGCTCATGGCCTCATCAGAAGCCGACCTTCAGGCATTAGTCACTAATATGAAAGAGGAGTGTGAAAGTAAGGGTCTTCGCTTGAATGCAAGTAAGACTAAGGTTCTAGTATTTGAAAGAGATGACGTAAGAACTAAATGCGAGATTAGGGTAAACCAGGAACGTCTAGAGCAAGTGAATGAAATTATGTATTTAGGGAGTATGTTTAGCGCGGATGGAAGATGTGATTCGGATGTAGAACGGCGAGCAGCTGCCGGAAACAGAGTTAACGGTGCTTTGTCCCAATTAGTAAAGCGACAAAGCATCGTAAAAGAAACACGACTGGCGATTCATAACGCAGTGCTAGTGCCAACTTTGCTTTACGGTAGCGAAACCTGGGTATGTCAGCAGATGCATGAAAGTAAATTGAATGCTGTGGAGATGCGATCACTTCGAAAATTGTGCGGCGTTACCTTGGCCGACCGAATACGTAACGAAGTGATACGCAATATGGCAGGTTTGAATGAAAGTGTCAGCGTTAAGCTGGAAAGGGGCGTGCTCCGTTGGTTTGGATACGTCCAACGAATGAGTGAGGAACGATTGACGAAGAATATATATTGTGCGAAAGCAGAAGGTAGAAGAGGTCAGGGTAGGCCGAGACTTACATATGAAGACCACGTGAGCAGATTGCTCAAAAACGGAAAGGTCAAAAGTACTCGGATACCCAGACATGCGTGTATGAAGCGATTGATGAATCTCGAAGAAGCGAAAGAAGTATACATGGATCGCGAAGCCTGGCGATCTGTCCTCTCTGACTACCCCGTCAGGGATACAGCGTGAAGATAGTTAAGTTTTAAGTTACTATTTTACTAAATTGTAACTCTATCTAACTATTAACTATATTCTTAAACGATTTTGTATTGTACATTTGACAATCTCTTTGTTCCAACTATCATTCTTTGGTTCATTATATTTAAAAAATTGTACTATAATCTAGTTTTATTGTCTATGGGCTTTTCTTCACTCTTCCAGCCATCTCTGTTTTCCTGGTCTTGGGCTTCTTTTAACGAATCTGGTAGTTTCATATTGTTTGTTTCTGGCAGCATTAGAACGAAGAATCCTGATAATGCTGCCATACTACCAAATATCATTGTTGGTAGATATTCGTAATACATAGTCTGTAAAGAAAATCATTGCGCTTTAGACATGCCACGACAAAGAATGTTGCTCGCTTCCTCTCGCTCGCAACTAATATAGATACGAACGGAGACGAAAGTAATAATATCAGCGCGGGCCAAGTTAACGCGACAATATATGCGAAAATTGCTATGTACCAACGGGTAATTTTTTAAATGTTTGACTTCATATCTGTCCCTGTCAGATAGCTCAAAATGAATTTTAAACAACTCAAAACTAAATCTATAGTTTTGAGTTGTTTGAAATTCATTTTGAGCAAAGTGAACTCCAAATGATTCAAAAGTAAAGATTTTGAATGTCACTGGGACCTATATCTTAGACTGGGACATTATATTAGAAAGAAAGAGAGCCAATATCCTTACCAATAAAGGCGTCTGAGGTGCAACAGTCGATCCTATTCGACCTAACGTAGAGGACATAGCCAAGAGTGACGTTCTATAGTTTGTAGGAAACACCTCAGCGGCAAACACATACAGGGAATTGTATGCTAAAGTAATGAAAAACTTTCCTCCTAGGTACAGCAGGATGGACCAGTTGCCCACTGTAACAGAAAAAATAACAGTTGCCAGTATTTATGAATAAAATACCATATCCAAGAGCCCCTTTAAAGTGGCACTAATCAAATATTGCAAGCATGTGAGAGTTTGCTGCAGGTATACGTGGAAGTACTGAACATTCAGACCGCAATTACTTCCAATAACGAGAATATAAGCTAATATGTATCTTGCAGTCAATAAATGTGGATACACTAACGTTTACGCTAAAATGAGTTTGCGCGCGTAGAGGATTTTTAGTGTCAAAGTCAATTACTTCTGTAATCTGGTATAATTGCTAACTGATGAATTAAACTATGTGGTAGTGATTGGGAAATTACATTACAGCCTGACTAACTCTCAAATAGTGAAAAAATATAATAGCGGGCCCAACTTCAGCGTGAAAAGTTACGATACAGAGCATAACTGTTTCAAATGTTATAAATTCGAAACGTTTAAGTAAATATGAATTTTAGATCTACTATGATTATCATGATTTCAGTGATTTTAGGTGCGTTCGCTTAGTTTTTCTAGTGGTCACTGCCTTTATTCATTTCTTTTATAAATTTTATTTATTCTGCAGGCAAACGGCCAATCTAATCTTAGATTTTTCTTTATTTTATAATGTCCTCAAAGCAATGACGTTTCTAAGAAATGACTGTGTTTTTAATGTATTAAAGACAATGTATAACAAAGTAATAAATAAAAAAATAACTAAAATAATCTCACCTGGAACAAATCCGTAGTTAATCAAAATCAACCCGGTCATGAAATAAGCTATTGCTATCACCCTCTTTCTACCAAACCTGTCCAAGAATATCAACTTGCAAACATTTGCTGGCGCTTCTATAATTAAAATCACTATATAGTTCACGTAACTGTTTCCTGATAGCTCGATGGCATTTATTGATAGACCATAATAGACAAGAGTTGAAGAAACCCATAAGAATGAACATATAAACAACCTTTTCCATATCATACTAGAGGTCAAAAGCTGTTTAAAAGTCGACTGGTTTCTTTCTATGCTTTCAAATTTTCTTTCGTCTCTTTGTTTTGTTGCTTGTTTCTCTACTTGTTCATAGTGATTTTTCGGAATATTGACTTTGTTCATTTTTTCTGATTGGCTTAAGACTTTAACACCTTCGTCATATTTGCCTTTACTGAATAGCCATCTGAAGCTTTCAGGAAGCATCCAGATGTAGATGAAGACGAAAACAGAAGGTGTGTAGATTATAAAAAGAAGATATCGCCAGTTTTGTAGCCACCAGAAGAGAAGAGTGACAGTGACCCCGCCGAGGATGAACATTGTGTTGAATAGTAGACTGACGAAGACTCTGCCTTTTGGGCCGACCAATTCCAGGGCTGAAAAAGAAGAAGAATGTATTCTTGTATTATTTTTCATTAACTCCAACTATCGATCGATCTAATAACAGCTAAGGATGCCTGGTGCACAGCTTGCAGGCGAGATCACTCGGGCAAGAAGATCTTGGTGGAACCCCTTACACCCACTAAACTACTAACATAACATAAATAAGTAACTGTAATATTAACATTGTGTCTCGACCTTCCAATATAAATACTGTGGGACATTTTTTTTAACAAGCTTGTGTTATGGGATCTAGACGACTGATAAACATACTTATACCTATATTTCTAAATGCATACATATTATAGGTACTTATGAGACACCCAAACTCCAAACCAAACATTTGGGGATCACACAAATTTTTGTTCCGACCCGGGGATCGAACCCGGGACCTCAGTCGCGGCAGTCGCATACACTACCACTGCGCCACCGAGGCAGTGGCAGCAATATGAAAGCGAGAATTGGTATTACGTCCAGCAATAAATTCTGATTCATTGACTAATTATTGAAAATAACACAAATATTGTTCGACATTTTTTTATACAGTATCATCTAGCCCATAGTAAGCTATTATAAGCTTATGGTATGGGATCTAGACAACTGTTATACATAGGAAACACCCAAACTCCGAAACAAACATTTACGAATCACACAAATATTTGTTCCGGCCCGGGAATTGGACCAGAGATTTCAGCTAGGCAGTCACATATACAATCAGTTACGCCACCGAGGCACCGAGGCAGTCAAACAAAGCAGATTGTTAGGCGTCAATGAACATGTACAGAATAATATATGTTTGGATTGTACTTCCTACAATTCGTTATAGGTTAGGATTATTACAGTATCACTACCGGGAACCCCACGGACACAAAACAAGAAAATGCCTAAAACAAAAGCCGGAAAATGTAACAAAAACTATAATTAGTTACAACAAATCTATAAGACGTTCAACTTCAACGGATTGACAATGAACGGTGACATTCACTAAATCTAGATATTTTTTTATAGCATGAAAATAAAATAAACTTGAGCAATTAGTAAGCAAATTTTTTTCAATATATTTTTTATAGTATACTGTATAGGGACCGGTAAACGCTGCTCCACCGTTTTAATTTTCAAAGATATCGATTTTAAATAAAAAAAAATATATTGTTCATACAAAAACACTAAAATCGCGGTTAAAAGGGGGAATTGGGATTAGGAACGTGAAATACATTTCAACATTTTATCATCGAATAAATGATGATTGTGGTTACAAATTCCATTTTTTGTTGCTGTTAAATTGGAGCACCTGTTTAGTATTTGATGAGGAGTTTAAGGTCTTATGTCAGATACGTAAAATGACAGGCACGTATTTTGTCAGATCAGCAGACTTCGTCGCAAAATGTGACAATGACAAATAACTACACAATGCCATAAACGCTTGCTGTCAAAAGTCAGATACTCAAAATGTCAAATACGCACAATGCCATGATTATATGAAAACATGAGATGCCAATAAAACAACAAATCTGATTTCAATCTTTTGTAAACTAGTGATCCCGTCGAGCTTTGCACCGCCTTAATGTTAGAGAAAATATAAAAATAAATATCCATCACGCCTTATCCCCGAAGGGGTGGCAGAGGCCTATTATATGCCCACTTTTCACCGTGTGGATTCCTGTCCCACGTAATAGGTAGTGAGCCCATTGCCGTGTTGAAATGGACAGACGCAGGTTGTGGCTACCTGCTGTTGAACTTTTTCAAGCCGCCCATAAGGCCTTCAACCAGGCTTAACGACTGCCATTTTACTGGCAACCGGGACCAACGGCTTAACGTGCCTTCCGAAGCACGGAAACGCTCGCAAATGTAAATGCCACAAAGTGGTCACCCATCCGAGGACCAGCCATAGTGAAAGTTGCGTAACTCAGTGATCGTTTACAGAACACTGAGACCGCGGGGCCACGAGCGCTTCTTATCTTAAAAATATCTTTTGGTTTTTTTTTGTTTTTTTTTCTTATTCTGAAGATCAGGGTATTGAATCGGCCCACATGCTCTTGAGTTATAAGTGTTCGAACAAACCCGACTTTGATATAGATATTATGAATTGGAGGTGAGTCGAATTAAAGATTCAATGGTCCTGAATATCCCGGTGCATACACCACAGATAATAACTGTAGAACAAAAGTATATGTACCGGTATATTACACCACAGATAATAACTGTAGAACATAAGTATATGTTTTACCACTTTTATCACCCTAATAGCATTGAAAAGATCATTCTATAATCGTAAGCTGCTTTTAAGGTTCATATTCCGTTTTAAGTCCATTGGATACGGAAAAATGCTATCGATGTCGTCGTCCGTCCATTTAGTCTACAGGTCGCATTTTTCATCGGATTTGCATGCAACTTGGCATGGACAATCCCTGATATAGCCAAAAACTTTTTGCGAGGGGGTTTTTCGACCGGGGGGGAAATGGAGGCAGGGGAAGGGAAATGGTCACGTAGTGGTTGGCAAGAAAGCTCAAAACGGTATGGGGTGATATAGGCTTGAAATGTGCAGTTGCAATTGGTCTGCAGACCCGGTTACCATGCGGGAGGTCGGAGTTCAAATCCCGTTCGGGGACTTTTTTTTTTGGCTTGAATAATAATTAACACATTAACCAAAAAATTGTTTAGCCTTTTTCCTCAATTTACTACGAAGTCTATGGTTCGCAGAACCACTAGTTTTATTTCAGTTTCACTTTTATTGAAGATTCTTTCTAAAGTGAAAGAGAAGATGAAATGTTTATTGAAAATGTATATTGCGAGAGGCTTACGTACATCAGTCGACAGCAATATATAGTTTTGATTGAAATTAAGAAACTTGTTTTATGCGCTCGTGGCCCCGCTGATCAGTGTTCTGTAACGATCACTGCGTGTGGTCCTTGGATGGATGACCACTTCGTGGAATTTACATATGCGAGCGTTTCCGTGCTTCGGAAGGCACGGTAAGCCGTTGGTCCCGGTTGCCAGTAAAATGGCAGTCGTTAAGCCTGGTTAAAGGCCTTATGGGCGATATGAAAAAATTCAACAGCAGGTCACCGCAACCCGCGCGTGTCCATTTTAACGCGGCAATGGGCTCACCACCTGTTACGTGGGACAAAAAAGCATACGGTGAAATGTGAGCATATTGTATGCTTCTGCCTAACCCTTCGGGATAAAGGCGTGAAAATATGTATGTATGTTGTTTTATTAAGTCCCGAATATAAGCGAAAACATAAGTAAAATAATTTACTCTAATAAATAAGTCATTGCACCCATCATAATGTCAGCTGCTGCGTTATGTACTTTGGCTGCAGGTAAAGCTTATCCCGAGTCCTAAAATAGATACTCGGGAGCCTACTGCAAAAACTTGCGGTAAAAAAAGGAATAGCCCCTTTATAAGTAAACCTAACAAGTCTGGCAAGTGAACTGGGGGCCAAGTCTACTATTTCAAAATTGAATCGAAATCGTCGCTCAATAGAAAGGAACCGGTACAATTTTGACAGTTTTTCGTAGTCTACTATTACAATCGTACTCCAATAGACTTCTAACGGTCGGCCGATAGAATTCTACTGACACGTACCGCGCAAGTGGCCGCTAATCAGTTACATTTGTGACTGTCTACTAACATTTTGACAGCTAAAAACAGCGATTCTGGTTTTATTCTACGGATTGTCAATAGTAGACTGGGCGCCCTGTTAAGTAAATGCTCGTATTTGACATTGCAAGTAGACTCACATCTTGCAACTGGTGCATATTTTTATTTTGTAAATAGGCAACTAGAAAAACAAGATTCAGATCATCAAGATGCCTGATATCTTTCTATATCCTACTAATATTTAAAACGCGAAAGTTTGTAAGTATGGATGGATGTTTGTTACTCTTTCACGCAAAACCTACTGAATGGATTTTAATAAAACTTTACAATAATATAGCTTACACGTCAGAATAACACAAAGACTACTATTTATCCCGGGAACAAGGTCCTGTGGGAAACGGGAACGGGAAAACTTTACCATGCGTGCGGAGCCGCAGGCGTCATTTAGTGAATAAATAAAATTTAAATTTATAGGTATTTGTAATATCAAATAACTAGCTTATTGCTAAATAATTTGAATACTCACATCTTATGATTGTCACCCCGTTATTCCTGAAGGGGTAGGCAGAGGCATACTTTACGGCCATATTTTGCCGTATGTATTTATGTCCCACGTAACAGATAAGAAACACATATTGAGATACACATGAAAAAAATTTTTTTTCTATGTTTATGTTTGTTAACGTATGAAACGGCTAGACGGATTTTGACGGGGCTTTAACTGGCAGGTAGCTTATGTTATAAGAAGTAATTTTGTCCTTATATTCCCACGGGAACGGCACTATCCACTGTCCATTACTGAAAAATAAACTACATTCATTGAAAGTCATGGATGCTGCGAAACTCCATAATGGTTCTATAATCGGGAAATAAAAAACGATAAAAGAACTTAGGCGTTAGGTGAATGTTACTTTTTATATGCAGCAAAAAGGTGTTTTAATTATTATAAATAAATGGTGCAGCAAAAAAATATGCTGAAAATATCTGAGAAGGTAAAATGTAACAGGGATAGCGGTAATCGTACTTACTGCTTAATGAAGCGAGAAATAACATCAAATTGGTAAAACGTTGAACTGGAACGAGGAAATTTTGAGAAAAAGTGCTTCTTTTTATACTATTGAGCTGGCAGACAAGCATACGGTCTACCAGATTTAAAATCCTTATAAAATATATATGGAGTTGTTAACTAGCTCGATAGATGGCTCTGGTCATACTCTTAAATGGCGATTACAATATTGTGAAGAAATATAACTTGTTTTGGTTCGGATAGTTCAATGGCGTAGAACATTGCCCTGGTTAGGTAAAGGTTCAATCCCCGTCCTGAACCAAATTGTCATTGGAATAAAAAAATATAAAAAAACTAGCTGATGCCCGCAACTTCGCCCGCGTAGTGAAGTTTTCCTATTTGAAATTTCGTACGGAACCCGTAACTACTAAATAATATAATCAACTTCATCATCTAACGTTGATCCCGGTCATCTATAGGTCTTATTAAAAAATATTGTGTAATCAATTAAGACTCTTTCAGTGTTGAATTTTTCATCATCATTAACGTCGATCCCTGTCAAATTTTGAATTGAAAACGCGAACGCGACTAGATAAATAAATTAAGTTAACACTTCTGTCGACACTCCCGGAGTGCAACCCGTAAGGTTTTTACGCAGGTAATACTTGTTATGTACCATACCCACCGTTGGACAGACTGAGGACGTGTGTTGGACTCGTGACAAGGGGCTGAATGGAGGGAATTCCAAGAAGGCAACATCGACTTTTGGAGTGGAGTGTTTGTACCGTGTTCCAACCCTGGATCACATCTCAGCATATTTGAAATCGTCCCTGTGTATTTGAAATTTACTCACATCAGTTTTCCCTAATGCGCCAAAAGAAGTATAGCTATACTCTGATTTTTTCCTTTATATACTAGAATGACTTTTGCAATATTGCCGCTTTATCGCAATAAAATGATAGTGACGTGACCAAACATAATAGGTGGTTAGTTGATTAGTTTGAAATTGTGTCTATGCAAATTCAAGGAGTATTGAATGAGAAGTTTCAGAATTTAATTAATTGAAGTCATGCTGTTCTAGGGACACACTGCTGACGCAGGTGCAGGCTGAGGCGCAAGCACTCGTCATGCGCAGCAGTCGTCTCCCGCACGCTATGGGTTAGGTCATATATAATTGTATAGTGTTTATGTATTGTGTACTGGTACCAGATTATTATTATATTTAACAAGAAGATGACCTGCATATTATTTCCTGCCAACATGGGAAGAACCCACATATGTATCCCCTACACTGTTTTATTCGGATAATGCGTATATATGTGTACAGTGGAAACACCAATCCCCAAAATGTCATAAGTTTTTTTAAAAACACAGTGGCGCTTGTTTGCTTTGTCACCTAATAAGCTAATTACATATGGAATTAGCTTTCATCCTCATTATAAACGTATTTAAACAAGTTTTGTAACACTGTCTTCTCTGACGCTCAAAGCTACCCGGCGTTTTTTTTTCTTGGAGGCATAACTGCAGTACTCAGTTCAGTGTTTTGCATGATGTTTTATATAATACAACAAACTATGGTATTTTCTGGCAGATTTTTTTGTTTTAATATTTATTATTTATATTTTTTTGTTGTTGAAATAAAGATTTCATACATGGAAAATAAAATTTAACAGTAACACCTTCATGACAGACTGCGGATCGGGTTCCTACCCATGCATCGCAGAATGACGTGGCGGAGTCCTAACTTACTTCCGCATGAAACCATGACTCGCACCATGGTCTCCAACAAAAGCATATCCTCGTCTAAGAGAAAAAATCATCATCATCCGAGCGTCTGTCACAGTTGTGTTTCGCGACGCGCTGGTCCGCTTTCCTACATTTTATCCTCTACTTCACACGGTCGTCGTCAGCATCCCCTGTAGTGAGACCATTGGCACGCATGTCATCCCTTACGGCGTCAAGCCAGCACTTCTTGGGTCTTCCCCTCTTACCGGGACCCGGCGGGGCCGACATGGCCAGACATTTATATTCCACGTAGCCCTGCGGTTGCCGCAAAACGTGACCCTACCAGCGAAGGCGGACGTGAAGGCTGCCGCGGATGCGAGAGTTCCTCATTTCCGTGACACGCAGCTCCTGCTTGTGCCGCTCCAGTAGTGGCCACGCCTCACTGCCATGTAAAAGGACAGGTCTAATGAGGGTTTTATAGACCTGACCCTTCAACATTATCAGCAATTTTGGAGCACAAATGTCACCAGTCATCTCCCGAAGCTTGGACCACGCAGCAGCAATGCGTGTCTGGACGTCGCAATCGATATCACTGGACTCGTGAAATACTGATCCCAGTTATTTAACCTGGTCCGTGCGCTCGACCAAATCATCGCCTATGCGGTCGAATGCGGCATCTGTCGAGTTTAATGCCAAGCACTCGGTCTTTGCCACATTAAGTTTCAGACCGTCGTTCTCAATGGTCAATGCTCGTGATGGGGAAGAGTTTCGTGTCGCCAAGTCGCCGTCGTATGTCCAAGAGCAAAAATATAGTTAACAAATATTTATAACATTATTTGTATTATCAGTATGCATTTTGATAGTAAAAAATAATAAATAAATATCCATCACGCCTTATCCCCGAAGGGGTGGCAGAGGCATATTATATGCCCACTTTTCACCGTGTGGATTCCTGTCCCACGTAATAGGTGGTGAGCCCATTGCCGTGTTGAAATAGACAGACGCAGGTTGTGGCTACCTGCTGTTGAAATTTTTTAAGCCGCCTATAAGGCCTTCAACCAGGCTTAACGACTGCCATTTTACTGGCAACCGGGACCAACGGCTTCACGTGCCTTCCGAAGCACGGAAACGCTCGCAAATGTAAATGCCACAAAGCGGTCACCCATCCGACGACCAGCCATAGTGAAAGTTGCGTACCTCAGTGATCGTTTACCGAACACTGAGACCGCGGGGCCACGAGCGCTTCTTAGTATAGTAATTAGTAGTAATTAAAGTAATTAGTAGTAATTAGTAGTAATAGTAATTTTAAAAACCTTTCCTATTAGTCGAGTGATTCGATTCATAAACTAAATCGACTAAGTAAGGCACTATCTTGCACTCTTGCAACATTAAAATTTTTATCTACTCTGATACTATAATACAAAGATTATAAAACTGATAACAAAATTCTTATGACAAACATTACGTACAGGCCAAAAATAAAAAAAAAAGTTTAAATTACGATACAGGTCTTGTATGGACACCTGTATCATAATATAACTTTTTAATCATAACGATACACCTATAAAACCTCCAGCTGGACCAAGGAGTTAGAACCTCTACTTAGAATAAAAAGGTTTCAATCATTGGTTTCAATGAACGAGTCCGCGACGCAAGCGCGCATGCGCAATCAATGTTTGCGCCTTGGCGCCAACATTTGACATTAAAAAAATAAATTTGTTGTTATATTCATCATTTAATTTGCAATATTGTTTTACGTATTATAGTATGAGAGTAGATAAAGTAGTGTATGACACTGTACATGACTTGGTCTTAAATAACACTCGTGTGATACTATAAAAAAACTCGCCTACGGCTCGTTTTTTTAAAACACACTCATGTTATAAGAACCCTTATTATGCAACAGTATCATAAACTACTATTAATGACATACTGAAATGTCATTCTAGTCTATAAAGAAAAAAATCTGAGTATAGAAAACTATTTTTGCTTCCGTTCAAATCAGGGTTTTAAACATGTCAAGTAGAATTTAGTTCAAATCAGTCACATTTATTTTACAAAACATTTTTTTATTATTTTATACAGACAGAGTAAGGACAAATTAGACCCTTGAAATGTAAAGGTTTAAAGGTAGAATAAGTAATTAAAGTTTTAACTGACCTTTTTATAGCCTCTTGAGAATCACGTTGGCCCTTTAATTAATTCATTAATTGTTGTTTGTTTGCATTTTTACGTAAGTATGATGAGATAAATGAATTGAAAATTTTATCAAAAAAATATAGTTTCAATAAAATTAATAAATAAATAAAATTTCTAGTGGTTAGAGTAAATTTGAGAAGAGGAATAAATGTTTTTTAAAATATTAGATTTTAATCCTATTTGATTTGTACATACATACACATTGACACGCCTTTATCACCGAAGGGGTATGCATACACCCACATTTCACCGTATCCATTTTTGTCTCACGTAACAGGTGTTGAGCCCATTGTCGTGTTAAAATGGTCAGGCGCAGGCTATGGCGACCTGCTGTTGATATTTTTCAAGCCAACCAGGCTTAACGACTGCCATTTTACTGGCAACCGGGACCAACGGCTTAACGTGCCTTCCGAAGCACGAAACGCTCGCAAATGTAAATTCCACATAGTGGTCACGCATCCATAGTCAAAGTTGCTTAACGCAGTGATTGTTTACAGAACACTGAGTCTGTTACGTGGGACAAAAATACATACGGTTAAATGTGGGCGCATAGAATTCGGGGATAAAGGCGTGACACGTTGTATGTACGTGTGTAGAACTCTCAGAAACTCTTAAGCCAAATAAACTCAGTTAAAGGTATTCGTTTTAACAGATTTTAAGGTCAATTTAATTTGAAACAAGTAAATAATACATTAGAGAGACCTTAACCAACGAATATTTGTAGAAGCCGGTCCTTAACCCAATCTGCGGTCACTCCGTTTGTTTAGGACATTTTCCAACTAATTTAGGCTTTTCATGTGACATTAAATAGCGCCGTTTCGAGTGCAAATCATTTTCCTACTTAACTTTTGTAATGAAGTTATATTATATACTAGCTGAGTCTCGCGGCTTTGCCCGTGCCAGTCCTTTAATAAATAAATATTAATTTAATATGTATATATTTAGAAATATATAAGTATGTTTATCAGTTGTCTAGATCCCATACCACAAGCTTCCTTTGGGCTAGATGGCGATGTGTAAAAAATGGGTTATTATTATCTATTATTCAGTTATGTCAAATGATGATCAGAACTATAATTGAATCCGAACTATAGGGGTTCAGCTTTATCCCCGAAGGGGTAGGCAGAGGCATACTATACGCCCACATTTCACCGTATTCATTTATGTCCCACGTAACAGGTGGTGAGCCCATTGCCGTGTACTAGAATGCTTCCGGATAACGAATTACCTTTCGGAAAAACGCCTCATGGGTAAAATAATTGTACTGAATGTTTGTCAATAGGCATACATTGTGGATGACACAACTGTGTATATATTTTACTAAACAACCTTCTCGTACATTCCATGGAAAATTTAACATCCTTGAACTATGACTTTGTTTATAGAAATATGTAAATTTTCATTTTCATTGCATAATAACGTGTTTCTTATAGAATAAATATTTGTCGTTGAAATCAGCAGGCAGCCACAACCTGCGCTTGTATAGTTCAAACGGTAATAGACTGGACGTCACCTGATACGTGGTATAAAATGCATACGAAATTGTGGGGGTATATTATGCCTCTGCCTAACGTTTCGGGGATAAAGGCGTGACTACATATGTTTGTGTATAAAAATATGAATCACACAGTAAAAAAAAAATTCGGGTTGCACTCCGGGAGTGCCGACAGAAGTGAAAACTAAATTTATTAATAATTTATTTATCTATACTCGTTCGCGGTCTGCTATATGTACATGCATAATAAGCACAGACTATAGCTGCGTCCCGTAACGGTGTCACAAGTCCAGAGATTTTATCTCATCTTAAAATATGCGTACCGTGCTAATAGAAGTTTTCAGTTCAAAAAGTGAGGTAAGTACTAAATTACGGTAGGACAACCCCTGCCAGATGGACCGACAAACTGCAAAAGGTTGCAGGCAGGGACTGGATGCGGAAGGCGCAGGTCCATGTGTTGTGGCATGAATTGGGAGAGGCCTACCTCCAGCAGTGGACTGCCATAGGCTGATTGGATTAATGGAAGTACTAAAGTACTTACATAAAGCTTTTTGAAATATATCTTTTTAATATAAAAATATTGTTTAATACAAATACTTTATTCTTTCTATTACGTCATGCGTTTTTATTGTTATTAAAAAATAAGTTAATTGCTCATCACCCATGTTAATTGTTCCAGTAATCGTTTCCCACTACAACTTGTTCCCGTTATAATACATACCCTATATCTTATTGTAATGTATAAGCTATACTAGCTGATGCCCGCAGCTTCACCCGCGTGGTGCAGGTTTTTTTTCAATAAAAAGTATCCTATGTTACTTCTAATACTTCCAAGAATATGTGTACAAAGTTTCATAATGATCGGTTAAGTAGTTTTAGCGTGAAACCGTAGCAAACAGACTTACATTCCCATTTATAATATTAGTAGGGATCCATTCAATAGTTTTTGCGTGAAAGAGTTATTAATATTCATCCATTTTTATAAATTTTCGCTTTTATAGTAAGTACGATTGAACCTCGTTATCCTTCCGAGGGCTCACCCGGGTCTCCCGGTCATAGACAAATAGAAAGCCACCGTATGGTTTTAATCGGTAGGAGTACGGCATAGTGTCCATGAGGATTTAAACGAGAAATAAAATGTTTGATTGACAGCAGGAAGGCAAAAGACATCGAGTGGCTTTAGTCGGTAGGAGTACGGCATAGTCGACATAACGTTTACCATACGAAAAAAATCTTTGATTGACAGCAGGAATGCAAAAGACATAGTGTGGCTTTTGTTGGTAGGAGTACGGCAAAGTCTTCATATGGTTTTCCATACATAAAAAAGTGTGATTGACAGCAGGAAGGTAAAACTTTTCAATCAATTCAACACAAAGCTTTGTAATCTATTACTAGAATATTCCGCAGTTACGTGCTTGTTTGTTCATAGAACCAGCCAATTTCCGCGAGAGCCATTACTTTGCCTTGCGTTCACATTCTCAAGGAAAATGGTAGGTACTTAGATACCTCCAAAGCTGTACTAGTATTTACTCATATATGTTGTTTCGCGTACAATAACCTTTGTGGTAAATCACCAAAGGCTTCGATGGAATGAATGTTTGTAATAAATGTTTAATATTGCATCAAAGTGGTTGCATTCTCTGTAATATTTACGCACAGTACGCGTATTTCCTACAAAATGGTTTGTAGTAAAGATATTTACATAAACATTGTTTTGTTTGTGCGAAACGCGGTACAATTTGGACGTACAGTTTATTAGGCACAATAAGATTATGTTTAATAGTAATTTCACCAAAGTTAGTATGCAGATATTGGATACAATAAAAGTCTTACCGAAAGTCTAACAATTGGGATCACACATGTTGTACAAGAACGCGCAAAATCCAAAGATATGTGAAACAGTAAAAAAAAAAGTAGACGTAGCATTCGTTTTTACTGTATTAAGTATTGCGGGAGGATTTTGGCGGAAATGAATAGAGTACGAAATTCGTTTTCGTATTCGTAGTCCGAACACGTGTCTAAAAACGTTACTTCGCTGAATATTTTTTTAAAACGAATGTATTATTGTTTAGGTGTAATAATGGCATGCTTAAACCTATTCAAAGCGAATTTGCAAAGTGAGGTGTATTGCATAAGAAATTGCGTAGGAAACTAACATAAAACACTTACCAAGAACGAAACATGCTGTATAAATACCGCCACCCAAAGCAGGTTCCAAAAATTCGAACACAACGAACATATCGTAATTAACCGACAACGCCCGAATGACGCCGAAGACGCCATTGGACACGGCAGCGAATACGATAGCTGGTCGGCGGCCATATTTGTCAGAGATAAGTCCCGTGAGGGGAATCGCTATGAAGAAACCAGCGTTATGGACTGTACCCACTAAGGAGCGTTTCCAGTTCTGGCAGGCGAGATTGAACTGCAAAGAAAAAAAAATGGAGTCGTATGAATTAAAGAGGGAAATTTTATATACTTAATCTAAGTAGCTCTTTCTTGATCTCGTTACTACACATACAGTTCTCAGATAGTAAACCAGTAACTTGATCGAGTGTGTTTGGACAAGTTTTAGAGCAAAATTGAATGCTACTTTTCCTTATTTACTTTTGTTATAAAATCGACATCATTGAACTTCTACGTTGAATCTAATGTCAATCAGCAGTCTATCGGTGCCTGTCCATAGGTCTACGCACGCCTCTGCTAATTTCCCTATATTTGGGCAGGTAATCAGCCTTACGTTAATGAGACGGGTTGGTCTTCTTCGATTGTTACTCTTTGCCATCTTGTCCGTTAGCAGGTACAACATACACTGCTTGCAAAATATACCAGTGGAAAAGAATCCAACTAATTAAGTAAACCTACAAGACGATTAAGATCCTCATGCCTACCAGAATCCGATCTTACATAGGTGCATTAAGTTAGTTGGATTGGTTGGTTTAAGATTTTACAAAAGTAATAAAATACCCTAGATCTATTATATTCCGACATTTCATAGATGATTCAGAAGGATTAAAAAATCAGGAGCGTGCACAGTTTTCAAAACAAAGCTGATGAAAAAAAGTAATCAGAGTAGTCGAAATGAAACAAAAGATGTATCGAATCGATCTAAGACCAATATATATAGGTCACATGTGCACGTGTTATAGTTTGCTTTAGGCCAGCAGTTCATATCTACACTGAATCATACGAGGACCGTACTCAATGTTACACTCCACTGATTGGCATGAAGGAATTCAAATATAACTTTAATCTTCACGCCGTATTTGCTGGCATAGAACTTGAGACGTGAAGTATTGTTCTTTGGTACATAATATTTTATTTAATCAAAGAATGCAGTGACATATTCAATATAAGTACATACACAACAAAAATCCATCCCAAACTCCAAACATTTGCATGTCAAACAAATATTTGTCCCTACTCTGGATCGGACTCAGAGACAACAGCAACTTAAAGCAGTCGCTTCTACCACCTACGTCATTGAGGTAATTAAAGTTGACTCTGCAATATATATCCGACAAACATTTCTCTGCACAATGAGCCGCCGACAGAATGTTTCGTTTTTAAGTTGTTCACCAACATACCTCATCATGCGACATGGTAAACAACAACGTAGGCAGTAGCTGCAGCATTATTCATTCAGCAAGCTTATTCAGCTTTTCTTCTATACTATGAACATAAAATCTGCGATCTCTCCGCATAGCACTGCACATCAATTACGATGTTTCCGCAATATATCTATAACTCCGGCTCGTCTTAAGCACTATCTAAGTTACACAATCGTAAATAACAAACTTAATTACAGGTTTATAAATCTGCGGCTTCTAACCAACTGGCAATAGTTAAATAGTTTTCTCAAACCACAAAGTTCATGTTTATAATACATGCATAATATCTACATCAAGTTACTTTAGTATATTACAGTAGACCAAAGATAGAAGAGACTTCGCCTACTTATATGTGTTCTACGGCAGAACTTCTACCACTTGTTCAATAGTTTGTACTCTGAGGCATTGTAATAATTTTGAAATTGAAATAATGCCCATAGGTGCTTTTTAACATCACACCACACACCACAGACAAGGAACCCAGCGCACGTATAGGTAGGTATATGGTAAGGTCTCAGTCTAAAACCTGAGGCTAATTTTTTTGTAGCATATCGGGCTGCAAATGTAACCAATCCCGAAGATCAAAAACAAACACCGCCAAAAATATTAAGACTACGACATTTCATGTGAAATATAGTAATGGGTTTTTCTTATCCATTTTCGGTTTTCTTCCACGTGCGCTTACATTGTGGAATTAGCTCCTTCCTTCGATTTTCCTAAACATTTACTGTATGGGCTTCTTCATAAAGGGTCTTTATAGTACCTCTGATGTTGAAAGTCAGCTGGGTAGACCTGTAAGGACAGGGAAAGCTAGTTGTTTGCAAATCATACAATGGTTCTATAGGCGTTCGCTTGCACAAGCCAAGGCTACGGGACTTTCATTTTGTTTCAAAACTCTGCAAATTAACTCTGAAAATTACAAATCTATGTAATTTTGCTGGAATTTATGTCCATTATCATGATTAGTATGACGATCGTTTGTGTGAAAAATCGGCATTCATTTATTCCCATCGCTTATTAATTTTAAAAGAATTAATTTTAATATGCCCGATTTCTTGATATTCCAGTATTTCCTGAGATTAGCGCGATCAATCAAACAAACAAACTTCTTCACCCGTGATATACTTCGAACTCACGTCGCACCTATTTAATCTTGTCGTTTATAAATTCTACAATAATGTATAAAAATTTGTTCGATTTGTCGACATTTATGATTACTGCTCCGCTTAGTAGCGTGATGATAATATAGCCTATAGTCTTCCTCAGTTAATTTCTGGGCTATCGGACACAAAAAGATTTTTTCAATTCGATCCAGTAGATTTTGAGAATAGCGCTTTCAACCAAACAACCAAAGAAACAAACAAACTAAGTTTTCAGTATTATATTTTAGTATATATATATATACATACATGTGTGTTTAGAAAGGTATTACGAGTAGAACATAATAATATGCACAATTCTTGCCTACTTTTGTAAATTACACTTGTGAACAAAAGAATAAGTTCACACACAATTTAGTAAAACACAAATCAACCAACCCAATTATAGTTTTTATATAAAGTTATATTTAGAACAATTTGGACATATAAAATAAACGTAAATTAAAGAGTTTTGTCTTCTCATCGCGCGTTACCGTGCTTCGGAAGGCACGTTAAGCCATTGGTCCCGGTTGCCAGTAAAATGGCAGTCGTAAAGCCTAGTTGAAGGCCTTATGGTTAAGGGCGGCTTGAAAAATTTAAACAGCAGGTCGCCACAGCCTGCGCCTGTCCATTTCAATACGGCAATGGACTCACCAACTGTTTCATATTACAAAAATACATAGGTACGGTGAAATGTTGGCGTATAGTATCTTTGTCTACCCCTTCGGGGATAAAGGAGTGACTTCAATGACATCGGGATCTGGAGCATCAAAGTGAGCTCCGCTTTCCGAAGTGGCATCTCTGTCTTTACTTGCATACATTTTTCCATAATATTCACTCCATCTCTGCAGTACGCCAGTTTGGTCAGTGAGCACATCATTGTTAACACTAAGCAATATATTCATACTGCAGATTGTCGAACAACTCCGAGTCTTGCCTACCTCTTTCCAGAAGAGCTTGGCATTATCCCGGAAATTGGACAACAACCTTTCATCCGCTTTCATTCTGCACCTTTCACGAGCTTCCACTATCAGTGCCTTCGTGTTAACTTTTTGCAACTTGTCAATCTCTCTTTCATATTAAAATCATTCCGCGAGGTTAAGTAGTCTAACCATGCTTTCTTCTTCATTCGAACCGCTTCTTTCACTTCTTCATTCCACCATGCATCACGCTTATTACTACTGCCTCTTTTCGTTTCTCCACACACTTCCACAGCGGCATTTATCATACTGTCCCTAAGGTTCTGCCATACACTTTCCACATTCTCACTACTAACATTGACGACGTCAAGCTTTTCGGCTACCCTTTCTTTATATTTATCCCTAATGGATACATCCTGCAGCTTCCATGTTTTGATGTTTGTTGTTGTTGACAAAAATTTATAACAATTTGCCCCATTTGTAGACATGATAACTGCTCCGCTCTCCTGAGTAGAAGCGTGATGTTACACGTTACGTTACGTTATGCCTTTCTCGATCTCGGACTATCCACCAAAAAATATTTTTTCAATTAGAAGCAGTAGTTCCTGAGATTAGCGCCTTTAAGCAAACAAACAAACAAACTCTTCAGCTTTATATATTAGTATGGATTTCGGTCCCATAACAATGAACCGTATCTATCACAACACAACCGGTTTTGATACGTTAGTTATGGCTGACTAGTAATGAATCGAATTGGAATAGTGCGTAACTAATAATGATGAACATTGATTGAGCACAGTTTGTTTCCCATAGCAAATATGGTTGTTGTGTGTCAAAGCTTGATGCCTTATTATATACTAGGCTATATAAATCAATAAATAAATATTGTGAGACTTTACACAGCGTTTTTTACACAGCGCCATCTAGCTCAAAGTAGGCATATACAAGCTTGTGGTATGGGATCTAGATAACTGATAAACATACTTAGTCAGGTCATAAGTATTGTCACACAGTAAAAACTTTTCTTTCAGAATGCTGGCCACAAAAAAGTTTATTGAATTCGAATTTCGAATTGTTCATGAAAATAAAAATGTATACTTTTTAGAATTTTACTCATTTTTAAATATGGAGTGGACGCTTAAAGAAGACCGTGTTGCAGACCTGAGACTGAAGAGATGCCGCGCTTTGTTGAAGCGGTACGCAGGAAAAAAATATCGGGAAATTCTTTTTTTTGGATGAAAAAATTTTTACCGTAGAAGAGAGCTACAACAAACAAAATGATAAGGTGTACGCACACAGTAGTGAAGAAGCGAGCAACCGTATTCCGCGTGTCCAACGAGGTCATTTTCCACCCTCGCTCATGGTATGGTTGGGAGTTTCTTATTGGGGCTTAACAGAGGTACATTTTTGTGAGAAAGGTGGAAAAACGAATGCAGTTGTGTATCAAAATACAGTTCTGACGAACCTTGTGGAACCTGTTTCTCATACCATGTTCAATAACAGGCACTGGGTATTCCAACAAGATTCGGCGCCAGCTCATAGAGCGAAGAGCACACAAGACTGGCTGGCGGCGCGTGAAATCGACTTCATCCGGCACGAAGACTGGCCCTCCTCCAGTCCAGATTTGAGTCCGTTGAATTACAAGATATGACAACACTTGGAGGAAAAAGGCGTGCTCAAAGCCTCATCCCAATTTGGAGTCACTCAAGACATCCTTGATTAAGGCAGCCGCCGATATTTACATGGACCTCGTTCGTGCTGCGATAGACGACTGGCCGCGCAGATTGAAGGCCTGTATTCAAAATCACGGAGGTCATTTTGAATAAACTTTATTGTCATAAGAATCTATGTTTTGTTAAGTTCAATTTGGTATACAAATGGTTACATAATGAATAAACTTGTTTCAATTATTTTATATTAAACATGTGACAGAATTTATGACCTGACTAGGTAATATTATACATAGGAAACACCCAAACTTCGAAACCAACATTTGCGGACCCGGGACCTCATGCGCGGTAGTCGCTACCATCGCCTTTATCTCTGATGGGGTAGTAAAAGAGGATAGATCATTCTGAAGAGCTCTTTAACCTAATCCCACCCTCTAATTTTCGATTGTCACTCTGTGGACACAATTTTGCCCAAAATCCGGAAGATTCCGCATGATTTTCTTGTGTCGCACCATAAAAGCATGAAACTCTCAGCCAACGCACGTGTTTCCCTCCTCTTACAATCCCGGGTCCTTTAAGAGAAGCGTAAAAAGCCGTATTTCTGCGTCGTCAACCTGATGGTCGCTATCAGGGCCCTACCGGCTGGGATAGCAGCCCTTAATCACAGATAGTCGTCACTACTTGCCATCAGGTGGGCAGCGCCATTTGACGTGTCAAATATAAAAAAAAAACACAATGCAACTTCCAAACTCATCTTTTTCATCAACTCAATCATGGTGTTTCTAATATTTTCACATGCTGAATCAGAAAACGCCCTGCTGCCGTTTACATGACTGTATTGTTAGCCATAAAAAAACAAGAACAGAACACTCTATGGACTGACTAGATTTATTATTTGTGGAATAATGCTAAATATATTATGCGAAATACTTCGTAAGGCGGGTCCATTAGTTACATGGTCTAAGGCGAAAGTTTTTAGAAGGAGTAGAGAGAAAGTTTAGTAGAAGGAGACAGGGTTGGCCGAGACTTACATATATGTAGACCGACCACATGAGCAGATTGCACATAAGTACTCGGTTACCTAGACGTGCATGTGTGAAGCGATTGATGATCTGCAGGGAGCGAAAGAAGTATGTTTAAATCGCGAAGCCTGGCGATCTGTCCTCTCTGACTACTCCGTCAGGGATACAGCGTGCAGATAGTTAGTTAGTTATAATCCTAATCCAGTTTTCGCAAAGATGAGGAAACATCACACGGACACAACAACAAATTTATAATCTGCTTGCACGCTTCTTCAAGCAATACACTATACTGACCGGGCATCGGCATGCATAGGTACAAACTGCACATATATAAATATATAATACATTTCATACTAACCTCTTTAATTATAGAATGTTCTTCCAAATACACATAGGATTCGCACTGAATCGTCGTCGATGTATCGAATAAGTGCGGCAAACATTGGCTAGTGTTGGCCCAACGAGTTACGTTTGTAAACGGCGCGTACCGGAGACACTTATCCGGTTCACCATTGTGGTTGTGTGGTATTGTGTAATTCAGTTCGAAAACTTCATCTTCACATTCTGGGATGGCGCATCTGTGAAAAGAGAGAAAAGAAAATTGTATTAGTATAAAGATGCTAACGTCTTTGGGTCAATCCAAATTCAAGCGCAAGTTGGCGAGTTTAGAGTGTATTTGGGCAGCAATAGGTTTCAATTAACTCAAAAATAAAGTATCAAATCATATGTGCTGGCAAATCGTGAAAGCCAATCGATTCACTTAGATTTATAAGTCTTCATATTAGGCTTTATATTAGAAAGAATTCACGCGAAGTTCCAAAAGATTTTGATCACCATTCTACCGGTATTCCCAGTTGTGAGCAGTTTAATTTATCAGTTATTAAGGCGACTACCAATTTCCCACCCAAGAGATGAAAGCTTGTCAGACAATCATCATATCATGGACCGTATTAGCAAAGTACATAAATTGTACTGTGGTATTGCATAACGTTTCTCAACACTCAAGAAACACTTGAGAGTATTACTTTTAAGGCGAAAACTAGTCTTCGGCGTTTCTTGAGTATTAAGAAACGTTCTGTAATTCGGCCCTAGGTGTGCTTGATTATTAACTCGAAGTTCTTTCTACACCAATAAATCAAGTCAGATTATCGCAGTCCACTATTGGACGTAGGTCGCTCCCAATTTTCATTATTATTGGATTTTTTGTCGATATTGGGCATTGTTTGGAGTCTTCCGTCTCTTTGCTATAACCTAGTTCGTTAGGTGGTAAGCAGGTGCTACTCTAGTGTGACTTGGATCCTGTATTTATCGGTAGGACCTTGTATGCATGGAGGTCAGTGGTAGGACCCCATTACGCCCAAAACCATGTGATCTCATATTTTATTTCAATTTCTTTATATTTTTTTATATATAGAGTTGAAGAGTTTGTTTGTATGTTTGGTTGATCGTGCTAATATCAGAAACTACTGGTTCTTTCAGGAAATTCTTTTTGTGTTGGATAACCCATTTACAATCACGGGCTATATATAATCACGCTACTACCCAGGAGAGCGGAGTAGTAATCATCAATGTCAACAAATCGAACAAATTTTCATACAGTAGGTAGGTATATATTGTAAAATTCATAAACGTCATGATTTATACATGCACGTCTTGGTAACCAAGTACTTTGAATTTCCGTTAAACATCAACATCAGATATAAAATGCTTGGTTATAGTAATAATGAAAGGTGTGCTTTATAGAACAAAGGTACATTATATTAATGAATTTTATATGTAGTTTACCACAGTATGAATAGAACCGCAAACCATAAACTGTAACAATAAGCCCTATGAGAGTTAGATATTATTATAATGATATAACCATAGATCCAAGGCCACATATAATAAACTATCAAGTCCCGTCCCGTGGTTTTGCCCGGGACGTACTTCGAACCGTTGAACCCATTTAAACTCGAAGTTTCTAGTATACATACATGCTATTGTCACGCCTTTATCCCCGAAGGGGTCGGCAGAGGCATACTATACGTGGGCGTATTATACTTTTCACCGTATTCATTTTTGTCCCACGTAATAGGTGGTGAGCCCTTTGCCGTGTTGAAATGGACAGGCGCAGGCTGAAAATTTTCAAGCCACCCATAAGGCTTTTAACTGGGCTTAACGCCTGCTATTTTACTGAAAACCGAGACCAACAGCTAAACGTGCCTTCCAAAGCACGGAACTGGCAACCGGGAATATGTTCTAAAAAAAAAACTTAATTTAGCTAACACACTATTTACTCTATAACTAACAAACTCTTCAGATTTTTTTAAGCCTGGCGATCTGTCCCCTCTGACTACCCCGTCAGGGATACAGCGTGAAGATAGTTAGTTTTATAATACTATTATATATAACTACTCCATGTATTGACTACCACTTCAGTTTCTGACGGGTTTGTTCAACAACAATGCGCCTGAGGGCTCAGTCCCAGAAAAAGATGTTATCTATTAAACGTTAATAGATACAGTTTGATCCATATACCTATGCATTTATTAAACGCATTTATTAAATATAATTTTTTTTTAAACTTATTTAGACCCCAATAAGTGACAAAACATCGCTAGAAATGCTATCAATATCATGTTGTTTGCTTTGGTATACCACAGATAACCTTAAAGCACAATGGCATTACTACCACAGAGGTCTTTTATATGAAGGAAACCAATATCTAAAGTAAAGTGCAATTTCTCTTTTATTTATAAATTTAGATAACCGTCGACCTTACGTCGCTCTTAATTGCTGAACAGTATTTTTATTGTAGTTGTCATTTGTCTTATCCCATCTTAGGCAGGCAAAAAAACTCGGCCTTGTCTTTAGTATAATATATATTTTCTTAATATTTAGTTTTAGTCACAGACATACAAATATCTGTGGTGTTAGTCATGTCCAGTCCTTTGTAGATGTCAAGTCCTCAGTCCTAGGTCTTCTGTCATTTACCTATTAAAGCAGTTGACCTTTTACAAGGGCTTTCTATGGAGATTTGGCACTAACACAAAGAACACCGCTGGTCACTGCAACTTATCACCTTCTGTATCATAACATAATCCACCTTTATTAAACACAAAATCACGAATTTTACACTAAATGTACATACAGACATACATATTGTCACGCCTTTATCCCCAAAGGGGTAGGCAGAGGCATATAATATAAACGCCCACATTTTACCGTATGCATTTTTATCCCACGTAACAGCTGGTGACCTCATTGCCGCGACCTGCTGTTGACATTTTTTAAGCCGCCTATAAGGCCTTCAACTTGGATCAACGACTGCCATTTTATTGGCAACCGGGACCAACGGCCTAACGTGCCTTCCGAAGCACGGAACTGGGGTGGGTCTAAAGGGCTGCATAAATTTTGTAAAATGTGTCTATTTTAGATGTTAAATTTGGAAGAAATTTTGAACTCGTTGAAATTTTGAGCACTTAATTATGGTAAACAATATACGGCAACAGTGAGTCATTCTCAAGAATTCGCGCCAAACCTAAACTGTATTTTTAGATATTTAGAAAATTTGTTTTTTAAGCTAAGGAGTTTGGTAAGGCCCAAAAACATTATATAGGTAGGTAGATCATATCATCACTAATCTATCTACGTTGTATCGTACAATGTATGTGATATTATGATATTTTCTCATGCATGTATCGTGTGTCGCGTTGTTCACTAGTTCCAGGCATTCAAAACGTTTACTAACAAACATACTTACAATTTCAAACTTGACCTACGCTTGTATAGTTATTACACCTAATCCAAAATCACTTCTTGCTTCGAAATTTTACATAGATATTACTGAAGTGAAGCTTTTATTTGGATTCTATTAGTCTCTCTATTATTTTGTGTTGACGAGAGGACTGCTTTTACTCGCCGTCATTCCTACGGCACGTTCAGCAGGAACGGGTGTGAGACTCCCTACCCACTAAACTCCGCGGTGTTCCACCTTCTTTCCAACCGGGTCGCATTATAGGCCTGAGGGCTCATCACTGCGACCCGGCTAAGGTAAACGATCACTGTTTTAAGCATTTTCGCTATGGCAGTTTCTCAGATGGGTGATCGCATTGTAACATTCTCGTTTACGAACTTTTCTGTACTTCAGATAGCACGTTAAGCCGGTGGTCCCGGTTGCCAGTAATATAGCAATCGTTAGGCCAAACTAACTAACTATCTTCACGATGTATCCCTGACGGGGTAGTCAGAGAGGACAGATCGTCAGGCTTTGCGATCCATGCATACTTCTTTCGCTTCTTGCAGATTCATCAATTGCTTCATACACGCACGTCTGGGTATCCGAGTACTTTTGACTTTTCCGTTTTTGAGCAATCTGCTCACGTGGTCTTCATGTAAATCTTGGCCTACCCTGACTCCTTCTGCCCTCTACCCTGACTCCTTTTAGCCAAACCGGATCATTTGTAAAATACCTGGAACAGTCGTTTTATTTGTGTAGTGGATTTTTCAGACAGTACAGTAAGGGCGCGGCCTTAACCGATAAGCTGACGCCTCAAATATGGTACATTGGCTACAAACTATACCTAGTATTTAATCCAATATACCAATGTGTAGATCGGCCTTGGACAGGTAATTTACATAAACAGAATATTGCGTGCAATAGCCAATGTCAACCCGCCATTATGCCTAGTTACAGGTTCTTATGAGACCATCCATTACTTTTTAAGATATTCTAAACTGCATTAATTGATTTTGAAAAAAGTTACAGATTGCAACAAATATATACATATTCCCACGCCTTTATCCCCGAAGGGGTAGGCAGAGGCATACTATACGCCCACATTTCACTGTATGCATTTTTGTCCCACGTAACAGGTGGTGAGCCCATTGCCGTGTAAAATATGGTTAACTGTTAAAAAATGCCAATTGAAGCTTCTTTAGAATTTACGAGCGTTTCCGTGCTTTGGAAGGCACGTTAAGTGTTGGTCCCGATTGCCAACCTGCATCTGTCTATTTCAACACGGCAATGGGCTCACCACCTATTACGTGGGACAGGAATCCACACGGTGAAAAGTGGGCATATAATATGCCTCTGCCACCCCTTCGGGGATAAGGCGTGATGGATATTTATTTATTTTATTTTCACTGGCTACAAAAGTAGGAAGCATTGGAACTTCACCGTAAGTTATATAAACAAACATTTATTCATCAAACGGTAGCTATATAGTTATTATTTTCAAATGGATGCTTGTTAACTTAATAATAATAATTAGTAGGACATTTTATTTACACGGCGCCATCTAGCATAAAGTAACCTAATACCCCCGCGGAGAGCCTCATATTGGGGCCCTCATATTCCCTTAGCCGGGCCGTGGTGAATAGCACTCAGGCCTATCCTGCGACCGGTTGGGAAGAAGACGGAACAGCGCGTAGTTTAGTGGGTAGGACGGCCCCCAAACGCCGGGAGTCCCACACACCGTTCCTGCTGCCCCTGCATCAGGAATGATGGCACGTAAACGCATTCCCCACGTCCAAAAATATTGTACCCAAGCTAATGTAAGTGTCAAATTCTGAAACAAACGTGTTGCGACTCCAGAGATTTTTTCTCATCTAAAAATATGCGTACCGCGCTAATAGAAGTCTAAACAGGCACTGTTACGAGGTCGTAAGTGTGCCTTTTTTTTTCGTCCGTTAGTCAACAGGTGCACGGCACCGCTAGCTTGTGACGTCACTTGGACCTCGGAGATTGGTGGAGTTTACATCCTACTTAATTATCAATCAAAAATAGGTATTACTGGTAGTCCGCTATTGGACCTTAGCCTATCTCAATTTATGCTATATTATACGCGTGGTGAAGTTTTCTCGTTCCCGTTTCTCACATTTTTTTCCCGGAATTAAAAAAGCTATGATATTATTGTAAAGTTTTATCAAAATCCTTTCAGTAGAATTCGCGTGTAAGAGTAACAAACAATCATCCATACTTACAAACTTTCGCGTTTATAACATTAGTAGGATCAAGTGAGTATTTATTAAATGGATACTAACTGCAGTACCCATAACGCTATAACACACTATTATAATATGCTTGATTAGTCCGTAAACTTTCTTCAAAAATAATAAAAATAAAGGGGAATAATAATAATATCTGCTCGCTATCACCAGTAGGTTCTGGCTGGAGGGGTAGATCTAAGAAATCTTGGCTTGACATGATGTATGGATATTACTGGTGGAGTTCGCGCGCAAACTTATCGAATGGCAGACGCTTGCTGTATATTATTCTCCAAAACTTGTGTTATGGTTGTAACCTTGTTTTATGTGTAAAAATTATAGTTTCTTAGACATAAAAGTTGTGTAAACGTGCTATAGTGAAAGACAGTGATAAATTGCAGTGAAATGCTATTTTACATCTTGCCGCGCAGATTCCACTGAAAGCCTCAATAACGCTTCTACTCGTACCACTTTAATGGGGCAAAGACACAGGACCTAAGGGCCGTATTCCAGAACGTTTCTTAATACTTAAGAAACGCTTGAGGCTAGTTTTTGCCTTATAAATATTACTCTCAAGTGTACCTAATCTAAGATTGAATAAATATGATACTTAGATATATATTCCAATATATATATACTGGGGGTTAGTCTGTGATATGATATAAATAAGATTTGGCTAAAAGGTCTTAGTTACCAGGCAATAAAATAATTATTAAAAAAACAGATAACAACTGGAACTAAAGCTAGGAAGATGAATCATAAATTCTTGAAGAAAAGTGTTGACTGACACTTAAGTTGTATGTCAGGATCGTAGCAAGTAAAAAGCCATAGTCTCTGCCTACCCCGACGGAAGACTGGCGAGATGATATGTATGTATGTGCTAATTAACTTCTTAAATTGTAAAATAAAATAACTCAAGTTGACCGTAGATTGAATTTACATAACTGGTTGTTTTAAAATAAGTTAAAAAAAATAGTTAAACATAACTCTTACCTGTATTTCAGATCCATAACTTCAAAATTATAAACAGATGAGTACATTCCCGATAAGAACACAGGAAACAATATTAAAATATAACTGTAAACATTAAACCTTCCAAAGGGTCCCAGTAAAGTCAATATATCGTCTACGGTCACTTCACTATTTTGCTTTTTTTCTGGATCCATTTTATTGAATACGAAATTCAAATCACAATATATTTAAAATGTTCAGAATGGTTTCTGAACTTTTACAAATTCAAGAAAAAAAAAATTCTAATCAATTTGACAAGTTAACACAACATTATCTGTGGTAATACTTGTTTTTTTTTTCGTATTGTAACTATGCAGAAATTTTCATTTGAATATGGAACGGCCCGCGCGCATCGGTCTCCGGACCGATAGTGCGCGCAAGACCACCGATTAATGGTTTTTATTATTCACTTAAATCATCGGCTATCAAAGTAAAGTTTATTTAAGTACGATCAACTTGACTTTGATACTATTTACAAATAAATGTTCCATTTTATTATTTACTAGATACTAAATGGGTTACTAATTAACCAACATTTTTGTGAGTCTATCAAAGTATTTGCAATTTACTGCTGTTGCTGGATATCAGCCTATCTCAAATTTGTTGCTGTGAGGAGTTATTTGGCTTTTCTATGCCATATTGGCCAAACGTGTTAGTACAGGGTTTTTTATTGAGTTCTCCTCTCCATAGTCTCGTTTGTTAGTCAGCAGTTGCACCACGTGTAGTGACGTTGGCTTGGACCCCGAAGATGTCGACAAGCCCATTACACCTGACTAATAGTTTGAAGTCATGTGGAAGAGAAGAAAATCTTGAAATAAAATACAGTAATAATCCGTCTGGCCGTGAACTGCAGTGGGCTGATTTGAAATGATGAGAATTAAGATGAACATAGGCTTTGTCAGAAAGTAAGGAATCTATGTATGCAGCCCCGTGTGACATAGACTCCTGATTTATGTGCCTGATTGATTTGGAAATAAGAACATTATATTTATAATTATTATATATTTATCTATCACGCCTTATCCCCAAAGGAGTGGCAGAGGCATATTATATGCCCACTTTTCACCATGTTTATTCCTGTCCCACGTAATGGGTGGTAAGCCCATTGCCGTTTTGAAATAGACAGACGCAACTTGTGGCTACCTGCTGTTGAAATTTTTCAAGCCTCGCATAAGGCCTCTAACTTGACTTAACGACAGCCATGTTACTGGCAACAGGGACCAACGGCTTAACGTGCCTTTCGAAGCACGTAAACGCTCGCAAAAATACTTAAATGCCACAAAGTGTTCACCCATCCGTGACCTAACATAGTGAATGTTGCTTAACGCAGTGATCGTTTACGGAACACTGAGTCTGCGGGACCACGAGCGCTTCGATTGAGATATTATATTTATGTACTTTTTAAATGGAGCTCAGAAATATTTCGGGTCAAAAGACAGCATTCACCGCATATCATGGGTATGTGGCCTCAATCTTAAGATATGGTCTTGTTCTTTAGTGCAATGCTACTGACATAAAGGCGGCATTCGGTATTCAAAAGAATAGTACGAGAGCGGTTTGTTGTGTTAATCCGCGGGCAACATGCAAACCTCTATTTAGGATGCTCAACGTACTAACTCTTACCGAAATGTATATATTCCAAATTGGCTGTTATGTATGGGAAACTCTTTGAAACGTTAAGGGATAATGTAAGCTGTACGCTAAAATATAGAGATCCATTAAGATTGTTTCTTCCTCTACAAAATACTTTTCTTTGCCAGAAAAACTGTTTCATTATGTCAATAAATATATATAATAAGCTACCTGAGCAAATAAGACAATTACCTACGCGTTAATTTAAGTCGACGCTATACAGATGGCTCATAAAAAAATATAAAGGCTCGTGGCCCCGCAGTCTCAGTGTTCTGTAAACGATCACTGAGTTACGCAACTTACACTATGGCTGGTACTCGGATGGGTGACCACTTTATGGCACTTACATTTGCGAGCGTTTCCGTGCTTCGAAAGGCACGTTAAGCCGTTGGTCCCGGTTGCCAGTAAAATGGCAGTCGTTAAGCCTGGTTGAAGGCCTTATGGGCGGCTTGAAAAATTTCAACAGCAGGTATCCACAACCTGCATCTGTCTATTTCAACACGGCAATGGGCTCACCACCTATTACGTGGGACAAGAATCCACACGGTGAAAAGTGGGCATATAATATGCCTCTGCCACCCCTTCGGGGATAAGGCGTGATGGATATTTATTTTATTTCATTTTGTAAACATAGGAAAATAAAATATAGTTTGTGCCTCTCTGTTTTGCCTAGAGCGGCGTACAAAAGAAAAGATAGCCTATTAAAATATGTCAGATATTAAATATACACCATTTCTAACAAATGAAAACATAGCGTGTGTTTCTCATAAAAATATAGCATAGGATCATAGCAGAGTCAACTGTAGCATATAAATTAGATTCCTCAGATCAATATGTAATAATATATGTTTTTTTTTAGTTTCTCGGGGAATGCCTATACGCACCGTCATCCCTGCTGCGGGGGCAACAGGTACGGTGTGTGGGGCTCTCGGCCCGTGAGAGAGGGGCCGTCCTACCCACTAAACCCCGCGGTGTTACGCCTCACCTTAAAACCGGCTCGCAGGGTAGGCCTGAGGTTAAATTACTGCGAGCCGGCAAGGGCCACCCCAGAGTGGAGGGGTCCGTCTCGGTGCGGCCGAAAAAGCGACCACCCCGGAGCTCCCTATGGAGCTGAAGAATCTAGCCCGCACCTCCACCGCTCTAGAGCGCCTCTCTGAAAGCAGAGGAGGTAGAGAGCGGCCGGTACGGGCGTGCGCTAAGTGGGCACCCCCTGGAACACAGAAAGGGTGCCCGTCGCCATGTGGCCAGTTCGGGGACAGGCGGGGTCCCCCGACCTTCCGCCCACGGCCAGATACTATTCGGGAGCGCGCATGTATTCAGCACGTCGTTGCCCCCGAACACGACGGCGGGGGATGTAGTAATATGATCACATAACAGACATAATACTAGTTAATTTGGATATGGACAGTACATTACTCAACATTTTCGCTTTTTATAATTCCGTGTCTGTTTTTTTTTCATTGTACATCTATATATTGTAATAGTTTTGACATGTAACTTAATAGAGATAGATGTGCTTAATAAGTTTAATAATTTATTGCATGTTAGACATATTTCCGACGGAGAATGTGACGCATCATACATAATATTGTACCAAATTATCATACCATAGTGAAATCAAATAAATTACATTTATTGTATATTGTTGTTCTCTCTCACTTACACGTTAACTCACACAACGCCATCTGATTCCACACTAAGCAGAGCTTGTACTATGGTAACCAGAATAACTGATAAACATACTTTTATATTTCTAAATACATACATATCATAGATAAATAACACCCAGACACAGAATAAACCATCGTGCTCATCACACAAAGTTTTATCCTGGGTGGGAATCGAACCCACGACCTCTTGCGTAGCAGTCGGATGCACTCCCACCGCGCCACAGAGGCAGTCAAGTTTAATTTAATTTAATTTCTATTGTATGACTTTTGAAGGTAATTTTTTTTCAGAATAGATTTTGTAGATTCCTCAGTCAAATGGAGTCGACGATTCAAAATACTGCCTAGGTAGCAAGGGGGGACTAGTTGGATACGCAATGTTTAGGGCTAGGTGTTTTGATGGAAACCCGGGCGAAGCCTACGTCTAATATATTTATTGAGTCTATATAATGTTGTACTTAGTGCATAGTGACAAAATGATAAAAAGTAGATATAATTGTCACCACTTTCTAACTGATAAGAACTTATCATATAACTAGCTAATTTTCGAAATAGTATGCAGTAATATGATGACATAGCTAGTTGTAAGCGTATGTTTTAAGAAAAGTCACGTAGAATAGCTTACTTATGTAATTTGTAGATGGATCTACAAAAATGGATTGCAACATTTTACGTACAATAAGGTCTATCCCCACACATCAGGGCACCAAGTATGAATTCAAAAGCACCAAACTACTAATTCAATCGCGTCAGAAGAGAATAGCAATCGTCGCTCAATAGGGAGCAGACAGGAAAAAAATGACAGTTTTCGTGGTCTACAATTACAATTGCGCTCCTATAGAATTCTATTGGCCGGCCGATAGATTGGTATTAACACGTGTAGCGCCTGTAAGTAGCTCCTAATTTGCATTTTTGGAAGTCTATAATAATATTTTGATAACTAAAAACAGCATTTTGATTCTATTCTGCAGCTTGAGAAGTGTGATTGTGAAATATATAATAGTTTTAGTAGACTACCTAGTTTTGGACTAATCGCAATTGAACTGTTATAGAATAGAACTAGAACGGCCTTCTATTGGAAAATAGTAGACTCGGCCCCAGTGCTGTGTCAGGAACAGGACAGGAACGTGTTTAGTTACTAGTTCTAGTTATAATTCTGTTGCGAGCTTTGGGGGCTTGAGAACTGTCATGTGCGATAGAGTCCAGAAACATTTTTTTAGTTGTCTTGCCTTTATCTTGGGCAGACAAAATAAACTCAGTCTATACAACCTTGTCATTAGTATTCAAATTCGCTTAAAATTCATCATGTCCTAAGCCCTGTGTCCTTGTCCTAATAAAGCGGTGTCTAATTTTGAAGGTTTTCTGTAGAGATTTAAGAGTAAAACATAAAGTTACTTTAATAACTACAACATATCACTTTCCTATTTTGATGCACCTTTTTTCTGTATGTCTATGTGAAAATGCACCATTTATAAACACTGTGAGTTTCACTGAGTTTCACTGAGTTCATACACAATGTATGTATCGAAATTTTTCTAAGCTCCTGACGAAACACCTTCCTGCCTCGGACCTGAATCTGTACTTTAATGTATCTGTTTCTGGACTGTGACATAAAACACAGTAAGATCTATAGCGTGTCAACAAATCAGTCAATCTCACTCCACAACTCTCCAATTTCATTTTAGGTGTGTTTAACCTTATTGTACCATGCACATCTCCAGAACTCCTTGAGATTATGATTAACTTATAATTGTCAGAACTAATTCTATCAGACTATAAACTTTAAAGAGTTTCGTATTCTCAGTGTTTTCACTCAATCAGGAAGATACACATTATCATATTAAAATCATTAAATCCCCCCTTTTTCACATCTTTTAACGTACAAGTGTCCATAACACATCTGATTTTCACAGTAGTCGTCGGTGAATATCACGACCGTTTGCCATTCAAGTAAAATTGAATTGAACCTTATTGTACAGTATGAGGTTCTTCAAAAGGGGTCTTAGAAGGTTTATAAAGGTTCGTCAGCGCGAGTGCTGCACCTCTGGTGTTGCAAACGTCCATAGGCTACGGTGACCACTTCCCATCAGGTGGGCGGTATGCTTGTCTGCCACCTCAGTGGTATAAAAAAAACCACGCTGGTCAGGTTGGTACAAAGCTTTCTCTGTCGTATTGTGTCGAAATTTAACTGTAAAAATAATTATAAAAGGGAACTGTTTAATTGCATTGAAGCGCCCGTAGCCCGCTATCTCAGTGTTCTGTTAATGATCACTGCATTAAACAACTTCCGCTATGGCTGGTCTTCGGATGGGTGACCGTTTTGTGGCATTTCTATATAAGAGCGTTTCTGTGCATCGGAAGGTGTGTTAACCCATTGCCGTTGGTTCCGATTGCCAGTGACATGGCAGTCGGTAAGCCAAGTTGAAGGCCTTATTGGTAGATTAAAAAAATCATCAGCAGGCCGCCACAACCTGCGTTTGTCTATTTCAACACGGCAATGGGCTCACCGCCTATTACGTGGGACAGGAATACACACGGTGAAAAGTGGGCGTATAATATGCCTCTGCCTACATCTTCGGGGTAAGACGTGATTAATAAAAAAAGAAAAATATATTCATTGAAAAAGTTTATTATTATCCAATTTGTAATCTAATCTATACTTCATCGAGAAAGGATAAAATATCAACAGGCCTAGAAGAGTTAAATATCAATAAATCAGGCAAATTTTCATAGAATATTGTAAAATAAAATTTATACTAATATTATAAAGCTGAAGAGTTTGTTTGTTTGTTTGGTTAAACGCGCTAATCTCTGGGACTACAGGTTCGATTTGCATAATTCTTTTTGTGTTGAATAGTCCATTTATCGAGGAAGGCTATAAGCTATATAGCATTACGCTACGACCAATAGGTGCGGAACAGCAATGATAAATGTGGCAAAGTCGGGGACAAAATATTCCTTTTGATAGCTTCCGTTGCGAACGCTGCGAAAAAGGATTAAAGTTACGCAAAAACTATGTATTACATAATTATTTCCCTTTAAAAGTTCTAAAATAAAGTCTGCGACAGCATATGCCAATCTTTTAAGGTTAACCTATTATAATCATTTTATTGTGAAAAATTTGGTCTTGAAATGACAAGTGTAAAGTATGGCGTCGCGACGTCGCGACTTGCCAATTGCCGAGTGAGCTCTGCGAAGTCCGCGCGTCGCCTTGGTAACTACTGCCTCTGAGGCGCGGTGGGAGTGCATCCGACTGCTACGCAAGAGGTCGTGGGTTCGATTCCCACCCGGGATAAAACTTTGTGTGATGAGCACGATGGTTTATTCTGTGACTGGGTGTTATTTATCTATGATATGTATGTATTTAGAAATACATAAGTATGTTTATCAGTTATCCTGGTTACCATAGTACAAGCTCCGCTTAGTGTGGAATCAGATGGCGTTGTGTGAGTTGTCCCAACAATATTAAAAAAATAAAAAATAATATACTAATAATAATAACTATACTAATTGTGGGATAGCGCATTTATCGTGGAAGTCTACAGGCTATATCATCACGCTACTACCCTGAAGAGCAGGGCAGTAATCAACAAATCG
Source organism: Thumatha senex (assembly GCA_948477245.1). Taxonomy (NCBI): domain Eukaryota; kingdom Metazoa; phylum Arthropoda; class Insecta; order Lepidoptera; family Erebidae; genus Thumatha; species Thumatha senex. The sequence goes on along the minus strand of OX419741.1, from coordinate 20,491,550 downwards.
GGCAAATATTCATACACAATTGTAAAAGTAGATAATAAACGACGGGATTAAATGGGAGCGACGGGGATTAAGGTGTGACTGATAAAAGGCTATCTCATCACGCTACTACCCTGAGGAGCGGAGTAGTAATCAACAAATCGGGCAAATATTCATTTATTATTGTAAAAGTAATAAACGACGGGATTGAATGGGCGCCACGGGAATAAAGGCGTGACTGATAAACTAAAGGGAGTTCGAAGTTTGTCACGGGCGAAGCCGCGCGTGTCAGCTAGTTAATAAATATCGGTAACAGAGTGATTTGTGCCATTTGTGTGTAAAGCGACAAAGCATCGAAAAAACTTTATGTAAAATATTATAGAATTACGATACGTTTATTTACTCAATAAATGGAAATTTCGTTTACTGTGTAAGTAAAAATAATTTATTTGCTAGTTCATCTTCTTTATCAGTAAGCTCGCGAGACGAATGTCTGAAAGAAATGGCTTAAATATGCACAAAATTAAATATAAATGAAATCATTATTGTAAAGTCTGATAAAAATAAAGAGTATATTGAATATATATCGCAGTAATTGCAAAAAATAAAATATGTAGTTTCCCTCGATTATGTGTCATGAAGGACGTTCAAAGAACTTACACGGACGATGATAAAAAATAATTATGAATGATTTTCATTTATTATCTAGTAGTTGACACGTGAGAATTAGGAGAATGGTTCATAATATAAAAAAAAACATATTATTGGAAAAAGAACTAGCTGACCCGTTTCACAAAAATGTATGAACATTTTCCTAATTAGTTGATTACTTCTCCGGTCTCCAGTACTAATTAATTTCTTTGCGCATTATTTTGATTTTGCCATATCTCCTAAGATATTTATTTAAAAGTAAAGGGACAATTTAAATTTTCATGAAAGGCTGTATGTAGCCAACTAACGTATTAAAAATGACAATGACAAGGATTAATAAGGTATTTATTGCCTTCAAATAACCGCTTTATAATTGCTGGCTTTTTAAACTATTAAAATGGATAAAGTATGTTATCCTTAAGAGATGGACATATACCGTAGCGGACTTTATTGTAGACTTAAATTAGATACATTTCTCCACCATACAGTATTTTGTAATATCTCAAAGAGTTTAAGCAGCGTTTTCGTTAGAAGCTCCTAGACGGCTTATTTTTTACCGACAGCCCCAACAAATATCGTTATAATTTACACAATGTGTACAAAAACTTAACAAGTTATACATAAGAACCTTTCTTATGAATTGCACTATTTATTAAAAAAAACCGCATCGATATTCGTTGCGTAGTTTTAAAAATCTAAGCATATATAATAGGTCCATTAGATAGGGATGACTTAAGATTCACCTACATTTTAACGTTACACTACGAACTTGTTAGTTTTCACTTGATGTAATATATTCAAAAGAAATTGTTGATACAAATACTTATAAGAGAAAAGTATTCGATTTAATTACTGAATCGATTGTTCTCTATCGGTATTGTCATTTGGAGCACTTTGAACTTTGAAACAATAGTAGCACTTAACTAATCAAAGTTAAAAGCTATTATTGTTAAAATCTTCAAGATTCCAAGAAAAAAAAACGGTAAGTGAACGAATATTTGTAATTCATTAAGAGCTTAGGGTCATTCGAATTTTGAAAGATTTTAGTCTTAATTAAATTTTCAGCCTGTATAAAAATGTATTTTTTTTTATTTTTATAAAAACTATACATCAATAGTATAAGATTGACGGGAATTTCCTATCGCGGAACGGACGAAATTGCTTAGCTTTTATCAAACTTATACATTTTCTAAATTTACGTAGCAAATGAGGATCTTAGTTAAGAATGCAAATTTATAGACCTTCAAAATCCTTTTCAGATCTTGAACAAAAACACTTATAACCTATCTAATATATTAGATAGGTTATAAGTGTTTTTGTGTCAACCTATCTAAAACATTAAATAGTAACATGTGGTAAATGTCGTTGGTGGCACAATTACTTATAAAGACCGAATCGAAATTGTAATGTTGTTTATTAATACACATTGTTTCATTGTTCTTTTACCTAAATAAATGAAAAAAAAAATACTGTTCCACTTATTTATTATTTAAACCTGACCGGTTTCGCTTTACGGCATTTTCAAAGGTTAGCACATAATTTGAATATTTCGGATGTCATTGAGTACAATATGTACTCAAACCGGTCAGGTTTAAATAATAAATAAGTGGAACAGTATAAGTGTGTTTGTTATAGATGTGTAGCAAGTTCGACACAGTATCAACAGTATAAAAAGTCCTTTTCATTTAGGGCAAAAAATTTTGTTCTATTACAAAAAGTTAAGGACCAAATTACCAGCGAAGTTCACAGAGTGACGGATGTGGTCATTGTTACCCTCGCCGCGCGTTTGCCTTTAGCAGCTAAAAGGCGCGCAGTGTTTTGATTGGTTAAATTGTTAATTTGAAACGAATTTAATGTTTGACTATTACACAATGATATTACACAATTCGCAAATAATAGACCTTATAACGGAATGGGCCGATCCTCGTTATTTATTACGTTGTTGTAGCCGGCCTATATCCGGCCAGCTATGCACTCAATGCACTGGGTAGGTATGTGTGGGCGTCTTGCGAAAAGAAACTGCTTGAATACGTTACAGATCGTGAGATTATAATATAGTAAATTGTAATACGCAAACAACTAGTAATAATATTATTAAGATGCACATTTGCACAACAAATTATATTTTTCCTTCTACCAGTACAAGACAAGTTGTCTACTCTACCAGCGGGGTAGTTCCACCTAGCGTCCACCGCGCAGGGTGACGCGTGAGTTTCTCCCTACTCCACGCGGGAGATTGAGTCGCCATAACCTTAATGACATGTATTCTGTATTCCTGAAAAGAAGGCATTTAGCGCAATTAGACATTTTGTCTAACGTCCGTAGACGCCAGAGCGCGTTGGCCTTTAGGCCGCGGCGGAAATTTGATTAAATTGAAACATAATAACTATGAGAATCATTGTAATCAAATAATGCGAATTTATCTATAAATATTTAGTAGCTTTAATTGGGTACAATAACTTAGTGTAAAAAGTTATTTAAGTAATAGTAGGTACCTATTGAAAAAATATTTCGACATACATTACATAGTGTACAGCTGTACACTCCTGAGGCAGCCTAGTTAAGGGTAGTTTAGATTTGCAGACAAAGCATCGTAAAAGAAGCACGACTCTCGATTAATAACGTTGCTTTTCGATAATTAACCTGGGTATGTCCTAAAACCTTTTAAGACCCCTTTTGAAGAACCCCATACTGTAGACGTTCGGGAAGACTCAGGCAGCGAGCTCATTCAGAAAGCGTAAGAAGTATGTAGGGATCACAAAGCCTGTCCTCTCTGATTTCTCCGTTAGGGATACAGCGTGAAGATGGGTAGTTAGTTAGATTTGCTGCCAAGAACATTATAGCACACATTATAACAGAGAACATTATAACGAAGAGTCTCCGTTCTAATAAGCCCAAACTTTGATATTTAAAATGTATTGCTAAGAACCGTATCGAACACATCGACTTTCGAACAAAAGATCCACATCAAAATCACTGCGAGATCTATAATGCCACAAAGAGACAGACAGAAATATACACAGCATCTTATATGAATGAACGAAAACAACATTCATTCATCAAGGTACCTACTACCTATAAACACTTTATTCATAACTTCTGAATACGTCCCTTTACTTTCTACACCTGACATTCATTCTTTCTTATACGTATACCTACTACAACTGCTTAGATCTAACGATTAATATGAAATATCTACATATGTAGATATTATAAGCAAAACCCTTACCTTTGTTGTTTCCAATCAAGGATTTCAGCGATCACGCTGATGAACGTAAAATGATTAGATACCTAGTTAATGATTTTTTTTTATTAACTATTGAAGAAGGCTTACAGACTAATAATACATTTAGTGTAATTAATTATAGTAAAACAAGTTGCTAATAACAAGCCTCCATCTACATACAATAAGAAGATTAAATAAACAGGGAACAATCAAAAATATCTAAAAAATCTAAGTAACCAGGCCATTAAACAATTACAAAAAGAAAATAATACGCGTACCTACCACTATGCTTACACTATGGCACACTATGGTATGGTTTGTTGTTTATAGGTTGTTTGTTATTTCTGTAACAAAAAGGGCGCGAACTTTCGAATGTAGTGGCGACTTTTTCAATAATTATTTTCTAAAATTGTGTAATAGTCGCCCTTCTTTTTTTTCAAGTTTAAATAAGTTATGACTGAAGACAGTGGTGGTAGGGCTTCTGCCCACAAACGAAAACTTTCCTCAGCAGATGAATCTTCACCACCAAAAATGTCAGCTGCATTTGTAAACACCAAAAGAGGCTTATTCAAAGACTACAATCATATTTACACAGAAAATGGCAAAAAGGAATACCCAATACTTTTATCATCCACATCTACTAACAAGACCAAAATGGATATAATGAAAGCAAATAAAATTTTAAGATCTATCAATTGCTCTGGGGTAATGTTTGTTAAACCTATAGGTAACCATCTGTTGAAGATATTTTTTAACAACCTTAAGGATGCCAATTATTTCCTATTAAATAAACGATTACTGGAGGAAAATGAGTGGAAAGCCTCTATTCCATTTGATCACCTAGAGAGTCAAGGTATAATTAAAACGCCAATAGACATAACTGAACATGATTTACTGTCTAATATCAAATCAACTGCTGAGGTTATAGGAGTAAAACGTTTTATGAGAAAAAACACTGTTGGCTTACTTGTCCCAACCCCAACTGTATTAATTACATTCCTCAGTTCGACATACCCAGACCATGTGACATTTGATTATATCTGGTTTGATGTCAAGGAATACGTCAAACCAATTCGCCAATGTTTTATCTGCTACAAGTTTGGTCACAGCAGAGGTTCTTGCAGGAGTGCACAGGTTTGCTCCATCTGCTCTGGTAATCATTTCTTTAAAGACTGTGATAATAAAGACAATGTTAAATGTAAAATTGTAATGGCCCACACATGGCTGTTTGTACATCTTGCCCTGTGAAAGCAACGAAAATACAAGACTTGAAAAATAAAATTAATGGTACATTGACTTATGCTAGCATGGCCGCTAGACCCATACAAGATTATCCCATGCCAACAATTGCATTCTCTCAAACATCCACTCCAACAAGACATCAGAAAAACAAGAGAACACTAATTAACATGCCTTAAAGGAGGGCATTATTCACTGATATACTTAAGTCTGACGATTTATTAAACATTTGGACTAAAACACTTGTAGATATAACAATTAAAAGATCCGATCCAATTCAAGCTAATGCAACTATTTCCTCTAAACTCATAAAAGAAATGCTCATTAGTAATTTTACAAGTTAATTAGTCTACGGATAGCACAAATTGTAAAGCTAATCAATTGAATATATTTCATTGGAATTGTCGTAGTATATTACCAAAAATTGACCAGTTAAAGCACTTTATCGTTACTCATACTAATATTGATATAATTCTGCTTAATGAAACTTGGTTAAACCCTATGAAGTCATTTAAATTGCCAGGGTATCACATCGTTCGATATGATGCTGACCGGCTTCATGGAAGCATTGCAGTGGCTATAAAAGCTAAGTATACATACACTCTAATTGACACACTTTCGAATTATCATTTTCAAAACTTACTGATATCTGTTAAAATTGGTTCTATATCGATTGAAATTCTTTCTGTGTACATTCCTCCTACTCCTAATGGCAAATTTAACTTGAATATGTTGACCGACACTTTCGTCAAAATTAAAAGTAAAAATTTCTTGATAATTGGCGACTTTAATGCTCACCACTTGTCCTGGGGTTCACGATTTAACGACGGCAGGGGTAATATAATCAATTCTTTTGCAGATGATAACAACCTCGTTTGTCTGAGTGATTTCACTGAAACTACTGTAGCGGCTTTCGGTCAATCTGGTAATGTCTTGGATCTAGCATTTGCCTCACCATCGGTCAGTACTAGTTGTTCTTTCATTGTTCACGATGACTTGATGAGTAGCAATCACTACCCAATTATAGTTGGCGTTCTATATAACAGTACCTCACCTAGTCAAAGTTCTCAAGCTGAGATAGACTCCGATGATTCAACCACAGGTTGCTTATCTAGTATTAATTTTAATAAAATAGATTGGACTGAGTTTAAGGAACTTTGTGAGAGGAAATTTTTAAGTTTCTCTCTAAATAACGAAACGTTATTAAGTTATGATGACTTCATTGAAAACCTAACTGACGTTTTATTATTGTTTCCTACGAATTCAAATAATTGGCATTTTAAAAAACGCAAATCTATAATTTGGTGGAATGATATTTGCTCTCAGGCAGTCAATCAATCCAAGCTTGCATTTAAATCATATAAAAGTTATCCTACACTTTAAAATTATATCCTGTACAAACAATTCGACGCCAAGAAAAAAAGAACCTTATCGGAGCAAAAGCAGCTTAGTTGGGTCAATCTCTGTTCTTCTTTTAATAGAATGACTCCTGTAAAAGTAGTATGGAGTCATATTAAAAGGTTTAAATTTGCAAAATTAGGCACTAATACTCATTCGCTTAATTTCTTTGAAACCCCTTCCAATGCCGATGCATATTTAAATAAAATAGCATCCGGAAATTATGTTCTGTATTCTCAAAATTATTACTTTAATTTTTTAGTTCAGGGGTCAGAATTCGCCCAATGGATTCAGGAACCCTTTGCTCTTTTTGAACTGGAAGTTTCGTTAGATAGTAAAAAGAAAAACACATCTCCTGGCCCTGACTACATACCCTACGCCGTCATCAAAAATCTACCAAATGAAGTACAAATCATCCTTTTGAATGTTTTTAACCAAATGTGGAAGCAAAAGATTATTCCATCTATTCGGAAAATTCAATTTGTTGTCCCCATCAAAAACCCAAACAGGGATGTTAATGAATTAGATTCTTTCAGACCTATTTCGTTAACATCTTGTTTTGCAAAGATTTTCGAAACTATGTTAAAAAATCGCCTAGAATGGTATATTGAACATAATTCAATAATTCCAGACTATCAGTTTGGTTTTCCTAAAGGTAAAAATACAATGTACAATCTGAGCTGTCTTATAAGTGACATTCAAAACAATTCCAAATGTAATAAGTTAACTCTATCGGTCTTCCTAGATATAAAAGGCGCATTTGATAACATAGATCATGAATATTTAATTAGAAGCCTTCGATCCCTCGGAATACCTGGCTCGGTTTTGTTCTGGATTTTCCACTTTTTAAACAACCGTACGATATTTTTAAAACTCAAAAAAAGTTGTATGGTCTAAATCGTACATATAAGGGCACTCCTCAAGGTTCTGTTATTTCTCCATTAATTTTTATTTTATGCATTGTAAACTTCATGAAAGCCATCCCGAAATAAGTTAAATATTCTTTTATGCCGACGACCTTGTCATTTACACAGAATGTGATAACGTAAGGCAAGGAGAAATTATAATGAACAATGCTGAAGAATCTTTGAGTATGATTCTAAGCTCCCAACTTAAACTTGAGGTTAACATCGAAAAGAGCTCAGTTATGTTGTTTAGTCCATATTACATTAACCGTCCTAAGATATATTTCCAACAGGTTTTATTACCTTTCAAAACTTCAGAATTGTATCTAGGTATTTTACTCGACTGTAAGTTATCTTGGGGTCCTCATGTTACATATATATGTAAAAAAGCTGAGTTACGTCTTAACATTTTGAAATCTCTGGTTGGAGTGCGTTGGGGTTCTGATCCTAAGAGCCTCAAGACATTATACATATCTTTAGTTCGCAGCCAGTTTGATTATGGATGTATTCTCTACTCATCTGCTTCTAAAACTTTACTTCAAAAACTTGACATAATACAAAATAGAGCTTTACGTATCATCACTGGAGCTATGACGTCATCACCCATAAACTCTTTAGAAGTTGAGGCTGGTGTAACTCCTCTAATTGTAAGGAGAAGCTATCTTACTGATAAATTTTGTTTAAATTTAATTAGTCGCGATAATGTGCTAACTGGCCGACTTCTGGAACATTTTTCAGTACCGGAGTATAATGATACACCTCTTAGTGTTTTCACTTCTATCGTTGACTCTGTCACGTACTGGAATTTAAATTTCAAGATGTAGTTTATTGGAATAAGTATATACCTTGTTTTTCTTATAGTTACGAGTCAATGTTGATGCACATTCCAGTTACAACTAATAAATTTACCTGTAAATATGTTTTTTAAGAGTTTATGGAGGAAAAAGTAGATTTTATTCAAATTTATACTGATGGCTCCAAAACTAACCATCGGACAAGCTTTGCCTTTTATGATTCTTCTAACAAAACTGGCAAAGTATTTTCTTGCTGTAATTACTTTTCTATTTATTCTGCAGAAATATTGGCAATGGTTTTCGCTTTGCAGTATGTTATTAATATTCGCAAGAATAATGTTTTCTCAAAAGTAATTATCTTATCAGACTCATTGAGTGCACTATCGACTTTGGAGAAGAAATCTATAAGCAATAGTTGTAATTACTTAATTTATGAGCTTAGGCACTTAGTTTATTTGTGTAATTGCAGTGATATTTTGGTAGAGTTTTGTTGGGTACCCGGGCATTCAGGCATTTTTGGCAATGAATTAGTTGACATTCTTGCCAAATCTGCCTCTGATATAACTAACGTGGAATACAGAGTACCTCATCTAGATTTAGTCAACTTTTTAAAGGATAATCAAAACAAGCGTTGGATTAAGTTATTGAACTCCTCCCGTCTTAGCAAAGGAAAATGGCTTACCAAAATTATTCCTGTTCCCAGTACTATCGCTTGGTTTGAAAAACTCCCTACCTATCCAGGCAGAGAATTTAATACTAGTTTATGTAGATAAAAAATTGGACATTGTAAATTTCCTTCACATTTGTACAGACTTAACCTTAATAATAATTCTATATGTAAATACTGTTTTGCTAATTTTTGTGATTTAGATCATTTATTTTTAGAGTGTAAATATTTTAATATTCAACGTTTACTTTTAATTAGCCTAGCAAAAGATATTTTAGATGTTAATGATTCTTTTCCTCTCAATGTGCAAGAATTTTTAAAATACCCTCAATTGTATGCACCTCTGTATAATTATTATATTAGCACATTCGGAACAATTTAATACGCTCAAGATTTTGCTGTTACAATATTTGTAACTCTAGCTTTAATATAATTTAATTAAAAAAATAGTAAATAATTGCACTGTATAGATTTTATTTAGGTTTAAACTTTGTTTTTTGTAAATTGTATGACTAATAACTTCTTAAGCTGATGGCTTAAAAGCCAAAGCTTCCAATAAAGAAAAAAAAATCATGTAAGTTGTCATTGTAATGTTTGTGTACACAATAGTTTATTATTATTACAAGTATGGAGGGTAGAGGTAAGGAGGACTATCTCTGTGTATGAAAAAGTGTCCGTCGAAATGCGTAAAATTAGGGTGGCGCTACAATCGCATCAGTGTAAATTTTAAAAACCACGCCAAAAGTTATTAGAGTAAGATAGAAAAATAAACAAGGAAAGAACAACTTCCGCTTCGTTTCGGCGCACTTTTTTGAAATAAGCATAAAGTAAGAAACAATGGTATATAATTAAAGTATTGTGTATTATTTTTCAACGCTTATTTAGTCAATATTAAATAAATTTATTTACTCAGCACACTTCAATCTGTCTACAACTGCTACATTCATACCGTACACTGCTGCTACATTCATACCGTACACTGCTGCTACGCCAGCGCCATTCTGGAAGGTTTTTGAACTGTTACTTACAGCTTACAGCTGGACACTTTTTCAACTTGTCCCCCATATAAGATAGTCCTCCTTACCTCTACCCTCCATAATTACAAGATAAATAAAAAAGCTCAAATACATATAAAGTTCATTGAAGTTTTACCTGAATTGATGAAGCAAACATCGGAAAACACCCATGGCAAATACCACGAAAGAATCGATTATAAGGTTATCTGTCTGAGCTTGCACAAAACAAACATTTACTTTATTAGTTTTCATATTATATACATTTGTTACACTCTAAAAATAACAAACAACACATAAAAATTGTCAAATAGAGGCAAGATCGCATTGCCGTTTATCTTCAAATCATGAAGAATACCGGTACGGATGCTGCGGTCGTACGGCCGCTCGGCTCAGCTGGGTAACTATGATGTCAACGGCATAATGTTAATTACTTAAAAACCTCCGTAAATAATAGTCCGATTTGGGTAATTCAAACAGATATATCATCCTAATGTCATAAATTCCTTATGACTTTAGGAACATGCATACTAGTTGTATTGAATTTGCTATAACATTACTGATACTCAGTTCCCGTTGTAATATAGCCACATAATGTAGTTTAAATTACTACTTATACCATCAGCAATCTGCCAGTGAAAGTCCCGTTAAAATCGGTCTATCCGTCTCAGAGATTAACTGACTAGTAAACAGACAGAAAAATATTTCAAAATTGGTTATTTTTATGTAGGTATCGTTTATATATTCATGTGCATTTATTGAAAAGCTGTTAATTTGAAATTACAAAGAAACACTTCAATTTTATTTACCTGTTTAGATTTAAACAGTAGCTACACATTGTAATCATTGTGCAGTACAAATTGTAGGTACGAAACTAATTAAGGCGTCATGTTGGGCCTCGACATTGCCTATGATATGCCTGTATCGCAATGTCAAGAACAAACCTTCAATAAGTAATTAGTTTAAAATTAAACTATTTATTATGATAAAAAATAAGCTACCGGGCTATTTATAGCGATAGAACCAAATGCGGTCAAAGTAATGTTTTTCTGGTTTCCTAGTAGGCTACTAACTATGGAGGTTACTGCTGTCACTAAAGTCACAAACATAAATTTCTGAAGCGCAGCGAACGAACTTATCTTCCCTGATTCTGATTTTTGCTTTTTCCTCGAACTCCTCCCAAACTACTCAACACTTTGATCGAATTTGACCCATTATACTGCATCTAGCCATAGATGGTTTAGGAAATATAAAATGGAAAATCGGACAAACAATGGTGGAATAGATACTTACCGAAAGGAAAATAGCAGAAAAACGGCAAAACGCTTCGCTCCAATTAGACTTACCGGGGACGGTCAGTGTTCTGTGTGTTATGGGGATACTGCTGGAGGGTTCTGCAGTAAATATATACTAGAAAACTTTAAAAAAAATGGAACAAAATAAAATGGAGATTCTCCTTCCCTATCTTTTTCTCTACGCTGTAATGTGCTAAACATCATAATCATCCGAGTATCAGTCCCAGTTAAATCTTGCGACATCCGGGGCAAAGTACATAAATTAGTTACTCTATATATCTATGTCCAGGGTTCGCTTTTCTACTTCTTCTCCACCACTTAGCACTGTCCTCGGTATCCTGTGTAGTGAGACTGTGTGAATAATTTCCTAAACAGTTTACAAGAAATCTCTTATATCTATACGTACGAAGTGATACGCAATATGGCAGGTTTGAATGAAAGTGTCAGCGTTAAGCTGGAAAAGGGCGTGCTCCGTTGGTTTGGACACGTCCAACTAATGAGTGAGGAACGATTGACGAAGAATATATATTGTGCGAAAGTAGAGGGTAGCAGAAGTCAGGGTAGGCCGAAACTTACATATGAAGACCACGTGAGCAGATTGCTCAAAAACGGAAAGGTCAAAAGTACTCGGATACCCACGTGCGTGTTTGAAGCGATTGATGAATCTTGAAGAAGCGAAATAAGTATGCATGGATCGCGAAGCCTGGCGATCTGTCCTCTCTGACTACCCCGTCAGGGATACAGCGGGAAGATAGTTAGTTAGTTAGTTAGTTATCTTAATAATATTATAATGTGGATGTTTGTTACTCTATCAGGTAAAAACTACTCAATGGATTTTAATGAAACTTTACAATAACATCAGAATAACAGACAGGCTACTTTTTATCCCGGAACAAGATCCTGTGGGCAACGGGAACGGGAAAACTTCTCTATGCGGGCGAAGCCGCGGGCGTCAACTAGTATATTAATAACTTTTGACCACTCATTCATCAACGCCAAGCCGAAACCCTTGATTTTTTTAGGGTAAGCTATGCTGTTAGGCATCACTAAGAAAGGATTTTGGGGGTGGTGCTTCTCTTTTCAACAGCATATAAAACTATTTGTGTCCTAGTCTCCCGAGGGAAGTGGAATGGAGTTTCTTTCTTTCGATTTCGTGTGGGTCCCTAGATACTCTAACGTCTCATTTTTTTAGGCCGGGACTTTATCGAGCTCGAGTTCGCTGTAATTTTACTGGTCTTGAGAAATCTTCTCTTAAAAAAAATACAATTATTTTTGTTTTTAAAAATTATTTTTGCAATATTCCGCTTTTTTTAGAATGTCGAACGAACACGATGTCGACACGTGTTTCGCCTACACACGAGGCATTATCAAGACTGTTTGGCAGCCAAACGGCCAAAAAAATGGATTACCGCCATGTAACGCCTGATTCAATTAGTTATCTTCTCTTAAAGTAATAAAGTGAATATGTAAAAAATATAATATACAGGTCATAATAATCTTGAGAAGTGAATTTGAAAATTACTTTACAGAAATAAAAAAATATATGCTATAACAATGTACCTAAAACTAAAAAGCTTAAAAAAATAATAAAATAACTAAAATATATTATTAAAGAACTTACGGCTAAAGGTACAACTTTCTGTTTTTCTTTTTTTTTTTTTTCGCGGGGAATGCATTTACGCACCGTCATCCTGTGTGTGGGGCTCCCGGCCCGTGAGAGAGAGCCGTCCTACCCACTAAATCCCGCGGTGTTCCGCCTCACCTTAAAACCGACTCGCAGGGTAGGCCTGAGGTTAAATCACTGCGAGCCGGCAAGGGGCACCCCAGAACGGAGGGGTCCGTCTCGGGGCGGTCGATAAGCGACCACCCCGGAGCTCCCTAAGGAGCTGAAGAACTAGCCCGCACCTCCACCGCTCTCGAGCGCTCATCTGTAAGCAGAGGAGGTGAGAGCGGCCGGTACGGGAGTGCGCAAAAAGTGGGCACCCCTGGAACACAGAAAGGGTGCCCGTCGCCAAGTGGCCAGTTGGGCGGGGTCCCCCGACCTTCCGCCCACGGCCAGACACTATTCGGGGGTGCGCATGTATTGAGCACGTCGACGCCCCCGAACACGACGGCGGGGCGGGAGCGTCTGTCCCGTACGCTCCCGCACCCGCAATTCCTCTCGTTTCGCCGCCATCACCTCGCTAGCAAACGAGGCGACGGCGGCCCAACACTGTTGGCTGCCGACCATGGCTTGCACCACAGCCGGCAGCGACAAATCATTACCGACAAGGCCCATGAGTCTCCAGCGGTCGATCTCGTCCGGAAGGGGCCGTCCACCATTTCTACGCACCAGGGCGCTTTACCATAAACTTGTTTGTTCTTTTACCGTTGTAGTTAGTTTGGTTTGATCAACTACTGTTCCCTAACCCTTCTAGTATTATATTTATTTTCACAAACTTTTTTATATTGATTACTATATTAATATTCCAACCCAATTAAATATACAACTTTTTTTTCTGTTGGTAAGATTCTACACAAGGGAAACAATTTCTCATAATCTTGATTACATTTATTTTTATTTTTTTTGGTTACTAGGAATTTTATAAGTCTTGTTTGCAGGTTTTTAATGTCTTTTATAAATGTTACAAAACTACGTCCATATATAATCAACCCATAGCTGATTAAAGAATCTGCCAGGGCGAAGTAAACAATTCTCATCGTATTTATATTAAGTACTCTGTTTAGCTGATAAAACTTGCCCAACACAGATCTCAGTAGTTTCAATTTTCAGACCCAGATATTTACAAGTATTTGCATATTTAAGCACAGCACAATTACACTTAGATTTGTTTTCATGTAAACACTGGTATGTATGTCCTGTTATGTTCAGGTTAATACTATTAACATTTTTTGCAACTTTATTATATGGTGAGTATATATGCATACATGTTGTTTTATCGAAATTTATTATAATGCCATTATCATGAGCCCATTTCGTTATGTTTTCAAAATCACTTTGTACACTCATTTGTATTTGTGAAATATCTTTTGAAGCATATATCATACACATGTCATCTGCATACATGAAAACTTGACATTTATTTACAACATTAGATACACTGTTGACATGCATTATATATCCCACTGGCCCAAACACCGATCCAGTCGGCACACCTAGGTGAACCAGCTCGTCCCTACCGGCTACTCCGTTAATTACTGTGCGTATTTTTCTATTGGATAGGTAATTTCTAAACCAATGATTTGTGATTTGGAATTTTGCTGTCCTCGCGATTGGCCTCCGGTATGTATGAGTACAAACTGATAGGTCCTAGAATCCTCTGGATCCGTGTAAAACTTGGTTTGACGAAGATTTTCCTGGTAGCTGCTTACGCGCCAGTATCTTCGTCGAACGCGAGTGAGCTAGAGGACTTCTGGGAGAGTATGAGAGAAGCTCTAAATGTGATAGAAGGAAATGAAAGACTTATAGTATGTGGAGACTTGAATGGATGGGTGGGTACCGCTCGCGATGGTTTTGAGTCGGTACTCGGGAAGTATGGGGATAAAAGGGTGAACGACGCTGGCAAGCTAATACTGGCATTTTGTAAGGAAAAGGATTTGTTTGTGGCGAACACAATGTTCAACCACAAACAAATTCATATGTATACGAGGAGATGTAAGTCAAAGAGAAGCATGATAGATCTATTCCTAATGGATAGTCGGCTCCGTAAACAGGTGATGGACACAAGGGTTTATCGAGGCGCTGAGCTGGGATCAGACCACTACCTAGTCATAACTAGGATTAGGGGTCTGTTCGCGGGTTGGCGTCATCGTACCGAGTGTCCTGAACCTGAGCCGACTTATAGCATCAAAAGCTGGAAGCTGCAGGATGCATCCATTAGGGATAAATATAATGAAAGGGTAGCCGAAAAGCTTGGCGATGTCAATGTAAGCAGTGAGAATGTGGAAAGTGTATGGCAGAACCTTAGGGATAGTATGATAAATGCCGCTGTGGAAGTGTGTGGAGAAACGAAAAGAGGCAGTAGTAATAAGCGTGATGCATGGTGGAATGAGGAAGTGAAAGAAGCAGTTCGAATGAAGAAGAAAGCATGGCTAGACTACTTAGCCTCGCGGAATGATTTTAATATGAAAGAGAGATACAAGCTGCAGAAAGTTAACACGAAGGCACTTATAGAAGAAGCTCGTGAAAGGTGCAGAATGAAAGCGGATGAAAGGTTGTCGTCCAATTTCCGGGATAATGCCAAGCTCTTCTGGAAAGAGGTAGGCAAGACCCGGAGTTGTTCGGCAATCTGCAGTATGAATAAAGTGCTTAGTGTTAACAATGACGTCCTAACAGACCAAAGTGACGTCCTGCAGAGATGGAGTGAATATTATGGAAAGATGTATGCAAGAAAAGACAGAGATGCCACATCGGGAAGGGGAGCTCACTTCGATGCTCCGGATCCCGATGTCATTGAAGTCATTAGTATGAAAGAAATAGAACAAGCGATAAGAAGTATGAAATGTGGTAAGGCTGCGGGAAAAGACAGAGTCACTGCTGAGATGATCAAGTACGGTGGGTCGCGTGTCTGGGACACACTATGTCTGTTATGCAACTTGTGCTGGCGGACGGGTGAGGCCCCAGATGACTGGCGAGTAGCAGTTGTAGTACCTATTTACAAAGGGAAAGGCTCGCGCCTAAACTGCTCCAGCTACAGGGCGATCAGCTTGGTCAGCTTAGCTAGTAAGGTGTATGCAAAGGTTATAACGGCACGAATGCAAGAAAAGTCTGAAAGGTATTTATGGGAGGCTCAATGCGGATTCCGACGTGGAAGAGGTTGCATGGATCAAGTGTTTTCTCTCCGCATGATCGCGGAAAAGTTTCTGGCTCATAGCCAGAAGGTTTTCTGCGCTTTTGTGGATCTAGAGAAAGCATTTGATAACGTTGTGAGAGAAACGCTGTGGGACTTGCTGCCAGGATATGGTGTGGACGGCTCGCTACTGCGGGCAATACAGTCGCTTTATAGGGACTGTAATGCTTGCGTGCGAGTAGGGGGGGATGTGTCACCTCTTTTTGATGTCTGTACAGGCGTCAAACAGGGATGTGTCATGTCCGCCTGGCTGTTCATAGTGTATCTGGACAGTTGCCTGCAGAAGTTGAAAGATTTTAATATGGGTGTGAATTTGGGTGACTTTACAGTAAACTGTCTGCTGTACGCTGATGATGCGGTGCTCATGGCCTCATCAGAAGCCGACCTTCAGGCATTAGTCACTAATATGAAAGAGGGGTGTGAAAGTAAGGGTCTCCGCTTGAATGCAAGTAAAACTAAGGTTCTAGTATTTGAAAGAGGTGACGTAAGAACTAAATGCGAGATTAGGGTAAACCAGGAACGTCTAGAGCAAGTGAATGAAATTGTGTATTTAGGAAGTATGTTTAGCGCGGATGGAAGATGTGATTCGGATGTGGAACGGCGAGTAGCTGCCGGAAACGAAGTTAACGGTGCTTTGTCCCAGTTAGTAAAGCGACAAAGCATCGTAAAAGAAGCACGACTGGCGATTCATAACGCAGTGCTAGTGCCAACTTTGCTTTACGGTAGTGAAACCTGGGTATGTCAGCAGATGCATGAAAGTAAATTGAATGCTGTGGAGATGCGATCACTTCGAAAGTTGTGCGGCGTTACCTTGGCTGGCCGAATACGTAACGAAGTGATACGCAATTTGGCAGGTTTGAATGAAAGTGTCAGCGTTAAGCTGGAAAAGGGCGTGCTCCGTTGGTTTGGACACGTCCAACGAATGAGTGAGGAACGATTGACGAAGAATATATATTGTTCAAAAGTAGAGGGTAGAAGGAGTCAGGGTAGGCCGAGACTTACATATGAAGACCACGTGAGCAGATTGCTCAAAAACGGAAAGGTCAAAAGTACTCGGATACCCAGACGTGCGTGTATGAAGCGATTGATGAATCTCGAAGAAGCGAAAGAAGTATGCATGGATCGCGAAGCCTGGCGATCTGTCCTCTCTGACTACCCCGTCAGGGATACAGCGTGAAGATAGATAGATAGAATGATTTGTAGGCCCAAGAATCCCACATTCATCCATGTCTTGTAATAATATATTATGGTCCAGCGTATCAAACGCTTTTTTATAATCTATAAAAAGAGCTATAAGCTGTTTTCCAGAGTCTAAAGCTTCATTTACATAATCAGTGAAAGGTATAAGTGCAGTGGTAGTGCTCCTGCTCTTCCTAAAACCATGTTGTGTGTCTGATAATATGCTATATGATTCCAAAAAAGTACTAATTTGTCCAACTACAACTTTTTCAAATATTTTGTCAATTACTGATAATATTGCTATTGGTCTATAATTACTATATTCTAGATGATTGCCAGATTTATAAATTGGGCGTATTATAGCGTTTTTGAGTTGGTCAGGATATAAACTTTTCTTTAAACACATGTTAGTGAAATTAGCTAACAGAGGACTGATTCGCTTTATTAAATACCTAACGTCAACAATTCGAATTCCATCCAACCCTGGTGACTTTCTACTGGACAACTGTGTTACAATTTTTTCTATATCAGACGGATCTACTTTTTAAATCTAAAACTTACATTACAAGGACGGACGTATTTATCTCGATCTAGAAAATTAATATTACACCTATGCTTAATACTTGTATTTCTATTGTAAATGTCGTTGTGAAATTATTACATATATTATTAATACTATCAATTTTACCTAAATGCTTCGTTACCATGTGTATAGCGCTGGGTGTAAGGGGGCCCACTAAGATCTCCGGGGCCCCCAAGCGATACGATAAGCTATATAGATAACGATAGCTGCTTCTAGTAGTCAAATAAAAGTGAACTTCAGGTTCCAAATCCGAAAATCCAAAGGAGAGGTCTGGCCACAAAGGTTGATACAGGATTTTGTCAACAGGTGCACCTGGAAGTGAGGCTGACTAAGGCTCCGTAGATCTGCTACTTTCAAATTTGGAACTCTTAAATCAATAGATGAAGCGCTCGTGGCCCCGCGGTCTCAGTGTTCTGTAAACAATCACTGAGTTACGCAACTTTCACTGAGGCTGGTCTCGGATGGGTGACCGCTTTGTGGCATTTACATTTGCAAGCGTTTTTGTGCTTCGGAAGGTACATTAAGCCATAAATAACAACAATTAACATGGCAATCGTTAAGTCTAGTTAAAGGCCTTATGGACGACTTAAAAATTTTAACAGCAGGTAGCTACAAACTGCGTCAGTCTATTTCAACACGGCACCATTGCCGTGTTGAAATAGACTGACGCAGGTTGGTGGTAAGCCCATGCTTACCACCTATTACGTGGCACAGGAATACATATGGTGAAAAGTAGGCATACAATGTGTATGCCTCTGCCACCCCTTCCAGGATAAGGCGTGATAGATGTACTAATCAATAAATTAATCATAGTCCCACAGCAATTATGGAAACAAACGGTCGAACCAAATTGCCAATTAAATGGTACAAAGCGCTTCCTGCACTCTATAATTTATTTATCAAGGTCAACGATTTTAGGAAATAATGAAGAATTATATTATGCTTTCTGTGGTATGATATAACAACTAATTTAATAATAATACTGCTGTGACGTATTAAAGGTATTGAAACACTTGCCAATTAAATTGTGTAGGTACTAATTTTTTAATGTTTATTGACCCGTATGTTTACCTACAGAGATCTGATATTCATGTAAGTATTACATACGGACACTGCCAGACCTGTTGTACGCAAATTCATGGGGGACAGCTGCGTCTACACCATCTATATTTACACTTCTATACTAAGCTATTATACTAATACATAGGCTGCACTAAAAGTATCAAGAATGGAACATTTCCACTGTTCCTGTTATATTAAAATCATTTTAATTGAAAACTCCTTGGTTTTAAAAATCGAATACCATATATTTATTTAAAAAAAAAGATTCTCGGTCTTGTCACAAGGTTTTGTCAAATTTGTTTAGTCGTTGAGAAAATGGAATTGACTCGAGAAAATTCAAGAGCAATGATTTATTATGACTTTCGTAGTGGTTTAAGACAAAAACAGTGTGTTGACCGGATGATTTATGCATTTGGTGATGAGGCCCCATCCAAAACCACAATTTATCGCTTGTTTGCTGAATTTCAACGTGGACGAGTCAAGCTCAGTGATGATCCCCGTCAAGGTCGTCCAAAAACTGCAGTCACGCAAGAAAACGTTGATGCTGTGCGTAAGCTGATTGAGGAAGATCGACATGTGACATACTGCGAAATTCAGGCAACTTTAGACATTAGCATGAGTCAAATACAAATAATCTTGCATGAACAATTAGGTGTAAAAAAGTTGTTTGCCCGATGGATACCGCATTCGCTCTGTGAAGAGCAAAAAGCGGCTCGCGTTACTTGGTGCGTCAGAACTCTCGAAAGATTCCGCGCAGGATCCTCAAACGCTGTATACAACATCGTATCAGGTGACGAATCCTGGATATACGCGTACGAACCCTAAACAAAAAACCAGTCACGAGTTTGGGTGTTCGAAAATGAGTTAAAGCCAACAAAAATTGTTCGTTCACGGAGTGTTGCAAAAAAAATGGTGGCCACGTTTGTCTCCAAAACCGGCCATGTTGCGACTATTCCTCTTGAGGGACAAAGAACGATTAATGCAGAATGGTTTTGGTTTGGTTTTGTTTGCCACAGATCGTTTCTGAACTCAGTAAAGAGAACTGCAACCGCCGTATCATCCTCCATCACGACAATGCGAGTTCTCACACCGCGCACAGAACAAAAGAGTTTTTAGAGCAAGAAAACAGATTTATTAGACCATCCGCCGTACAGCCCTGACCTAAGCCCAAATGATTTCTATACTTTCCCTAAAATAAAGAATAAATTGCGTGGTCAGAGATTTTCATCACCTGAAGAAGCTGTGAACGCCTACAAAACGGCCATTTTGGATACCCCAACTTTCGAATGGAATGGTTGCTTCAATGATTGGTTCCAACGTATGGAAAAATGTGTCAAATTTCGCGGAGAATACTTCGGAAAGTAATAAATACATTTTTAAATAGTAATGTTGTGTCACTTCCTTGATTGCCGAAATTTTCAGTGCCGCCTTAGGGCTTTCGGCTAATGAGTTTGTTTGTTAGGTTGAACGCGATAATCTTAGGAACTACTTGGTTCAAATATAAATAAACTTTTTGTTTTGGATAGCCTGTTTATCGTGAAAGCCTATATATACCCAGGAGAGCGGAGCAGTATTCATAAATGTCAACAAATCGGGCAAAATTTCACTTGTATAGGATAAACTACCTTAGGTATTGCAAAATTAATACGACGGGATTATGAGAGTATCACGAGGTTCGAATAGCTATTCGAACCTCGTCACGGGCGAAGCCGCGGTGGTCAGCTAATATGAACATTTTGTAATATTCAGCAATAGTAGCTTGAGTAGAGAATCTCTATATAAGAACAAGTTAGGTCATGTTAGTTGTATTTTTTTTAGATTTTTGTATAAAATATTAATAAATGAAAATACCTAATTATGTGATAATATAAAATGTCTAATAAATAAAAAGATTTGTGAAAGATCAAAAAATCTTCGTAACTGTTAAAAACATGGCACGATAAATCAACAAGAGGTCATGCAATTTAATGTATGAAAATCATGTTTGAGATGAGCCACGGAAACATGATAATGATGTAACCTTCATGAAGAACATAAAAGGACTTCTAGGTATCTATATTTGGAGGTACATACATTGAGCTGTGCTCACTTATCATACAGCAACCACGGTGCTAGTTTGGTATATTGGTGTTGAGCATAGAAATCGAAAAACGGATTGGGACTGGAGATGCTGACTGGCTGAAACTTCTTAAAGAGTAGCAAACCTATATCCATACATTCTTACAAACTTTCGCGTTTATACTTAATGTATATCATAGGCTTGAAGGTTAAATTTACCGGGTGTCTTGAGATCAAGACTTGACATAATATAACTTGTCTTTATACAATGTGTTAAGAAAACCCTGTCCGACCCGAAAAGGGCACATAGGCACTTCAATAACATAACCAAAAAATAATAAATATCATTACTTATAATTATGAATTAGTTATAATTTTTTGAAATGCGTGTTTTAATAATCAGAATTAGTCCAATTTCCTTAAAATATGGCAAATTTTCAAAAACTGACTACACCTTTGTTGGCATGCGGCGACAAGTATTGAATTGAATTTTATATCAAAATTGAATATCAAAAGAAACCGCCGGCAGGTTTAAGCTGACCTGTTGACCTTGCATTTCCGAATAGTCCTTTCCCTGTGTTGCTATGTAAGCTACCACATTATATTAATGTTTAATTTATTTTATTCGGGTTAATTTTTGGGTAAATTTCTTGGAGTCAATTTTTGGGTAATTTCTAAAAAGAATTACACTAATAAAATCACATCTCGATACCTACCAATACCTTCACGGATCGGACAGGGTTTTCTTAACACATTGTATATAGATATATATATATAAAGACAACATGTACTACTTTAATAAAATTAATTAGTAGCACTTTTGTCTCCCTATTTAATATGGGTATAAAACTAACATAAGGGCCTTGACCAAGTGTGTTAGTTGAGGAAGAAAGGATACTGAAGAGTAAATTAAATGAAAAAATTGCATGTAAGACGGCATTTATGCAATAAAACTGCTATTTGTATTAGTGTCAGGGTAGATTTAGGCATGTGAAGAGTAGTAGTAGATTTGATAACGGTTATAATTTTAATCCCTTTAATATATTATAATTTTAAACTCAGACGTCCGTGTATGAAGCGACTGATGAATCTTCAAGAAGCGAAAGAAGTTTGCATGGATCGCGAAGCCTGGCGATCTGTCCTCTCTGACTACAGTTAATTTTAGTTATTTTAACCCCTTAATTTGTATCTATTAGTTTTATATATTTATTATTTACAAAAAACAAAGTATTCCAATTATTAATTAAAGCGCATTTGAAAAACCACTGAGGTTTGTAAAAAATGCAACAGACATCTTCAAGCCATCTCCTACTTAGGTCGATATAATAACTATCTAAGCGTACGTTCGCAGAATAGTGAAGTGAACCCCGATTCAAGCAAGAAAAGGTGAGGTGAAATTCTTTACCAATCTGACTGAGCCATGTTTTCCAAACAGAATCCCTTCGATTTATATTTGATGTTTATTTCGTTTAAACATTCATTGAAATAATAATTACATGGTTATTAACAAATTAAAATTTAACATATTTACAAAAAACAATACAAAAAGAAGGGGGCGGGTGGTGGGAATTATTACAAGACTGACAATGATGCCCCGACTAGGTGTCGAAGAATTCCTCCCCATCAAAATCAACCGGTAAGGTTCCCATAAGGCTGGCCGCATTGCCACGTTGTATGGCAATGCTTATTCTCTGAGCGAGAAAGAGACCAGCCCTATGGTCACGAGAAGAATCGACCAGTCGCTTTGCGATATCACTATACAGTGAACGAGCACTTGGGCCCCACGAGCCCAGTGTCTCGACCCCAAACGGCTCAAAAATATAATTACCTATTAAATTATTATATTTGCGCCGCTTGAGAGTCTCGGCGGATGCAGCAGCAGCACAAGCGCAACTCGCCGTGCTATGAAGATGAGAAGGAGCCAGGGTGTCAACACAAGTTGCATCCCAAACTAAAGGCTTTCCCATCTTCCATGGCACCAATGACATACCGTCTGGCCTCTTGCCATCGTCACGCGCCAAACCATTAGGTTCTAGAACGGCTGGAACACCGGCGGTGACAAGAGCCACATTCATTTATATGTATATGGGAGTAGTTTAGTAATTAAGCGCGGTACTTCTATCGTATGTTAGTCTCACCCCTCACACTCAGTTTGTATACCTATGAGTACATAAGTTTGTAAACCTATGAGGTATATAGATTTGAAAGGTAATTGCATCTACTTGCCATTGTCTTTCAATTAATACAACCTATATAAGTATTTTTTCATTTTTATTTGAATGTTTAGTGGCAACGTTGTGTTTGTGTTACAAATTGCATCTACAGTTAAATACCTATATCATTAAACTTGTACAGTAGACTAACTGACAAGCGTTGTTAGAGAACAGTTCTTGCAAGTGCAATATACTGACAAAGTTTCTTGCGAGCGAACTCTAAACTGCTTTCCGATGATATTAGAAATGGATTTACTTGATACAAGTTTTATGAAGGCAGACATTTTTAGTATAACAGAAAATATGGAACCAATTTTATGGTAAAACGATTTATATTTTGTAAGAATCTACTCAAAATGTTTTATATTGTCTATATTATTCGTAATATGATTTAGTTGAAGATTATGAATCCTACAAACTCTTGTACCTGCTTCAAGTGCTACGCCTTCATCCCTAAAGGGTGGCAATGGCATACTATGCGCCCACATTTCACTGTAAGTATTTCTGTCTCACGTAATAGTTGGAAAGCCTATTGCCGTGTGGAAATGAACATGTGCAGGTTGCGGCGACCTGGGGGCCGAGTCTACTATTGACAAGCCGTAGAATAAATCCAGAGTCGCTGTTTTTAGCTGCAGAAATGTCTGACTAGCGGCCACTGGCGCGGTACATGTTAGTAGAATTCTATCGGCCGACCGAGAGACGTCTATTGGAGTACGATTGTAATAGTAGACTTCGAAAAGCTGTCAAAATTGTACTGGTGGCTTTCTATTGAGCGACGATTTCGTTTCTATTTCGACAAGATTGAAATAGCAGACTTGTCAACTGTCACATTTACGTGCCAAGAGTGATAAGAAAACTTTGGTTCTTTGGTATAATTAATTTATCAACTTATCCTGCTAATTATCAGCCCTTGGCTTTAATACTACAGAGTCCACACTGTTGCGTGGAACAAGATGATAGTCGTAACTGAGCTACGTTATAGTGGAGTCACAAATTGCAGACTGTAATGAAAATGGAATCGTTGTTTTACAGAAGTTGAAGATACAAAGCTCTTTCCTGTCCACTCTTGGGGTGGTGTCTGTGTGTGTGTGTGTCTCCATCCAAAAGTTTCCGGTAAGAGATAGATAAGGGCGCCACTTGTTATCCCTTGAAGTCATGTTCATATTGTGTTTCCTGGTGTACCTACAATAAAGAGTTTTTTACTTTCCACCCAGCTATACAGAAGCATGTTGTAGTTTTTCTAAAATTATCTCGCCCGATGGAAAGCCATGTCGACATCAAGCGAATTGAGCACCACTCCCTCAGTCTACATGACTACTGATAGCGTCCTTCAAGTTGGCTGCCCAATTATATGCCGCTTCACGTTCTTCTTGAAAAATCCAGGATTGTAAGAGGAAGGAAACACGTGCGCCGGGAGGACGTTCCAGGTTAATATAGTTTGATTGAGAAACGATCTTTTAAATCGTCCAGTTTTGACGAAAATTCTCTGCACTGTATTCTGCCGTCTAGGCGACTCCCGTCAGCAGCCGGAAGAGATGTGGCAGGTGTCACTTTGTAATGTACCACCTTAACAAAAAAAACCAAAGAGTATTGACTACAATAAGGGTTCTGCTCACATTTGGGGTCAGGAACTTTAAAAGTATTATCAGGCGAGTTGACGGAGAACTCTTCTCCTTCTTGATCTTAGCATATTTCCAGTTACTTTTAACCCCTGTTTGTTCGTATTTGCAGTCTGGGGTCCACTTTTATTTATTTGCTAGGAGCTTCTATCGTGAGAACTTTAATTCTCGGCATTCTTTGTAGCAACTTGCGTCTGTTCTCTCAACCCCATAAAGGCGCCTGATTTGCCATCTCGTACGTTGGTCGGTCCGAGCTCCACTAGCAGGTCATTGTAGTCAATTGGGCCTTGGACATCTAAATACATCTTGCTGCGGTCCTTAAACCCCGAAGGCGAACTGACAGGCAACAAGGCACCGTATACCTTTGGGGATAGAATCTCCGGACCGATGAAGAAATAAATACGATGAGCGTTCCCGATGTAGAACAAAAAAACGAAGATTAGAGTACTTTGATAAAGAGATTTGGAGTCTTCGGAAAATTCGCTAAATGAGTGTAAAAAGCGACAATTATCAAATAAAAATAAATAAATATCCATCACGCCTTATCCCCGAAGGGGTGGCCGAGGCATATTAAATGCCCACTTTTCACCGTGTGGATTCCTGTCCCACGTAATAGGTGGTGAGCCCATTGCCGTGTTGAATTAGACAGACGCAGGCTGTGGCTACCTGCTGTTGAAATTTTTTAAGCCGCCTATAAGGCCTTCAACCAGGCTTAACGACTGCCATTTTACTGGCAACCGGGACCAACAGTACGATATAACTAAGTGAAAATGATAAATACATAAAATTATATCAGCTTTTATATCTGCACTGAACTTTATTAGCTCATCGCGACCAAAGTAGTTTAATTACATTTATAAAGATGGCAGTAGTTATAGTTTCTTGATTTTTTTTTTGTGCTCTTACCTGCAACTTGCTAGCTTTCCCAGTAGCTAGGGTAACTTCGCCAGTTCGCGTCCACTTAGTGGAGTTGGTAGGTTTAAGCAAGAAAAAATGTTTGAGTGATAATATCGAATGAAAAATTTGCGAGCGTTTCCGTGGTTCGGAAGGTACGTTAAGCCGTTGGTCCCGGGTCCCAGTTGCCAGTAACATACAATATGTCTCTGCCAACCCTTTGGGGATAAGGCGTGATAGTTAAATAAATAAAATAAAATAAATAGCATTTGGCAATCACTTAATTAAAATATTTTTTTTAGAGAAATTTTAGTTTTGTGGTTTGAAAATTGACCACATTCAGTTTAGGTCAAATTTCTGAATGTGTCCTCACAATATGGTCCAAAGGTATTGAGGAACTGTTACCTACCTACCTGTATCCACGAGCATTAGGTTAAGTAACAGTAACCAGGAACTTCAATCACACAAAGAGCCGTTATACCGATGTCAACTTGTAGTGATGCGAATAGAGAAGTTTCGATTATAAATTATTAATTTAATACTATTCAAAGTCATGTTTATGCTTAGATTATAGAAAACGTCGATAATGCGCTGGTCGGTTATATTTATTATATTGCTTTTTTTTAGGGGATCAATTAATTCCACATGCAAATATTTATTTGAAGATAACTCGATATAATACCAAGTAAATGAAGAACTTGTAGCGTCGCTAGCACAGTTTCTATAAACGATAACTGACGGTTGGTCCTGAAATGGGTGAGCGTTCGTAGCAATTCCGTTTACGAGCAATTTCGTGATTCGAACGGTACGTTTAGCTGTTGATCCCGGTTGCCAGAAACATGGTAGTCGGTAAGCCTCGAAGGCTTGCGCTTAGAAAAACCCAAGGGTCGTAAACCGCAAATCCTAGTTAAAGATGTTCCTGGGTCTATGGAAGACCATGACTTTATTAGAGCCTTATATCGCCAAAACATTAAGGACGAATTAAAAATTAACGAGGAGGACTTTATTAAGAATTCCAAAATAGTTCGTAGGCGTCGTTTAGCTAGCGGTCGTTCGTGGGTGGGTTTGGAGCTGGAGCCGGAGATCTGGAATCATTTGGTGGCCACGAAGGATAAATTATTTATTGATGGGGCCACTTGTAGATTTATCGATGACCTCGTAGTGCGTTGTATGAACTGTCAAAAATACGGTCATGTTCACAAATTTTGTACCAGCAAGTCACCCAGCTGTGCTAATTGCGGCGAGGAACATGATACACGAGCATGTCCACATAAAGACAGTCCTGATTTTAAACCCATCTGTATAACCTGCAAAAGGTTTAAAAAGCCCCATGACCACCGTTGCGGCTCTCGGGAGTGTCATACCTATAAGCATAGGCTGCAGCAGCTTATTCTGAGCACAAACTACATGTAGTTGTTTCATTTAATAAAAAAAAAATCTTGGATCATAAAAAATCTAATTATAGGACAGCTTAATTTACACAACGATAGGGCAGCCACGGCGGAACTGGTCCGCCTAGTAATAGAGAACAAATTAGACATTGTCCTCTTGCAGGAACAATATCAGAGCGCCCACCTGCGTAACAGAGTGGTAGAATTACATGCCAAGGCACGAGCTGGGATTTATGTTTCTAGTACAAATTTTATTGTAACATCTTTGAGCAACCTCATGACATCTCATTGTGCTGTTGCTGAGGTTACTTCCTCGGCCTATAGGGTGTTTGTTGTGAGCTGCTACTTTCAATATTCACATCATATCGATCCTCACTTACACCCTCTTCGTCACGTCCTGCAGTATCTTGCGGGCCAAAAAATATTCATAGGCGCTGATGTCAATGCCTCGTCTACATTATGGTATGGCAAACTACGTGTATTCGATAGGGACCGGGGCTGTGCCGTCGAAGAATTAATTGCAGAAATGAATTTATCTATATACAATTGTCCCAATGCACCACCTACTTTTTGCGGCCCTATGGGTGAGTCTTCTATTGACGTAACGGTTTCACGCGGCGACGTCTCGATATCCGAATGGCGTGTCCTCCCGAATGCTTCCTGTAGTGACCATCGTCTAATCGTTTACAGGTTCTTACCCGGTGATGCACGAGAGGCGCAAAGTACTACTTGTAATTTCAAATATTAAAGTAGGGGCGCGAACTGGGTGCTCTTTGGTTCTCTGTTAGCGGCTCACGCTAAAGATTTTGGTCGTGGTAACATGTCTGTCGAAGAGAGTGCTTCGTTAATGTCAGAAATTTACACCGTATGTACTCCTGTATCACGTAATAGGTGGTGAGCCCATTGCCGTGATGAAATAGAGAGACGCAGGTTATGGCAACCTGCTGTTGAAATTATAAAATCGCCCACAAGGCCTTCATACTTGGCTTGACGACTGCCATGTTACTGGCCCCGGTTGCCAGTAACATGGCAGTCGTTAAACCAACCAACTGTTTAAGGTGCCTTCTAAAGCACGGAAACACTCGTAAATATAAATGACACAAAGTGCACACCCATCCGTGACCAGCCATAGCGAAAGTTGGTTAACGCAGTGATCGTTTACAGAACACTGAGTCAGCGCTTCATTTCTCGCGGGGATTTCAAGTAGTTAGGGCATGCATACCCTATCCGAAATCCTTGTGCACGCCACTGAGCATTTGGCAAAATGAGCGATATAATATGCTTAATTGTTTACAAGTAACGTCGGGAGTAGTTTACTACGCGGATCTCGTGGCATCGAGGGTGAATTTTCGTGCTTTTAAACGTTTCTGCCATACATATTACTGGAATCAAACATAGCTCACATAGGACCCGCAATATACTATTACCGTGGTGCTTCCTTATTTCTATAGGGTTTACACCTAGTTGCTTTCCAGGTCTCCCGCTTTGCAGAGGAGGGAAGAGGCATTACGTTCTTTTCTTACTTCCTCTCATTATCTTCTGATTAATTTCGTTGCGGGTTCCAAGACATGCTAACTTCTCCTGGGACATGGAGATCGAGCTCGGTGTAACTTTTCTGGTGTTTTGGTCATTGCTGTAGATCCTGGTTTACAGGAGTCACATTTATGGGAATGTGGGTGGGATTAGTCCCACAAAAAAAAAGCCTCGAAGGCCTCATTCTCATTGGCAGGTAGTCACAGCCTGTTTGTTTTAACACGTCTATAAAGGTCAGCAGTAGAGGGGCAGAAGGAGTCAAGGTAGGCCGAAACTTACATATGAGCAGATTGCTTAAAAACGAAAAGTCAAAAGTACTCGGATACCCAGACGTGACTTTTATAAAATGCCATACATAAAATAAAATTGAGTATTATATGACTAACATAAACATCGGTTCGGAACGCGGCTCATCCGACTAGAAACACAGAAGGTATTTTTTGAAAACCTATCACAAATTAATATTTCACGCAGCCAGCAGATATTTTCCAGGCATCCCTGTCCTGAAAATAGTGTTTAACGGCGTAATGGCTTTTTTTAAACTATCGACAGCGGCTATAGCGTTTTACCGTTTTTCGTTTTGTTTCTATATATGTCATCGCAAATTATGAAGTAAACGAAACATTGGTTAAATGCACAAATACTAATATTAGTAATACATACATATTGTCACACTTTTATCTCCGAAGGGGTAGGCTGAGGCATACAATACGCAGACATTTCAACGTGTGCACTTTTGTCCCACGTAACAGGTGGTGAGTCCATTGCCGTGTTGAAATGGACAGGCACAGGTTGTGGCGACCTGCTGTTGAAATATTTTTCAAGCCGCCCATAAGGCCTTCAACTGGGCTTAACGACTGCCATGTTAATAAGCTTTTAAAATATATGAATCTGATTTTAAATATATATCGCAATAACAAATCGTTTCTGTGCTTTAATAAATAGCGCCTTCATGCTATTTTCTATGCTGGTAACTAATAACTATTATATTAAAATTATCTGTAACGAATGAAGTAAAAATAGATATGGTGAAACCCTAGTGTACCATCTGTAAACGCAAGTGATTATGTCTTGGTCTTAGCCAGTCTTAGCATATGTATTCATCATAAGAAATAATGTTGGCTAATAACGTTTCACGGTTAGGAATAAATAATGTTACCATAAGAATTCATATAGGGACAGGATATTAACTCGCCGATGTTACAACACATGACATCAACTGGTTCCTTTAACAGCCATCAATCTAATCTGCAAGCTTACACGTATCTAAATCATATTATTTTTTGGTTCAAAAATATCGATAACGATAATCATGCTATTAGCCGCAACACTACAGGTCGATTTAGAGAAGTGCAATATTTTGGGTTGTAGGATCGAGACCTCGCTATTCTAGCATTGTATTCACAAAAGAGGCTTGTATTTGTTGCATCAAGATACGGAACCTTCTTTTACCTCACTCTTAGATCATGGAGGTAGGAAAATACTACACCTTGAAAATGTTCAATTGATATTTTTACTGTGACCTACTGCATATTAAGTATAAGCTGACCCGCCCGGCTTCGCCCGTGACATACTTCGAATCCCGTGGCACCCATTTAATCCCGTCGTTTATTAATTTTACAATAATGTATGAACATTTTTCAAATTACTTGATTACTTCTCCGCTCTCAAGTACCTACAACGCCCGCGCCCGCACGGCCCCGTCGCATTTTTGTTACACAAAATTAATTTCTTTGCGCATTTTTTTGATATTGCCATATCGCCTAAGATATTCATTTAATTTGCAAAGTGTAATAAGACAAAATAATCTTCATAAAATGCTGAAACCAACTAACATATTAAAAATGATAAGGATTAATAATGTATTTGTGTAAATAGCCTTTAAATTACCGCTTTATTATTGCTGTTTTTTTTAAGTATTAAAATGGATATAGTACGTTATCCTTATATATACCGTCGCGGACTTTTTTGTAGACCTATATTAGATACACAATTTCACAATACATTATTTTGTTATATCTCAAAGGGCAGCGTTTTCGTTAAAAGCTCCCAGACGGCTCATTTTTTCCGACACCACCAACATATATCGTTATAACTAAGTTAATGTATACAAAAACTTAACAAAATATACATAAAAACCTTCTATAAGAATCACTCTATCAATGTCAAAAAACTGCATCGCAATTCGTTGCGTAGTTTTAATGATCTAAATCTAAGTATACATAGGGACTGACAGCGAAAAACGACTTTGTTTTATAATACGAGTAGGTAGTGATGAAATGTAGGAATGTAGTGATGTTGAAGACTCTAAAGTCTGAATAGACAGAATGTCTTCGCTATGGACAATTTCTGCAGTATTGCAATTAGGATGTAGTTAATTAAAATTTAAGTTTTGCTTTCTTGTAAAAATAAATAAAAAATAACTTTTTTCCTTTGAGACGGTAAACAAGCATACAACATAGATAGAAAGTGCTCACCGTAGTAGCCTATATGCGCGGCCGATTCTGTTAAGTAAATAAATAAATAAAATAAAATAAAAATATATTTATTTTGCATAGACCATTTTAACGGCGCTTACAAAATGTCATACACTATTTAAAATATTTAAAGCGACCACCGGTTCGGAACGCGGCCCACCTGAGAAGAACCGGCAAGAAACTTAGGAAGGCTTTTTTTTGATGGCCTATTTACAATTTAATATTATTTCACTTTGCCAGCAGATCATTTCCAGGCGACCCTTTCCTGCAAATAGTCTTTAACGGAGTAATAACCTTTTTCACAAAGCTTGTATTTTATTAACTTTTTAAATATATTTAAATTTATCTTAATAAAAATAATATAAAATAAAATTTCTCAGGTCACAGGGAAACTTATTGTAAAAGCGTATACAGTTACCCTGGAAAGAATCGCCAATCTTATGTAGTCGACTGTGGTGAACTGAAAGATTATTTTTATTTCTAGTGTTTATATTATATTTAGTTTAGAAAATTGTGATAGATTTTTCTGGACATACATATGATTGGCAAAAATGTATTGTGATGGTACGGTTAGAATATTTACTTCTTTGAATTTTTCTCGGAGAGAAACTCTGGGGCCCAAATTATAAGTAGCGTGTACAGCCCGCTTTTGTAGAACAAAAATAATATTTAAATCTGCAGCACTCCCCCAAAGGAGAATACCGTAAGACATAATACTATGAAAAAAGCTGAAGTAAACCATTCTAGCCGTATCCACATCTGTTAGATCTTTTTTACAGCGTATGCAGCCGAAATTAACCTAGAGGCTGTCTTTTCTATGTGTGGTCCCCACTGCAAATTGGCATCAATAGTTATACCGAGGAACACAGTTGATTCTACAAACTCTAACACTTGTCCATTCAGTTGAACATTGGCCGCAACTTATTTTACATTTTGTAGAGTAATTTTTTTACATTTAGTTTTATTTTCATTAAGGCAAAGATTATTTGAGCTGAACCAATGAACTACTCTTGCAATTGCATTGTTTACATCGTCATAGTTATCTAAATGACTGTTAATTTTAAAAATTAATAAGGGTCATTTGCAAACAAAACAATCCTATTCCTGTCCAAATGGTAAATCATGAATATAAATGAGGAACAAGAATGGCCCAAGTATCGAGCCTTGCGACACACCCATAGTAACCATGGATCCTACAGAACGTGTACCATTAATATCGACCCTCTGTATTCTATTGTTCAAATATGAAGACAGAAGGTCGAGAGCTTTGCCTCTTATTCCATAGTGGTGTAATTTTTTGCACAGCGTTTCATGTTGAACGCAATCAAAAGCCTTTGATAGATCGCAAAATATACCTAAAGCATCGTGCTCGTCTTCTCAGGCTTCATGAATACATTTTAATAACTCAACTCCAGCATCGGAAGTTGAGCGCCCTTTCATAAACCCAAATTGATTCGCATGAAATATTTTATGACTTTGATACAAGATTATTTTTTCAAATACTTTGCTCAAAGTTGGCAGCACCGATACTGGTCGGAAATTAGACGGGTCTGTAGCGCTGCCAGCCTTGAACAAGGGAACGACTTTGCTGTGTTTCATTAAATCAGGAAATGTACCACTAGAAACACAGTCATTAAACACAGTTGCTAGGTGGGGCGCAATGACCTCAATTATACATGATGCAGTTTTGACCGATAATCCCCAAAGGTCCGCGGTTTTCATAATTTCGATACATTTAAATGTCTTTACAATGTCCTGAGCGCAAATATCTGTGAATACAAATGCATCCCTGCAACAAAGAACAGATTCTTCTAATAAATGTTCAGCGGAACTGGAAGACGCTTGGAGAGATTTTGTTGTCAATTTAGGTACATTTTTGAAAAAATGTTCAAACTCCGTCGCCACTTCCAGGTCCCTTGTAACATGGTAACCATTTACTTTTAAGTGGAAATCCCTTTCAGTCACCAAAGGTCATAAGACTTTCTAAGACCATTTTTGAATAATTCCCATTTGGCTCATCGGTCAAGAAGGTGTTCTATGACCGGAAAAGGTTCAATGGCTCAAACAGACCCTAATATACAATAAAGAAAAAGGGAAGCACCACTGTAATAGCATAAAACAGGTCCTATGTGAGTTATGTTTGATTCAAGTAATTAAACTCCCCTATTCTATAGGATTTACGTACTCCTAGGTGTTGTACTTTCTTTTTCTAACTCCCTCAAATAATATTCATTGCGGGTTCCAAGACATTCTAACTTCTTCTGGGACTTCACCGAGATCGAGCTCGGTGTAACTTTTCTGGTCTTGGTCATTGCTGTAGATTCTGGTTGACACTGAGTCACAGTAATGGGAATGCGGGTGGGATTAATGCAAATAAAAAAAATACAATAGCGAATAGCACAGTCAAAATATCTTCACCCTCGTCTTAAAAAAAAATAGATATTACCTATTACCACATCCAAAAAGCTTCTAATCTTTTTGTTCCATGCAGCAATGCTACAGAGAGCATTGAGATTCACACGGAGCTGTTTTCACACTCCAAAAAACAGCGCTCACATGTGTCTGCGTTTAAATGAAAAACAAAAGAAAATGTATTGCTCCTTTGTCTTTGGAAGGCAATTTTGGTGAAATTAAAAATGGTCGGTGTTTATTGCAAAATATTCGTTTCATGGCATACTTGTTCCTTGCCAAGAAAAAAAAATACTATGAAGAATTTTAGCTTGTTTCGGTACGGTTTTGGTAGTTCAGTGGATTAGAGCATTGCCCTAGTCAAAGATTACGGGTTCAGTTTCCGTCTCGAACCAAGTTGTCTTTTTCACTTTAGTAAAATTTATAACCCAGACGTATATCTGCAAGAAGCGAAACAAGTATGCATGGATCGCGAAGCCTGGCTATCTGTCCTCTCTGACTACCCCGTCGAGATATAGCGTGAAGATTAAGAGAAGTTAGTTAATTTTAATATTTATATATTTAAGAAAACTATATTGTTTTCATTAAATACAGAATGTAATGAACACAAAGAGTAAACTCAAAGTTGCAGTGGGGACCACATATAGAAAAATTGTCAGGCAAATTAAACTCTGCTGCATATGCAGTAAAAACAATAATACGGCTCACTGATGTTGAAATGGCTAGAATAGTTTATTTCAGTTATTTCCATAGCGTTATGTCATACGGAATTCTTCTCTGGGGAGACTCAGCGGACATTAATACGATATTTATTTTACAGAAGCGAGCTGTGAGAGCAATATACCAGCTTGGTCCCGGGTATCTCTAAGAGAAAGATTTAAAGAAATTAATATTTTTAAAGTTATATCACATTATATACATGACAATTTACTTTATGTGCACAAAAACATAACACATTTCTTAAAAAAAGTGATATACATAATGTAAACACTAGGCATAAAGATAATCTTGTATTACATTCTACTCGTCTCGAAATAATCAACAATTCTTTTATGGGGCAATGTATACGATTCTATAACAAACTTCCCGATGAAATTAGAATATTGTCAATAAATATGTTTAAGACAACAGTCAAGGCCAAATTGTGTAACAAGGCATATTATAAAATTTTAGACTATTTAAATATTTAAATGATAAAAATGCATGGGAGTAAGTCGCTCTAAGTCAACACACATAAATTTACAAATAGAAATAATAGTAATAAGGAAACATTATAAATATAATGTACATTTGTTCAACATAAGTAATCTGAAACGTCAGGCAACTAAGGGTATGAAGGATGGCCGTGTTGGGTCCCGGTAATAACTAATATAATTACATGTAATTTGAGTTTGTTATTGTGTGAGCACCGTCCACATAGCATTTTATATTTTTTGAAATTGACATGATGGTTGCTATGTAGTTTGAGTATGTCATGCTGGCTTGTCCTGGCAGTGGTGGTGCATGTGGGTCGCCTTATTCCCTATAATACGGTTGAGTAGGGCGATGGCTGATATATGCGTCATACCCGTGAACGGGTGCCGTCTGTTGGGACTGGTCAGCTCATAGCTGTTATAGCAATTATTACAAATAATACTATTTATATTTAAGGCAAATTAAGTTTAGTCGACTGTTCTCACGTAACTCCAAAGGAACAATGTAAGTTTAATATTGTAAGCCATACCTGCATTTTAAAATAGTAGCCATTGAGTTTCTTGCCGGAGTCTTCGTTATAAGGGTGGGCCTTTAAAACTGGCTACTAGAAATGCTCTGATTTTGATTTGATTTTGTTTCTTTTGTATAGACTCATTACTATATAATTTGTTCAAATATCATGTAAATAAAACTAATGTAATTACTGGCAGTTAGAAAAGAGTGGCCATGAGTTTTATTGCCAGGTTCTCCCTCAGGCTCTACCTACTTGCGAATCTGGCAGTAAATGTAAATGTAGAACAATAATCTTGACATTTATAAGTGTTACTTTGTGACCTACATAAATAAAGATTTTTCACTTTCAAAAAAAACATATTGAAAGTAGGTGGAAATAGAAAAAGAATGTAGATTTAAGACAACCACGGAAGAAAACCGTTTTAAGAATTAACTACGCTTGTGTGCCTATTTGTGATGGTAGGTGGATAATTTGGATGTCTTTATAAAATTAGTGAATACATCAGAATTTAAACTTACACAATGTTGTTTTCTTTGAAAAAAAAAAAACACAGCAACATGAATCAATTTTATGTTTTGCATAAAAAGGCGTGATGTGGCCATACTCAGACTCATACAAATCACGGCAGAGAAGAAAAAGAGAGAGAGAAAACACGAAACATAACACGTCCCAACTGAATGGTACGGACAGTTACCCAAAATGACGATGAGGAGTAAGAATTTCACACACGACTCACAACCCAAGAAGCTGGATACCATCCGAACCAACTCACAAGGAAGCGGAATAACACCAGAACTCTTAGGTAAGGCCGGGGTGGTAGCCAAAGTCTGACGGGAACCCCGGGACTTCCTTCAGGTGCTCGGTGGTAGACAGATAGGTAGGGACCATTTGGGTTTAGTCAATTGAAGTTCGGTGCCAATAACATAGGACTTTCCACATTAGAAAAAAAAGTGTGTATGTACTTATGTACACGCGTTAGAAATTATACTGCTTTAGTCTAATAAGATTTCTTCACAAATACCACAACTCTTTGCTTGTAACAGGAATGATAAATTGTAAGAAAAAAAACATCAATATAATGAAAACTACTTTGAATGTAGTTATAAATTGTCACGGAAACACTTAGGGCCGTATTTAAGAACATTACTCAATACTCAAGAAACACTTGAGAGTAATATTTTAAGGTAAAAACTAGCCTCAAACGTTTCGTGAGTATTGAGTAACGTTCTAAAATACGGCCCTTATTAGCTAACTTCAGGGTGTTTATAAGTTACCATGGAAACACTTATCAGCTAACTTCATGGTGTATGTTCATCGGTCTTCGCACGCATCATAAAAAAATACTCTCATCATTTTTCCCTAACACGCCATAAGAAGTATACCTTCAAAAAGAGTATCTAAAAAATAAATAGTCCGCCATATTGAATTTAGAATGACTTCATTTACATACCCGTGTCTTATCATTCAAACTAAAGGTGAACGCCAAATTTCGTAGTAACCCTAACCATTTAACCCCATGTATCTCATTTTGAAACTACGTAGCACGTTAAACGTTGAAGTTTCAGCCAAACTACAACATACCTGTCCCGTGGTTCATTTAAGTTTGTTCCATCTGAACTTACTTTAAATATTTAACTAAGCTTAAGTAATTACTTAAGTATGCAAGGAGTAAGATAACGTCTTGACAGTGATGACGATGATTAATTGCTAGAGGTTGCGGTTGTAACTGTAGGCGTCTACATAGTTTATGGTTCTTAGTCGATTATCACTTACTGTATTTGATATTCTATCTATTGAAGTATGGCGAATTGAATTAGTATATGGACCCTTTCATCTATAAAGGGAGTAAATAGTTAATAACTTGTTAGTTCTGAGCAAATTAATTTTACGAATAAATATTAAATAGTAAACTTAAACTTAACAATCGTCACGCTGTATCCCTGACGGGGTAGTCAGAGAGGTCTGGTCATATAACATCGCGATACATTTATATAAAAATTGTGAAATGAACTCCCGGGTTTTCCCGAACGTCTACAGTATGGGGTTCTTCAAATATATAAATAGTAATGGTGTTAACATGATCATGTTTATTTACATAAGGTAAATTCGCTTGACGTTTCGACTGGGTTGCACGAATTGGTCACACAAGCAGACTCCAGAATCTCAGGTATAATGATAAATTTTAATAATAATATGGTAAGTACCTTATTATTATTATATTAAATACCTAAGTGGTAGTGTGCAAAGGGTTTGGTTTCGAATCCTGGGTTAGTACATTTGTACTAACCCAGAATATTTATTCGTGAGATTAACTAACTAACTAACTATCTTCACGCTGTATACTCCCTAAATATACAATTTCATTCACTTGCTCTAGACGTTCCTGGTTTACCCTAACTTCGCATTTAGTTCTTACGTCATCTCTTTCAAATACTAGAACCTTAGTTTAACTTGCATTCAATCGAAGACCCTTACTTTCACACTCCTCTTTCATATTAATGACTAATGCCTGAAGGTCGGCTTCTAATTAGGCCATGAGCACCTCATCATCAGCGTACAGCAGACAGTTTACTGTAAAGTCACCAAAATTCACACCCATTTCACAATCTTTCAACTTCTGCAGGCAAATGTCCAGATACACAATGAACAGCCAGGCGGACATGACACAACCCTGTTTGACGCCTGTACAGACATCAAAAAGAGGTGACACCCAACCCCCCCCCCCCCCCCCCCCACTCGCACGTAAGCCTTACAGTCCCTTTGAGAGAAAACACTTGATCCATGCAACCTCTTCCACGTCGGAATCCGCATTGAGCCTGCTATAAATACCTTTCAGACTTTTCTTGCATTCTTGCCGTTATAACCTTTGCAAGAGTAGGGATAGGGATTGTGTTTCCAATTACAGACAAATATCCATTCTTTCTACTCTTTCCAAAATTGCTGAAAGTCTTTTAAATAATAGATTAAGGCATTTTTTTGAATCCAAACAAGTCATTTCTAGTTCCCAGTTTGGGTTTAGGATGGGCTCAGGAGATATTGTTAGTTATGACATGCCCTTGTGTCATGGTATTCCTCAGGGAAGCGTACCGGGCCCTACATTGTTCCTAGCTTTCATCACGACCTATGCAATTTAAAATTAACAAACGGAAAATGGTTACCTTCGCTGATGACACCGCCTTAATTTTCTACAGTGACAGTTGGGATATGGTCTATAAAGTTGCTCAAGATGGGTTTAACACAGTGTCCTCCTGGCTTGGGAAAAATGACCTTACACTTAATGTTGAAAAGACGAAATATGTACCTTTTTCCATGAGAAATCCTGGACTTGGTATACACGCCAACCAGTCTATCATTGCACACACTTGTTTGATGCATGACTCTTGTTCTTGCAAATCTTTAGAAAGAACTTTTAGTGTCAAATATCTTGGTGTCTTATTTGATTCAACACAAAATTTCAAACTTCACCTGGACCTACTTTCATCTCGAATGCGAAAACTTATTTTTGTATTTAAAAACCTCCGCCATATTGCTGACAAATCAGTGGTTAAAATGGTTTACATGACCTTAGGTCAATCTATTTTAAGCTACTGTATTACTGTGTGGGGTGGGGCATATTAAGCCTATTTACTGGAAGTAGAGAGAGCTCAAAGAGCAGTTTTAAAAGTTAGCCTATACATGCCTTTCCGTTTCCCGACAAATGAATTGTCTAAATTAACAAATGTTCTTTCAGTCAGACAACTAATTATTTTATACATAATCCTCAGACAGCACTCCTCCATTAAATATAATTCTGAACGTAATATAAACAAGCGGCTTCAACATAAGGTTTGTTGGTTGAAATACTTAAGTTTTGAAGATACAGAGAATCTGCTAGATGTGTTTGTATGAGATACTCAATAACACTCACTTTTATGAACGCCCACACTCACTCAAACACTCACTTAGTCTCTCAGACTTATACACATAAACACACACACACACACACACACACACACACACACACACACACACACACACACACACACACGCACACGCGCACACACACCTCGGAAAGGATACACATGTACGTATGAATATATAGATACCAGTCTCTCACATAAATATAAATGCTAAATGTAACTAAACTAAGCCTATTGTAATAATTTTGTGTGAGAGAAAGTAAAAATACTTTTTATCATTATTATTTATTATTATACACCTTACTAGCTAAGCTGACCAAGCTGATCGCCCTGTAGCTGGAGCAGTTTATTTAGGCGCGAGCCTTTCCCTTATTGAGATTCGCTAATGTTTTTGAAGTTTGGGTGTTCACTATGTAGGTATTATATTTATGTATTTTGAATTATATAAGTATGGTAATAAGTGGGTGTTACAAACGCTAAATTAATCATTTGCAGATCACACAAATATTTGTTCCGATCTGGGAATCAAACCTGGGACTTTAGCGAAGCAGTCGCATACACTTCTACCACTGCCACTGAGGCAGTTACATGGCTCCTTAGGTGCCTACTTATAATTTTGTTTCTCTGTGTTGCTACCCTGAATGTACCCGGATTGTACCTATAAGTACCTACTCTACTGCTGGGCGTATCTGCAACTAGGTTAAACAAATTTAAACATTTTTTTCATTTAATATTTTATTTCACGATTCTTTCTTTTTACAATATGTTTTGTACAAAATTCAAACAATAAATTATAAAGTGCACAACACAATTGAGTGCATATATTATATATTAATAAAATACCAAAAAATAATTTTATTTAAAATATTAATGCTATCTCTAAATTTAAAATACTGAGTTTTCGCAAAAAATGGCATATCATTTTACAAAAAATACAAATATTGAATTAAGTTACGAATCTGTTGCTAGAGTCCCCACGCTGACTTTAACCCCTAAGGGGTGGCAGCACATATACGCCCATATTTAACCGTATGCATTTTTGTCCCACGTAACAGGTGGTGAGCCC
Source organism: Thumatha senex (assembly GCA_948477245.1). Classification (NCBI taxonomy): domain Eukaryota; kingdom Metazoa; phylum Arthropoda; class Insecta; order Lepidoptera; family Erebidae; genus Thumatha; species Thumatha senex. The sequence goes on along the minus strand of OX419741.1, from coordinate 20,451,445 downwards.
ATTGCGGTATTGAAATAGACAGACGCAGGTTGTGACGACCGGGTGTGTGCTGTTGAAAGCCGCCAATAAGGTCTTCAACTTGGATAACGACTGCCATGTTACTGGCAATCGAGACCAACGGCTTATCGTGACCTTCAAACCACGGAAACGCTCAAATAATAATGCCACTAAGCGGTCACCCACCCGAGGACCAGCCATAGCGAAAGTTGCTTAACGCAGTGATCGTTTACCGAATACTGTGTTAGCGGGACCACGAGCGCTTCATTATGGTAGCCTTGCCTAGTTTAGCTACAATATAAATATTCTTGTGGCAATTCTTGCTCCACCAGTAACTCAGGGTATATTTGGTAGATATTAAACGGGAGCCCTTTCGATCGCATAATCTATTTCAGCATAATGTAGTTTGGCATAACAGTTTCAGCATAAAGTTTTCTCGCATAAATTATGATAAGCAGAGTGTTATAAACGCAGAATGGTTTCACTGGCATAACTTTAACTTACTCTAATTTTCTTTATCATAATTTTAATCAGCATAAATGTAAAGGGTATAATTGTAATACGCCTAAAGATAATTTATCATAAAATACAAAACGCATAATTGTGTCTTGGGCAAATTCGTAAATAGGTACGACGACGAGCGAAGCGAGGAGGAGTGTTAGTTTACGTGTGACCACAACGTGCCTCGGCAGCGGCCGGCGATGCGCCAGTACTGAATCGCTTGTTTTAATCTAGTTACCTACTCCTTTTTGTATTTTATGTATAGTCTATATAAAGTATATTATTGTCTACATTCTTTTTGGTATTAATGTTGACATTTTGAACTTCAGTTGAGTTCTATAGTGAATATCGACATTTTAAATCAGCCGGCTTTTCAATCTTAGACAGTTCAAGATTAATTATAAAAATAAACATATGTACTCGTTAACATTATAATACCATAATATTAACGGGTACATATTTTATTTTATATGTTTGACTTGTAGTCTTTATGCCATAGAGTGATGATGTCAATAAATGTTAAGATTAGTAATCGTTATTGTAAAAAAAATATGCGTAAACATTATATGCTGGTATATCGTTATTATAAAAGAAGTTATGGAAAAAAAAATATTTATTTATTTTATGGGAAAATAAAGTATGCCTAATGATTTATTCTGTTTGAAGGTTATGCGATACGAAGAGTATTTCAAAAAACGTTATGCAGTTTTAAATTTATGCAACCCAATACGGACCCATATTAAACAACGCGGTGTCCACACTTAGATAGGATTCAAGTTTTGTGAGTAGGTATACATGGTAAAAGGGAGAAAGTACAAAATCTATATAATACAAACGGAAAATGCGCCTTATGTACTACATTTGACACTGGTTAATTAGTTACAGAGACGTTCACTATCACTTTTATTGGACATCAGCACCAAAATTGAAAATATAATATACTTGTAAATATGGATTATTCTCCCCTCGGATGTCATGCCGGACTCGAACCGACTAAAACCACACGGTCCCTGCCTATCTGTAAGTACAATGAGAGATTTTAACTTCGAAAGTATATTATTGTCTTTTATAATCAAATCGTATTACGTTAAATATATCATGAAAAAGCCTACCAATTGACCATTTTTAAAATTAACGTCTGTCCGTTTGTTACCCTAACAGGGTAAAAATGGCTGAACCACTTCATAGCTGCTGCTTGTTCCTTGTTCCAATATGTGAGCTGACTGGTGAAACATATGATGCTAAGGTACCGGTTAGTCTTAACTGTGTATCATGATTTCGTTTTTACTTATGAAAACAAAGATCAGACTCGAAAAGTGAAAAGTGAAAAATCTTTATTCATGTAGGTCACAAAGTAACACTTATAAACGTCAAGATTATTGCTTCTACATTTACATTTACTGCCAGATTCGCAACGCAATAGGTAGAGCCTGAGGAAGAACCTGGCAATAAAACTCATGGCCACTCTTTTCTAACCGCCAGTAAGAAGAAACAATATAACAATAGTAAAGTTATATTTTTTTGTTTAGTTAAGCTATGGAATCTAAACTCCTATTTAACGCCGAAATTTGTTGCCATAAATGAACATGAAGTGATTCTATAAGCCGAGTCTACTATTGACAAGCCGTAGAATAGAACCAGAATCGCTGTTTTTAGCTGTCAAAATGTTAGTAAACTATTAAAAAAAATACAACTGACTAGCGGCCACTGGCACGGTACGTGTTAGTAGAATTCTATCGGCCGACCGATAAAAGTCTATTGGAGTACGATTGTAATAGTAGAATACGAAAAATTGTACCGGTGACTTTCTATTTAGTGACGATTTCGATTGTATTTCGACACGATTGAAATAGCAGACTCGGCGCCCAGGTTCCAGGAAAACTGCATGTGCTTAAGTGACACAGGCACAAAGAAGTGCATTATGAGCCATGGAGACATCTTACTCTGATTGGGAGTCTCTCTTCAAGCTCCTTTTGAAGAACCTAAGGTTGGAGGGAAGGAGGGAAGCACATGGTCTGGAAGAGCGATCCCAGTTTTGAATTTGAAAGTTCTGGCGAGTATTGAAAAGGACAGGGTGGCATTAGGTTAAAGAGCCCTTCAGAGCACTCGTCGTGGTAGATTCGGTAAAATTCAGCCAAGAAAGATGTTGTCCTACGTTGCGCCAGTGAATAAAAAAAATTGCGCGTGAACAAAAAATTGTGACCTGGGACTTAAATTCGGCTGACCCATGCCACTGCGCCACCGAGGCATAGCATATTCGGTTTCCACGATTCACCGCAGTTCTTAACAAATTGGATTAGGCCTTACATAGGACAACTTTGGCTAGTCCCGATTAATCTACCATCACAGCCTTAAAATCAAGTTAACAATAAGTATACAGTTAGATAAAAGCGTTGTACCATGCATTAAGCTTTTTTTGCCTCTAGACGTTTAGGCTTTATAGCCATGAGTTGACTCAGTGAGAAGTGAGCAAGAGTTAAAATTGGGTGTTTCCTATGTATATATGTATGTATTTAGAAATATATAAGTATGTTATATAAGTATCAGACGTCTCAATGGTCTCACTACAGGGGATGCCGACGACCGTGCGAAGTGGAGGAGAAAATGTAGGAAAGCGGAACCCGGGCGTCGCGAGACGCAACTGGGACATACGCTCGGATGATGGGGGATGATGGGGATAAGTATCAGACGTCTAGATCCCATAACACAAGCTTATGTTAACTTACTTTGGGCTAGATGGCGCTGTGTAAGAAATTAAAGAAAAAAAAATTACCCACAGTATTTATAATATTACCCGAAAACCATAACGCATTGTACAAGTCCGTTAAAAAATGAACCACGATATTATTTTTATAAAAAAAAAGGTCAATAAGGGAGTTTTGAAAATACTTCTCAGATATCTAATTTATCGCTAAGTTTCTAATAATACGGAGGTGAGTTGTCAATTGCGATACTTCAAACTTGACATAATGACATGACAGAAATATAATCTATTCATGATAAAGAGAGCAATGGTCAGTCATAATATTATTATTGTAATAGAAAATCCTTCTTGTTATTTCATGACGGTCAAATGAACCTTAACCTTTGATTGGTAAATCACTTTTATAGCTGACTGTACGATATGAAACATGTATGCGGATGTAAGCTTGTAGCTTGTAGTAACACATTCGTTCACACTATTCTCGTACAAAATGTACTCGTATGCAAATTACAAAAGTGTGTGGCTCCGCGGGCGTCAACTACTTAAAGTATAAACCTAGTTTAAAGGGATTTTTTTCTTAAAACCCCTTATGAGTAATCCAATGCGTTGCGTCCAATCCTTTGAGTTGGGTTTAAACTAGCCGATCAGTTAGGGTAATATTTTTTATTTGATATTATAGTCCATCATTTCTCATGTTATAGTCGTCGTTCTTTGCAATTTCAATGTAATTTTAAGTTTCTAACATTTTTTTTTTCATATTTTCGTCATAATTCCATGCTTCCTGCTTAGGTTAAGTCTGTCAGTACTCAAAGTCATAATGTAATTTAGTTGTTTATTGCATTATTACATAATGACTAGGTAATTAAGAGCTTTGCATTAAGACATGCAGCTTACCATAAAGGAAATAACATTAGTTATTTTTTTTAAATATTTTAACTACGTAGGCATATAGCTGATGTTATTAACAGTAACTTAAGCTACATTCATTTTTATATTTTGACTGCCTATGTGGCGCGGTGGGAGTGTATCCGACTGCTACGCAAGAGGTCGTGGGTTAGATTCCCACTCAGGATAAAATTTTGTGTGATGAGCACGATGGTTTGTTCTGTGTCTGGGTATTGTTTATCTATAATATGTATGTATTTAGAAATATATAAGTATGTTTATCAGTAATCTGGTCACCATAGTACAAGCTCTGCTTAGTTTGGAATGAGATGGCATTGCGTGAATTGTCCCAACGTCCCGCTAATCAAGTGAACCCGCGGAGTGTCCGCTATATATTAACATAAATAAAAGTTATTTGATAATTACATTTATGTACCTGCTATATGAAAATTAAGCTATTGAACTAATCTCAACATTGTCGGTGTTTCTCAAAGTTGAAAAGTAGACATTTTTAGTTGTGCTTTAAGAAGCAACCATCAAAGTGAAACTATATAGAAAAGTAATAATAAAAGGGTGTGGGGGAGGGTTAAATAAAATACAAACTACAATCTTAGCGCAACAACAAATCGCTCATTTACTTGTATATATCAAATACGATCTGTAAACTAGCTAAAAAATATAACAATTAAGTCCAATTTTGTATTTGAAGTTTGCCTATATAATAACTCGGTTGTAAGTTTCGTAAAGCTGAAACTTTTTACAAAGAACTAATTACCAAGCTTCGTAACGTAAAGCAACCAAAGTAATTTGAAATAAAGCTCGATTGTCCAGGCACCTGCATTTTAAGAAATTGCGCATGATAATCTATTTATAGCCTACAATGTGTAGAACACAAATCCAATTACATTCATATACCTATTCACACAGTATTATTTGGAAGGGTCAGGCAGATGAAAATTTACGTCCACACTTCACCAGTTAATAATATTCTGAACAAGCTAGTACCTTCGAGTAAGAGAGGAGGTACCTAAATTAAAAATATTGCCATTATTATGTTAACAAACTCACAATTTTGAATGCCTTTCATTTATTGTTTAAATTTTAAAGTGATCTAATATGGTCACCGTAACCTTTAGGCATTTGCAACAACAGAAGTGTTTCAGTTGCGCTGCTGACCCTTTAGAGAAGAAAAAGAGAAAATTTATGCATGAAATTATCTAACACTTAATTTTTAATTATTTAGCGTAGTAAGTTTTTACACAGTATTAAATTTGTTTTCTTATAAAAAGACGTGCTTAAGTATTTCTTATTAGCGCCATTTTGTAGTATGATTTACATAAAGATGATAGTTTGCTTCTTCAATAGGAACAGCTGAACCAATTGCAGAATTGTGGCTTCTATAGACAATGACATAAAAAATATAAAATAACCTGTACATATCATTTTATCACACAGTGATATAAGTACTCTACGATCTATATAATCTTAATATTCGAAATAATAATTATACTTAATTTAAGCACGAATATAATATGTTTACAATTGTAAAGTACATCTTTAAGTACTTAATATTGTAAGAGTATATTATAAAACTAGTGGAAAACCAATAAATATTATAATAACTATTATTACTAACTATAGGTACATGGCTTGGAGAAAAATAGTGTCTTAAGATACTCAGAAACTAAATCTCTATATTTCAAAATGCGAAGCTTTGAGAATCAGTGGATGATAAATTATAATAGCTGAATGAATTAGAATGGAATTTTATGAACAGATAGATCATAGCTTGGATTAATGGATATGATAGCCTAGATAGGCTTGGATACTTTTAGTTCCTAAAACATCATGAGTGGATGTCAAGGGCTTCGTATCACTATACTACGCATTTGGGGTCATCAGATTCCATTAGTTCAATCCTAACCTATATTTACCAATACTGAGACCTTGGACTAAGCTTGGATTATGATCTAATAGGTGCATAAAAATAATTCCTACCCATTTGTTATAATCAATAGTTGTATAAACTATTACAAACGGTAGTTATTTACAACAACAAATTTATTGTCAATCGCAACAACTGATTTATTGACAACTCCAACAACTTAGCATTGTTATCGTTGTAGAACAAAATACAACAATAAAATTACATTCTGTCGACAATTGACCACATGATGTGCATAACTGTATTATTGCTGTTTTAAATAGGTTTAGATTGCTAATATTACTAACTGAACGGTTTTACTCACGTGTAATTTTCGGACCCAACGGAGGTCCTTTTTTAAAAGCAACGTCTGTCTACGTCGGAAGCTGCGTGCGTATACTTTACTCGTGAGTAAAACCGTTTAGTTAGTAATGATGAACAAAGCTCCTTATTAGTTTGTTATGTATAAAGGGATAACAAAATTACTCTTAAAACTAAGCATAAGGTATAAAAGCCTTGATTTTCAAACTAATGTATAGTACAGTGTTGACTTAAGTACCTATTTAGATGCAAGAACAAAAATATTGTATTTCAACGACTAATATATAAGTAAATATATTTAGGTATTAATTAAGTAGATTCTGTATATTCCTGTACAGACAATAAAACAAATAAAATTGAAGTGTCTGTTTATAATAATAAACTAACAGCTTTTCACTAAATACTAAGTATTTAGTGAAGTATATATGATACTTACATAAAAATAAACAGTTGAATTTTCTTTTTGTCTGTCGGTCTATGAAACGACTGGACCGATCACTGACAGATAGCTAACGTTATAAGGAGCATCTTAGGCTACATTTTATCCTCGTTTTCTCTCGGGAACTGTGGTTTTCCCCACAGTAGTATAGTATAAAGTATGAGTATACACCGCGGTATTTAAAACAACTGTAACAACACCGTAGAAAACTTAAGTTAAAACTATATAATTTTATTTTTTTGTCTGCCAGCAAAAAAATCATTTAAGTAATTTTAGTCCTTAATTTTTCAAAGGATTATCAGTACTTTATAGTAGTTGGTTTAAGTACTTATATTATAACTTAAGTATCTCGTGATTAAATAAATATTAGCCTAGCTTCTATTGGCATCTTTTTACATAAAAGAAAACTCAAATAAATTTGTAGAGGTACAAACAGATTTTCTATCTTATTTGCATAGCTACATACAATTCCATAGCATTATTAAGTTTACGGAGCCTTTTTTATAGAGAACATGAAGACGGGTTGAAAATTGCATAAGGGGAAATGACTTTCCTTTTCAGTCAGAACTCACAAAATCAAAATCATATCTTATAAGATACTTTAGTTCCATTAAAATCTTGGTTAACTTCACATTTGATCAGCTCATTTTGATCATACATCTTCTTATTCAAATTTGATTGTAATTTTGGTTTTACAAAACACTACTTAGCCTACTTTTCTGGGTAGAATGTCTTTCATTATAAGTTAAACTAGCCTCAAACTTTAGATCTCCTTTTGGACAATGCCTCAGCCTCTTCGATCGTATCTGGTAGTCTCATGTTCCTAGTTTCAGGTAACATGAGGACTAGTACACTGGACAACGTTGCCATGCCAGCAAATAGGACTGTTGGCATGCATGTGTGGTAATTTGACTGCAAAGTAAAATAATAGGTTAGCAAAATTAATCATTAAAACATTTATAAACTCTTTTTATTTTAAAAACCTGGCTGAAAAAAAAAACAAAAAAAAAAACAAGTTTCTCATTGTATAGCCCCCGGCTTCGCGTAGTAGCATATTTCTTTCGATTGATACAGCTGTTATGCAACTTGTGCAGGCGGACGGGTGAGGTCCCAGATGACTGGCGAATAGCAGTTGTAGTACCTATTTATAAAGGGAAAGGCTCGCGCCTAAACTGCTCCAGCTACAGGGCGATCAGCTTGGTTAGCTTAGCTAGTAAGGTTAAGGTATGCAATGGTTATAACGGCAAGAATGCAAGAAAAGTCTGAAAGGTATTTCTGGGCGGCTCAATGTGGATTTCGACGTGGAAGAGGTTGCATGGATCAAGTGTTTTCTTTCCGCATGATCGTGAAGAAGTTTCTGGCTATTAACCAGAATGTTTTCTGCGCTTTTGTGGATCTGGAGAAAGCATTTGATAACGTTGTAAGGGAAACTCTGTGGGATTTGCTGCCCGGATATGGTGTGGACAGCTCGCTACTGCGGGCAATACAGTCGCTTTATAGGCTTGCGTGCGAGTAGGGGGGGATGTGTCACCTCTTTTTGATGTCTGTACAGGCGTCAAGCAGGGTTGTGTCATGTCCGCCTGGCTGTTCATAGTGTATCTGGACAGTTGCCTGCAGAAGTTAAAAGATTGTGATATGGGTGTGAATTTGGGTGACTTTTCAGTAAACTGTCTGCTGTACGCTAATGATGAGGTGCTCATGGCCTCATCAGAAGCCGACCTTCAGGCATTAGCCACTAATATGAAAGAGGAGTGTGAAAGTAAGGGTCTTAGCTTGAATGCAAGTAAAACTAAGGTTCTAGTATTTGAAAGAGATGACGTAAGAAGTAAATGCGAGATTAGGGTAAACCAGGAACGTCTAGAGCAAGTGAATGAAATTGTGTATTTAGGGAGTATGTTTAGCGCGGATGGAAGATGTGATTCGGATGTAGAACGGCAAATAGCTGCCGGAAACAGAGTTAACGGTGCTTTGTCCCAATTAGTAAAGCGATAAAGCATCGTAAAAGAAGCACGACTGGCGATTCATAACGCAGTGCTAGTGCCAACTTTGCTTTACGGTAGCGAAACCTGGGTATGTCAGCAGATGCATGAAAGTAAATTGAATGCTATGGAAATGCGATCACTTCGAAAATTGTGCGGCGTTACTTTGGCCGACCGAATACGTAACGTTAAGCTGGAAAAGGGCGTGCACCGTTGGTTTGGACACGTCCAACGAAAGAGTGAGAAACGATTGACGAAGAATATATATTGTGCGAAAGTAGAGGGTAGAAGAAGTCATGGTAGGCCGAGACTTACATAAGAAGACCACGTGAGCAGTTTGCTCAAAAGCGGAAAGGTCAAAAGTACTCAGATACCCAGACGTGCGTGTATGAAACGATTGATAAATCTTGAAGAAGCGAAAGAAGTATGCATGGATCGCGAAGCCTGTCCTCTCTGACTACCCCGTCAGGGATACAGCGTGAAGATAGTTGAGTTGAGTTGCTACAGATGTACTTTGATTAATCGTTTCATACATGCACGTCTGGGTATCCGAGTACTTTTGACCTTTTTAGTTTTGAGTATATCGCTCATGCGGCCTTCGTTTATAAGTATCGGTCTACACTGACTCCTTCTACCCTCTACTGTCGCCCAATAAATATTCTTCGTCAATTGTTTGTTGTGCTGATCTTCAAATAAAAGCACCTTTAAACCAATTTGCTCTTAAAACAAACTCATTTGGACTATCCTATAGGTGATTATTAAAAACACTTGGATTAGCGCTTTGTTCTACCCTAGTCAACAAACAGAGTACGTAGGCGCATCCACAGGTATGAAATTTGAAAAAAACAAAAATAATTTCAGGTGGACGCGCATTTAACACTACTGCACCTAACTTTCAAGGTACAAAGCGGTTGTACGCTGCAGCTCCATAGACTTTCATACAAATATAATTCTAGTGTGGTTGTGTGCATTGTGTTAACAAGTTAGTTGTTAGATGTGCGGCTACCTTTACAAGTTGTTGTTGTTAACACTTACCAATAGTGGTGTTAATGGCGCAATAAGAGAGCCAATTCTTCCAGCCGTTGAACAGAAACTTATGAGCGTTTGCCTCATATTGGTCGGGAATACTTCAGACACATATATATACACAGAACTGTATGCAAGAGTCACAGCCCACTTCGCTAGCAGGTATAGGGGAATGGACCAGTAGTCCGCTGAAAAAACAAGTTTATATAGTAAAGGTACATATATAACTCATTAAAGTACACGATAAGCTTCTACTAGATGCTTGATAAGGATCATCGACACTGTATAATATTTGAATGACTACAGGACCTTAGAACTACATAAAAATTAATCTCACTAAAGTGCAGTTTTAATGACGATTAATTGAAAATGTGTCTTGTAATGATCGGCGTAAGATTGATATTCTCAATCGCCAAAAAAAATTGTGTCTTTTGGGAGCGGAGTCAAAATCATCATATCGCTTCTTTTTTTTCAATATTTTCTTCTAAAGTGATAAATAGATAGCACCAGATTAATTCCTATTCCGTAGGACTTTTTTTTATACGAGGAGTGATCCGCTAACAGCTAAGCAATGGTCTTGAATAGGGGGCGGTAGCACCTGATTGAGGTGGCACTGGGAATACCCACTAAAACTCCTCGTCTACCTTTCTGCCTTAATAGAGGTGTCTTGAGGCCTGGTAAATTGAACACGTTTTTTTCTGTTTATAAGTTGAAAATTGTAACATAGGAAGAATACAATGGGTAAAAAGTAACACTTATGCACGTTGAAATATCTTCACATTTTATTTACATTTCATAAATTCAAAGGTGGAATTTGTCATGTGTCAGTTTCCTATGCAATGCTATACGAGAGTCCCTGGGGTTATCCTTCTGGCATTAAGGCAGATAGAAAGGAAACGAATAATTTTAGTCGGAGCACATAAGGATATTCAAACCAAGAAAAAATTCAATAAGAGAGAAAGGTCGATTAAATTTATTAACCGATTTACATATTATCAAATTGAACTTTTTAAATGGTAAGAACTATAATCGCCATTGAAGGTGAGAAGGCAAAATGCAGTTGATGTCGTACTAGATTAATATAAAAATTGAATGATATTGGATTAAGATTTTGCGGCTATTTTGACGCCAGAGATAGTTCCTGTTTATCGCCTGGTCTAAACTATGAATAAAACCTTAACATATTATATGTAGTAGTAAAATCTACAGCATTGTGCTACTTCATAAAATTTGTTAAGTCACGAGAACATGGTCGGAGAAAATAAACGGACAAATACTTATTGGTCCCTCGAGCCAACAGAAGAAAGTAGGTTAAAGTTGTAACCGTTCTTTTAAAGTTTAATTCTTTCATATACCACCCGTTCAAAGCTTATATTTAACTAACAACATCCTTCATTATTGTTATATATTGGGTGTAAAGGGGCCCCACCAAGATCACGGGGCCCAAGCGCCCTTACGTGCTCATCATCATCCGAGCGTCTGTCCCAGTTGCGTCTCGCGACGCCCGGGGTCCGCTTTCCTACATTTTTTCCTCCACTTCGCACGGTCTTCGGCATCCCCTGTAGTGAGACCATTGGCACGCATGTCATCCCTTACGACGTCAAGCCAGCACTTCTTGGGTCTTCCCCTCTTACCGGGACCCGGCGGGGCTGACATGGCCAGACATTTGTTACCTACGTAGCCCGGCGGTTGCCGCAAGACGTGACCATACCAACGAAGGCGACACTCTTGCAACTTGTCTGCAATGTCACGGACGTGAAGGCTGCCGCGGATGCGAGATTTTCTCACGCGGTCCATCCGCGTGACCCCACACATCCACCGCAGCATCTTCATTTCCGTGACACGCAGCTCCTGCTTGTGTCGCTCCAATATCGGCCACGTCTCACTGCCATGTAAAAGGACAGGTCTAATAATGGTTTTGTAGACCTGTCCCTTCAACCGGATCGGCATTTTAGGGTCACAAATGACACCGGTCATCTCCCGCCATTTGGCCCACGCGGCAGCAATGCGTGACTTGACATCGCAATCGATGTCACTGGACGTGTGAAAAACAGATCCCAAGTATTTAACCTGGTCCGTGCGCTCGACCAAATCACCGCCTATGCGGACGGATGTGGGATCTGTCGAGTTTATTGCCAAGTACTCGGTCTTCGCCACATTTAGTTTCAGACCGCCGTTCTCAAGCGTCTCCTTCCACGCCTTTACACGTCGAACCAATCTGCCCCTGTCCGCGTCTGCCAGCGCAATATCGTCAGCATACATGAGCAACCATGGAGGCTGCTCATGTGGGTTTCTGATGCTGTCCGACAATTCGTCTAATATTACACTGAACAGAAGCGGACTAAGGACCGAACCCTGGTGTACCCCGACGGTGATGGGGAAGGGTTTCGTGTCGCCAACAGCAGTCCGAACCATTGAATCGGAGTCACAGTACATGTCCCGGATAGTGTCAATATAGACCTCTGGAACCCCTTTGGACCGCAGTGCCCACCAGATCATCGCACGAGGAACACAGTCGAAGGCCTTCTGCATGTCTAGAAACAAACAGTGCAGAGGCGTGTTCTTCGACCTGTATTTCTCTGCGACAACCCTCAGGGCAAAAACAGGGTCCGTGGTCCCATGACCAGGGCGAAACCCATATTGACACCCCGAGAGAGTACACTCCTGCCGGATCCGAGAGTCTATAATCCTCTCGAAGATCTTCATGGTGTGGGACATCACCTTAATACCGCGGTAGCTCCCGCACTCCTGCACTGACCCCTTACCTTTGAAGACTGGAGTAATTATACTCAGTCTCCATTGGTTTGGGATCTGCCCGCTGAGGAGTATGCGGTTAAAAAGGTTTACTAAGATGCCCACACCGCGAGGACCCATCGCCTTCCAGGCTTCGATGGGGACTCCATCGGGTCCGACAGCTTTCCGATTCTTCATGCGGCGAAGCGCAGTCAGGACTTCTCCAGGCGTTACCGGTGGCACTAGTCCCTGATTCGGAGGGAGGTCCGGAGGCTGCACCTCTTTGTGCTGTTTATTAAGCAGCTCGTGGAAGTACGAGCGCCATCTCTCCTTTACCGCGAGGTCTTCGCTTTACAGGTTGCCCTCAGGGTCTTTTACACAGCGACACTTGGATATATCCTGTGCCGCTTTGACCCTGGAGCGCGCCAGCTTATAGATGAGCTTCTGCCCCTCAGACGATTCCAGCTTATCATACAGAGGTTGTAAGTGGTCACGTCTGGCTCTGGCTACAGCTCTCTTTGTGGCGCGCTTGGCAGCCCTGTACGCGTCGCGGTCTTCAGGAGATCCGGTCGCTTGCCACTTTTTAAAGAGGGCTTTCTTCTCCCTAGTCTCCCTCTGGACTGCGTCGTTCCACCACCAAGTTTCCTTGTCACATTTGCGTCCACCCTTAGACACACCGAGCACCACCTTCGCCGCTCCAAGGATGGCCGCCTGAACTTTGTCCCAGTAATCTTGAACTGGTTCGCCTTCAGTGTCGGTGCACTTGTCACCGACAGCTGAGACGAACTCCTGGGACCTAGTTTCATCAAGCAGCCACCATCTGATGCGGCGCTGGCACCGCTCGATGCGTTTGCCTTTGGGCTTCACGCAGAGGTCCAGGACAAGGAGACGGTGTTGTGCAGTAAGACTCTCACCGGGTATGACCTTGCAGTTGGCCACCTTGCCGATGCTGTGTCGCCTAGTGAGTAGGAGATCGATCTGAGTTGTACGCCTCCCGCTCTTGTAGGTGATGAGATGTTCGGATTTCTTTTTGAAATACGTGTTCACAATGGCCAGATCGGCAGCCGCACACGTTCTAAGGATAGTTTCTCCTTCAGCGTTGCGGGTGCCGTATCCAAAACCACCATGAACACGCTCAAACTCCTCACACCTCTCACCCACATGACCGTTTAGGTCGCCGCCCAAAACGATTTCCTGTGACAACGGAATGCTCCGAAGCACTCTCTCGAGTTGACCCCAAAACGACATCTTATCGGCGTCGCTACAACCGGCCTGTGGCGCGTAGGCACTTAACAGGTGGGTAATAATCCCATCGATAAGCACCCTCACGATCAAAAGCCGGTAAAGCGCCCTTACCTGCTAGCGGCACATATACTGACTACAACTTGCTACAACTACACCAAAGTACATAAATAATATGTAAGGGAACTCCATACAAACGAGCGAAACGGCGCACTCACACAGACGCACGCATCTACAGGCCAATGCGACGAACATTGGTGTTCTTTGACGCTCCGTCAAGTCGCGGTTGACGCAGTGTTTAAGTTATATGTGTTAGAGCCGTATTACGAAATGATACTCAATACTCAAGAAACGCTTAAGACTAGTTTTCGCCTTATAATACTACTCTCAAGTGTTTCTTGTGTATTGATAAACGTTCTGGAATACGGCCCTTAGTATTTCTAGCGCCATACAAACTGCCGCGATCTTTTGAATATTTCACGAGGGACTACACAAGTGCCATTACGGGGTAAGACGGCAGTCGCTGTCAAAAATGCCGAAGATTATAGACGAATGATAGCTGCTCTCCGCAGCTAAATAACAGACAACCCCAGGCTCCAAACCCTGTTAACTAGATTAGCTACTGTATAGCAAATTAAAAAAAAATAGTTTTAGCACGAGTTCGAGTTTAACTGATATTTTATATACTACTCGGGACTTCACGCGAAACAATTTTGTACTTACATTCACCGACGTTTCGAGCGCGTTGCAGCGCCCGTGGTCGCGGCTGGACTCTCGAGTTTAACTGATACGTAAACATACAAATATTTGCACAAACTTTTGCACTTATTAACTGTGGCCGGGTGTAAACTAGTGTGTTTATTACAATTAAATTTGAAAAGCAATCAGTATGCTAACATTAGCCTAAATTTTAATTTAAAGTGGATTTTTTTCAGTCTCGAGCTGGACTCGAACCAGCGTCTTCTGATTAACGCAAGTTTCGAGTAGATCTCCGTGGTATAATTGGTAACGCGTCTGGTGCGTTAAACCAAAAGACGCTAGGTCGAGTCCAACTCTTGTCTATAAAATTTTCCACTTTACGTTTTGTGTGTTTATGTTATTATTCATTGGTTGCAAATATTTTATGCAATCTTTCTAAGTGCGAGTATGTTCTTCACATATTTGCGTATCTATAACAAATCAACAATTCCTAACTAATCGATTTTAATGCTGCGTTGGAATAAATCAGGTATGTGAGTAATGAAACAAGTGAAATATAAAACAAAACGTGGTAAAACAAATTAAAGCCTTTCAAATCAAAGCCTACTCTCTGGGGAATGGGAAAGATGATGTAGTACATACCATAAATAATTATTAAGTTAGTTGCCCACAGGAACTTGTTTCAGGCATTTATAATAGCCTAAGTCCTAGTCTGACGTATAACCTATATTACTGTAAAGTTTTATTAAAATTTATTCAGTAATTTTTGCGAGAAAGAGTAACAAATATTCATATATCCACAGAAACTTTTGCGTATAATATACCAAACCAATGACGGCCATAAATGTCAAATTTGATTAATGATTAGTATTTCACATTGACATTCGGTCCTAATTGAGGTATATACATCGACCTAGCAAATATTTGTAAAACAATAGATTGTATATGTATTGCTTTGTACGTAAACATACCAATGACCGCGATTTAAATATCAGATTTCAAAAAAAAAGAGGCCGGGGACCCCCGAAAGGAACAAAGTACCTTACGTAGTACCTAAAAAAATAGTACCAATAAATAAAATAAATATCCATCACGCCTTATCCCCGAAGGGGTAGCAGAGGCATATTATATGCCCACTTTTCACCGTGTGGATTCCTGTCCCACGTAATAGGTGGTGAGCCCATTGCCGTTGAAATAGACAGACGCAGGTTGTGGCTACCTGCTGTTGAAATTTTCAAGTCGCCCATAAGGCCTTTAACCAGGCTTAACGACTGCCATTTTACTGGCAACCGGGACCAACGGCTTAACGTGCCTTCCGAAGCACGGAAACGCTCGCAAAATGTAAATACCACAAAGTGGTCACCCATCCGAGGACCAGCCATAGTGAAAGTTGCGTAACTCAGTGATCGTTACAGAACACTGAGACCGCAGGGCCACGAGCGCTTCTCACTATAAAAATATGAAATAACTAATAAGTCGAGAGAATACTCAGCGAAATGCTCTATCAAAAAATATACTATCTCCGTCGGGGAATAGAACCCCGCTCTTAAACGTGAAAGGACTCTGATTGATTCTGACATTCTGACTCTTACTACCAAAGATTTAATTATTGTAAGTGAAATTGTTAATTGTATCTATGTAAGAGAAATGGCGAAGGCAGCATTTAATATTCGTTTTACTGTGTCGCCAAGTTTATACCACTATTCCTACACCACTACATACTAGTGTACGAATTATTAGCATTAGCAATAAT
This sequence comes from Thumatha senex, assembly GCA_948477245.1. Classification (NCBI taxonomy): domain Eukaryota; kingdom Metazoa; phylum Arthropoda; class Insecta; order Lepidoptera; family Erebidae; genus Thumatha; species Thumatha senex. The sequence goes on along the minus strand of OX419741.1, from coordinate 20,435,242 downwards.
ATATCATATCAGTACGAACTTTTTACGAGTTGTAGATACTTTTAGGGTTCCGCACCTCAAAAGGAAAAATAAAACGGAACCCTTAAAGATCACCATCTTGTCCGTCTGGAAGTCAGTCCGTCTGTCTATTCGTGTGCCACCATAGATTTTCTCAGAAACCGGTGGACGTAGCAAGCTGATTAATTATTAATTAATTGTTAAAGTTCATATAAGTATTTAGCATAGCAATAGCACGTTGCATGTAAACAGATGATTATTAGCACGCTAATACTATTATTTATTTATCTATCACGCCTTATCCCCGAAAGGGTGGCAGAGGGCATTTCACCATGTGTATTCCTGTCGCACGTAACAGGTGGTGCGCCCATTGCCGTGTTGAAATAGACCTGAACCTGCCGTTAAATAAATTTAAGGCAGAAATTAAGACGCACCTCTTGAAAAGGGCCTATTACACAACTAATGATTATTTGAACGATAAAAATAAATGGAAATGAGTTGCTTGCTCTTCGCTTGAGCTATTTAGGATTCGAATGAATCTTGTGATACTCGTATGCCTTGCATCTGCATATATATGTTGTATTTTTACATCTCTACATTATTAATAATTTGAAACGTCTGACAACTAAAGGTTTCTAAATTGGCTGCGTTTAGTCCCGGTATTAACTAATATACAATGTAATTTGAGTTTGTTAATGTGTGAGCACCATGTAGACTTATTTATTTCTTTGAAATTGACATGATAGTTGCTGTGCAGTTTTTGAGTATGTCATGCTCGCCTAAGTGTCCTGGCAGTGGTGGCGTATGTATCGGGTCGCCTTATTCCCTATAATACGGTTGAGTAGGGCGATGGCTGATATAATGCGTCATACCCGTGAACGGGTGCCGTCTGTTGGGACTGGTCAGCTCATAGCTGTTATAGTAATTATTACAAATAATCTTATTTATATTTGAGGTAAACTTAAGTTTAGTCGACTGTTCTCACATAAATCCAAAGGAACAATGTAAGTGTAATTTTAATGTTGTAAGCCATTCCTACATTTTAAAATGGCATCCATTGACTTTCATGCCAGATTCTTCTTCTTCAAGGGTAGGCTGCCCTTAGAACCGGCAACTATAATCGCTCTAATTTTGATATGATTTAAACACAACATTGATTTTGTTTTTTTGTTAGTATAAATTCATTACTATATAATTGGTCAAATATCATGTTAATCAAACTAATGTAATTACTGGCGTTTAGAAAAGAGTGGCCATGAGTTTTATTGCCAGGTTCTTCCTCAGGCTCTACCTATTGCTTTGCGAATCTGGCAGTAAATGTAAATGTAGAAGCAATATTCTTGACGTTCATAAGTGTTACTTTGTGACCTAAATGAATAAAGATTTATTATTATAATTATATTATTAGACAGACGCAGGTTGTGGCTACCTGCTGTTGAAATTTTTCAAGCCTGTAACATGGCAGTAAATAAGTCAAGTTGAATGCCTTATGGGTGACTTGAAATTAAACCTGAAACCTGCGTCTGTCTATTTCAACACGGCAATGGGCTCACCACCTATTACGGCGGACAGGAATCCAAACGGTGAAAAGTGGGCGTATAATATGCCTCTGCCACCCTGGATATTTATTTATTTAATAAAAAAGAGCATTAATTTACATCACTACTACATACGAGTCATTGATAGTGTACGGACCGCTAACATGTAAGACGCGTCGCGGTGTGACGTCGCCTTAAATCTAAGGCAGTTTTCACAGCTGTGTACAAACTTGTATAAATATTTTGTGATAATAACATTACTAGATACACGAGTATCGAACCGGAAGGCCGTTTAAATATAGAATGTAGGTTCAGGTCAATGACGGTAGGGTTTTAAGGTTAAACTTAACATGATTACTTGGATTAGAATAACTTATATATCGGAGGAAATAGATTGCATTTAATGAAATTATTTCTTTTTAGTCTATTTGTATTGACAATAAAATAAAAGTGAACCATCCAGGTTGGGTTTAGATGCAACTGGGAATACACTAAGATGGGAAAGAGGATTTTTGAATATTTTGCGTATTATTGTCATAGGTAAAAAATCTACTTTATTTAAATACGAGTTGACACCCGCGGCTCTGCACGCGTGGTGAAGTTTTCCCATTCCCATTTCCAACAGGAACTTGTTACCGGGATAAAAATGTAGTATATGTGTAGCATATGTGTTATTCTGATGTGTAAGCGATATAATTGTAAAATTTCATTAAAATCCATTCAATAGTTTTTACGTGAAAGAGTAACAAACATCCATACTTGCAAACTTTCGCGTTTATAATCTTAGTAGGATAGGATAAGTGACGTTTCGATAGTATTGATTCCGTTTCAATACTCATTTTGCCTAGTTGACGTATCATTTTCCAAAAACCTACTTTTAAAGTTACGAGTAATCTATTCAAACTTTGTTAAATTATTTACAAAGCGATATAACCCAGTCAAAATAGGATTTGACCCGGAAAAAATTGTAAGTAACAATTTTCTTCCGGAATCCGTTAGGGACAACGGTAGTTTCAATTTCGTTGCGAGGTATTTGATTTGTTGCATTATCCGCCATCTTGAATTTAAGGATCTAAGGGTGAATTTTTGTTTATTGAAATATTTTGTTTAATGAAAAAAACTTAACTTAACTATCTTCACGCTGTATCCCTGACGGGGTAGTCAGACAGGACAGATCGCCAGGCTTCGCGATCCATGCATACTTCTTTCGCTTCTTCAAGATTCATCAATCGCTTCATACACGCACGTCTTGGTATCCGAGTACTTTTGACCTTTCCGTTTTTAAGCAATCTGCTCACGTGGTCTTCATATGTAAGTCTCGGCCTACCCTGACCTTTTCTACCCTCTGCTTTCGCACAATATATATTCTTCGTCAATCGTTCCTCACTCATTCGTTAGACGTGTCCAAACCAACGGAGCACGCTCTTTTCCAGCTTAACGCTGACACTTTCATTCAAACCTGCCATATTGCGTATCACTTCGTTACGTATTCGGTCGGTTAAAGTAACGCCGCACAATTTTCGAAGTGATCGCATCTCCACAGCATTCAATTTACTTTCATGCATATCACAATCTTTCAACTTCTGCAGGCAACTGTCCAGATACACTATGAACAGCCAGGCGGACATGACACAACCCTGTTTGACGCCTGTACAGACATCAAAAAGAGGTGACACATCCCCCCCTACTCGCACGCAAGCCTTACAGTCCTTATAAAGCGACTATATTGCCCGCAGTAGCGAGCCGTCCACACCATATCCGGGCAGCAAATCCCACAGAGTTTCCCTCACAACGCTATCAAATGCTTTCTCCAGATCCACAAAAGCCAAGAAAACCTTCTGGTTAGTAGCCAGAAACTTCTCCGCGATCATGCGGAGAGAAAACACTTGATCCATGCAACCTCTTCCACGTCGGAATCCGCATTGAGCCTCCCATAAATACCTTTCAGACTTTTTGTTTAATGATTTGTTTATTTTTAGTTAAACACGAAAAACGTTTACAAAGTTTGTTTGGTCATACTCTTAAAATGACAATTAAAATATGGTGGAGAATTTCAACTTGGTTCGATACGGTTCGGGTAGTTCAGGTGGCTTAAAACATTGCCCTGGTTAGGCAAAGGTCACAGGTTCAATCCCCGTTTCTAATCGAATTGTCTTTTTCCACTTTATTAAAAATTTATGTTTACAAAGTTATTTACAATTAAATTTCCTACAATTTTGCTGCTAGTAATTTTTTTGGATCGTTATTTTTTGGTATATACCACAGAAGTGGAGAAAACGTAATGAGTCCTATACAATACCACACAAAACGAAATTTAGATTTCCAGTTACCTCCCCCAACAAATTGCGAAAGAAATTTGCTTGCCGCTTTTTGAGCTGGTTCGACTGGGCTGAAAGGGATGTCTGGTGTATAGTAAACTTTTAGTTACATTGACAGTAATAATATTGAAGAAGTGTGTTAGTTTGTAACTTCTGTTATCAACAAATAAAAAAAGTAGTAATGTAATAGTAATACTTACATCTCGGTAAGAACGAGAACAGTAACATTGTAATAGCGCATATTACAAACGTAGTCATTAAAGTCTTCTTCCTTCCATATTTATCCAGAACTATCACCACCACGATATACGCCGGAATCTCTACCAAAGTCACAATCATAAAGCTCACATATCTATTACTACTCAAAGACACTGAATTGATAGACAGTCCATAGTACACCAAGGAGCACGTCATCCACAAAAACGAGCATATTATCAGCCTTTTCCATATTATACTAGATCGTACTGCTTTACTCAACTGAGACCTTTTATCCGTACTTTGATTCGTAGCTTTTAGCAACGGGTCTCCTAAATATTCCAATTCCAGCTGCCTTGGATCCAAATTGTTGATTTTCGCTGCTTTCTTAAGGACTGATATAGCTTTCTCTCTTTTCCCTTTACTGAGAAGGTATCTTGCTGATTCATTCATAAACCAAATATAGATTACAACAATAATAGCTGGGCTGTAGATTACCATAATGTAAGTCCGCCAGCTTTCGATGCACCAAGCAAGGAGTGCGATTAGAACAACGCCAATTACGAATGTCATATTACACATGGCCGAGACGATGACTCGTTGCTTAAGGCCAACCAGCTCAACAACTGTAAGAAATAAATTAATATTAATATGACAGCAACAATTGCGAATAACTATTTATATAATTAAATATTTAAGGTGAAATCATTTATGAAGATTCTCTTTTAATTAATGAACAACATCGTTCTAGAACATAACGTCATTCAAACCTTCAACATTTTATAATAGCTGGGCCTAGTCTGCTATTTCAATCGTGTTGAAATAGAATTGAAATCGTCGCTCAATAGAAAGCCACCGGTACAATTATGACAGTTTTCGTATTCTACTCGTACTATTACAATCGTACTCGTTGGCCTATAGATTTCTACTAGCACGTACCGCGCTAATGGCCGCTAGTCAGTTGCATTTTTGATAGTAACAAACATTTTGACAGCTAAAAACAGCGATTCTGGTTCTAATCTACGGCTTTTCAATAAAAGACTCAGCCCCCTGGTCCGAAACTAGTCAGGCTATCTCGAAATTTACACGTAAGTTAAACCGTTACAGAGTTTCTTAGCCTTGAAATAAAGACTAAAATAGTAATATGTTATGTGTTAACTCGTACAGTAGTGAAAACTTACTAAAGACGTATGCCGAAGGATACAGCCCTCCACCGAAGCCAGCTTCGAAGAAATGCAGCGCCACATACGTCAGATAATTTGGCGAGAATGCTCTTGCAAAGCCAAATATGAGGCTGGCTCCCGCTGCGAAGCCAACAGCCACCTTTCTTCCGAATCGATCTGAAATCGCTCCAGTGAACAACATGGCTACAAACATGCCACAATTGTGGATGGTACCCACCAAAGCTCTTTTCCAATCTTGGCATCCTAGATTAAACTGAAAGATGGATACTAGTTATTAAATGTAAATTTTGACTGCCTCGTATTTGAAGTTATGTGTGCATCAATCACGCCTTATCCCCAAAGATGCAGAGGCATATTATACGCCCACTTTTCACCGTGTGTATCTGTCTTTCGTAATAGATGGTGAGTCCATTGCCGAGTTGAAATAGAAAGACGCAGGCTGTTGAAATTTTTTAAGCCGCATATAAGGCCTTCAACTTGGCTTGCAACATGGCTTAACGACTGCCATGTTATTGGCAACCGGGACCAACGGCTTAACGTGCCTTCCAAAGCACGGAAGACGGACACAGAGTTATAAACTAAAGTAATCAAATTAAATTCAGATCAAATATTTCATAAAACTTTTATAGTTGACAGTATCTAACACAGAAGTTAAGTGCAGTGCGACTTGACGACAAGAAAAATTATTAAATAAAAATGTGTCATCTCGTCCGATTGTACGTGTTTCCTGCGTGCGAGTTGAAGAATAACCCTGTGTCACGATTCATGTACCTAACATGTGTCGTAATTTATTGATGGCCTCCAAGTGTATGACACGGGAGATATGTATAAGGGCTAGCGCATATATACAACTTGTAGTTGAACAACTATTTAGTTGTGTATTATATGTCTATAGGACTATATTTAAGCGCGCATATTGGCAACTCGATAGTTGTTTGATAAAGGAGTCAAAAGCTGTATCGATCTATTTTTGACTACTGGTTCTGTGAACCGTAGACATAGGAGTAATTTTTTAAACATTTTTTTTTTAAATTGATTTCTTTTTTCGTTTGAAGCGCTATTGCCAACCACTACGGGACCATTTCCCCTCCCCTGCCTCCATTTCCCCCTCGATCGAAAAACCCCCTCGCTAAAAGTTGTTGGCTACATAAAGGATTGTCCATGCCAAGTCGCATTTTTCATCGGATTTGCGCTTGCAAAAACTTTTTAATTGACTACTATCATAAAACGCCTAATTTGTATTGCATTGTATTGCTGTGCACGTACCATCGACTAAACAGTCGATCCGCGACAAAAAAGTTTAGTCGATGCAAAAGTTGTAAATATGCACTAGCCCTAAGATTGTGACTATTAGTGAATCTAAATAACTATATTATATTAATTCCACGTGTCGTAGTAAATTCTGTTACACTAAAACCGTCAAAGTGCGAGTAGGACTTACGCACGAAAGGTTCCATATCATTTTCTATAAAACGGCAAAAATATCACCTTTGTTGTATGAGAACCCCCTTTAAATTGTTATTACAATTTTTTTTTTTTTAAAGTGAATATCTAATTAAGTATTTTATTATTATATTTCAATTGTCTATTTGTTGTCGTCATTAATATTATTATATATAATTCAGGCAGGCAGTTGCAGCACTGATATAGCCTGTATTCTGATGATGTAGTTCAGTTCCTCCTTGTCTACTCAATATATTTGATATATATCAAATATATTGAGTCAAGTCTGTTTTTAAACATATTAACACTGGTAGCTGTCATAATATTTTCTGGTAGTTATAATATCGAGAAAACATCACCTTTGTTGTTTAGAAGACCCCTTAAATATATATTCTACTTTGTTTTTAGGGTTTATTATTATAGCGGCACACAGAAAAACATTGGTGTGTAATTTTAATTGTTTAGCTATCACGGTTCATGAGATGCAGCCTATTGACAAACAGACAGATGGACAGTGGAGGCTTAGTAACAAGGTCTGGTCTTTAACCTTTGCGTACGGAATCCTAAACAGCGCCAAGGACAGTTTAATATCGCTGTCTGCTAAGACTTGGACAAATGCCATAGTATACGCCATTGTAGTAATAATTACTGTAATAAACGTATGACATATTGACAGACGAGGTCAATTGAAAAATGTACGCAGTAATTGAAAGTTCAAAAGTTAGAGGCTGCCTATTATAATTTCGGTACAATTTGATTTGTTGTCCATAGATAATAAAGAGTACATACAATAGACAATATTTCGTTCATAAACGCGTTCCAAAATCAAATATTTATAGAATTTGAGATGCGAGTTATTTTAACCATCAGTTTGCTGTATGCGATGAGATCCCTGGTTCGATTCCTGGGTCGGAACAAGTATTTGTGTGATCCACAAATGTTTTTTCCGGAGTTTTGGTGTTTGCTATGTATATGTGTTTATTTAGAAATATATAAGAATGTTTATCAGTTATCTAGATCCCAAAACACAAGCATAAAATAGCTTACTTTGGGCTAGATGGAGCTGTGTGTGACTTAAATTGTGATCAAAAATTCATTTGAGAACTATTAACTATTCAAACAAACTTTCATAAGAGAACTATTAACTATTTAATAAAACTCCTTTTTACGAATTAGGATAAAAAGTTCATGCTTAAACTTACCTCTTTAACAAGTGAATTGTTATTTTCGTATACAAAGGAATCACAAATAAGTGTCTCTTTGGAGAAATCTTGTTGAAGACAATGGAACTCACTAACGTTCAACGGTCTGTACATCATGCAAGACTCCAATCTACCCAGTTTTTCGTTGTTTGGTATGGCATAGTTCTTCCACGAAGTATCGCTGAAGCCTTCACAGCCATTCACTTCACACCTGTTGAAGAACAAAAGATTTTATTAAAGACTGACAATGATCCCCGACTACTGACTAGTCCTGACCTTGGGCAGATGTCATCGTATTAGTATTAGTCTCATGTCGTCGTATTAGTCGGTGGGAGTCAGGGATGGCATCTATTAGGATTACCTTACGTAAGAAACCGTGTATAATATGTAAAAAGTGCAAGTCGGATTCGTCAACCGAGAGGGTTCCTTGAAAATACGTTTTTGCATCATAAACGGCCATAACTTCTTTTTACGTTACTTTAGACCTTTGATTTTTACACAGCTTCTAGAATTCATTATTACAAACTAAACGGTTATACTCTTAGCTTCCGACGTAGCTTGACGCTCCTCTTGAAAAAGGACCTCCGTTAGGTCCAAAACTAGTCGAGCTATCCCGAAATTCACACGTGAGTATAACCGTTTAGTGTGTAATAATGAACAACGCTCATGAAAGTTATTATTCTTCTAGACTTCACTCGAGACTTGAGTACCTATAAAGTTTTAATTTCAACTCGATACCTTCCCGCGTTCCCAAGATAAAGGAAAATCAACAGCCAAACGAAAGCTTCCTTCGGCTTCAAATCCAGATAGAATTTAGAAGCAACTGGTAAAACACTTGATGAAGAAAAATATTTAATGGCAAATTTTGAAAACTTCTTTGCAATTTGTATCAAAGACTTTCGTAATTCACTTTCAACTGTATGCTGAAAGACTCTCAAATAAAACAACATAAAAATAACAGTATGCGCGGCACATGTGCTGCATAAATGTCGTTGACCCTGAACTTGAATCTAAATGTGTATTATTGAGTACACTTTTGTTTATTGTTTTACTAGCTGAAGCTCGCAGCTTCGCCCGCGTGGTAAATTTTCGAGAAAGGGAGAGAGAAGATTCGAGATTTCGTACGGAACCCTAAACATTTTGAAAACCGAGAATAGCCTATGTTACTCACGAAGAATGTAACTTTCTAATGGTGAAAGAATTTTTTAAATCAGCCCAGCTTCTAAGCCTATTCATTACTAACAAACTTACAAATATTTCCTCTTTATAAAATTAGTATAGATATGAAGAGCTGTTTTGAAGAACAGTTCATTTCTGAATATTATTTAGTTTGTGACGTTTTAAGTGATTTATGAGCTTTAAGGTTCCAAACTGTCTTATAAGATACGTCATATTAGTTCACAAGTATACACGTTATAGAAAACAAGTCTTTTTTTTTAACATAGGTTATTTCTACATTAAATTAAAAAATCAAAAAGGTGTCCAAAATCAACATTTTGGACACACTAATATTATTTACGTTGTCATAACAACTTAATTTGCGTGCTTGGCACGGAATAATTGCGACACAGATGCAAATAAAGATGAATTTCTACATTTGAACATTTTGCAAGTGTATGACCGTTGTATTAAGTTATTTTAACATAATTATTTCTGGGTTGAGTAAGCCCAGCGCTCACAGTGGGATATTCAATACCTATATTTTTACAATTTTATGACATTCAAATAGTTAATACGAAACGAGTAAAAATGTTATAATTTGAATTGTTTCTGCAAAGATGTTGTTACATTAGAATAGTAACTTTCGTGAGCGATGTTCATACTACTACTAACCTACGTCGGAAGCTGCGCTGGCACTGCCCACTGCACACAGCGCAGCTTCCGACGTAGCTTGACGCTCCTCTTGAAGAAGGACCTCCGTTAGGTCCGAAACTAGCGGGCTATCCCGAAATTTACACGTGAGTAAAGCCGTTTATTTAGTAATAATGTTGTTACATGTTGAAACTTCGTGGGCCAAAGTCGAATAGAAGTGGAAGTCTTATTATTAAGTTCGGTCAGTTGGAAGTCGGTCAAGTCAGTACCAGAAGTTGGTTTGCAGTCGATTTGTAATTTTGATAATTTTGATTTTAACTTGCTTTTTAATGGTTGATTTTGAGAATTTTTTAAATCAGCCCAGCTTCTAAGCCTATTCATTACTAACAAACTTACAAATATTTCCTCTTTATAAAATTAGTATAGATATGAAGAGCTGTTTTGAAGAACAGTTCATTTCTGAATATTATTTAGTTTGTGACGTTTTAAGTGATTTATGAGCTTTAAGGTTCCAAACTGTCTTATAAGATACGTCATATTAGTTCACAAGTATACACGTTATAGAAAACAAGTCTTTTTTTTTAACATAGGTTATTTCTACATTAAATTAAAAAATCAAAAAGGTGTCCAAAATCAACATTTTGGACACACTAATATTATTTACGTTGTCATAACAACTTAATTTGCGTGCTTGGCACGGAATAATTGCGACACAGATGCAAATAAAGATGAATTTCTACATTTGAACATTTTGCAAGTGTATGACCGTTGTATTAAGTTATTTTAACATAATTATTTCTGGGTTGAGTAAGCCCAGCGCTCACAGTGGGATATTCAATACCTATATTTTTACAATTTTATGACATTCAAATAGTTAATACGAAACGAGTAAAAATGTTATAATTTGAATTGTTTCTGCAAAGATGTTGTTACATTAGAATAGTAACTTTCGTGAGCGATGTTCATACTACTACTAACCTACGTCGGAAGCTGCGCTGGCACTGCCCACTGCACACAGCGCAGCTTCCGACGTAGCTTGACGCTCCTCTTGAAGAAGGACCTCCGTTAGGTCCGAAACTAGCGGGCTATCCCGAAATTTACACGTGAGTAAAGCCGTTTATTTAGTAATAATGTTGTTACATGTTGAAACTTCGTGGGCCAAAGTCGAATAGAAGTGGAAGTCTTATTATTAAGTTCGGTCAGTTGGAAGTCGGTCAAGTCAGTACCAGAAGTTGGTTTGCAGTCGATTTGTAATTTTGATAATTTTGATTTTAACTTGCTTTTTAATGGTTGATTTTGACTTGCTTTTTAATGGGTGTGACAAACGTTTTTTTTTGTACTGTTTTTTTACCATTTTATATTCAAAAAATGGCTGAAATATTTACGATCAAAGTGCGCGCAAAAACGCGGGTGACCGCATACGTACATATTTTATCCGCATATATAGCTACTAGCTAACCTCACGGCTTCACCTGTTACGTACTTCGAATTCCATGCCACCCATTTAATTCCGTCGTTTACAAATTTTATACAATACTGTATATAAATTTGTCCGATTTGTTGACACTTATGATTACTGCTCCGCTCTCCAGGTAGTACCTACCGTGATGATATATACCCTATAGCCTTCCTCAATGGGCTATTCAACACAAAAAGAATTGTTCAATTCGAACCCTGCTCATCGGCCGGCCGGTAGAATTTAATAAACGAGTGCCGCAGTAGTGGCCGCTCGTAAGTTATATTTTTGGTAGTCTATATTGCACGCCTCATAAGCGAAGCGTTGAGGTGGGTACTACTGTCAATTCGCGAAAAACATCTGATTTTTCAAACTTAAAATGTCTCTATTTATCATTTATTGCACTTGTAAAATAATATATACACACACATCTACGGAGTGTCATACCTATAAGCATAGGCTGCAGCAGCTCATTCTGAGCACAAACTACTTGTAGTTATTTCATTAAATAAAAAAAAAACTATTGTAAAATGGAAAATCTAATTATAGGACTTAAATTTACACAACGATAGGGCAGCCACGGCGGAACTGGACCGCCTAGTTATAGAGAACAAACTAGACACTGTCCTCTTACAGGAACAATATCAGAGCGCCCACCTGCGTAACCGCGATGCCAAGGCACGAGCTGGGATTTATATTTCTAGTACAAATTTTACTGTAACATCTTTGAGCAACCTCATGACATCTCATTGTGCTGTTGCTGAGGTTACTTCCTCGGCCTATAGGGTGTTTGTTGTGAGTCATTATTCACATCATGTTGATCCTCACTTACACCATCTTCGTCACGTCCTGCAGTCTCTTGTAAGTCAAAGAATAATCATAGGCGCTGATGTCAATGCCTCTTCTACATTATGGTATGGCAAACTACGTGTATTCGATAGGGACCGGCGCTGTGCCGTCGAAGAATTCATTGCAGAAATGAATCTATCTATACACAATTGTCCCAATGCACCACCTACTTTTTGCGGCTCTATGGGCGAGTCTTCTATTGACGTGACGCTTTCACGCGGTGAATTCTCGATATCCGAATGGCGTGTCCTCCCGGACGCGTCCTGTAGTGATCATCGTCTAATCGTTTACAAGCTCTTTCCCGGTGATACACGAGAGGCGCTAAGTACTACTTGTAATTTCAAATATAAAATTAGGGGCGCAAACTGGGAACTCTTTGGTTCTCTGTTTGCGGCTCACGCAAAAGATTTTAGTCGTGGTAACCTGTCTGTCGATGAGAGTGCTTCGTTAATGTCAGAAACTTTTACGTTTACGTCGTGGATCTATTACTAACACTCGGAGATGCGATTGGTGGACTGATCGTTTGGCTAAGCTTCGAAGGCATTTCCGGAGTGCTCGTAGAAAATTAAATTATTTTAAAAAGCATAAAATTAGTGACGATGCTGAATACATTAGCGCTTTACTTGCTCTTAGAGTGGCCAGGTCCCATTACAGGGCAGCTGTTGAAAAAGCAAAAGGTAATTTGCTACGTAGACTAGTGCGTGGGCTGGAAGCTGAGGGTCCGTGGTCGCCTATATACCATGAGTTTAGGGCCAACCGTTCTGTCGATCTTGCCTATGTACGAAATATCAAAATTAACAACTCGCATACTATAGGCCTGAAGGAAACCGCGGATTACCTCTTGGATTCTCTTATACCCGACGACTGCTCGGAGAACGATTATCACAGACAGATAAGACAGTGGGCTCTTGAGCATTCTCACCTCAGTCAGACCTACCAACTTCTGATAAGTTTCTCGAAATTGTTAGGTCGTTGTCCATAGGTCGGGTGATGATAAATATCTAACAAAATGATAAAGGAGGCTTGCAAGCTGTCGGGTGAAGTAATATTAAATGTTTTTAACCGATGTATTAACGAGGGAGTGTTCCCCCTTATTTGGCGATGTGGCTATATACGGATTATTCTTAAATAAGGCGACAAGCCGCCAGATGACCCTTAGTCGTACCGACCGATCACATTATTGCCCTCCTTGAGAAAGCTTTTAGAGCGTCTAATAGTACCCCGGCTCCTGCCGGGCGGTATTACATTTCACGAAAATCAATTTGGATTTACAGTAGGAAAATCTATTCTATAAATATATATCTATCTATATATTGACGCAGGGATATCAGTGCGAAAAACTGTCACTTCATCGGTGTGTCAATATGTGCTGGCCATCTTCCTAGATATTTCCGGGGCTTTCGATAATGCGTGGTGGCCAATGTTATTAATGAAATTAAAGTCTCGCGGTTGTTATAAAAATATTTACTCTCTTATTTATTTATATTTTTCACAAGGTACAACAACTTTAAAACTAGGTCATTATTCTGCTACCAAAACGTTAATAATAGGCTGTCCTCAGGGATCTGTGCTAGGTCCACACTTGTGGAATTTAGGATTTGATGACTTTTTCAGTTTACCATTACCGGAGGGCTGTTCAATTACCGGATACGCCGATGACGGTATGTTACTCGTTCAGTCTTGATATTTTTATGCAAGCCCTACAGGACGGTTAGCACGGAGGCCCTGCCGGTGATGGCAGGTGTCCTCCCGGTTGACCTCGAAATTCAGAGACGCGCGGCTTTATACTATTCGGCTAAAGATGGCATAGATGATAGGTTTTTGTTAGCAAGAGATCGCCATAGAATTGCCAGGCTGTGTCGTGAAAATGTACGTGAAGAACTTTTAGACGAATGGCAGCTGCGTTGGAACACTTCCATCAAGACGTTCGTGAACGCCTGAGAATATCCTGGCTGGAGGTTGATTACTGTGTTGCTCAATTTCTTACAGAACATGGTAACTTTAGGAGCAAATTACATTCGTTTAAGCTGGTGGAGTCACCGTTCTGTCAGTGTTCAACTGCTGATGACAAATATGATCAGACCGCCCATCATATACTTTGGGAGAGTAGCATTTGGCAAAACGAGCGATATAATATGCTTAATTGTTTACAAGTAACATCGGGAGTAGTTTACTATGCGGATCTCGTGGCATCGAGGGTGAATTTTCGTGCTTTTAAATGTTTCTGCCATACATATTACTGGAATCAAACATAGCTCACATAGGACCCATACTATATCTACTATTACCGTGGTGCTTCCGTATTTCTATAGGATTTACACCTAGTTGCTGTCCAGGTCTCCCGCTTTTCAAAGGAGGGAAGAATTATTACGTTCTTTTCCTACTTCCTCACATTATCTTCTGATTAATTTCGTTGCTAACTTCTCCTGGGACTTCACCGAGATCGAGCTCGGTGTAACTTTTCTGGTGTTTTGGTCATTGCTGTAGATCCTGGTTTACAGGAGTCACAGTAATGGGAACGCGGGTGGGATTAGCCCCATATAAAAAAAAATACACACACATATCAAGAAAAAACACTATTTTTAACACTCATGATATTTTTGATGCCATTTTTGTTATTTAAACTAGTTAAAAAATTGTTTAATCCATCTTGGACGTCCGTGTGTATGTTACGGATTATTTTCTTGTTAAAACGATAACGACCGAAATACTTTACTAATCGAGTCTTTTTTTTTTCTCTTACACTTCAGTTTATTTAGGAATTTTACTCTTTCACTTTTCACGGTCTGATTCGATGTGGTTTAATTGTTATTATCTTTACTTTATTTATTTCATAACCCCTACGCGATAATTCATGGCAAAGTTTCTAAGCTTGTAATTCTATTTTTTTTTATAATATAATAAAAGCGTGTGAGGCGTGCACTTTTGGGTTTTCCAAATTTATTTTGTCTCTATTCTGCTGCTTGAGAAGTGTGATTGTAAAATATATAATAGTTTTAGTAGACTACCTAGTTTTGGACAAATCGCTATGAAACCGCTATAGAATAGAACTAGAACGACTTTCTATTGGAAAATAGTAGACTCAGCCCCCAGAACGAATGTCGGAGAGTGCTATAACGCTCCCGCTCCGTTCCCTTGTCTCTCTTTGTCGCTTTTATATCACTGATGAATGAAGCCAGCCCAATACTGTTGGCTGCCGGCCATTGTTTGCACGACAGCCGGCACCAACATCTGATAGTGAGCCAGAGTTGATAGACTTGGTTAATCAAAGTCGATCGTTGTGTTTTAAAGTCGATAGGAAGTCAGTTGGAAGTTACATTTTTATTGGTCCTAATCCTTAATAAATAATATTGTAAATGCCAACTAATGCCCAGTGAAAAGGTCAAAGCCTGATTTGGTGCACCAGCCCTTAGGTGACAATACTAGTTTATATGTGGCCGCACTTTGGACTTATAGAAAGGCAATGGTATGCTAATATTATAGGTGTTACTTTTTGTTCCAGAAACAAGTTCCTGTGGGAAAAGGGAACTGGAAAGCTTACGCGGGCGGAAACGCGGGTATCAACTAGTAGAAATTTATTATTAAAATAGGAAAACTTAATAGTATATTGATTACATTATTAAATTATGTAAGTAAAATACCTCGAGACGTGACTGAACGGCGTGATTTTTTTTATCTTGTGATTTTTTAGAGCACGTGAGAAAGTGTAACTTTTATTCCGCTATTATTTTGTCCGCGCACCTTTCAGATTGCGGGAAGGAGACGGCGAGAGAGACAAATAAATCACCCTGCAACTTAGTTGCTCGTGCGCGCGGGCTCTTATACGACAATTAAATTGACTTTAATTATGGTAGCATCATCAATCTGAGGAGCTTTTGGACCTGCCAAAAGTAAAATACTAGACAATAAAAATCTATTATGTTTTCGCAAGGCTATCCTTGTCAATTTTTTATCGTGGTTTAATTCGATACGGTACGAAGACATGTGCATGACGGCTTCTAAAATATTATTGATATTAACTTAATTTCAGATAATTAATTACAGTGAAATGCTCGCTAAAAGGCCTAAGTAGAAATGTGGATCCAGGCTCCAAACCCAGGTATTGGAAGCAACTGGAAATACATAAAGATCTTAGATATCCAATAAAAATATTTTTTTCCCACTACAGTCATATAAAAATATTAATCCACACCCTAATGTGCATCATCACACTTCAAATTAATGTCACTCATTGGCTTTCACACTTCAATAATTGACTGACGTGAACGTACTACTACACTACAAAAGAAAATTATTTATGTACGTTGTAATTGAAATTATGGACGTTCGTTTTGAAAAGGGAGACGTTTCATATCTCTTTAGTTAAGATATCTATGACTAAGATGATGAGAGCTCTTGGTAACCAATCAATTGTGCTAGCATACTTGATCGAGACTAGTCGGATAATAATACAACAGAATAGTATTAGAAACAATTTTGAAAAGCAATTAGTATGCTAACTTTTTCGAAATTAAAATTTTAATGTGGAATAATTTTAAATTCACGAGCGTCGCCGCAGCTTGTCGCCTTAATACGTAGAGGTGGATTAATTCGTCAGTTTCGAGCAGGTTAGGGTGGTGTAGTTGGTAAACGCGTCTGGTGCGTTGAACCAGAAGACGCTGGTTCGAGTCCAGCTCGGACCCGAAAAATTTTTTCACTTTAAAATTTAACTAACTAAAAAAAAACTACAGAATAGTAACTTACCTATACATTTGTTCCTGAGCTTCAAAGATGAATCCACATTCAAAGAAACTGCTCAACAATACAGGAAAGAGGAGCAGCACATAGTTCAGGAGATTGTACCTCCCATATGCACCTAAACTCTCCAAAACTGATTCTAAGTTGATTTCCTTCTTCATCTCCTCCATGGTCTAGATTTCTCCAAGTCTTAAGACTTGTTACCGTTGAAATACCTGTAACAAAAATGATTAACATTTTATCTTTATAGAAAATAACATGTCAATGTCAATAACTATGAGATTTTTAAGAATGATTTCAGAAAAACAAATAATTGAAAAAAAATTACATTGAACATAAAGTTAAGAATCAAATTTGCAAAAAAAAAATACAATAAAATATTCCGTTAACCTAGAACTATGAAATTTGTCAAGTAATACCGTGTTAAACTACAAGCATAGACAAAAATAAATAAATAAATAAAATAAATACATTTTGTTTGGGCTAAATGGCGATGTGTAAAGAGTGTCCCACAATATTTATATTTGTAATTTTAATAATATTATAAACTAGTTGAAGCCCACGGCTTCGCCCGCGTAGAGAAGTTTTCTCGTACCCATTTCCCCACAGAAACTTGTTCCCGGTATAAAATGCCTACAGACGGACATAGGCTTTTTATACCTGGCTCTAAGCTCCCACCAATTTTCAGCCAAATCGGTTCAGCCGTTGTTGAGTTATAAATAGTGTAACTAACACGACTTTCTTTTATATATTTAGATGCGAAAGTTTGTATGGATGTTTGTTACTCTTTCTTGTAAAAACTACTGAATAGATTTTAATGAAACTTTACAATATAGCTTATACATCAGAATAACACATAGGCTAGTTTTTATCCCGGGAACAAGTTCCTGTGGGAAACGGGATCGGAAAACTACTCTACGCGGGCGAAGCCGCGGGCGTCAACTAATTAGATCAAAAACTCATAAAAAAATTGTATGGAACCGTTGACGACGACTTTTTATTCGTTTTTTTTTTATAAATATCAGATCACTGTTTTTTTATGTTAAATGATATGCATTAGGTATGTTGCAATTACGAGTTCACAGTTCCTATTTGTAGTACAGGACAATTAAAGTCACAATGTTTCATTACACTTAATAAAGATCAATTTATGCAAATTAATCTACACATGAATTAAATCCAATGACCTAAAGACCTAATTGCTCCATGATTTTTGGTTTTTCATATTTAGCTAGTTATAATGACGCCGATATCTAGCGAATTGAGCCTCTCTCATCTCGTAGTCCACATGACTACTGACAGCGCTCCTCAAGTTAGCGCCCCAATGATGTGCCTCGTCACCCTTCGCTTGGAGAAACCGGGATTGTAAGAGGAAGGAAACAAGTTTTATTAATTACAAAAATTTATATCATCATCATCATCATTAGGACAATCAGGACAACTTACATTACGCCATCTGATTCCAAACTAAGCAGAGCTTGTACTATGGTAACCAGATAACTGATAAACATACTGATATATTTCTAAATACACACAAAGTTTTATCCTGGGTGGGAATCGCACCCACGACCTCTTGCGTAGCAGTCGGATACACTCCCACCGCGCAACAGAGGCAGCCAAAATGTATTGTCATGAACCCATTTTTTTTGTAATGTGATACTATTTGACTAGTTTGGAAATCACAATTATCAAACAATGGGTTACCATATTGCATAATAATTACCTACATTGAATTCAACAAACAATTCTACCACAACCTTGGTGAAGGCAATATCTGTCATTGTCTGGTGAGCAGGATGGTGACAGTGACATCATTTTGATGTTATTCGACGCAAATGACTACACTGTTCATCCATCCATAAGGTTCAACAAACAAAAAAGTTAATAGATTAGTTATTTTTAGACGTAGATAACATTATTTTACATCCATGTTTTCGTCCATGATTTATTAAGCTCGTACTTTCTGGAACTAAACTTGAGTTTTTTAAAAGTTTCGTACTTCATAGGTAACCAATAGTAACACTAGTTGGTAATGATAAAACAGTTGGTTATAAGTAGGAGTACAGGCGTAATGGGTTCATACATAAAGTTTGACGGTTTCGGTGGCGTAGTGGTAGTGTATGCGACTGCCTCGACTGAGGTCGCTTCTTATAAAATGTTTGTGTGATCCACAAATGTTGGTTTCGGAGTTTGGATGTTTCCTATGTATACTATGTATGTATTTAATAAAATATAAATATGCATATCAGGTGTCTAGATCCCATAGTACAAGCTTAAAGCTTAGTTTGGGCTAGATGGCGCTGTGTGGAAAGGGTCTCACAATAAATATTGTAAAAAAATGTTATATAAATAGACCAATGTTATGTGTAAAATATCAACAACAACTATGTTGGTTATAAGTAGAAGTTACACGTGTTATGGGTTCATACATAAAGTAAGATAAGTAGGTCAATGTTCTGTGTAAATTATCAACAACTATGTTGGTTATAAGTAGAAGTTACACGTCTTATGGGTTCATACATAAAGTAAGATAAGTAGGTCAATGTTCTGTGTAAAATATCAACAACATCTACGTTGGTTGTAAGTAGAAGTTACACGTGTTATGGGTTCATACATAAAGTAAGATAAGTAGGTCAATGTTCTGTGTAAAATATCAACAACATCTATGTTGGTTATAAGTAGAAGTTACACGTGTTATGGGTTCATTCATAAAGTAAAGTAGGCTATTGTTATGTGTAAAACAATCAGCAATATCTATGATGGTTATAAGTAGGACTGTTATGTGTTCATACGAAACGTAACTAAGGAAGTCAATATTTATACTAATATTATAAAGCTGCAGAGTTTGTTTGTTTGGTTGAATGTGCTAAATAAATAAAATAAATAAATATCCATCACGCCTTATCCCCGAAGGGGTGGCAGAGGCATATTTATATGCCCACTTTTCACCGTGTGGATTCCTGTCCCACGTAATAGGTGGTGAGCCCATTGCCGTGTTGAAATAGACAGACGCAGGTTGTGGCTACCTGCTGTTGAAATTTTCAAGCCGCCCATAAGGCCTTCAACCAGGCTTAACGACTGCTATTTTACTGGCAACCGGGACCAACGGCTTAACGTGCCTTCCGAAACACGGAAACGCTCGCAAATGTAAATGCCACAAAGTGGTCACCCATCCGAGGATCAGCCATAGTGAAAGTTGCGTAACTCAGTGATCGTTTACAGAACACTGAGACCGCGGGGCCACGAGCGCTTCTATCGCTATAGGCTATATATCATCACACTACTTCTCTGGAGAGCGGGGCAGTAGTCATAAATGTTGTCAAATCGGGCAAATTTTAATGCATTATAATAGAATTTCTAAGCGACGGGATTAAACAGGTGCGACAGCAGTTCGAATTCGAAGTATGTCACGGGCGAAGTCGGGGGGTCACCTGGTTATGTTTAAAATGTTAACAATTTCTATGTTGGTTTTAGTAAAAGTTAATTCCAATAAATTGAATGGTTAATATAGTCTACATAACTTACTAGTAAAATATTCATACCCGTTCACTTATGTGAACAAAAAATGCAGTTAGGAATTTGCTATAAGCACATTATAATGATTAATACAAACTAAACCGTATTACTTAGGTTTAAGTTTCAGGATAGCCCGACTACTTTCGGACCTTAGTTAGGTCCTTTTTCAGAAGGTGCTTTCGTGGTGCATTCATCACTGTTAAGGCACGACTTCCGACGTGGCACATTTTAAAAAAGGACTTCGGTTAGGTCCACTATCTAGGTTATTGTGGCTCCAATGATTGATGAAAAGGCAAACCAAATGCCCTGATGGATACATCAGCAGAAGTTCTAGAGTTTAGCTCAACTTGAGATGATAGCGTCCCACAAAACCTTGAGTTCCAATTATCTTGTAATTATTACTTTACAAATATTTGCGCATTCTGCAATGGAATCGTTGATCTAATGGAAGTTAATGTTGAATTGAACATCCCAGTGGTAATTAAGAGGATTAATAGGTCAATATATCCAATTGAACTTTTAATTAATGGCTAGGACGAGTTGAAAGTCGATAACACGGTGCACGGTGACTCATCAATGTGATAATGTTTAATAGTTCTGCAACTTTATAATTCCCTATGAAAATACTGCATAAAGTAGGTAAATACACATATATCTATCTATCTTTACGCTGTATTCCTTACGGGTTAGTCAGAGAGGACGGATCGCCAGGCATCGTGATCCATGCATACTTCTTTCGCTTTCGGCAGATTCATTAATCGCTACATAAATGCACGTCTGGGTATCCGAGTACTTTTGACATTTCCGCTTTTGAGCAAGTTGCTGCTCAGTTGGTCTTCATATGTAAGTCTCGGCCTACCCGGTTTGTTATCCCTAATAAAGAAAATACCCTGACTCCTTCTACCCTCTACTTTCGCACAATATATATTCTTCGTCAATCGTTCCTCACTCATTCATTGTAAATATACATACATATAAAAAAGCTTTATCCCTTGAAGGGGTAGGCAGAGGCACACTACACTTCTACTTTTCATTAGGCATCAGTTCGTTAAATAAATAAATTAAGTAAATATGAATATGTATGAATATGTCGTATCTGGTGCAAAGACATCGCTATTCAGCGGGGCAATGCAGCCAGTGTAATGGGGCACCTTTGCACCGGATAAAATGAGGAGCGGGTAATTAATTAGTTTACAACAACAATAATGAAATTTACTAGTTCTTGAATTAAATTGATTATATATTTTATTTTATACTATACGGGAGCGCTCGTGGCCCCGCGGACAGTGTTCTGTAAACGATGTTGCTGGTCCTCGGAGGGGTGACCAGTTTGTGGCATTTACATTTGCGAGCGTTTCCGTGCTTCGGAAGGCACGTTAAGCCGTTGGTTCCGGTTGTCAGTAACATGGAAGTCGTTAAGCCCAGTTGAAGGCCATATAGGCGGCTTGAAAAATTTCAACAGCCGGTCGCCACAGCTTGCGCCTGTCTATTTCAACTCGGCAATGGGCTCTTCACCTTTTACGTGGGACAAAAGTGCATACGGTGAAATGTGGGGGTATAATATACCTCTGCTTACCCCTTCGGGGAGAAAGGCGTGACAATAAGTCTATGTGTGTGTCTATACTATATTAAGAAAGAATTATCATCATCATCCGAGCGCTTGTCCCAGTTGCGTCTCGCGACGTCGGGGGTCCGCCTTCCTACTTTCTCTCCTTCACTTCGCACGGTCGTCGGCATTCCCTGTAGTGATACCATATGACTAAAGAATACTTATGTCTATTTAACCCCCAACGGAAAACAAGTTTTTTAGGATTAACCTGTAAATATGTCTATGGCATGGAATGGACCAATTTTGATGCGGGTCATTAATCTTATTTCCACTTTTACTTTTGTTAGAGAAATAATCCGAATTTTACTTAAATAATGTCATAACTACTAGTACTTACAATAAAAATAAGTTGGTACTTATCTAATCATAGCTTTAATCTCACGTCACCACAGCCTGCACCTGTCCATTTCAACACGGCAATGGGCTCACCACCTGTTACGTGGGACAAAAATGCATACGGTGAAATGTGGGCGTTCAATTTGCCTCTGCCTACCCCTTCGGGGATAAAGGCGTGACAGTATGTATGTATGTATGTATCTAATGAGAGATCTTTAAAGAAAACCTTGACTTGATAACAATACTCAATTGTATTATAAGTAGGTGTTATAAAAGATCTGTAGTTTATAAACCGTAACCGCCACACAATAATACAATAATAATAACTAAACCTAAAAGTGTACTAAAACCTTCTTTATGAGTATAGAATGTATTCTAGCGCAGCGCTCCTAGGTACCTCGTAAAACATTGCGTCATCCCTCTCTAGAGGGAGTGAATTCTCTGATGAATCTCAAAAGTATACGGGCTAGAGACCAAGCCAGAGTTTTAGTCAGCAGGAGTCTGACATAACCAATCGGCCGGCCGCCATGTAGCCTTCACTGCCTCCAACCCTCGTCTCCTCCGGGTGTTGCCATATGGCATTAAAAAAAAGCCCGCTAAAAGTGTTCGTAAACGATCACAGCTGCGCTAACCATCTTCGCTATGGCTGGTCTTCGGATGGGTAACCGCTTTGTGGCCTTTACAGTTACGAGCGTTTCTATGCTTCGGACATGTTAAAAGCCCGGTTGCCAGTAACATTGCAGTTGTTAATCCAAGTTGAAGGTCTTATAGGCGGCTTAAAAAAAACCAAAAGCGTCAAAGCATTGTAAAAGAAGCACGACTCGTGATTCATAACGCAGCGCTAGCGCCAACGTTGCTTTACGGTAGCGAAACCTAGGTATATCATTATTTGTGTTCCTTCAAATTATCGCTTTAGAATTGTTGGTTTTTTAAAGTATTAAAATGGATATTGTATGTTATTCTTATAAGATAGACATATATCGTCGCGGTATTTTTTGTAGACCTACATTAGATACACAATTGCATCATACATTATTTTGTTATATTATTTCAAAGGGTTTAGGGGTAAGCATACGTTGGGACAGACAGCGAAAAGCGACTTTGTTTTATAATATGTAGTGATGAGTTCTTTTAGTCTGATATTGAAATGAGTGAATGATCTAGAATTGACTTTTTATCTTGGTCAAAGTATTTTTTATCGTCGAAACAGTTTCATGACAATCTGTCTGTAAAAATTTAGATTAAATATTGACATTGAGTGTCATAACATTCATCTCTGTTATCTCTTCTTGCAATGATTCGTGCGGTGTTTAAATTTTTTATACGCAGCGACGAGCTTTGTTAGTGTTTAACAAACGTGTTTAATGGCATTTTGTAAGGGATAAATAAAACACGTGCCTTTCATAGCTGGATGTTGTCCGTCCTCTAATTTACTTTTAGAGCACGAACAGAAAGTGCAATGGGCCGAGTCTACTATTGACAAGCCGTGGAATAGAACCAAAATCACCGTTTTTAGCTGTCTAAATGTTAGTAGACTATCAAAAATGCAACTGACTAGCGGCCACTGGCGCGGTACGTGTTAGTATAATTCTATCGGCCGACCGATAGAAGTCTATAGGAGTAAGATTGTAATAGTAAACTTCGAAAAACTGTCAAAATTTTACCGGTGACTGTCTATTTAGCGACGATTTCTATTCTTTTCTGACGCGATTGAATTAGTAGACTTGGCCCCCGGGGGCTACTATTCCAATCGTGTCAGAACGAGGTGTAATACAATCTCAAGAAATATTTTCTGTCGAGACGAACAGTGTGCTTCAAAGAGAGGTCAAGAAATTCGACAGCGTGATAATTAGAGTAACTGAGATGGTACTAACCGGAATAGTACCTCTGAGCGTTAAATTGTTGTTGGAACTTGAAATACCATTCCTCCAGACTTAAAATTAAAAAAAAAATCTATTGCTTGCCGAATTTCAATAAAATCATTTTATTTATTGTTACTTTGCGTAAGAAGCGCTCGTGACCCCGCGGACGTAGTGTTCTATAAACGATCACTGCGTTACGTAACGGTGAAACGTGGGCGTATAGTACGCCTCTGCCTACCCTTTCGGGGATAAAGGCGTGACAGTATGTTATGTTATGTTACTTTGCGTATTATTCATCATTAAACAGGTTGAAAAAATTCTATAATTCTCAAATCCAATATTTGTTTAATCTTTAAGCTCCAGAGGTGTACCTGTATTGCATCACCTTAAGGGTAGCAGCTTAGCACCCGCATATACAAAATAAAAACCTTTTTAAAAGCCATATAAGTGCTGACCAGTGTGGCAATAAATTTGCACGAAGTTTTAATTCCAATGAATCCTTTTCGATTGCCCATTTCCGTTTGCCGTTAGCTTGGCGCTCTGCCACTATTTTTATCGGATCTTACTAAGTATTTTGTATTAAAATGCCTAGCTACCAATTGCTATGTACACCGTATACTGAATGATTATGATGTTGACATTAAATTGAAATTGATGACATAAGGAATGCCATATTTAATTTCATGAGATTTTGTATGATTACTATACGCCCACATTTCACCGTTACTATTTTTCTCCCGCTTAACAAGTGGTGAGCCTATTTCCGTGTTGATATGTACAAGCACAGGTTGTGGCGACCTGCTGTTGAAATTTTCCAAGCTGCCCATATGACCTTTAAATTGGCTTCACGACTGCCATCTTACTGGTAACGGGATCTTACGGCTTAACGCGCCTTCCGAAGCACGAAAACGCTTCTAAATGAAAATGCCACAACGCGGTCACCCATCTGAGTACCGGCCATAGCATACACATACACAATTTGGCCTCGACGGTTGACTATTTTTGGTTTCAAATCTAGGTCTTTGGAGTTATGTGTGATGTTGTGTTTGACCGTTTTATCCTTAGCAATCGCATTTCGCACATCTGGGGCTGAGATGTCGAAATCATCGCTCAATAGAAAGTCATCGGTACAATTTTGACAGTTTTTCGTATTCTAACTATTACAATCGTACTCCAATAGCTTTCTATAATGCCGACCGATAGAATTTTACTAACCAGTGGCCGCAAGTCAGTTGCATTTTTGTTAAAATACTAACATTTTGACAGCTAAAAACAGCGATTCTGGTTCTATTCTACGGCTTGTCAATAGTACACTCGGCGCCCTGATATGAGGCTTTTTTTTGGGACTGTAAATATTTGTGCCCAAATTAAACCAGCAGTTTGGTTTGTGCGTTGAACATTCAATAATTCAGTTGAAGTAATTTTAGGTATGTAGTGATTATATGCATTTTCCAAGGCTCATTGCAGTTTATGAGTTAATGGTATGACTTTATTTACGTCATATCTGTACAATATCTTATCTACTAATAAAATAACCACGTGAATATGCACACGGTAAATAATAAACGAGTTAAAACAAACTGAGAAAAAGGTGGCCAATCCGTGTTAATTTGCAGTTGAAGTTTTATCACTACCTTTGAAATATTTATGAAACATCATGCAGCGTGTGTGAATAGTGAGATAAGTCACACATTGCGAAACAGAATCGTGATCAATTCATTATGGCTACTGAGTTTTTTTTTCGTACTCATTTCGCATTGATTCATGTAATTATCTTTACTAGTAGTCGCTTATTGGTCGAAATTTAACAGCATGTATGGAGCCGTAGTTGGCAATAATTATGTTCTGCATTGAATCTGTAAGTTCATAAGGCTGTACTTGACCATCAATTTGATAGCCCAGCTGAGCGATAATTCACAAGCTCATAAATTCTCAAAAGTTCTTCTAAGTCTTTGCGAAGGCACTCTACCAAAGGCTGTCCTCTAGTTGAATACCCTTTGTGCACTTCTAGCGCACACTACAAACTGTAGGTCTAATTATACTTCTTCGAAATCTGTCTTCTTCAAAATTGTGTAACGGTACCCACATTATATTCAACTCAACCTTAAAAAAATTCAGAGTTTCGACGTTGTGGCGTCGAAGGGCCAGTGATTTTGCCACTGATTCTCGCCATTCCTCACATTACCCCTTTCCAATTTAAGCGCGTGCAGTTCCCTGTGTGTATATAAAGACTTTTAGTAAGGGTGCAGACACTTCAGTGTCACCTTCGAGTGTCGACGTCAGGTTAAGTTGCATCTTATCTCACCCGGAGAAAGCTATGTTCAGTTATTCCATTCCAAGTGTGCGTCGCTTTCTCCTGCATCACCAGACGGACTTATCGGGTGGTATATTTTGGCTACTGTGATCAATGATACGAACGTAGTTTATAAAGAAGTTTTATAAACATTTACTTATGTTTGTGTATTTACATCTATCTAATTGTGTAAAAAAAAGACCGAGTACTTGGCACTAAACTCGACAGATCCCACATCCGTCCGCATAGGCGGTGATTTGGTCGAGCGCACGGACCAGGTTAAATACCTGGGATCTGTTTTTCACACGTCCAGTGACATCGATTGCGATGTCAAGTCACGCATTGCTGCCGCGTGGGCCAAATGGCGGGAGATGACCGGTGTCATTTGTGACCCTAAAATGCCGATCCGGTTGAAGGGACAGATCTACAAAACCATGATTAGACCTGTCCTTTTACATGGCAGTGAGACGTGGCCGATATTGGAGCGACACAAGCAGGAGCTGCGTGTCACGGAAATGAAGATGCTGCGGTGGATGTGTGGAGTCACGCGGATGGACCGCGTGACGAACTCTTGCATCCGCGACAGCCTTCACGTCCGTGACATTGCAGACAAGTTGCAAGAGTGTCGCCTTCGTTGGTATGGTCACGTCTTGCGGCAACCGCCGGGCTACGTAGGTAACAAATGTCTGGCCATGTCAGCCCCGCCGGGTCCCGGTAAGAGGGGAAGACCCAAGAAGTGCTGGCTTGACGTCGTAAGGGATGACATGCGTGCCAATGGTCTTACTACAGGGGATGCCGACGACCGTGCGAAGTGGAGGAGAAAATGTAGGAAAGCGGACCCCGGGCGTCGCGAGACGCAACTGGGACAGACGCTCGGATGATGATGATCTATCTAATTGTGGTAAGCAGGAAGGTGAAGTTTTTAAAAAAAATATAATTAACCTAAAAAAAATTTGGTTCAGGACGGGGATTGAACACGTGACCTTTACCTAGCCAGGGCAATGTTCTACGCCACTGAACTACCTGAACCGTACCGTACCATACTACCGAAACTTCTTTTTTTTTACACAGCGCCGTCCAGCTGTAAGTAAGGTCATATAAGCTTTTGTTATGGAATCTAGACGACTGATAAACATACTTATATATTTCTAAATACATACATATTATACAGAAAAACCCATACTCCGAAACAAACATTTGTGGATCACACAAATATTTCTTCCGACCATTTTTTTCTCAGTCGCGGCGGTCGCATACACTACCACTGCGTCACCGAGGCAGTCGAAAGTTGATATTCTTTACTTTATTGTAATCGTCATTTAAAAATATGACCGGAGCCATCTATCGAGCTATTTAACAACTCTGATATCAAAGAACAGTGTTACAACCATTTTTAAATATTGATGCGATGGGCTCTACTCAATCTACAGATAAATTTTGAAAGCAATTAATAAGCTAAATTTCGGTAGAGATCTATTCAAATTTTGCGTCATATCACAATTTCCACGCGAACGAAGTCGCGGGCAACAGCTTAAAAAAAACAGCAATTATTATATAAAATGTTGCCCGATTTATTGACATATAAAATCACTATACATACTTAACTATCTTCCCGCTGTATCCCTGACGGGGTAGTCAGAGAGGACAGATCGCCAGGCTTCGCGGTCCATGCATACCTCTTTCGTTTCTTCGAGATTCATCAATCGTTTCATAGACGCACGTCTGGGTATCCGAGTACTTTTGACCTTTCTGTTTTTGAGCAATCTGCTCACGTGGTTTTCATATGTAAGTCTCGGCCTACCCTGACCTCTTCTACCCTCTGCTTTCGCACAATATATATTCTTCGTCAATCGTTCTTCACTCATTCGTTGTACGTGTCCAAACCAACGGAGCACGCCCTTTTCCAGCTTAACGCCGACACTTTCATTCAAACCTGCCATATTGCGTATCACTTCGTTACGTATTCGGTCGGCCAAGGTAACGCCGCACAATTTTCGAAGTGATCGTATCTCCACAGCATTCAATTTACTTTCATGCATCTGCTGACATACCCAGGTTTCGCTACCGTAAAGCAAAGTTGGCACTAGCACTGCGTTATGAATCGCCAGTCGTGCTTCTTTTACGATGCTTTGTCGCTTTACTAATTGGGACA
This sequence comes from Thumatha senex, assembly GCA_948477245.1. Classification (NCBI taxonomy): domain Eukaryota; kingdom Metazoa; phylum Arthropoda; class Insecta; order Lepidoptera; family Erebidae; genus Thumatha; species Thumatha senex. The sequence goes on along the minus strand of OX419741.1, from coordinate 20,406,743 downwards.
AAGCACCGTTAACTCTGTTTCCGGCAGCTACTCGCCGTTCTACATCCGCGCTAAACATACTCCCTAAATCAATCCCATCTTCCATCCGCGCTAAACATACTCCCTAAATACACAATTTCATTCACTTGCTCTAGACGTTCCTGGTTTACCCTAATCTCGCATTTAGTTCTTTCGTCATCTCTTTCAAATAATAGAACCTTAGTCTTACTTGCATTCAAGGGAAGACCCTTACTTTCACACTCCTCTTTCAAATTAGTGAATAATGCCTGAAGGTCGGCTTCTGATGAGGCCATGAGCACCGCATCATCAGCGTACAGCAGACAGTTTACTGAAAAGTCACCCAAATTCACACCCATATCACAATCTTTCAACTTCTGCAGGCAACTGTCCAGATACACTATGAACAGCCAGGCGGACATGACACAACCCTGTTTAACGCCTGTACAGACATCAAAAAGAGGTGACACATCCCCGCCTACTCGCACGCAAGCCTTACAGTCCTTATAAAGCGACTGTATTTCCCGCAGCAGCGAGCCGTCTACACCATATCCGGGCAGCAAATCCCACAGAGTTTCCCTCACAACGCTATCAAATGCTTTCTACAGATCCACAAAAGCGCAGAAAACCCTCTGGCTAATAGCCAAAAACTTCTCCGCGATCATGCGGAGAGAAAACACTTGATCCATGCAACCTCTTCCACGTCGGAATCCGCATTGAGCCTCCCATAAATACCTTTCAGACTTTTCTTGCATTCTTGCCGTTATAATCTTTGCATACACCTTACTAGCTAAGCTGACCAAGCTGATCGCCCTGTAGCTGGAGCAGTTTAGGCGCGAGCCTTTTCCTTTGTAGATGGGTACTACAACTGCTATTCGCCAGTAATCTGGGACCTCACCCGTCCGCCAGCACAAGTTGCATAGCAGACATAGAGTGTCCCAGACACGTGACTCACCGTACTTGATCATCTCAGCAGTAACTCTGTCTTTTCCCTCAGCCTAACCACATACTTCTTATCGCTTGTTCAATTTCTTTCATACTAATGACTTCAATGACATCGGGATCCGGAGCTCCACTTCCCGATATGCCACATCGGGAAGTGTCTCTCTGTCTTTTCTTGCATACATCTTTCCATAATATTCACTCCATCTCTGCAGGACGTCAGTTTGGTCTGTTAGGACGTCATTGTTAACACTAAGCACTTTATTCATACTGCAGATTGCCGAACAACTCCGGGTCTTGCCCACCTCTTTCCAGAAGAGCCTAGCACTATCCCGGAAATTGGACGACAACCTTTCATCCGCTTTCATTCTGCACCTTTCACGAGCTTCTTCTATCAGTGCCTTCGTGTTAACTTTTTGCAGCTTGTATTTCCCTTTATATTAAAATCATTCCGCGAGGCTAAGTAGTCTAACCACGCTTTCTTCTTCATTCGAACTGCTTCTTTCACTTCCTCATTCCACCATGCGTCACGCTTATTACTACTGCCTCTTCTCGTTTCTCCACACACTTCTACAGCGGCATTTACCATACTATCCCATAAGGTTCTGCCATACAGTTTCCACATTCTCACTACTAACATTGACGTCGCCAAGCTAAGCTTTTCGGCTACCCTTTCTTTATAGTTATCCCTAATGGATGCATCCTGCAGCTTCCAGCTTTTGATGCTATGAGTCGGCTCAAGTTCAGGACACTCGGTGCAATGACGCCAACCCGCGAACAGACCCCTTATCCTAGGTATTACTAGGTAGTGGTCTGATCCTAGTTCAGCGCCTCGATAAACCCTTGTATCCATCACCTGTTTACGGAGCCGACTATCCATTAGGAATAGATCTATCATGCATCTCTTTGATTTACATCTCCTCGTATACATATGAATTTGTTTGTGGTTGAACATTGTGTTCGCCACAAACAAATCCTTTTCCTTACAAAATGCCAGTATAAGCTTGCCAGCGTTATTCACCCTTTTATCCCCATACTTCCCGAGTACCGACTCAAAACCATCGCGAGCGGTACCCACCCATCCATTCATTAAAGTCTCCACATACTATAAGTTATCTCCACTCCACATACTATATGTATCACACAATAACATAAAATGTATTATCATACATAATACATTTTATGTTATTCGGGTCCATTGCGCGTAATAAATTATTTTTTTCTCACCGATAAACATAAAATGCATAGTAGATATAATTCGTGCTAAAAATATTATTTATGATCACTGCTCCGCTCTCCTGGGTGTGCGCGTGATAATATGTAGCCCATAGCCTCGATAAATAGGCTATCCAACATAAAAAAAAATTTTCAATACGAAAAATTTATTCCTTATATTAGCGCGTTTCACCAAACAAACAAACTCTTCAGCTTTAAATATGAGTATAAGATACATATAAGTGTAAACATCATTCTGTTCCAAGATCAAGCATTAACTTAAATCAACAGAAATTAATGAGATGAGACTTTCGCAAACAAACAATGTTTATGTAAATTTAACTTGACTTAATTTGATTGAAAGCAAATAATGTAGGTACGCATAAAGCTTTTGACAAACTTTACTTTAATGTTAAGTTGCTGTGATATTTAATTAATATCAATCTATGTCATAACTTTACAATATCCATACTGATATATAAAGCTGAAGAGTTTGTTTGTTTGTTTGGTTAAATGCGCTAATCTCGGGTCGGATTTAAAAAAACAACTTTTTGTGTTAGATATTATCGACGAAGGCTAAAAGCCTCATCACGGCCTGGAGAGAAGAGCAGTAATCATAAATGTCTACAAATCGGGCAAATTCTTATACATTATAAAATAACTAGCTGTCCCGCCCGGCTTCGCCCGTGACATACTTCGAACCCAGTGGCACCCATTTAATCCTGTTGTTTATTAATTTCACATTCACAATAATGTATTAACATTTTCCGTTCTCCACTCACCAGTGCCTAACTACCTACCTACGCCCGCACGGAAGGTCGAATTATGGTTACACGAAATTAATTTCTTTGCGTTTTATTTTCAATTTGCGATAACTCGTCAGATATTCATTTAATTTGCAAGGTGTAAAGGGACAAAATAATCTTCATGAAATACTGTAGCCAACTAACATAGAAAAAAAGATAAGGACTAATAGCATATTTGTGTAAATAGCCTTCAAATAACCACTTTATAATTGATGGTTTTTTAAGTATTAAAATAGATATAGTATGTTATTCTTATAAGATAGACATATATCGTCGCGGACTTTTTTGTAGACCTACATTAGATACACAATTGCACAGTACATTATTTTGTTATATCTCAAAGGGTTTAGGCAGCGTTCTTGTTGGAAGCTCCTAGACGGCTTATTTTTTCCGACATCCCCAACAAATATCGTTATAATTTGGTCAATGTATACAAAAACTTAACAAATTATACATAAAAACCTTCTATGAGAATCACTGTAACTATTAATAAAAACCGCATCGTAATTCGTTTCGTAGTTTTAAAGATCTATATACACAGCATACGTATACAGACAGCGAAAAGCGACTTTGTTTTATAATATGTAGTGATGTGACAATTTCAATGATAATATTGTAAATCAAAGTTTAAATGATCCTTCAGAAGTAAATAGGTATGTGACAAGGAGTGGGAGATAACTAACGACCACAACATTTAACTGATAATTGTTAATTGTATATTCAATAAAACATTTTTGACCATTGATGTATAATGTGTGTTATTGTAGAATTTATAAACGACGGGATTAAATAGGTGCGACAGGAGGTCGAACTATGTCACGGGCAAAGCCTCAGTTTCAGGGTCACCTAGTACAACATATATACAAACTAGCTGTGCCCCGCGGCTTCGCCCGAGGCATTCTTCAAACCCCTGTTTACCCATTTTATCCTTACATTTCGTAATTTATCAGTTTTATAATCATGTATGGAAATTTATACGATTGTTTAACATTTATGATTACTACTCCGCTCTCCTAGTAAGTAGAATGATCATGTATAACCTGTCTTGATAAATGGGATATCCGAATGAAAAGGAACTATTCAATTCGTATTAGTAGTTTCTGAGATTATCACGTTTAAGCAAACAAACTCTTTAGCTTTATATTATGTGAATGGAATAGCGGACGCCCGCGGTTTGTTTTAGTGCCAGGTTCTTCCTCAGGCTCTACCTATTTCTTTGCGAATCTGGCAGTAAATGTTAATGTAGAAGCAATAATTCTGACGTGTATAAGTGTTACTTTGTGACCTACATAAATAAAGATATTTTCAGGTTCATGAGAAAAATTCGGAGAAATCGTTTATAAGACTTTTTTAGACTTTAGGGTTTAGTTAGAAGTCTAAGAGATATAGCACCTAGTGCATTCTGTGGTAATTGTTTACCTTCCCCATCGGAGAACTGTGCTAAGCATAGTGATTGATATATGCATTATTCTAGCTTGACAAATTCACACGACTCTTGAATCTAGAGACGAGTGGGTACTTTGTTTACGCTCATCCATTATGCATTTTGAATAGACAAGAGCTACGTAGATCTCACACAATACAGCATGTCTTTCATAAACACAATGATAATGAGATAAAAAAAATACAACAAAGAAATTTACATTATTTTACTAAGCAAACAAAATAAAATTATGACCATTGAAAAATACTGATGACCCTTGAAAAAATATGATAGATGTACTATTATATTACTCACAAAAATAACGTACCTACATACCATAGCTATCTTAACAAGTTAAGATTTTATGGTACATATATAAAAATAAATAAATAAATATCCATCACGCCTTATCCCCGAAGGGGTGGCAGAGGCATATTATATGCCCACTTTTCACCGTGTGGATTCCTGTCCCACGTAATAGGTGGTGAGCCCATTGCCGTGTTGAAATAGACAGACGCAGGTTGTGGCTACCTGCTGTTGAAATTTTTCAAGCCGCCCATAAGGCATTCAACCAGGCTTAACGACTGCCATTTTACTGGCAACCGGGACCAACGGCTTAACGTGCCTTCCGAAGCACGGAAACGCTCGCAAATGTAAATGCCACAAAGTGGTCACCCATCCGAGGACCAGCCATAGTGAAAGTTGCGTAACTCAGTGATCGTTTACAGAACACTGAGACCGCGAGGCCACGAGCGCTCATTTTATCCTTACATTTCGTAATTTATCAGTTTTATAATCATGTATGGAAATTTATACGATTGTTTAACATTTATGATTACTACTCCGCTCTCCTAGTAAGTAGAATGATCATATATAAACTGTTTTGATAAATGGGATATCCGAATGAAAAGGAACTATTCAATTCGTATTAGTAGTTTCTGAGATTATCACGTTTAAGCAAACAAACTCTTTAGCTTTATATTATGTGTGTGGAATAGCGGACGCCCGCGGTTTGTTTTAGTGCCAGGTTCTTCCTCAGGCTCTACCTATTTCTTTGCGAATCTGGCAGTAAATGTTAATGTAGAAGCAATAATTCTGACGTTTATAAGTGTTACTTTGTGACCTACATAAATAAAGATATTTTCAGGTTCATGAGAAAAATTCGGAGAAATCGTTGATAAGACTTTTTTAGACTTTAGGGTTTAGTTAGAAGTCTAAGAGATATAGCACCTAGTGCATTCTGTGGTAATTGTTTACCTTCCCCATCGGAGAACTGTACTAAGCATAGTGATTGATATATGCATTATTCTAGCTTGACAAATTCACACGACTCTTGAATCTAGAGACGAGTGGGTACTTTGTTTACGCTCATCCATTATGCATTTTGAATAGACAAGAGCTACGTAGATCTCACACAATACAGCATGTCTTTCATAAACACAATGATAATGAGATAAAAAAATACAAGAAAGAAATTTACATTATTTTACTAAGCAAAAAAAATAAAATTATGACCATTGAAAAATACTGATGACCCTTGAAAAAATATGATAGATGTACTATTATGTTACTCACAAAAATAACGTACCTACATACCACAGCTATCTTAACAAGTTAAGATTTTATGGTACATATATAAAAATAAATAAATAAATATCCATCACGCCTTATCCCCGAAGGGGTGGCAGAGGCATATTATATGCCCACTTTTCACCGTGTGGATTCCTGTCCCACGTAATAGGTGGTGAGCCCATTGCCGTGTTGAAATAGACAGACGCAGGTTGTGGCTACCTGCTGTTGAAATTTTTCAAGCCGCCCATAAGGCATTCAACCAGGCTTAACGACTGCCATTTTACTGGCAACCGGGACCAACGGCTTAACGTGCCTTCCGAAGCACGGAAACGCTCGCAAATGTAAATGCCACAAAGTGGTCACCCATCCGAGGACCAGCCATAGTGAAAGTTGCGTAACTCAGTGATCGTTAACAGAACACTGAGACCGCGAGGCCACGAGCGCTTCAAACATATACTTATACATATTAGTTATCAATATTGTAGGAAATTTTCTTTTTTTTTACACACCGCCGTCTAGCCCAAAGTAAGCTAATATTAGCTTGTGTTATGGGATCTAGAACATACTATAAACATACTTATATATTTCTAAATACATACATACTCGTATTATACATAGGAAACATCCAAACTCCGAAACAAACATTTGTGGAACACACAAATATTTTTTTCCGACCCGGGAATCTAACCCTGGACTCGCGGCAGTCGCATACACTACCACTGTGCCACCGAGGCAGTCAAAAGTTAGTTAAGATTTTTATGGTACATACATACATACATATTATCGGCAATGGGCTGACCACTTACAACGTCGGCCCACGGCGAAAAGTGGGTTAAGGCGTGATTGATAAACAATAAAACAAACATTTTGTCAATGACGTTAAATGTAAAATTGAAAATGTTTAGTCACTTTTATTAGTTTTCTTCCGCCATATTTTTATTTAATTTACTGATGTCACGTCAATCTATAACACTCCGGGGAGTCATTATAACGACACAAACTGACGCCGCCCGTCTGATGGAAAGCCATGGCGATATCTAGCGAGTTGAGGGCCACTCTCATATGGCGATATCTAGCGAGTTGAGGGCCACTCTCATATGGCGATATCTCGCGAGTTGAGGGCCACTCTCATATGGCGATATCTAGCGAGTTGAGGGCCACTCTCATATGGCGATATCTAGCGAGTTGAGGGCCACTCACATATGGCGATATCTAGCGAGTTGAGGGCCACTCTCATATGGCGATATCTAGCGAGTTGAGGGCCACTCTCATATGGCGATATCTAGCGAGTTGAGGGCCACTCTGATATGGCGATATCTACCGAGTTGAGGGCCACTCTCATATGGCGATATCTAGCGAGTTGAGGGCCACTCTTATATGGCGATATCTAGCGGGTTTGATGGCCACTTTCAAGACTGTTACTTACAAGACTATTGTTTGTCACTGTCCGTCAAGATGTCGACCCAAAGATTTGACCACATCCTTGAAATATGCAATTTATACATACATACATATTGTCACGCCTTTATCCCCGAAGGGGTAGGGAGAGGCATACTATACGCCCACATTTCCCGTATGCATTTTAGTCCCACTTAACAGGCGGTGAGCCCATTGCCGTGTTGAAAATGGACAGACACAGGATGGGCGACCTGCTGTTAAAATGTTCTAAGGCCTTCAACCAGGCTTAACGACTGCCATTTTACTGGTAACCGGGACCAACGTGCAATCTATAGATTTCCGAAAAATAACAGTAGTTTTGGCACAAGAAATAGGTACTTTCATCAAACCGTGTGTAATAATTTTATGTTATGAACCTTGGCAGTTGTTTCAACAGCGGTCGTATCAAAGAATCAAAACGTAAGCAAGTACCTATTTATGACTAAGGGCCGTATTCCAAACGTTTATCAATACTCAAGAAACACTTGAGAGTAGTATGTATAAGGCAAAAACTAGCCTTACGCGTCGATTGAGTTTTGAGAAACGTTCTGGAATACAGCCCTAAGATATTAATCAATGGAGAACACAAAAGGGTCAAAATATTACTATCAAATACAGCTAAAATTGGAGCGTAGCTGATGTACATTACATTACTTTTTATTTCACTTTAATACATGCAGTATTTCCGAAGTTATAACGACGAGAAGTTATAGCCCTTTTTTGAATTTCCGAGATTAGGCGCGCTCATTATGACGTCACAACGTACCACAGACTGAGACAAGGCGCGGAGTTGAGCAGTGTTCTGACGTTTGCGTTCACCCGTGCTATACGCACTTTGATCGTAAATAATTAAGCCATTTTTTTAAATATAAAAAAAAAACCCTTTTACTCGTATTTTTTTGTAGAATTATTTGGCATTTAAAGTAAAAAACGTTTGTCAGACCCATTGACTAACTGACTCGTTATTTTAGTTCAATGGTTAGTATACCTGACCTAACCTGGCTACTGACCTGTACTTCGCGGCTTCATATTCCACCTAGGACAACAACTGTGACGCTGACGCCCTTGGCAACAGAAATTAATACAGTAAGGCGTCCACAGTTGACCGTGAATCTACTACAGATGAAGGAATGTATATCACACATTCCTTCATCTGTGGTAGATTTGGTCCTGACCATCAACTTGACCAGTAGCCTAACCTAACAAGCAATAAATACATCTTAATTATAAATGCGAAAGTTTTTATGGATGTTTGTTACTCTTTTACGTAAAAACTACTGAATGGATTTTAATGAAACTTTATAATAATATACCTTTTACATCAGAATAACACATTGGCTACTTTTTATCCCGGGAACAATTTCCTGTGGGAAACGGGAACACTACTCTACGCGGGTACTTCATACATACACGTCTGCATATCCGAGTACTTATTTTTTTAGCATGAAGGTAGTTAGTCTTTATTAGGCACAAGGAGGAGCGAGCAGTATTCCTTGCACTGTAATGAGAATATATCAGTGTGTTTCACCCGATCACCTCTCGTGATGACGTCGTAGTTTTGTACTTGAACCGCATTACGTCAGGATATTGTATACACTACGGTTTGGTATCACATTACGCTGCGAATGTCTTACGTAGGTACCAAGCGGTGTACAAAGTAATTTTAACCGTTAGTATTAACTGATACAACAAAACTTCCTCATTATGTGTGTGTAGGTGTTATTTTTATGCATTTGACAATGTGTGTCAAATGCATTATCAACATATTTGTTGCAAAGGATATAAGTATAAAGTGTTGACCCGTTTTTTTTGCAGCAAACAGTATCTTTTTTAACGCGAAATCCCCACAAATGCTATGCTGGACTCTAATCAAATAAAAGGACACGTTCCCTACTTATTTGGGTGGTAATATATAGGTGATGATAGGCTTTTTAATGTGTAATAAAAAATAAATAAATAAATATCCATCACGCCTTATCCCCGAAGGGGTGGCAGAGGTATATCATATGCCCACTTTTCACCGTGTGGATTCCTGTCCCACGTAATAGGTGATGAGCCCATTGCCGTGTTGAAATAGACAGACGCAGGTTGCGGCTACCTGCTGTTGAAATTTTTCAAGGCATTCAACCAGGCTTTACGACTGCCATGTGTAATAAACAGACAATATTTTCCATTTCCTTCTACGAACGTTTCCATTACGTGGGACAGGCATGCACACGGTGAAATGTGGGGGTATGATATGCGTCTGCCACCTGCCACCGAAGGAACCCCTTCGGCGATAAGCCGTGATTGGTAAGTAAAAAAAAAAAACTGTATTTAACAAAAAGGCTACTATCGATAAAAACTGTCGACACATCATTTCGTGATTCAACAAAGCTTTGGTTATCGTTTTACAATTTTATGATAGGTTCTTCTTATCTCATGTTATCTCTCTTGCACAAGTTATTGAACCATTAAAGTGTAGTATCGACTTGTTACAGATAAAACTAGAATCATAGAAATTATCGCTACGTAAACATATATCTATATAATATAGATAAAATGGATGTGATTGATTGTTTAAATTTTTAGTTGTTAGTTTCATATTTACAGGTTTTGTCTAAATGTATATATGAAAGTTTATATGGTACTTACTTAAAAAAAAAATTGTCTGTATGTTTGTATAGCTAATGTTTAAAACGGCCGAACCGATTTTAACGAAATTTTCACTGGAAGATAGCTGAATGTTACTCTTAGGTTTCATTTTATCTTCGTATTTCTACGCGAACGTGAACTACATGGATGAAACCGCGGGGCCTCCGCTAGTTGACACAAGTAACTTTGTATGTCTGTCTGTTACGCTTTCACGCCTAAACTACTGAACTGTTTTGAATGAATACACTTATACAATTACACTCAAAATAAATACACTTAAAATGAAATTTGGTATTGAGATACTCAAGAACCCGAGAAAGGATATAGGCTACTTTTAATCCCGGGAAAAAGTTCCTGTAGGAAATGGATAGGTACGGGAAAACTGCTCCAATAGATATTTTTAAAGGAATGAAAGAATTAATGAATGAGACATACGTGTCGGAACATGTTCCATTATACATATATAGATTGTTGTACCTACTATAATTTTGTCTGAAGTAATAAATGTCTGCTGATACGTCCACAGATATAAAAAATATATAATCTGTATAATCTCGACTTATCATGAATGAATCATCATCCACTCATCTATGTCTAGTCTAGTTGAAAAAGTTGAAAAATAAAATGTTTACGTGTCGCTGACACTTTCGAGCAATGCGTATACACTCCACAAGCTTGTGTGAGAACTTCTCGAATGGCACACGCTTGCTGTGTAAAAATGGTAGTTCCTTAGGATTTCCGCACACTAGCTTCTTTTAGTAACTGCAACCGGCGACTTGTAGCGTTGTGAAAGCCAGATGCAGCGACCGAGTGCGACACAGTGTCGACACAGTCTTAAAGTCGCGGAATGTGGATACTAAAAGAAGCCAGTGTGCGGTGGCTCTTAGACATAAAAGTTGTGTAAACGTGCTATAGTGAAATACAGTGATATATTGCAGTAAAATGCTATTTTACATCTTGCCGCGCAAATTCCACTGAAGGCCTCATTAACGCTGCTACCACGTTAATGGGGTACGACTGACTTTGACTTAAGATTATACTTAACTAAAACGTAGAGGACGGAGACATTTTAAATAATAATATTGAAGAAATACGAGATCAATAAGATTTGGCTAAAAGGTCTAACCAGGCCATACAATAATTATAAAAAAAGTATACACTCTACAGAGCAAGGAATGTTGCTCACTCACAAACTCTCGCACCCCAATAGAGACGAAAGTAATAATGGTAATTATTTTACGAAGTTATGCTTCTTTTGGTGCGTTAGGGTAAAACGATGAGAGTATTTTTTTTCGATGTGCGCGCAGACCGTCGCGATAAACTTACACGATGAAGTTAACCGATAAGTGTTTCCAAGACAACTTACAAACACCCTGAAGTAAGCTGATAAGTCTTTCCATGACAACTTATAAGTACATTCAAAGTACTTTTTATTCTTTTGGTGTTTCTTTCTTCTTTTGACTAATTTATCATTCTTGCTACAAACAAAGAGTTATGGTATATGAAATGTGATGAAATCTTATTAGACTAAACCAGTATAACTTCTAACGCGTGTACATAAGTACGCACACTTTTTCATTTGAAACCTAAGGAGGGTTTTTATGGAGAGAAAATTGGAAATTTTTGCAAATGGATAAATTTAGTAAAATCCATTTATCACATAGGAAATGAGCTGAAGATCTCCAAAATATAACCTTTCTATTTAACTCTCTCCAAAATTTAATCTAAGAACCATCTCGATCACATCAGCTACCCAATAAAAATAAATCGCATCAAAATTGAACCACCCGTTCGGGAGCTATGACGGCACAAACCGATCAGGGATCAGGGATTAAAAATGTCATAAGGTAAATGACAGGTATATTCCCGTAAAAGTAGATACACTTATAGTATGGAACGCGATAGTTGTCTTTTTTAGCATTTCATCAAATTGAAGATTAAGTTACAACTTGCGTCGACTAGTCTTTCAAATCACGTCTCAGTACTAGCTTATTGAAAAGAAAACATCGGATTTTTAGTGCAATGGAGCAAGTAATGTAGAAGTTTATTAAGATTATTGAGAAAATGTATTGTGGACTACTAGACTGGTAGAGAATTTACATAAGGCAACATCGAATTATAAAATGTAGTGTGATAACAACGAATTTATAATACAATGACAGATTTACTAATGTCACTACAATGACAGTTTTACTAATGCCACTTCAATGTATCCTGACCGCAGTTTTGCTAGTAAAAATTAAGCAGCCCACAACAACTGACTGTCTGTAAGCATACGGTTTTGTATCGGTTTAACAAGTTACATTCGAAACTGTAAAAAACATTGCCTGTCAAACAAACGTCAAACATATGCAATCGTTTGATATAGGCCATAGAATAAACAAAAAAAAACTTCAGTATATAAACTTAAAAGAACAGGTTTGGAAACAGGATTAAAAATACTGGACTTTTACTTTTACTTTAGTAACTTTTACTTTTACTTTGACTTTTACTTTAGTAACATTATATCAAAGTAAGACAAAGAAAAACAAGCGCTCGTGGCCCCGCGGTCTCAGTGTTCGGTAAACGATCACTGAGGTACGCAACTTTCACTATGGCTGGTCGTCGGATGGGTGACCACTTTGTGGCATTTACATTTGCGAGCGTTTCCGTGCTTCGGAAGGCACGATAAGCCGTTGGTCCCGGTTGCCAGTAAAATGGCAGTGGTTAAGCCTGGTTGAAGGCCTAATGGGCGGCTTAAAAAAATTTCAACAGCAGGTAGCCACAACCTGCGTTTGTCTATTTCAACACGGCAATGGGCTCACCACAACATTACGTGGGACAGGAATCCATATGGTGAAAAGTGGGCATATAATATGCCTCTGCCACCCCTTCGGGGATAAGGCGTGATAGAAAACAAAGTAATCATACAAATGTCTTAAAAAAATATTAATAATGGTATAACACAAAAGAAAACATAGCAAATTTAAAAAAATCATTAACGTACGGTTTTACTAATTATGTTTATTCCGGGTTAAGTCGACTTGTTTAGGACCTGACAAAGTCAATTTCCAAAGGGACACAATACAGTCCTGTGCCTTCCGAATTGTTTCTCTCTGTGATATACTATTTTTATACCGTGCTATGTGTAAGTAGCAAGTAAATCAGATCAAAGTCTTGAATTTCATAATATTTATCACTAATGTAACCCAAAAGTTACTTATAACCATCTTTTACTCAGCTGTTAGGAACGTAACGGCTACTGTATCTAACAATTTGGTATTATCACTTGTGGTTGCGATACAACGTTCCGTCTATATATTTTTTTTCGTATCTATTTGTGTGCCTGAACAATGTAACAAAATGGAGCGATAACAATTCCTAGAGGACGAATAAATTACGAAGCTAGTCAGACCATTCGTCTGTTTAAACGTTAACATATTCTGTTTCGTTCTAGAACTAGCGCATTCCAATATTTCAACATACGTAGCACATTCAGTGTGAATAATAACACGAAACTATCGCGTTTCAATCTAGTCTTTATGCATAGTTCTATGAATGTTTGATACAATACATCGATCATGAAGATTTCAGTAGATGACTTCCATATCGTGCAGATATTATAGTTTTTATTTTTTGTTATATTTGGACATTGAGAAGTTTGAAACAACCCTCATTTTTATGGCGTCGTTTGCAAGTACTTTAACATCTCAAACGGATACTATTGATGGTTGACAAACTGATTTAATAGTATAAGAAAATGAGCGAATTGAAATAACTAAAAAAAAAAAACTTAACTATCTTCACGCTGTATCCCTGACGGGGTAGTCAGAGAGGACATATCGCCAGGCTTCGCGATCCATGCATACTTCTTTCGCTTCTTCGAGATTCATCAATCGCTTCATACACGCACGTCTGGGTATCCGAGTACTTTTGACCTTTCCGTTTTTGAGCAATCTGCTCACGTGGTCTTCATATGTAAGTCTCGGCTTACCCTGACCTCTTCTACCCTCTGCTTTCGCACAATATATATTCTTCGTCAATCGTTCCTCACTCATTCGTTGGACGTGTCCAAACCAACGGAGCACGCCCATTTCCAGCTTAACGCTGACACTTTCATTCAAACCTGCCATATTGCGTATCACTTCGTTACGTATTCGGTCGGCCAAGGTAACGCCGCACAATTTTCGAAGTGATCGCATCTTCACAGCATTCAATTTACTTTAAAAATAACTAATATAATAATAATCGTGTTATTATTACTAACGATTATTTTTTTAATAAAATGGGTCTAACCTTTTGAGCCAATTACGCAAAATAAAGTTGGAATCTGTCCAAAAATGTAGAGATTATTACTATCATTGCGGAGATAAGATAGTTACAACGCATGGGAATCCTTTGTTGAAACTGGTAAAGGTATTAGTCAAGAACTAAACTTAACTATAAGATTAGACTTATAGTTAAGTCTTCAATAGAAACTATCTATGTTAGTGGATTTACGATTGATATCTAATCTTAAATGCAAGACACACTTATTTTCTAATGATACCTCGTTGTTTGCTCGGGTATCGCTCATGAAAGCAAATTGATAATAATTCATCATAGGTGGAACTCAATATATTTATATATATATATTTACGTGTCTATCTTTTGCTACATTAGATATTTATAATATGCATAATTATAAATATCTAATGTAGTAAAAGTGTGTTTTTAAAATGTATTTTTTCGAATAAAAGTGTGCTGCCGGCTCCTTGCAACTTTACTTAATCTTACTAAAATCTTACTAATATTATAAACGCTATCCCTATTCACGCCACAACACTCTCTGTAGATTGTTTTTTTATAGATAAATATTTCAACTCGAAATACCCCTATTTCATTTGGAGTAGCTAGAATTCTGTATTTTTTATATTAATGCAAATTTTACTTCAAAACAATTTTAAAATAAACTAACATTATATATTTCGCGGTTTCACTTAAAATTCTATATTGTTATTTTATTCCTGAATGAAGTTTAATTTTGCCTATTTCTTAAACTATTATTATTTTATCTAACAATGGAACGTTCGTAATTATATTATCAGCTAATTAGGTTCGTTTGTTTCTACGAGTATGTATGTTGACATATCGACATTGATTACGCAAGGGTTAGTTTTTAGGATATTTTGTTGTGAAACATGATATAAGCACAGTATTAACAGAGAAAACCTAATGTATGTCTTTCGGCTGTGATATAAGCTTGTAAAATTAAATATTTTGTACTGACGGTTATGTGAGCACCTACTTAATAAAGTAATTCATTGTTATAACTTGAATGGTGTCTTATTATGTCTCTCTGGGCTAAGGAAACAATTTAAATTAAGAAGCGGTTAATATTAGAATTGACGGGATATTTATCAAGTGTATGTTTCCGATATTTAGGCATTATGGCAACTTGTGTCATGCACGGGTATCTGCGAAGAGAAGTAGTTGATCAATAGTTCAGTTAAAGACTCATTGTTATGTACTATTCATGAGATCGACTGGGAATTGTTATAGATGAAAATCATTACAATTTCTTTTTGGAACGAAGTTCCTTATCGCGCGTTGTGAAAGGGGGCTAGACGGAAAAAATTCTTACGAAAAGTTGTCACGACACTTTTTGCTACAGTAAACTATTAAAAAAAACCTAACCAGCACTCCGGGAGTGCCGACAGAAGTGAAAACTCAATTTATTAATAATTTATTTATCTAGACGCGTTGGTACATGCATATATGCACACACTATAGCTGCGTATCGTAACGGGGTGTAGCGAGTCCAGAGATTTATCTCATCTAAAAAATTGCGTACCGCGCTAATAGAAGTTTTTCCTTCAAAAATTGACCGGGATCGACGTTAATGATGATGATGATGAAAAATAAATCTACACTGAAAGGCGATTCTGATTTCGTGATTCGCACCGCTGTTGGCGACATGAAACCCTTTCCCATCACCCGTCGGGGAACACCAGGGTTCTGTCCTTAGTCCGTTCTTGTTTAGCGTGGTTTTAGACACGATGTCACACAGCATTAGGGACTAACGTGAGCAACCATAGTTCCATGGTTGCTTGACAGGGGCAGGTCAGTACGACGTATGAAAGCATGGAAGGAGACGCTTGAGAATGGCGGTCTGTAAATGAATGTGGCGAAGACCTAGTTCCTGGCATTAAACTCTACAGATTTCATATCCGTCCGCATAGGCGATGTTTTGGTTGAGCGCACGGACCAGGTTAAATCCCTGGGATCTGTATTTCACGCGTCCAGTGACATCGATTGTGACGTCAAGCCACGAATTGCTGCCGCGTAGTCCAAGTGGCGGGAGCTGACTGGTGTCATCAGACCCAAGAAGTGCTGGCTTGACCGTCTGTCTCTTCCAATCGCTTCACGAGACGCAAATTGGGCAGACGCTCGGATGATAATGGTGATGGATAAAGACGAATTTAAGGCAACTAGCATGCCGCATATGCAATTTTTGGCGTATAGGCTGGCAGCCTGACGTAAACTTTGCACGCGGTGTTATTATTACTTTCCTCTCTACAAGGGCGCGAGCGAGGGAGTGAGCGTAAACGGCCTTTCCTTGCTCAGTGACTACGGATTTTCGATATAGTATGCCACTGGGCGATGTCCTAGGCCCATTGAGTATTGAATATAAGAAACACTACGTTATATGACATCAAACACATTAAATGTTTTTTTTTTTTAATAATAATATACCGAGAAACAGTCCGTTACAACAGTTTATATTTGACGTATGTTGTTTTGCTTTATAGTCTTATTACCATACACATATACCGTTTTCCGTTGATATAACATCTTCTATACGTAACGGTGATAACTGAGTTTTTAGAGTTTTTAAATTTTTCATCTAGATTGCACGTTATTGGTATCGTGCTTTCCACTTGTATCATCCGCGTTATCCGCGAGTATCACTCACTATTACACTTGTTATTATATATTTCTAGTAGTAGTACTAGTTTTTGCGTGAAAGAGTCACAAACCTACATCTATACTTTATTACAAACTTACACGTTTATAATATTAGTAGCGAGTATAGATTATAGGATCTCTTATTACTATTTTATCTGTGACCGGAAATATTGCTATAACCTCTGTCTTAATAGTCCCTTCATCTCTAGCAAGCTATACTAATTAGTAATTATAATTTGCCATTGATATATTACTGTGTGAGTATTTTCCTTATCCACAAAGATAGGGCGTCTCGGTCATCTATTAATATAAATATATCTATCTAATCTTCTGTTTATGAATTAAACATCAACATTTCATAATATTATTTATAGATGAACTTGTAAACTTGACAGTTATCTTTGTAAATGTACTAAGCAAATACTTACGAGCTTCTTATAAACATTTTTGATAAATAGACGTCAGTTACTATACCTTACATTTCACCGTATGTAGTTTTCCGTGTCTATTACAGTTTATTTTTAAATATTTGGCACGTTGAAATGGCGTCGCCCGCCTGATGGTAAGCAAAGCAGACGACCCGTGAACGAGGGCCGATTTCTCAAACCGCACGCAGGGTTCCAATAGCGACCCTCATTTTGACGGCCCAGAAATATGCCTTTTCACTCTTCTCTTAATAGACCCAGGATTGTAAGAGGAGGAAATCACGTGCACCGGCAGAGATTTCCATGTTTTTAAGGTGCGACATAAGAAAGACCTACGGAATCTTTTGGATCTGGGCACGATTGCGTGTCAAAATGAAATGCTGAAAAAAAAGTAGGGGAGAAAGGGGCTTTTATCGATATAGTAAAACCAGTCTGTCGATACTGATTATTTCTCAAAGAATTCTCTTCCAGCAAACCGCACTATTCTCTTGCAAGGGCAGGGCAGCTCGAAAGTAGGTAGTAAGGGTCAGCTCCGACAGACAGAGTGGCAGCGTAGACACTAATAGTAAATAAATTAAGTCAACCTAAAATGCTTCTGTGTATGTCTGTATATGGTACAACTGAATAAAAACATGGTGAGGGACTCAAAGTGCAGTCGAGATGCGGAGAATAGCGTGACGGCTCCCATAGCTATAGGCGAGGTGAGTCGACGACTTCGCGCCTCTGAGTGGGTTATGCGTCCTCTTAACTGCTCTTCGCAGCCACTCCGCTCCTCCATATTACATACTTTTCATTTCCCCAAAAGTTCCAAAAATTATTAATTTACCCCTAAATAGGGAAAAATTTCCCAATCTAGACACCCTGTCTTGTCGTCTGCTGTCCGGTGTGGTCTGATCCGATCGTCTGTTGCGAGAACAGATTTGGTCGGCGGATTTTGTCTGTTGTGGTCTGGCATACCAAATCCGAACGTGTGTTAGCAGTTTTAGTCCGCAAATGACCTTCCGAGGGCCCCTGCGCACCTCATTGTCTGTGTACAATACCTATATTCAAAGCTTTATTAGCGGAACGAAGACGTGAGTTGAATGGAAAACTACATACATATTGTGACACCTTTATCCCCGAATGGGTAGGCAAAGGCATACTATACGCCCACATTTCACCGCATGCACTTTTGTCTCACGTAACAGGTGGTGAGCACATTGCCGTGGAAAACACAAATATGGAAAACTAATATGTATTTTATAATTATAATATATAATGAGTTATAATAAGTATTATCACGTGAAACGTGCAGATAAGACGTAGCAGGTTAATTTAATTAGATATAAATAGTAATATACTTCATTCCATAAAGCGATCAACTTATTGCATTTTAAAACACTTTTTGTTATAATTTCTAAAGTTTTATTACAATTATTATTTCTTAAATTTTAGATAAAAATTACAATATACCACAACATGATTGCAACAAGCAAGTAAAACGAAGGAAGCAATAATTTTTGTAATGATTACCTTTATAAGGTATAAAAATTAATAAAATTCTAATATTTTTCTAAATTTTCCCACATCAAAATGGCAATAAGCAAATCAATTGCTTCGGCAATTATAGTCAACTTTTAGACGATGGTGTTTTCAAATTACACAGTAGATTCGCGCAATTCTTCCAACATTTTAGTTTTATAGCTCACTTTATTGCTCAATTAAATGTACCTAAAATAAAACACCTATACTTATTCTTATATTTTAGAAGTGCTTGTGGCCCCGCTAACAATATTCTGTCAACGATCACTACGTTAAACAACTTTCGCTATAGGTGATCCTCAGATGAGTGACCACTTTGTGGCATTTCTGTTTACGAGCCTTTTTGTGCTTTGGAAGGCACATTGAGTCAGTAACATGGCAGTCGCTAATTCAAGTTAAAGGCCTTAAGAGCGGCTTGAAAAATTTCGTGCGGGTGCTGCCCCTTTGGTGTTGTAAACGTGCATAATTGCTACGGTGACCACTTTTCGTATGCATTTTTGTCCCACGTAAAAGTTTGTGTGTACACAGTACACAGACATTGTAGAGTACAAGTGTTACAATAGTACAGGTAAGAAGTGAAACTTCTTTACGACATTTTTTACAGCTATAAAATTTCTCTCAACGTCGATAAAGAACGTTCAGTAAAGCTTATTTACGCTTATGTAAGCTTATTTTTTGGACCAAAGGTCCGTATTCCAGAACGTTACTCAATACTCAATCGACGCTTGAGAGTAGATTTAATAAGGCAAAATCCTCAAGCCTCAAGCGTTGATTAAGTATTGAGAAACGTTCTGGAATACGGACCTAAGACTTGTATTTCAAACTGTGACAATGTTAATCAGCATTGTTCTTCTTACATTTTAATTTTACTGCTTACTTTATTGCTCAATAAAATACTAATCGGTGCTTTAATATTGCTGATATGTTCACAGGAAATTTTGTTGTAACTTTATTTGATTTCTGAGTAAAATACGTGTAAAAGTCTATTGACAATTTGAAGCAGACGCTGTATTGTCTTTACTCATGTGACTTTTTATGTTTTGGCTGGTTTTTAGAACTTACAAGATGAGCAACCTTACTTTACCTGTAACATACTTCAAACTTCCGTTTCGTCTCAACACTTCTAACACTGCCTCTTTTCAGTTTTTATATATTTTCATGCAAACTTTCACACCCTATTTTACACAGACATAAAGATAGAATTTGGAAAAATTTAACATGTGTTTTTAATCAGGAACATGGTTACAAAATTTAGCGTTTCTACCTTTGAAATTTTATTTATATTTACATACATCATATTGTCATGACTTTATCCTCGAAGGGCATATTATACGCCCACAATACACCGTATGCATTTTTGTCCCACGTAGCAGGTGGTGAACCCATAGCCATGTTGAAATGGACAGGTGAAGGCTGTGGTGACCTGCAGTTGAAATTTTTTAAGCCGCCCATAAGGCCTTCAACCAGGTTTAACGACTGCTATTTTACTGGCAACCGGGACCAAACGCTTAACGTGCCTTCCAAATCACGAAGACACTCGCATGTAAATTCCACAGAGTGGTCATCCAAGGACCAGCTATAGCGAAACTTGCATTAAGCAGTGATTGTTTGCAAAACACTTGTTATCGGTGTCATTTATATTTAAACCACATAACTAGGTATGTTTCCTACATTTAAAAAAACTCAACTACCATTATTTCTTGAGAGTAAACTAAGACCATGACAGATAAAAATTAAAACATCATAACTGGTATTTTTATGTGACAGAATTTCTCACCATTGCAGTCCTCATGCTACGTTGTAAGTCAAATAAACTGACTTTTATTTTTGATAATAAATTAATTTATAAATCACATTTTTACTTTATTAACTTACTTCATTTATGAACTAAACATATTGAAACATAAAAAACTTAACAAATATACATGCCAATAATGTAACAAGGAAATATTACCTAATAAAATTACCTCCCCTATTTTACCCCTATTAGGTAAAGTTTTGCAAAACACACAATATTTTTCACTGTATTATACACTAGCTGTTGCCCGCAGCTCCGCATGCGTAGAAACGATTTTTATTACCCTTCAAATTCGTCCTCATTGGTCCCGTATTTAGTATGTTAAAAAAATATCGTTGATGCTGTCCGCGACTTGGGTTAACATTGGCTTTAATTTTTGAGATTTCTCTTAACTTCTGACTGTACAAAATTTCTCATTATATATTTGCGTAGTTTAAAGAAATAGCATAGAAGACAATTGTTATGTTATTTACTTCGATGCTTCTATGAACTCTATATTAGATGTACATTAAATTGTCGATGTAGTAACAACCCGAGGTACCAACACGCAACAGAGGTGGCTCTATACGCTTCTAGCTAACCGTGTGAAAAGCAGCTAACACTTAAGATACACCTTTCAACTTACATCACCTTTCAGCTTAGGGCCCAGACTTTATTAATCTAGACTCGCTTCAAACTAAATGTTTGTCCTACGGCTGTGGGCGGAGAATGCGCATGGAATACCGACATACACCTCACACTACTTTTCACATGGCATGACCTTATTGCCAAACACGGAGAAGTCTACGCTTGAGTGTGCGTGGCGTGGGACCGGTGTGTGAGCCAGGGGTGTCCCCTAGTGCTTAGTTGCCCGTTCTCTACCTCTCTGATCTCAGCTATCCCTATCCATCCCGTCAAGAGCGGGACGTGGGCGGAAATGCTACTTAAGGAACTTGTGGAGGGGCGTCCATCAGGCCTCCAGACAAACCTCTTATCCCGGTTTGTCCTTTTGCTGTAACACAGTGAATAAACCTCTGACTATTAGACTTTGCGCACGACCGCTGCGTAGGGAGCTTACTCATAGATCTAAACTCTCCTCCCGCACGCGCACCCCTGCCTTGGTAACGCCCACTTCGCAACGGGCCGAAACGTCAAATTTTAATCATTTAAAGATCAAATATTATCTACATAAACTGTACTTAGTGATGAAATAATTTATTTTGATAAGGATTAATAGCATGAGTAAAATAAACGCGTTTAAATGTAGCCCTAAAATATAAAAGATTTTTAAAATAAAAAAAATGGTTGTTGTGCCTCACTCGACATAGATAGGCTCGCCAAATTTTGGAACCATGTTCCTGATTAAAAACACATGTTAAATTTTTCCAAATTCTATCTTTATGTCTGTGTAAAATAGGGTGTGAAAGTTTGCATGAAAATATATAAAAACTGAAAAGAGGCAGTGTTAGAAGTGTTGAGACGAAACGGAAGTTTGAAGTATGTTACGGGTAAAGTAAGGTTGCTCATCTTGTAAGTTCTAAAAACCAGCCAAAACATAAAAAGTCACATGAGTAAAGACAATACAGCGTCTGCTTCAAATTGTCAAGAGACTTTTACACGTATTTTACTCAGAAATCCAATAAAGTTACAACAAAATTTCCTGTGAACATATCGCAGACTTTTTTGTAGATATTTATAAGATCTACAATTAATAAGAACATTTTATGGATCTATCTTTAATAGTTTAGGCAGCGTACGCAAAATAAGTAACTATTTAGAATAAAAAATATTTCTTTCTTTCTATTTCTTTATTTGGTTGATTTTTTACACCTTGTGTCCGAAAAACCCTTACCAAATCTTACGGAACCCTATTTTTTTTTCCAAAATAATATATAGCCTATGTTACTCGTGGATAATGTAGCTTTCAAATGGTGAAAGAATTTTTAAAATCGGTCCAGGTGTTTTTGAGCCTATTCATTACAAACAAACAAACAAAGTTTTCCTGTTTATAATATTTGTGTAGATACAGTCCATTTATTTGTAATCAGAAACAGGGATACCTTTTTTATATTTCTAACTTTGAAAACAAAAAAAAAATTTAATACGGTTGTATGTTTACCCTTATTTTACTCACACAGAATCCCATTAACAGGGTACTACACACTGACACTACACAGAGGGCATCTTTGATATCAACCTGGGAGGCCAAGTCTACTATTTTAATAGTCGACTATTACTATTTTATATGTCGGAGCAGAATCGAAATCGTCGCTCAGTAAAAAACCGACGATACGGTTTGATAAGTTTTGTAGTACACTATTACAATCGCGCTTCAATAAAATCCCATTGGCCGCCGATACAGTTCAACTAACACGTGAGGCGTCAGTGATATGTTACAGTTTTGGTAGTCTACTAATATTTTGACAGCTAATAACAGTGAGTTCTGGTAATAATCTGTGACTTGAGAAGTGCGGTTTTAATATAAATGATAGATTTAGTAGACTACCTACCAAGTTTTGGACTAATAACAATGGAATCGAAAAAATCGAGGTCAGGGCTGCTTAACAACTTAAAAACAATAAATTTTCTGGAGAGAACATAATTACGACTGAGGTCCTTAAAGCAGGTAGGACTTTGGTCCTCAAAGAGCTGATGAACTTATTTAATTCCGTTCCCAGCCGGGACAAACATTTTAATTGTGAAGTTGGAGTGCGGAGGCATTCTTTAAATAATTGTTAATGCTTATTAAAAAACTACTTACCCGTCTCACTTCTGAGCAATAAACAACTTATTACCGAAGGTAATAATGACTCTATATAGAATAGTAATTCTTACAAACTGCGTGATTGATACTGTTCGGCAAATACAAAGATATATAATTAGAATCAACATCTACATATACAATAGAACGGCTATAGTGGAATACGTGAAAGCTTTCGACTCTGCCGAAATCTGAGCGTCCTGGATGTTCTGCAGTAATGCCGTATTGATTGGCGGTGCAACGAGTTGTTGAGGTGCTTGTACGACACCGCTACTAGGAAAGGCCAGCTGTAGGACCAATAGACCAACACCATTGCGCCGTTAGTAGCAAACACGCTGGAACAGTTGAGCGAGATGCTACACAGTCTAAACGGAGCGTCTGAACATAAACTTCGATAAAACAAATATCATGTTGAATGAGCACTTCACTCTCAAAATAATATGTGCCAAAGAGTCGAGGCTTGAAGTGAATATACCTTGGGCTGGTAATCCAGCTTGGTAAAAAAAAACCTAGGAAGGGAATCGCCAAAAGGATCCGGTTGAGCTGGGCAGCGTTTAGCAAACCATGTCCGATTTTCTATTTACCTGTACCGTATGCCTGAAGACGAAAGTCTGCAAAGTGCGTTTTACCACTTATCACCCGTAGGTGATCAAGTTACTACTATTGGACGTGAACATTTACGTGAGGGCAAGTTCTATAAAAGTTGTCTACGAAATGGCGCAATGAGCTTTAAAGCGAGCTATGCTGAAAGTGTTTCGAAGGTTTGGGTCCAAAGCGAGGTTATTAGTCGAATAACCAGAATAGTTGTCATAGCTCGCATAGTAAGCGTGTTAAATTGGCAATGTACTGACAACATCTGTAGGAGAACCGATGACCGATGGAGCAAACGAGTTCTGCTGTGCAGACCGCGACTCGATAAACTTAAGGTAGGACGACCTTTCGCCAGCCATGACCTAGAGAAGGTCGCCGGTAGTGGCGTAGACGTACGTCCAGCAGTGGACGTCATAGTCTGATTAGATTGTTTGATTGACAAGCTAACTTTATTTGTATAATATAAATAAATTAAATATTAATAAACTTTAAAAAGCAGAATTCGTTATATGTATTCCTATTAATCTAGAGTTGTTGGAAAATTCCTACTGGAGCCGCGACTTGTCCCCGCGGTCTAAATAGAGAAAGAGGGATTGATCTTCATTGATTAGCAGGGTCGCCAAGTCGTCAGGTTATACCCGGTTCCTTGATTGCATTCAGCCGTTCGAGTCTGTCATGCTAATCTTCTCGTTAAAATTCAGTAGTCAAAAGCAAATGCCATAAATATATCGTTCATAATGCGGTTGATCTCCCACGGCGAGTGTGTTATTGAACCCGTCAGTTAAGCCGTGTCGGGTAAATTAGACCGATACTACGAAACGTGGACGAAGACAATGAAGGAGTGTGCTTACGTTTAGCAACAATTCATTTAAAAGCATCTATGTTGCATGCTATAGACTATTTATGTTAATAATTATTGTTATAAAATACTGATATTTTTATGTTATAAGTCTTGTAAGTATATTTATTGAATGATTAAAAATTTAAAAAAAACCTTTACTTTTTTAATAAGAGATTCGTGTTGACGCAAAGTAATAAATTAATAGCACGTATAATTATTTTTGATAAGTATGATTATTTTTTCAGGCGTATTTCTAGAACATTATAAAACAACACATCCATGTTAAACTCAAGCTACAGTATTTTTTTGATTACGTGTAAATAATATTTGAAGTGAAGAAACTAATATGAACGGCAGGTACCTTCCGCTTTTAACATTTTTACAGATTCTTTTCTGGAAATTTCAAGTTATTTATCAAACTTAAACACATGTAGTAATTACAATAACTACTAAGAATTAATCAAGCATTGTTTAATTTATTGCTACTGAATAAAATGCGGGCTCCAATTCAGTTAGTGTCATGTTAAATTAAGCTTAGAGCCAATTTAACTATCGACTAAAAATAATCAATTCCATTTAGTAGGACTGAATTAGAGTTCAGCGGTAATTATGAATCGAGTTTTTATTTTTTTTAAATACAAAGAATACTTACAAGGAAAGGTTCAAATTTACACTGTGGATGACCCAATTCACAGTAAAGTAAAACCACGTTGGAATGTTCAGTATAATAACCTTCAAACAATTTTATAAAGCAGGAACACACGATATCACACCTGTTTTGTACACGGGTAAACCTGGATTTAGTCTGTTATACTGCTATTCAAAACTAACACGATATTTTTGTACGATATTTAGCTACGGAATGGCCGGCCGGCGAGGCGTACGCGTCGGAATGAGCACGTATTCTAATCTATGGACTGAGCGAAGCGGCACTATTCCGATACATCGACTCCGAAGTCTCCGAACTTATCCGAGCGACTGAGTCACTAAACGTCATGATATCGAACGATGACGCGGCGCTTACGCTTTATAAATTATAGTCGGTATTGTGTGTGCTATACTGTCTTCAACATCACTATTAATAGAATCTTTTCTGCACCTCCAGTCTATACAATACAGTTCAGTTACTAAAACAACTGTCATGTAGCGATAGACTCTGAATTTATAAACATTTGCAATTTAATTCAATGACTTTGCAATTGTAAAGATTATTGGGTTAGTATGCGAATATGCGATTACAAAAGTTATCGACGTGTAGTAAATATTAATCGATTAGGTTTTACTGTATGAATGGAACTGGAAATAAGGCGATGACCCCATATTTTTTTAGGTGAAGTTGTAATGTGGTACGAGTGGCGTGAAAGTCGCGTGATAGTTTCGAGTACCCGTAATGAATATCCACGTGCTAATATTTACGCAACTATGACTATGTTAATGTGTGCTTTTAGAGTTTATTTTGCTTAGGTACTGCTATAACGAAAAGATCTTGAGGAATTTACGTCACAGAAATACGCAGTCATCAGTAGTTGATAGATTTTAAGGGAGAAGTTGATATTCAGTTGAAAAATTGATGTACCTACCTACAAATAATAAAATAAGTGTTCTTTCTGTTTCTTTCGATTCTGCTCCGACATATAAAATAGTAATAGTCGACTATTAAAATAGTAGACTTGGCCTCCCAGATTGATATCGAAGATGCCCTCTGTGTAGTGTCAGTGTGTAGTGCCCTGTTAATGGGATTCTGTGTGAGTATAATAAGGGTAAACATACAACCGTTTTAAATTTGTTTTTTGTTTTCAAAGTTAGAAATATAAAAATAGGTATCCCTGTTTCTGATTACAAATAAATGGACTGTATCTACACAAATATTAAAAAGAGGAAAACTTTGTTTGTTTGTTGTTATTGCAATTTTGTCTACAATATCGTACAGATAGCTCCCTCACCCCCAGTAGTTTAAATTTAAGTTCTAAAGGGGTGAGATGACCGTACATCGTAAAACAGTATTTGTTAGAAAATATAAAAAATAAAATATTATGAAGAATATCAACTAGGCAATAGGCGTGTTAGTAGATAGAATTCTACTAACACGTACCGCGCTAGTGGCCGCTAGTCAGTTGTATTTTTTATAGCCTACTAACGTTTTGACAGCTAAAACAGCGATTCTAGTTCTATTAATAGTAGACTCTGCCCCCTGGTCTGTTGTGAGGCAACTCTGTCGCGAGTGCATTAAACAGGGCCCTGGTATAAGTGCGCGTAAGTGACGGCATCTCGAGAAGTGTCTTCTCAATGTGTTTGTTGTAGACCAATGGTATATAATTTGAATATAAGAAGTTAATTTTAGTATACGTGAGGCTCGTTTCTAGTCTCTAGTAGACCTTTATAATACAATATCTTAGGCGTAGTATTATAATACAAATAGTTAAAATTAGACCATTGGTTTGCGTGGGACATGCTCTAAAGAAAGGCTTTGAGGAATTTCCCTGCAAAAATTGCGACAGAAGAGCAACTTTTTTTGCATCTTAGCCGGACCTGGGATAATATTCCGCAGCAAGACTTGGATAACTTAATCCAAAGAATGAAAAACCGTTGCAGGACCGTTATTAAAATGGTTTTACTGACTACTGATTTTTCACATAAGTGTTAAAATAGATTAATTTTTCACTATTTTTTGAGAAACCCATTCATGTAAGGTTTACCATTATTTCAATTTTCGTTTCAATTTCAAAAATTTGTTTACGCAAAAAAAGTAGTAATATAATACCTGTTTTATGTTATTTTTAATAAATTTTGAGTTATTCAAAAATATCCCTAGACGGTGTTAATGTGATTGTAATATGTATGTATTTAGAAATATATAAGTATGTCTATCATTTGTCTAGATCCCATACCACCTGCTTATATTTGCTTACTTTGGGCTAGATGACATTGTGTAAGAAAAAGGCCCACAATAGAACGTTTGTTAAATATAAAACAAAATTATTATCAAAATTATCTTGTCGATATACGAGTAAGTATTTAGAAGAAGCGCCCGTGGCTTTGAACTTAATGTTCTGTAAATGGTCACTGCGTTAAGCAACTTTTGCTTCCACTCATTTAATCTGAGGTACGCTAGTAATATTAGTTCAAGGCATACATCAGATAATTTATAAGTTTTACACTATTTAGAAATTGGTTCAGCAGTTCAGTGTTTATCGTCTACAAACAAAGAAATCATTCCTCTTTATAATATTACTAGGTATCGCCAAAGTACTTAAATAATATATGTACTTTATACATGCACTGTGGTATAGCTATTACAATGTGCAGTGAACGAGCAACTGGTGAATAGCTACCACCGACCATTTTAGTGTTGCCCTTTTGAAACATTCATCCTATGTCCTTTTATTATAAACTTAAAAATTGGTATTAATATATGGAAGTAGGTATGTTACTCTTTCACGCAAAATCGACTGAATGGTTTTTGATGAAATTTTGCAATAATATGTTACTATATTATTGCAGAATAACACGGGAAACGGGAACGGTAATACTTCTCTACCGGGCGCTGGCGTCAACTAGTCTATACTATAATTATAAAGCGGATAGATTTGTATAATTTCGACGTCAAGTCCGCACTTCTTGGGTCTTCCCCTCTTACCGGGACCTGGCGGGGCTGACATGGACAGATTTTTGTTTTTTCCACGTAACACGGCGGTTGCCGCAAGACATGACCACACCAACGAAGACGACACTCTTGCAACTTATCTGCAATGTCACGGACGTGTAGGCAGCCGCGGATGCGAGAGTTCCTCACGCTGTCAATCCGGTTAATCCACACGTCTACCGCAGCATCTTTACCAGAGATACGCATTTTAGAATTTTTGGTTTAGCTCCAAAGTATCGACTTTGGAGCTAAACCAAAAAGTTTCATAGTACAAATGGAAAACCTGCCACAACCTGCGTCTGTCTATTTCAACACGGCAATGGGCTCACCACCTATTACGTGGGACAGGAATCCACACGGTGAAAAGTGGGCATATAATATGCCTCTGCCACCCCTTCGGGGATAAGGCGTGATGGATATTTATTTTATTTATTTGGAAGACCTGCCAGGTCTGCAATTCAATTCTGCTCTGCGCTTGACAGATATAGGAAATAATATGGCATGATCCTAGTTGTATTAAACTTCTTCAAGATAAATTTAACATTAAAGCCACACACGTAAGAGTAAGTAGGTGTAAGTAGAATTGTAGTATACAGTATTAGTAGGTACCTATCTTTTAAGTGAATACTTACTCTCTTATATGAACAGACATGTTGAGATGGATAGGCTGGTTGTAGCGACCTGCTATTGAAAATTTACACGCCGCGCACAAGATCTTGGGTTAACGACTGCAATGTTACTGATTTTTCAATTTTTTGAAACCTGGGTATTTCAGAAGATGCATGAAAGTAAGTTGAATGCTGTAGAGATGCGATCACTTCGAAAATTGTGCGAAGTAGCCTTGGCCGACGAAATACAGAACGGAGTGATACGCAATATGGTGGGTTTGAATGAAAGTGTTAGCTGGAGAAGAGCGTGATCCGTTGGTTTGGACACGTCCAACGAATGAGTGAGGAACGATTAACGAAGAATAACTGAACTGTAAAAAACTGAAGAAGACTATTAAGAACTGTCTGGCAAATTCCAACCCATACAGCTCGGTTTTGCATCAAAAGGGGGTTGTGAAGCTGCCATACATGCCCTGTCTACTTACCTTGGCTGCGGGAAAGGAGGGGTCATTCTTAAAGTTGACTTGAAGAATGCCTTTAATTCAGTAAACAGGGACACTTTGTTGACACAAGCCAAATTGGAAACACCCAAAATTTTTAATTTTCTTTGGCAGTGCTACAGAAACCCATCAAAATTAATGTATAAGGAAAATATTTTAGATTCTGCAGTGGGTTGTCAACAAGGTGACCCTCTCGGGCCACTCATTTTCAGCTTATTAATACACCCAATAATTAGCCAGCTAAATTCCAAATTTAACGTCAGGTATTTAGATGACGGCACTCTAGGAGGAGATGTAGACACAGTTTTTAAAGATTTGGCATTGATAAAAGATAAATTTAAATTAATTGGTTTGGATCTGAATCCTTCAAAGTGTGAAATTTTTCTAAATGACAATATTGATAGTGTTTCTACTATTTCAAAATTCAATGTTTTGGCTCCAAATTTGAAAATCCTTCAGAATTGTTCTCTACGCCTCCTAGGGTCTCCCATTCTAGAAGATGCCTATGAATCTTTCATTGAGGAAAAGATCAAAAGTTTTAGTGAAGATTCTGATCGACTCCTTCAAATAAATATACAATCGGCCTTTACAATTATTCGGTATTGTCTTTTCGTCCCAAAATTAACTCATGCCCTTCGCTCATCTCAATTTTTTAAACATCCGACCCTTTTGGAAAATATGGACAAAATTATTCATACCACGCTTTCCAAAATTTTGAATGCAGATTTGGACGACCGAGCGTGGCTCCAGGCGTCTTTACCAATACGCTGGGGCGGCCTCGGTGTTCGTAACATCTCTGATATAAGTTTACCTGCATTTTTGTCTTCAGTACACGGCACTAATGAATTGACCAGGAAAATTTTAATTCCTACACTGGTCAATTCTGAAGTGCCAGGCAAGATTGAAGCCATAAATGTTTGGAAACTTAAGTGCCCAGATACTGTTTTACCGACCAACCCGTGCTCCCAGAGGCAGTGGGATAGGCCGCTCTGCAACGAGGTTAGAAAAAATTTATTGAACACGTGTTCGAATGTTGCAGAACGTGCTCGCCAATTGACTGTGGGAGAATGGGAGTCAGGTGTTTGGCTTCAGGCTCTTCCGTCGCCCAACATAGGTACTATGTTGGACGACACTACATTCAGAATTGCTGTCTGTCTTCGTTTAGGTGCTCCCTGCGTTTCTCCGCATTGCTGTCAATGTGGTGAAGTAGTCGACAGCCTTGGGCATCACGGTCTCTCATGCAGCAGGAGTGCAGGTCGCAGGTCACGTCATGCATACCTTAATGACATTATCCGTCGGGCTCTTGTCACCGCCGGTGTTCCAGCCGTTCTAGAACCTAATGGTTTGGCGCGTGACGATGGCAAGAGGCCGGACGGTATGTCATTGGTGCCATGGAAGATGGGAAAGCCTTTAGTTTGGGATGCAACTTGTGTTGACACCCTGGCTCCTTCTCATCTTCTTAGCACGGCGAATTGCGCTTGTACTGCTGCTGCATCCGCCGAGACTCTCAAGCGGCGCAAATATAATAATTTAATAGGTAATTATATTTTTGAGCCGTTTGGGGTCGAGACACTGGGCTCGTGGGGCCCAAGTGCTCGTTCACTGTATAGTGATATCGCAAAGCGACTGGTCGATTCTTCTCGTGACCATAGGGCTGCCCTCTTTCTCGCTCAGAGAATAAGCATTGCCATACAACGTGGCAATGCGGCCAGCCTTATGGGAACCTTACCGGTTGATTTTGATGGGGAGGAATTCTTCGACACCTAGTCGGGGCATCATTGTCAGTCTTGTAATAATTCCCACCACCGCCCCCTTCTTTTTGTATTGTTTTCTGTAAATATGCTAAATTTTAATAACTATGTAATTATTTAAATAACTTCGAAATAAATATTTATATTTACGAAGAATATATATTGTGCGAAAATAGGGGGTACAAGGAGTGGAAACTGCCCCCTACCACCAATAGGGGGACAGATCGAACTCTATCCACCCATGAATGGTTTTATCTGTTCCCCTATCACCAATAGGGGGACAGATCGCACTTTTTATTCCTGTTTGTCCCCCATCTACATGGGGAACAAACATAAATTATGTAACAATAACGTGCGAAGTGGAGGAGAAAAAGTAGGAAAACGACCCCCGGCGTCGCGAGACGCAACTGGGACAGCCGCTCGGTTGATGATGATGATTCTATTCTTACATATCAACAAATCCCAATAAAAGTCCTTAGCCGCTTTATGCTAATGAAATTTTTAAAGTACGTAAATACTTAAGTATTGTTATTTAAGTTAAAGTCAAAGTGTTTTTAAAGTTGTACCACGGCGAGCGTTCTGGGATCTCTTTTCGTTTCCGAACAACGCGTGCCGGGCAGAAGTGCCACGCTCTACAGTGGAAAGAATTTTTGCCAGAACAAAACGATTGAAAAGATCGGCGGATGAATTTTTAAAGAAATTATTTTGCTAAATTTCTCATTTTTTTTAATAGCGCGGCAAAAGACAATTCCATTCGAGACGCGGATTGAACCCGTGACCTTTGCCTAACCAG
Source organism: Thumatha senex (assembly GCA_948477245.1). Taxonomy (NCBI): domain Eukaryota; kingdom Metazoa; phylum Arthropoda; class Insecta; order Lepidoptera; family Erebidae; genus Thumatha; species Thumatha senex. The sequence continues at coordinate 20,374,579 of OX419741.1, read as the reverse complement.
GGCAATGTTCTAGCCACCTGAACTACCCGCACCGTATCGAATCAAGTTGAAATTCTCCACCATATTTTAACCGTCATTTAAAGAGTGTGACCGGAGCCATCTATCGAGCTAATATGATTTAAAAGATCATTTCTCTGTCGAACGATAGTAACCTGGAACGCTTTGCCAGCTCACGTGTTTCCTTCCTCTTACAATTCCGGGTTTTTGCGGAGCGTGAAGAGGCACGTCATTTTGCCGCCAACTTGAGGGACGCTGTCAGTAGTCATGTAGACTGAGAGAGTGCCCCTCAATTCGCTAGATGTCGTCATGGCTTTCCATTAGGCAGATGGCGTCATTTCGGCGAGCTAAATATAAAAAAAAAATCTATCGCAGTTTCTCTAACAAATGGCCAACAGTGATTTCACCAGCTACAATCTGCATTTGACAATTGTAAATATATTGGTTTTTTCATAATTATACGCGTACAGTATAATAACGCATTTAGAGTACTATTGGGGTTGCCGTGGCACTGTAGCGCGTCAGGTACGTTTACCGAAGCGCGCACGGACAGCTTCGGTGCTATTTTGAGGAAACGGTGTGCGTCTATGCAAGCCCGCGTTTGCGGCAGCACCAATAGTCTTCTGAGTGTTTTCGCGGATAGATGGGAGTCCCCTATGCAACTAAGGTGGATACAGATTCACAAATAAGCTATTTTTGGTAACTGATTAGGATATATAAAAAAAAAAATGTAGTGTATTTCTAAATTCCAGTATAGTCAAATGTCAATTTTCAATCCTTAATCATTATGATTCATTTTATTATATAAATGAATAAAATCATTTTGTATAAATTTATATGTAATCCTATATTTTGTAATATCTAATTTAAATGTTATACTAATCTATTTTCAAATGACATATTTTAATGTAAATTCTGTTAAACGTGAAACGAAAACCTACTAAAGTTTATTACTAACCTTAGCTATAAGTATCAATGTATGATCCATAGTGTGACTAACACTATGGAACAAGGTCTGAATTAAATGATTATTATTATTATTATAATACTTTGCTTTGTGTGGCTATTTAAGGTCGGAGGTAGCTGGTTTTGGTGTTAGCTGCATCCTTTTCTAAGATTGCTATCAACATGTTTATATTAGGTTAATTTTTACGGACTGCAATATTTAAGCCATGGTGCCATTCTTCTAGGAAGTTCGTTGTACGATGACGTCTCGATCATGAGGTTTTATCCAATGTTTGATCATAAATAAACATTTTTTTTTACTCTGATCATCATCTGGAATTTCAGATGCGATGTATGACTATCCATTCAAAATATGACTATCAGGGACTTCCCTGATATTCATATTTTGAATGGATAGTCATACATCGCACGGCACGGCACTTAATGCCACTTGTCGTTTGAAAAGTATTTAGAATTCGTAACATTACAATACTCCAGCAATGTTGTATGAAACCGCGTGCTGGGGTTATTACACTTTGATTGTTTTTTTTTAAACTTTCTATTATTTATATTATTTTATAAAATAAGTGCATGTACAAGAAGAAGATGGAAGATGTGATTCGGATGTAGAACGGCGACTAGCTGCCGGAAACAGAGTTAACGGTGCTTTGTCCCAATTAGTAAAGCGACAAAGCATCGTAAAAGAAGCACGACTGGCGATTCATAACGCAGTGCTAGTGCCAACTTTGCTTTACGGTAGCGAAACCTGGGTATGTCAGCAGATGCATGAAAGTAATTTGAATGCTGTGGAGATGCGATCACTTCGAAAATTGTGCGGCGTTACTTTGGCCGACCGAATACGTAACGAAGTGATACGCAATATGGCAGGTTTGAATGAAAGTGTCAGCGTTAAGCTGGAAAAGGTTTGAACACGTCCAACGAATGAGTGAGGAACGATTGATGAAGAATATATATTGTGCAAAAGTAGAGGGCAGAAGAAGACAGGGTAGGCCGAGACTTACATATGAAGACCACGTGAGCAGAGTGCTCAAAAACGGAAAGGTCTGAAAGTACTCGGATACCCAGACACGCACGTCTGGGTATGTATGAAGCGATTGATGAATCTTGAAAAAGCGAAAGAAGAATGCATGGATCGCGAAGCCTGGCGATCTGTCCTCTCTGACTACCCCGTCAGGAATACAGCGTGAAGATAGTTAGTTAGTTAGTTTAGTGCATATACAGGGTGGCTGAGACCAAGTGTTATAAAATGAAAACGCTGTAATTTTTTTCATTTTGTTTTTTTTTATTGAAATTCCGTGGAATATGTTAAAAACATATTACATTTTATGAAAAACATGTTACTGCTCGATATGACCTCCTTTGGCTCTGATTATTTGATAGTCTTCCATAGAAAGCATTGCATGCTGACCGAAAGTGGTCTTGCGGAATTTTATTCCATTCTCGAACAAGAACTGACTTTAATGCATCAACACTTACGTATTTTTTAGTGGACACCTTACTCTCCAAAATGGACCATATGGAGAAATCCATGGGATTCAAGTCCGGTGAATATGGTGGCCATTCTTTCGACGAAATCAGCCGCGGAACGCAATTTTGTAAAAATTGCAGAGTCGCTCGAGCTTCGTGTGATGGTGCCGAGTCCTGTTGGAATGTCCAACGATTCGTACCAAAGTGTTTACGTGCCCAAGGTAGCAAAGCATCTTTTAGGATCTTTTGGCGGTACACCTCTTGGTTTACCTTGACTCCCTGTTCGATGAAAATCAGAGGAGTGCGTCCATCCGCAGTCACTGCAACCCAAATCATAACAGAAGCTGGTGATTGCTTGCGCGTGGCAACTTTTGCGTCCAAATTATCGTTGGATTGTTGTGCTCTAACCAAACACGATCATTTTGTTTATTCACATACTGTTGAATGGGGAAAATTTTCTCATCAGAATAGACAATTTTTGGAATCTCATCACGTTCGGCCAAGACCTTCAATGCTCGTGTTCTTTCAAGCCTAACTTTTTTTTGTGCCTCCGTAAGATCTTGAACTTTTTGTATCTTATAGGGCTTCAAGTGTAGTTCATTTTTCAATATGATTTGAATGCTGTATCGTAAAACATGCAGAGGTGCTGCTAATTGATTGGCACTTTGACGAGGATTTCGTTGGATTCGTTTCTTCACCTTTCGTATCATTTCTTTTGATGTTGCTGTCTTTTTAGAACCGCCTCTGTTGCGTTTAGCGATGCTACCAGTTTCGTTGTATTTACGAGTTATGGTTCGATATACAAACATTTTATTCACATTAAAATGCTGGAGCTGACGAACTATTGCCGTTTGTGAATTTCCAGCCAAATACAGTGCAATTACACTATTACGTTTGAGTTCCATTACGGTTTTATTATGAAGATATTAATTTAGAACAATTATTTTTTGACCTTATATAAACAACTAACCAAACTTCATTTGTCAAAAAATTGACGTGCGAAAATGACAACTACACAAATAACAGCAGAGTGAAGTTAGTAACGTTTAGTCTCAGCCACCCGGTATATACGTGGAACCACAAGTTACGCATTATACATACAACTCTCGTCCTTACTAAACAGTGGGACCACCAGTAATACATTATAGGTATGACTCGTGGTCCCACTAAACCTAACCACGATTCATTAGTTTTTAGTAACTATTGTGGGACTGCGGGTATGGTGGGATCACGAGTCAGTATCTACTTTTAGATATATTGTTAGAACTTAATTTTCATTGTTGATTGCTTACATACCTTTTTTTCTCTATGAAATAAACGCAAATGTAAGCTAATGTTAGGTTTTACTAAGATAATATAACACGTATTTTTCCAGTTAGCATATTATATAGCAAACGGGCATACCACATTATGTAATAGGAGCAGGAGTAATAAAATCGTAATTATAAATAAATCCCCGTTGTATCTATGTAAAATAGATGTAATGGGGGTCCAGGTGCTCCTCTCTGTAGGAGTAATTAGTAGGAGCACGAGACTGAAATCGTTTTATTACTTCTAAGAATTAATTAATTTTCTGAGTACCCCGTAAGGGATACAGCGTGAAGATAGATAGATAGGAGAATAAATATTTACATGGGGGACAAACAGGAATAAAAAGTGCGATTTGTACCCCTATTGGTGGTAGGGGGACAGATAAAACCGTTCATGAGTGAATTGAGTTCGATCTGTCCTTCTACCACCAATAGGGGGACAGATCGAACTTTTTTCCTATCTGTCCCCCTAGGTGGACAGAGCAGGGGGACAGATCGGAATAATCCGTCAGGGTAGGCCGAGGGTTACATAATATGAAGACTCAGAAAAGTACTCAGATACCCAGACGTGCATGTATGAAGCGATTAATGAATCTGCAGAAAGCGAAAGCAGTATGCATGGATCGCGAAGCCTGACGATTTGTCCTCTCTGACTACCCCGTCAGGGATACAGCGTGAAGATGGTTAGTTAGTTAGTTTATATGAAACAAACTGTTCTGTCATCTGACAGACTGTTGTACCAATATTTATTGTATCATCTAGAGACATCTCTACAAGTCGCGACATTCTGCATTGATAGATAGGTATAGATAAAATAAAAACCATTGGAACTAATCACTTCAAATCGGAGAAACCCAAGTCGTGCAAAGTCAGCGTCACTCTGCATACGGTCTAATTTATTAAAGTATATATCTAAATTAAGATTTAATGAATAGGAATTTAGTATTAAAGTGTCAAGTCGTGGTGGTGCTAATTAGAGTTCAAAGGTACTACAGTATTATGAAAAGGTAAAGTATGTGAAGATGTAAGAGGTAATCGCTGGGTCCAATAAAACAATTGTTAAAATTCTTCAATATTACTATTGGTTCTGTGAACCGAAGACTTCAGAGTAAATTCTTTTTTTATATTAATAAAAAAAAAATTACATTCCTTTTTTGCGTTTTGAGCGCTCTTGCCAGCCACTACGGACCATTTCCCCTCCCCTGCCTCCATTCCCCCCTGATCAAAAATCCCCCTCGCTAAAAGTTGTTGTCTAAATCAAGGATTGTCCATGCCAAATAGCATGAAAATTTGATGAAAAATGCGGCCTGTAGACTGAATGGACGGATGGACGGTCGGACATTAATAGCATATTTCCCGTCCCAGTGGAGTTAAAAAAGAGACTTTGTCGGCTCGCTGTGCTCGCCTCCAATGAAAAGGTAAAGTTTGTGACCTTGTGAGTTTGTGAGGATGTAAGAGGTAATCGCTGGGTCTAATGAAACAATTTTTTAAATTCCTGTGAATAAGGAGTATTATCCCTGAGTGCTATCTATTGCGTACTCGTTTCTATATATCTATTTATATAGAAACGAGTATGGGGAATATACACCACGCAGTCAGAGCAGCAATACCTGTATAAGCTAGTACATTATATACAGCTTGCAAAAAAAGTAGTAACAAAATATAGTGCTGAAATGAAACAAAATGAATGAATAAATATATAGTTGGTGATGTAGCGGAGTTAATGTGATTATTTAATATGACCATTAAAAAAAATCTTTCAAAATTTGCAAATCTATAGTCAAAAATAGATAAAATATATAAATATCTTAATTTTCTCTAACCTATTGTAATTTTCAAGTGATGCATTGATAAAATCGAGACATATTTCACCATGAAGTGAAAAGTAGTTTCAGGATTGCCTACAATACAATCGCTATCGCTTATGAATGGCGCTGCGTAAAATCACGCCACACCACACACATCAGGCGATCGCATCACGGTACGGCTCACCGGTGTAGTGCATAAGGAATTATATTCGGACGGCCTATCGCAGGTAGATCACATCTAATATTTTATTGTAACCGGATCTCCGGACTACCTGCTATTCTACGAGTGCGTTCGAAAATAACTGTCATATTCTTCTACAGTCAAATTTGTCTGTGAAGTCAAATCTTCTACAAATAATTTTACCGTGTTAAATGCTCAAGTGGATAATATTAAATACCTAATTATCACAGATAATATAATATTATCTGCGTTTATTATGTGTACATAGAGGAGTGCTTGTCTCTACATTTTCATACTCTTATCAATGGGAGTGAAAGTTGGGTATGGCAAAAGAGGTTATTCACCATCTCGACACGGGAGTCTGGACACACGTGTGATCAGTTGGTGTAACTCCAAAAAATAATATTTGTCATCTGGACACGCCAGGATTTTTACGCCTGACCACATAGTGAAACTTAAATTAAATACTTTAATGTTTTCGTCAACTGGACATACCTAAGATTATTGGGAAAAAAGGTACAGTCATGTTAAGAATAGTTTCATTCGTTGATTTCATAAATGAGGTGAGTTCATGAAAAATATTTTAAACGTCATCATTTTCAAAGTTGGATACATGAAATTACGCATATATTATCTCTACCTGATTTCAAATACCTAAATGGATAAGACGGTAAAAAAAGGTTGTCTTTATTAATAAAATTACTGGTTGACTCATTATTTTACAACAATGCTCAACCGAAGCCCTTGTTAAAATTTATAGGGTAATCTATATTTATTAAAAAATATATTTATATTTATTATGAAGCGCTCGTGGCCCCGCGGTCTCAGTGTTCTGTAAACGATCACTGAGTTACGCAACTTTCACTATGGCTGGTCCTCGGATGGGTGACCACTTTGTGGCATTTACATTTGCGAGCGTTTCCGTGCTTCGGAAGGCACGTTAAGCCGTTGGTCCCGGTTGCCAGTAAAATGGCAGTCGTTAAGCCTGGTTGAATGCCTTATGGGCGGCTTGAAAAATTTCAACAGCAGGTAGCCACAACCTGCGTCTGTCTATTTCAACACGGCAATGGGCTCACCACCTATTACGTGGGACAGAAAAATCCACACGGTGAAAAGTGGGCATATAATATGCCTCTGCCACCCCTTCGGGGATATGGCGTGATGGATATTTATTTTTTATTTTTTCTATATTTATAATGTAGGCACTTACTAAAGGGGGTAAAATAAAGGATAAGCAGTTGTAGAGAAGTTCGAGATTATAAAAGTTAGAAATATTAGATTATGTGCTCGTGTTTCTGTTTACGAATAAATTTATTCGTGCCTCGTGGTTTCGAATATTTTACCTTTATACTTTACACGTCGTTTAATATTTTACACGTTCACAAAAACTGCGTCATGACCGTCCGCCATGTTTTTTGTTATATAATAATTAGTTTTTTGTGCATGAAGCCACTCGGCGGGCTTGGGGTCACTATACATTCAGCCAATTGATTCCTTTTCTTTTGGTTTTTATACATAATATGGCTGTTTCGTTTGTTTATTGTTTAGGATTTTCTTTTTTATTATTAATATTTTTTATTTTTGTAAAGATTGTGGTTTTTTGGCCATAAAAACTTTCTCTTTCTTTCTTTCTTTACCTATAAGAAGGTAAAATAGGGGTTCTTATTTCAATGAGAAATGGGAGACAGGCGTCATGATATGTATGTAATATTAAAAGCACGTTTCTCTTGCGCGTCATGTACGTAGGCAAGACAGACTTGGAAGTTTCATAATTATTAATTATGTTTCTTAAGCGTAAAATCTCATAAGCTCGATTACCTCCTTCTATTTCACAATAACACCAGGTAGAACTGGGAATTCTGCTCCCCGATTTATTATGTGGGCCATTTTTATCTACACAACGTCCTCTAGCACAAACTAAGTTAACATAAGCTTGTAGTATGGGATACAGACAACTGATAAAAATACTTATATACTTCTAAATACATACATGTTATATTATTTAAGAAACACCCAAACTTTGTAACAAACATTTCCGGTTCACACAAATGTTTGTTTTACTCAGGAATCGATCCTTAGCGCGGCAGGACACACTGCCACTTACTTACGCTAGCGAAGCAGTCTGAACAATGAAAAACACGACGGCAATCGAGATTTTGAATTTTTATCATCAGAATAACATCATTATGGCGCGTGGTTGTATATATAACCATTCACGAAAGCCTCGGCATCAAATCAATACCAGATAAAATAGATTCGAAAACATGATTCCGATTCCGTAGAATCTGCAAATATAATGAACTAGGTACCCCCCCCCCCCCTCTCGGCTTCACCAGTGACATACTTCGAACTCCCGTCGCACCTATTTAATCCCGTCGCTTATAAATTCTACTATTTATTTGCCCGATTAGTCGACATTTTTGACTACTGCTCCGCTCCCTAGGGTAGTTGCGTGATGATATATAACCTGTAGCCTTCCTCGGCTATCTAACACAAAAATAGTTTTTTAAATCTGACCAGTAGTTCCTGAGATCAAGATCAGTTTAAACAAACACAAACAAACTCTTCAGCTTTATATATTAGTATAGATTAATAGATTCTTTGGAAGGGGGAGGGTCTTAATTATTTTTTTAAATTTTTTATCATTTGGAAGTTTTTTATAATTCATTGACTTTTTCAAAAGATAAGATAGGCAAGGAATGAATATAGGCGGTTGGGGTTACAAATTGCCCGTCACCTTAGTTGAAGCAGGGCTCACCCGGGCTCCCTGACATAAGGCATAATGGCGCCGTGTGGTTTTAGTCAGTTCTACTCCTTCATGCCCACTCCAACAGTACTGAAGGGTGAGTCCAAGGGGACTTCCTCACGGTAATCAATTATCAAAAATAAAATAAGTAAGGAATAAAATTACACAGATTATTACAACCGGCGTTATATGCTTATAACGCCGGTTGTATTAATCTTATCAATGAATTCAATTCAATTAACTTAGCTATGATTATCAGGAGCACTGACGTAATAAATTTAGCAACCGGTAGCTATGTGTAATACTATCACAATAAGTCACGACCACAGAGTCATTCATCCTATAGAGGGAAATGCTTTTGGGCACAGAGAAGAGAGTTAAATAAGGGAACAACGCTTTGTTTTATTATCAATATACATGCGAAATGTCGCTTTCGTAGCCCTAAGAACTTTGTGTTCTGTTAACGATCAGTGTGAAACTTTCGCCTATGGTTAGTCCTGGAATAAAGATCGTTTGAGTGTTTCCGTGCTTCAGATTTAAGCCATTCGTTCCGGTTGCTATAACATGGCATAGCCAAGTTGAAAGCCCTAATGGGTGGCTTAAAAATGTTCACTAGTAAGTCGACACATCCTACGCCTGTCAATTTCAACACGGCAACACGGCTTTGCGTGGGACAAAAATGCTTACAGCGAAACGTGGAGTATAGTATGCTTCTACTACCCTTTTGCGGATAAAGGCGTGAATGATTCATAACCTAGAGGAACTCATCAGCGTGTGTTCAATTCAGCAAGTGCACCGCTAGTGAGGTCGCTTGATGCCACCCTATTTATGTTTGTTACTTTTATATGTTCAAATGGCTGATCCATTTTGGATATCATTTGGTGTGAAGGGAAATAAATAAATATAAATATCGTTGGGACAACTCACACAACGCCATCTAATTCCAAACTCAGCTTGTACTATGGTAAACAGATAACTGAAAAACATACATAAATGGAAAAAAATGTTAAAGCAATTATTTTGCTAAATTTCTCATAAATTGTTAATATAGGTACCTGGGTCGAATATGGCCACCATAACAATTTTTTTGGCCATGTGTAATACATGAAGTAAACAGACTATTTTTGTTTCATCGCCTATCTATGTAGCTACCGTGATATAGCCGTAAAGAGAACAAAAATTAAAGCACAACTGTACTTATTCATCTTTTTTTATAAGTAGGAAAGTGGCCATATTTCCGATAGTGTAGTCAAACGGCCATACTACCGGTATGAATTGTACACATAGATGATTACTTATTGAAAAGGTATTTATTAATTTGTTTTCCATCTAAGTCTAATTCATAAGTAAAGTGGAAAAAGGCAATTCGATTCGAGACAGGGATTGAACCTCAGGTGGCTAGAACATTGCCCTGGTTAGGCAAAGGTCACAGGTTCAATCCCTGTCTCGAATCGAATTGTCTTTTTCCACTTTATTAAAAATGTATACTTATATATTTCTAAATACATACATATTATAGATAAATAACACCCAGACACAGAATAAACCATCGTGCTCATCACACAAAGTTTCATTCTGGGTGGGAATCGAAACCACGACGTCTTGCGTAGCAGTCGGATATACTCCCCCCGCGCCGCAAAGGAAGTCTAAACTCCGGGAAGACTTTCCCAAACAGATGCCTACAGGCGAATGTTTGCGGTGGCTATGTTTGTAAGTTCTACACTCTTCAACGGCTGGAAAAATTAGGAGTGGTGGTAACTGAAACCCCGGATAAACACATGTTTATACTACTGAAGTGGCAGACAAATCACATATTAATAACATCTACATACATATTGGCATTCTTTTTCTTTCCGTTAATTTGACATTTGCGAACGTTTCCGTGCTTCGGAAGGCACGTTAAGCCGTTGGTCCAGGTAGCCAGTAACATGGCAATATGGGCGGCTTGAAAAAGTTCAACAGCAGGTAGCCACAATCTGCGTCTGTCTATTTCAACACGGCAATGAGCTATTACACGGGTCAGGAATACACATGGTGAAAAATGGACATACAATATGTATGACCCTGCCACCCCTTCGGGGATAAGGCGTGATAGATGAATAAAATAAATAGTAATATTTCAGCCTTAGATTAATAAACACTATTAATATAATCTAAAATTTCAGCATGTACATTTTTGTCCCACGGATCACTAAATTAGCGAGGTCACGAGCACTTCAATAATAACAATTAATATCACAGGCTACTTTTTATCCTGGGGTCAAGTTTTTGTAGGAAACGGATAAGGAAAAAATAACGGATATGTTAAAAATAAAAGTAAAATATCTGTATTAGGTAGGATTTAATATTAGTTTTTTCGTATATTTATAAATAATTGGCACGAAAATGGTTTATTTACAGCTTAAAATTATGTCATTTACTAAATATAAGTAGTTACAAAATATTGTGCTAAAACTGGTTTACTGTGATTATACAATATTTATCAAAAGCTTAACCTGAAACATATATACATCTCGCTCGCAGCATTCAGTAATGCATAGATAAAAGCGAGACAATATTATTTTCTTAGTTACCCAATAAGTAATCGATTGCTTTTCTCTTTACTTAGCCTTTCCGCTTCTTCTATGGAATCTGGTAAGCGCTGGTTGAGAGTTTCTGGTAATGTGAAGACAAAGAGACCGGCTATAATAGCTAGTGTACCGAAAAATATCGATGGCAGATTTTTCCAGTAGAGCGCCTAAAAGAAAAGAAGTTTAGAATTTTTTATTTTTGACAGTGCACGTGTTTCTTTCTTCTTCCAAACCCGGTTCTTCAAGTGAATAAGCAAATCATTGGATCCGCAAATTTAGGGCCACTGTAAATATTTGGACTGTGAGAGTGGCCCTTTATTCGCTAGATGTCGCTTACGAACAGGCAGGCAGCGTCAATTTGGCGAGCTAGATATTAAAAAAAACATAGTAAAGAACATCTCCCCAGCTCCTACTGAACTGTGATATATCTCACCAGGGAGCGAGGGTCGGAGCAGGGGTTAAACTTTAGGTTCCAACGCAGAATCACAGCTTGTACTAACACAATTTCTCACAATGATGATCAATACCTTTAAGAGGTTCTACTTTAAAGTCTTGTCATTATATGCTTCAGGAACATGAAGTCCAAAAACCATGCCCTTCTTAACAACCGCATGATCAATTGCACCAGAATTATACTATTTGATTTATTTATCTATCACGCCTTATCTCCGAAGGGGTGGCAGAGGCATACATACCGAATGCCCACTTTTCACCATGTGTATTCCTATCCAACATAATAGGTGGTGAGCCTATGTTGAAATAGTCAGACGCAGGTTGTGGCAACATCCATACACACTTTCGCATTTATAATATTACTAGTTGACGCCCGCGGCTTTCCGAAGTCTACCTGTTCCCGTTTCCCACAGGAACTTGTTCCCGGGATAAAAAGTAGCCAATGTGTTATTCTGATGTAAAAGCTACATTGTTGTAAAGTTTCATTAAAATCTGTTCAATGGTTTTTACGTGAAAGAGTAACAAACATCCATAAAAAATATTATAAATGTGAAGACATTTATAATATTATTAAGATTAAGACAATTATTTTTACTTCGTAAACATGATAGAAGCTCTTTAATAAGACAACATAGTTTGTTGCTTTAGTGTAACAAAAACGAAGCAACAACAAGTTCAAAGAAGGCAGGTCTTTAAGACAATGGAGACAGCTAAATTATGAACAGCTGATCAATATAAAATCATTCAATTTAAATCAGCCTATATCAACAGTTGATCTAGTACGAATTAAAAAATTGGGGATTAAAAAAGATGACCTTGTGTGATGAACACAAGGTCATCTTTTCTAAGTCATCATTCTATGTGGTGGTGGAGAGGAGTGGAGGGAATTTCACCTTACGTTTACTTACGTCGTGATCTCTACCCCAGAATATGTCTACTCCGGTCTACTTAGTCAGCAGTCTAAAACGTAGTCTTTCTCGTTATATTTAGTGCAAAATTCAGAGATCAAATTTCCGTTTTTAAAATGTATTTGAGTACTTACGTCAGACATATAATGGCTGGGTGATATCTAATTGTAAATCCGACGTAACAAAATGTTCCCATAATGGGTCATTAAAATCCTACTAATATTATAAACGCGAAAGTTTGCAAGTATGGATGGATGTTTGTTACTCTTTCACGCAAATTTTGATGAAATTTACAATAATATCAGAATAACACATATAGGCAATTATTATCCCGGGATAAAGTTCCTGTTCCGGGAAACCGGGACGGTAAAGCTTCGCCACGCGGGCGTCAACTAGTTATAAAACTTACCAACAACGGAGTGAGTGGTGCCATCGTGGATCCGATTCTCCCAAAACATGAGCAAATTGCGAGCAGAGACTGTCTAACGTTAGTTGGGAACAGTTCAGACACATAGACGTAGACTGTACTGTAGGCGATAGTGATGCAGAATTTTCCTGACAAGTAGACGACAAGAGACCACACGCCGAAATCTGTTAAAAATATTTTTTATTAAACGATATTCTTTGCACGAGTTCACGAATTTCCCCTGACCTACAGATTCTCTAAATTGGTCAATACTCACAGGAGGATACCAGACAAGGAGAATGAGCAAAGTCCATTGCTGAACCTGCTGACTACGCGTTCGGACGGATACAACATCTGGTGGATGCTCCACTTGGCATATCAGTCCACTGTCTCGTACGGGCGCGAGTCCCTTCCGCAAGGTCTGAACAACTCCAGCCCAAGGAGTGGCGGCATCAATTGTTTAAACTGCGAGGAAATTTTATATCTTCTTCGTCATATTTATTTCTGCCCTGCAGCTTCCAAACTCTGTATGATTGCCGTCTGACCTTGCAAACTTCGTCGTTGCCTCATCCGTTAGTGGGCATTGCTAACAGGTCGCTATATAGGCACCTGGAGATCTAGGTCGAGACCTTATACTCCTACGAGGCGCTTAAAAATATCGGTGAGTAATTAAACTATTTTGTTGAGTGTACATGAACTAGTTTTTGCTAAATATTATTAACTAGTGTCTCTAAGTGAGCAATTGATCTGATAAGCATGGACTTTGGAGTGGAATTTAAGTTAACTAACCCTTCCCAACGTGTATCACAACACGTTTTAACGTAGGTTGTACTAAAACTCATAAGTGCAGTGCAACCCAGACTTTCTGCTTCTTAGAGAAGCACGTTTAAATCACAGTGTTACGCTATGCTCACATTAGTAGACTTTAAATAAATCATTTTGCATGAGGCCAAAGATCAAAGATTCAAACTAAGTTAAAATTCAATACGAATATTAAACTTAGAACCGAAAGATAATCATAAAAGTACTTTCATCTTCTAAAATCGAAATTAATGTATTCTTCGCAGTATTGACAGAACAAATAAACTGAAAATGCCAAGTTTGTTAAAACCACGAATATTATTTATGTTTTACGAGCAATTGCTTCTACGGAAGCTTTGAAATCAATTTAACTCCAACATCCCATTAATTCAGGCTGTTTGACAAACAGTGATTTCTGAATAAACAGTGCTAAAGGAGAATCCGTTCAGAACTTGAAATTTCTAATCGTAAATACACAGGCTTTGGGAATAAACAAAATAGTACAATTGTCTCATAACACTGCCACAGATTAATTTTTTAAAACCTTCAGAAGTCTTACTGTAGATAATATACACACAGTGACATTAAAAAATAAAAATTCTGGATATTTTTGACATTTAATTATTTTAATCTTATTGCATTTTTAATTAATGAGCGAATAATTTTTAGATTGTATATTTTACTTTTATATAAGGTTATTAAAATAAAAGAAGTCTATCGTGAGCTCAACAACAAAGACTATATTGAAAATATTATGATGATCTCCAGAAAATTTTGAGCTTTGATTTATACCAAAAGGTAAAGACGCTGAGTCTTCACTGTATACTACTCACATTTTTTGAGTCGTCCTGAGAAGGGTGTGCGAGCATTACAGCGACATGATATTCGCCTTATAGATTGTCAAAGACTTTGAACCGTTAATGTAACACAAAACCATTACATTCTTGACTATTTTTTTATTGAATCTAACGCGTTGGTGTTCTGAATAGTTATTTCTATAGCATGTTTATCTCCTCTCACAACCATTGGGTTCTATAAGAGGTGCAAGAAAAGGCATATCTTAAGGTTGTCCATCTTGTCATCTACAATAATGACCGCAACCTTTAGATGAGTTGTAATAAGAAATAAATGAATCAAACTCACCTGTAGGAATAAATGATAAACTGATACAAAGAATAGCACTTAATATATAGGCGATTATCAACACCCTTTTTCGTCCATATCTATCGGCGACAAACAGGCAACAATAATTTCCTGGAATCTCAATAAAAGATACCAGCATGAAATTCACATATATGTTTCCAGCTAGAGATACTGAATTTATGCTTAATCCATAGTATACAAATGTGCAAGTTATCCACAAAAAGGAACACGTAGCCACTCTTCTTCTAATAATAGATGATTTGATAACTTTTAAAAATATTGATGGTTCTCGTATCTTCGTTTTTCCACTTATGTTCTCATTTCTTTCGTTGCTTTTACTACTATCTTCTGAACTTTCTTTTTCTGGATTATTGAGTTGAGCCAGTACCTGTTCTGTTAATTCAACTTTATTTATTTTAGCAGCCTTTTTTAAAATTACTAAAGCTTCTTCGTGTCTACCTTTACTTATAAGCCATCTTACGCTTTCGTTTAAAATGAATAAATATGAAAAAACAAGGCACGATGGAGGATATATAATCCTGAGGAGTTTTCTCCAATCCTGAAGCAGCCATGAAAGACCTGCTAGTGTCATTAGTCCAAAAACAAACACAGTGTTTATCAAAGTATTGCCAAATATACGGCCTTTAGGACTCACCAGCTCCATAGCTGAAAAATGGAAATTAGATTAGTAACAATTTTCTTATATTAAGTATAAAGTTACATAATATTAGTCATCTCCAATCTCTCCATCTCCAATATATATTTCTTTTCACAATTGGACGTAAGTTGCTTTTTAAGCCAAGAATGTGTTGATAACATATACCTACTGCACATTAACTGAAATATATACCTATTTCCTAAATTCACCAGCTTGAATGGGGCTGATTATCGGGACACTAAAAATCTCAGGTACTGAAATATATGTGAATAAACTTTTCAAAAAAAAATTATACGCTTTATTATTCTTAATTACTGAAGTGAAAGACAAAAATACGATCAACCGGGTCAAAAGTGAGTACCGTAGTCTAAGGAGGCTTACAGTGACATCTGTGGAAACGGACAGGGAGAGGCAGTGCCATCTCAGTAGTAAATAAAAACAATTAAGTTCTTACCTAAAACAAACGCTGAGGAATAAGCTCCTGCTCCTAACGCAGCCTCAAGGAATTCGAGCGTCACCAGCATGTAGTAGTTCACAGAGAATGATCTCATGAAGCCAAATATACTGTTCATGAGGGCTGCACATGATATAGCAATTCTTCGTCCATACCTATCTGATATAATACCTGTTAGTGGCAGAGCGACAAAGAGGCCAGCGTTGTGGATGGTACCAACGAGCGTTCTCTTCCAGAAAACACATCCCAGGTCAAACTGAAAGAAATTACCTTGTCAATTTCTTAGTCGATGAGTAAAGCAAGCAGTCTGGAAATATTATCTGCAGCCTTCGTACTATCGCCTCATATCTGCTATTTCCATACCACTACCATGGGACGACAAGGAGAGGTAGCCTATGGATGTTTGCAACACCAGAGTTGCTGCACTCGCGCTGTTGATTCTGCAAAAATCTTCTATCCCCTTTTGAAGAATCCCACTTTCAGTAGGGAGCTCATTTTACAATCTAATATCAGACATTACTGTACAAGAGCGCTCCAGTTGCAAAGTGTTAGGATGAATTATTCTTTGGCGCCTACCATAGAAGCGACAGCTTGAAAAAACTATGAAGCCTAGTATTTCAATAGCGAAAAAATTTGAAAAAATTGAAGAAGTATTGTTTTTTTGATCTATTATGCTTTATCCCCGAAAGGGTAGCAGAGGCATACATATTGTATGCCCACTTTCCACCATGTATATTCCTGTCCCATGTAATAGGTGGTGAGTATATTGAAGAAGTATATTGTGTAAAATAAAAAGTAACTCAAAAGCTATACTCACGTCTTTTACTACAGAATCACCATTGTATACGTATGAAGTACACTTCTCTTCCACAGAGGTATTAAAACTTTGCCAATCACACGAATCATTCATATATAATGATGTAAAATTTTCGTTAAAAGCATATCTTGAGCATTTTGCGTATCCATTCTCTACCTTCGGTATGGCGTATGCTATCCACGAAGTATCATTGGCTGTTTTTTCACACTCGTCGATTCGGCACCTGAAAAAATATTTTTTTTAGTTTTGTAACGAGTTACTTAGTTTTATATAACTACCATCTATTGTGCGGAAAGTAGAGGGCAGAATCCATATCCAAATAGAAAAGTAAACTTTTTTTGGTTTAGTTCTGGTTCGATGTCCGAATTTTTTTTTAAATCTATGAATGCAGTTTTTCTTTTCAACAAAGTCAGTAACATGGATCTTTAGAACAAATATTTCTATGTCTTATAGTTTCCGAGTTGCCCATACTGACCGTTTTAAATAGGGCATCCTGTATATTATGTATATATAAATAACACAAAAAAAATATTGTGGGACACTTTTCACACTGCGCCATCTAGCCCAAAGTAAGCTAATATTAGCTTGTGTTATGGGATCTAGATAACTGATAAACATACTTATATATTTCTAAATACATACATATTATGGATAAATAACACCCAGATACAGAATAAACCATCGTGCTCATCACACAAAGTTTTATTCTGGGTGGGAATCGAACCCACGACCTCTTGCGTAGCAGTCGGATGCACTCCCACCGCGCCACAGAGGCAGTCAGGCACATATATACAGTAACACCCCTTTTCCCCGAAATTTGTAGGCAGTGGTATACTACATCCACTTCACCAGTAGATTTTTAGAAAAACGGAAAGGTCAAATTTTACTGGCAACCGGGACCAACGGCTTTACGTGCCTTCCGAAACACGGAAACCCTCGCAATTGTAAGGTTCACCTATAGCGAATGTTGCTTAACGTCTTCTTTTACATAACACTGAGTCAGCCGGGCCACGAGCACTACATCCAAATGAAATGCGGTTTAATTTTTATATTTCCTAAGATAATTTAGTACAGGATGGTTGATTTCTATTACGAAAAGTACGAGAAAAAACGATAATTATTTTGATTTAAATGTTATTTTTGCAATATTCCGCTTTTTTTAATTGTCGTACGATGTGGACAAGTGACTCGCCTCACACGAGGCATTATCAAGACTGTTTGGCAGCAAAAATACTCTATGTATGTTTGCTGCCAAACAGTCTTGATAATGCGAAAATAATTATAGCTTTTTAAAATGGATTTCCGCCATGTAACGACTGATTCAATTAATTATTGAAAACTTCAAGATTATAAAAACAAATAAGAACAGTTTTTGGTAGTAATTGGCTACTATTGATTACAGTGCCTATAAGTGTACTAAGATTATGTGTAAGCTCAAGATTTTTGGGGCTCGAGCCACCGGTTCGAATGTACTGCATCGGCGGCAAAAAATTTAATATAGTTGAGACGAAAAAACCACGACTTCACACTCAGATAATAAAGAAGCTTTATTTACAAAATACTTTTGAAGTCACTACCCTCAATCGTGCCATATCAGCAGTTGATGATTAGAAAAACCACACTACTAATTCCTTCTGTACGTATCGCAATGATGAACAAACTAACTTATCGCGCGACCTGGCGTGATGCTCACGCCAGTATGTGTCTGATAACTGTTCGTTGACCTATATTTACCTTACACAGTAGTTCCGTGATACTAATTTGATAACAACTCTAATTGTTTTATCAAATTTTTCTGCTGTCTTACGTAAATATTTGATGAAATTTGATGAAAGTTGCTTTACACGAGTAGTAGGATTAAAACTTTTCTATGTCACAGATAGATGTAGGTGGGATATGGGTGTAAGAGCCCCCAGCAGATCTCAGGGGCCCAAGCAATCTCAACAACAATATTTATTTTTTTGGTCGAGGCAGCAACTTACCTCAATTTTGTCATTGGACCCGGATGGCATTGAGAGAGTTAATTCTATCACCATCTTAGGTTTAAAAAAGGACTCTGCCTAAACCCTTTGAGATATAACAAAATAATGTATGGTAGAATCGTAGTCGAAGTATGTAACGGACTAAGCCGGGTGGGTCAGCTAGCAGTCCATAAGTTTTGAATTAACTTCTATCCCAATCGCGGAGAGCTCTATTTTCAGGATTCGGTACCTCAAAATGAATAAACAAAACCCCTGTAGGATCAGTTTGTAGTCCGCCCGTGTGACCATCCATCCGTTCGTCGACTTGTCTGTCAAAATACTTTATCTCGGGAACGCGTACTCAGATTGTTTATGCCGCAATAAACTTGCTATTACCGTGCTTCTGAAGCATGTTAAGGCGTTGGTCCCGGTTGCAAGTTATTGGCAGAAAAGGCCTTATGGGCAGCTTGAAAAGTTTCAACAGCCGGTCGCCACAGCATGCATGTATAATATACCCCTACCTACTAAAGGTATGACAATATGTTAATGTAAACCATTAACGGCGTCACCAGACTGTACATAAAAAATATAAACAGAGAAAATCCAAAATCTGAACTTAGATTCCAATAGCCAGTACAGATGTTGCACTTCCACGAATAGAACCTCTGCAGTCCGAGGGGTATACACAGGACAACCTTAATATAACCTTAAGAATAAATCAGTACATATTTTCTTGAACCAGGTATACATGCATTGTATTATTGAAGTGAGATACATCAGGTAGTGTTAGTAGAAAGTTGTTTTCTCGGATAACTGTGTTTTTGTACCTATTGTTTATACTGAGCAAGTGAATGAAATTGTGTATTTAGGAAGTATGTTTAGCGCGGATGGAAGTTGTGACTCGGATGTAGAACGGCGAGTAGCTGCCGGAAACAAAGTTAACGGTGCTTTGTCCCAGTTAGTAAAGCGACAAAGCATCGTAAAAGAAGCACGAATGGCGATTCATAACGCAGTGCTTGTGCCAACTTTGCTTTACGGTAGTGAAACCTGGGTATGTCAGCAGATGCATGAAAGTAAATTGAAAGCTGTGGAGATGCGATCATTTCGAAAATTGTGCGGCGTAACTTTGGCCGACCGAATACGTAACGAAGTGATACGCAATAATGCAGATTTGAATGAAAGTGTCAGCGTTAAGCTGGAAAAGGGCGTGCTCCGTTGGTTTGGACACGTCCAACGAATGAGTGAGGAACGATTGACGAAGAATATATATTGTTCAAAAGTACAGGGTAGAAGGAGTCAGGGTAGGCCGAGACTTACATATGAAGACCATGTGAGCAGATTGCTCAAAAACGGAAAGGTCAAAAGTACTCGGATACCCAGACGTGCCTGTATGAAGCGATTGATGAATCTCGAAGAAGCGAAAGAAGCATGCATGGATCGCGAAGCCTGGCGATCTGTCCTCTCTGACTACCCCGTCAGGGATACAGCGTGAAGATAGTTCGTTTTTTAGTTAGTTTATACTGCACGGCACTAATTCACACATAAAATTAATAGTGATGTATACAACAATAAGTAAAAAAAATGTTTTTGGTAATGAGTGTTCAAGTAACATTAATGCATTCATTCTCTTCACCTAAAGTTGCTTATGCAGTTGCTTTCAAATCCTACTTTGGATTTGAAGTCTGGGTTCAATTTTGTTCAGCTGTTATGAGTAGTTATCATTTAGTTTTTGATTTTTGCCATTGTTGGGAGTAACTGTCGTCTGATCTCCTAACCTCTGCGTTACGTAGTCTGTTGTATCGTGTGAAAGAGAGGAACGAAATATCTTACCTTTCTTTTTTTACAGGTCTGCCTATTTACGAATCAGGCGATACATTTTAATGTTTTACGATAAAAAATTTGAAGCCGTCGTGGCCCCGCGGATTCAGTGTACTATAAACGATCACTGCGTTAAGCCTTTCTGGCATTTACATTTCGAGCCTTTCCGTGCTTCGGAAGGAACGTTAAGCCGTTGGTCTCGGTTGCCAGTAACACGGCGGTCGTTAAGCCGTTTTTAAAAAAAATCTCGAAAAATTTCAACAGCAGGTAGCCACAACCTGCGTCTGTCTATTTTAACACGGGCTCACCACCTATTACGTGGGACAGGAATACACATGGTGAAAAGTGGGCGTATAATATGCCTCTGCCACTCCTTCGGGGATAAGGCGTGATTGATAAACGATAATAAATAATGTCTATTTTGTTATATAAACGATTAAAGATTATTCCATTTCATATTAATCGGTTATGTCATATGAAATTACAATTTATTGTTATGTAATTATTAGGTTAATGATTAAATAATTTGTTCGTGGATAAAAATGCACTCAGTTTTCTTAGTGTTAATCGTTTTTACGAGTGTGACTTAGAAACTTGAACGAGAAAGTTTAAAGTGTCTTTACGACTTAGACAAATCCGGTTAATTCCAGTCTAACTTAGGTACTAATCTCAACTTTTGTTCGGTTCAGACTAACATTTATGTATTGTTCGGCATTGTAATTACTCTAGGGGAAATTTTGGTAAATCGGTCTAGAAAGTGGCGTACTAATTTTGATAAAAGTTTCTGTGAGATCTAATTATGCTAAGACTTGACTTTACAAACGGTAGATGGCGCCGAGGTCGTCAAAAGAGGAAAAGAGGTGGAATAAATATCATAAATAAATATAATTATCGTTGGGACAACTCACACGACGCCATCTGATTCCAAACTATGCAGTGCTTGAACTATGGTAACCAGAAAACTGATAAACATACTTATACATTTCTAAATACATACATATTAGTTGAATAAAAAGTCTTTATTTTAGGAATACCATCTGAGTACAAAGTTTTAGTTCGTAGTTCTTAATTCGAAATTTGGTTAATGAACAATCTGTTAGCTGCCCTTGGAACTGGCAACTAGATTTACTATCATTTTAATTATTGTTATGACTAGTCGTAAGTGCCTAAAATGGTCTATATGAATAAAAATATTTGATTTTGATTTTGCACGCCTCACCTAAAAATCATACAAAATTATAATGTTTCCTTAATAATTTTAAAATTAAACTTTAATAATTTCAAATAAATATCTTGAATATCACTGAGAATCGGTAAAGTTTATAGTAGAAATGAAACCAGTCATGCAAATGTATGTAAATAGTTGCCATCAGATGCTGCAAATGTGCATCTAGATGGCACACTGTGCCTCTCTGTGTACGTGCCGCGACGACTTGACTCCAAGATTACAGAACTACGCTGATTTGAATATGAATCATAAGAATATTGTACATAGATTTGATGACAAATGAACTTCCACAGTATCTAACATTCCACAGTACATAATATCATACTAGACTTGCAAATTGTTGAACCCTTGTCAGTTGTGAAATACTCTATACACAGTTTCAGGGTACGGAATTGAACTTGCTTAAATAAATAAAAAAATAAATATCGTTGCGACAACTCACACAACGCCATCTGATTCCAAACTAAGCAGAGCTTGTACTATGGTAACCAGATGACTAATAAACATGCTTATATATTTCTAAGTACATACATATTATAGATAAATAACACCCAGACACAGAATAAACCATCGTGCCCATAACACAAAGTTTTACCCTGGGTGGGAATCGAACCCACGACGTCTTGCGTAGCAGTCGGATAGTCTCCCACCGCGCTACAGAGGCAGACAAATTTACTTACGAGTAAATCTAGATTGCTATGGTCAGTTTTTGCAGTACTTATTCTCCTGGTGCGATTTAAGCATTTCCTTTTACCACTATGTTTGGTTTATTTTATGCGGTACTTAAATTGGTTCAAGCCTCGTTAAAAATATTAATATTTGTGGTGAAAACACTCCAATATGGTAACTGTCTATTGTCAGTCATGTCAAAAGCAACTCTATATATAATCTTGTACGATAAACATTGACTTACATACGAAGACCACGTGAGCAGAATGCTCAAAAACGAAATGTTCAAAAGTATTCGGATACCTATACATTCATGTATTAAACGATTAATGAATTTGCCAAAAAAAGTGTGCATGGATAACGAAGATTGGCGATCTGTCCGATTCTGACTACATCGTCAGGGATAAGGCGTGAAGATAGATAGTTATAAACAGTGATGAAGTTACACCTGTTTATTCTACTATGTTTATTTATTATGCTATTATAGTTCAGTATTTAAATTTATTGAGCACAAAACAGAAAGAAATAAATGGAACATTGTAAGGTGCATTTTCACTGAGGCAGAGTAGAGCGTAAAAGGCCGGAGCGGAGATGTAAAAAGGGATAACGGTTTATGTTCTAGCAATTCGCTCTGTATGCGTGTGTGCATTTTTGGTACGTATATTAGGTAGTCAATAGTGTACTTCACCTTAGTGGACTGTGCTGCAGTGTCAGGGGGATGTCACTCCGCAGTTTAGGTATATTCGGGCAGCGCACCGCTCGGGGCGGCTAATGACAGTGGGCTGCCGCTGCCGCTCGGCTCGCACGACATTCGCGCTCTAAATAAATCAACTAGGTACAGAAACTTCACAAGTGACAACCGCGCGCGGACTTCGCAGCTTGGTCATAATCTCTGGCGCGTAAAGAAGACTCAACGTTCGCGCGCAGTTTTAAGTTTCAATTTTGCTTGTAGGCGGCGAGTCTAGGTATGTTTTCATATCTAACTGTCTTTTGTTAGGGAGTGTAGTACTATTACTGGTAGAGTATAGTAGTAGGAACATGGGGGCAAATATACCTGCCGGATAACATTTAGAGTGTATAGATTATTGCAAAACGATAACAACGATGCGTGATTTGTTTACATATTGTTAAAGATATGGCAGAAGAAAGTATTTTCTTTTGTAACTATAGATATTTTAGATTACATCTTTATATTTTCAAAGAGGTACTTAAAGGACAGCAATCTCATTTTGAACTTTAAACGAAACTAAAACGTTAAGTTGACGGAAAAATATTTAATAAAAATCAAATCCACATCAACCCATTTACGCTCAGCTGCTCTCCTCCGCCTCACTGAAGACATACCCTAAACTGAACGAAATCGTCCCGTATTGTTGCAAAATTTGTAGACAGATACCATTGTCTTATAAAATTTAATGAAATAATAAGTTACTTCATTATTAAATCATATTATGATGTCACTGTGTCGTTTTATTTTTGCGTGCATAGTCGTTATTTTGTAAGAAAATAATGTCACAAAAATCACACAGTAGGTATTCTTCAATATTGCAAAAAATAAAAGCGCATCAAACAATTCAGAACGATATACGAATTTCATGAGCTGGGGGATGGGGGATGTCTGGGGGATTACCACCGTCTCTTACAGCAATAATATTTTAAAATAGCTTCGTTGTCCGTCATCATCAGGGATATCATGACGGAAGATAACACGATCCGAATCACACTGTGCAATTTTAATTAGGAAGTTTTTTTTCCGAACGTCTACAGTATGGGGTTCTTCAAAAGGGGTCTTAGAAGTTTTTAAAGGGTTTGCTGCGCCTCTGGTGTTGCAAACGTCTATATGCCACGGGTCCACTTCCATCAGGTGGGCAGTATGCTTATCTGCCCCTTCAGTAGTATAAAAGAAAGAAAGAAGTGGTCTAACCCTCAAAGAGTAACGACGGTCTGCTAGCTGTCGCCTTATTAGAGGCAGAACAGAGCAGTAAGAAGAAATGTCAATAAATTGGACAGATTTTCAAACATTATTATAGAACTAATAAACGTCAGTGACGGGACTAAATGAGTGTCAAAGGGTTCAATTACGTCACTGGCGAAGCAGCGGGGCTCTACTACTATTTATTATATTGCTAGCTGCTCTGCGCGACTTCGCCCGCGTAGGTTTCCAGCCGTGGACCTACTCGAACTCACACAGAATTTCTTTAAAATACCAGACGTTCTCTAGTTTTGAATTTAGCAACACAATTAGCGATTCATTTTATGTATATAAATAAAAAGTGTTCCAACGATATTTATGTATTATTAATAAAACTAATAATACTTTATTCCCACGGAAAAAAGTTTATGCGTTAACCAAATTCCAGGCGAGCGATGCCACGTGCGTCCTCTTTTAATATGTTATTCGTTAAACTACATTATGAATCTCAATTTAAAACCATTGTTAATAATTTATAAAGTGGTATATTACAAAGTAATTGGCCTAAATTGGCCCTTTGGTATTGAGGACACTAAGGTTCACATATTTGGAGCCCGTGACTGACGAAATACAGTATTTGTTTTTAAATTTTGTACAAACGAATATTGGACGCGGCGTGACGTAAAAAAATGATGAAGATAGAAAGACGTGGAGATGAAATTGTCGGAAAAAGTGAAAAGTTCCACCTAATCCACGCTGTTACTTTGACGGGGTAGTCAGAGAGGACAGTTCGCCAGGCTTCGCGGTCCTGAATTCTTCTTTCCCTTTCTGCAGATTCATAAATCGTTTCATACATGCACGCCTGGGTATTCGAATAATTTTTAATATGCTCTAAATAGCTCTTTGAAGTATTTTCAATAGTAAGGCATTTTGACAGCGCGAGTGCTGCACCTCTGGTGTTGCAAACGTCCGGCTACGGTGACCACTTTCCATCAGGGCCGCCTTATGCTAAATCCACCCAGAAATGTAATTCTAAATTAAATAAGCCTATTGATTGCCGATGGCTTGACTGCCACCTCAGTGGTATAAAAAAAATTAGTCAATATTAAAAGTAGTTAGGGAATTAATTATTTTTTTGCGGCTCTGCAAAAACAATCCTTTAATATCCATTAGTTGATTAATATAGTTTATTCATATTTTCATGAGACGGCTGGTGAGTCAGCTTCTGCACCGGTGATTCCTTGTGCAGAAGACCTTCAATGCTGCAATCCAGCGTGGAAACGCAGCGAGTGTGATGGTCACCTTTGCGCCGGGAACGGTCTAGAGTGGGTTTTGAAATATTTAGTTAAATGGATTTTCCTATTAATTGGTTAAAATAGACTATTATAAATAATAGGTAAGATAAATTGGTTCTGTAAAAACTCAGGTTTATCAAAAAATATTTAATAGTAAATAATAACTATCGTTGGGACAACTCACACAACGCCATCTGATTCTAAACTAAGCAGAGCTATTTCTTCAAACATAATTCATATCATTCAAAAGAATCTAAACTGTATATTTAAATATTCAGTTTGCAAGAGAATTCAGAACTAGGTGCCTATATCAAGAAACCTTTGCCATCGCAATGTTCTCATCTTTCCCGTAGAGTGCAAATAAAGAGAACGAAATGACACAGTTCAGACATTTGTATGATAATATTAATATTATATTAAATAACGCTTCATACAGCAAATATTCTGTTGTTTGTTCTGGAATCATAAAATGCCGGTTTATTTGTCTATTTCTTGATAAATTTATGATCAGTTTACTGTTTGCAAGATAAGATTGATTATGATCATCAGTTGCTAAGTACATCACTGTACGTCTATACTGATATATTATTAAATTTAGGAGTTGTTTTTATTTGGATGAGCGCGCATTACTAAAAAAAAAAAACAATCTCTGGTGTTCTCTCTCTGGTGTTGCAAACCTCCACAGGCTACTGTGACCAATTTCCATCAGATGGGCCGTAGGCTTGTCTGCCAGCACAGTGATTTAAAAAAAACTACTGTTTTGTTCTAATTTTAATTTTTATGTTGGACTTTTTTTTTAATTTTACCTTGAAAGGTACAAAGTAACGCGATTTTATACGTCCGACAATGTGCCTTCAATGGTTTTGGTATATGGGTAGATGATGTGTAAGGATGTTGTGAGTTGTTTTGGGGTTTAAGGAATTTTATATATTATCTATGCGTGTGCATGGTTGGTATGAGACATCATATGGAATATTGCATCCTAGGCTATAGAGACTTCTAAAAGTAATTTAACAAAGATAAATGTAGATTTTTAATATCGTACATTGGACATTCGACTTATCCAGCAAGGCATCATCACGCTCTCGCTGCGAAATGTCAACAAGTCGGACATATTTTCATACATTATTGCAAAAGCAATAAACAATGGGATTAAATGGGGTTCCAAGTATGTTACGGGTGAAGACGCGGGGCTCAGCTAGTCTATCTATACAACCTGTTGATTTGCAACTATGTAATACTTGGGCAGATGACGTTCCGATTATACACGCCAATATTATATAGAAAAACGATACACTTACTTTGTACATTTTATTTTATCTTGTACTAGTTGATGCTAGTGGCTCCGCGTAACGAAGCTTTCCCCTTCCCGTTATCCATCCGTGTAAGTTTTCCATTTTTTTGCTCCATAAAAACGATCCTTAGCGTTCAAGAAACAAATAAAAGAAAAACTCGAATTAGTCTAGCCGTCTTCCAGTTTTGCGTTTAGCAACATATTTTGCGATTCATTTTTTAAATAAATTTGTCATGTCAAAATGGCGTCGCCCGCCTGAAGGTAAGCAAAGACGAGGACCCGTGTATGAGGGCCGCTATCTCAACCCGCACGCAGGGTTCCAATAGCAACCCTCATTTTGACAGCCCAGAAGTATGCCTTTTCACGCTTCTCTTAAAGGACCCAGGATTGTAAGAGGAGGGAAACACGTGCGCCGGCAGAGAGTTACATGTTTTTATGGTGCGACATAATAAAGGTTCAGGCATGATTTTATCCACAGTGAAAGGATGACATCTCTGGCCCACTCGTGTTGTTTGGGAACGGAAGGGGGAGGGTGGGACCACTTGGAAGAGTTCTTCAGAACACTTACTGTGGTAGATGCGGTATAATGCAGCTAAGCTGGCTATTGTTCTGCGCATCTCCAACGGTTCAAGTCTGCCAGTGACCTCTGGATAATCTATTATGCGGATGGCACGTCGCTGCAAAGCATCGAGAGCTTCAAGCAAGTACTTGGCGGAGCCATCCCAGAGATGTGAGCAGTATTCCACGCACGGACGAATCTGACACTTATATAGTAAGCATCTCCGTTCCGGCGTGAAATACCACCCTGTTAAGGACTCCGAGCTTGCGAGAGGCCAAGCTGATGCACCCC
The DNA here is from genome assembly GCA_948477245.1 of Thumatha senex. NCBI lineage: Eukaryota > Metazoa > Arthropoda > Insecta > Lepidoptera > Erebidae > Thumatha > Thumatha senex. The sequence goes on along the minus strand of OX419741.1, from coordinate 20,346,867 downwards.
TTGATGTAGTTTTAATTGTTAAGCTCTCGGCGAATGTCTAACACCAGAATGCTAAGGTAATTTTGCAGCGGTAGTGTTGTGTTTTGAAGAGTTGGAAGGGGAAGGAAAGGGGGCAATTTAGCAGTGAAAGCATACGACTGCGTTTCCTGGTATTGAACTTGACCAGATTATCGGAACCCCACCGAGACATGCGATCCAAACTCCGATCAAGTTCGCCACAACTTGTCCCCTCATAGCCTCAATATCCGTTCGCTTTGCCGCCGGGTGACTTACATATCTCCCATGTAATGTACTATCATCTGCATAGCAATGAATGGTGCCCAGGGACAACATATCATTGATATGCAGAAGAAAGATTATATGATACCGTTGCAAATGGCAAGATACATTTGCTTGCCATTTGCAACGGTAACTCTACTCTCGGGTTTTACAGTCAGCAGCGCGAGTGCCGCAACTTGTTTTTTCAACTTGTGGAAATCCTCCCTGATGTCATGCCGGACTCGAACCGGCGCAAACCACACGGTCCCTGGCTAACTGTCTATTGTCCCGGGTAACTCCTCGGAAAGATGTTCCTCCCGGCAGACTTTGGATAGGCCGAGGCCTCACCTAGGTTTCGGGTGTTATCCCACTTCTTTGAGGGTCGGTGAGGTAAGGCCGCCAATTGTACCTATAAGCTGCATTTTATCATGTTATCTTTAGATTTTTTTACAACTATTGTGTACTATTTTATCTTATCAAAAACGGCACAATTTCTTTAAGCACAATGTATTTTAGGATTCATGCAATAGAGTCTTATCGCTGTTATTAATACTTTGATATCAACTTTAATGATATACTTATTGCAAACGTCCATAAGCTGCAATGACCACTTTCCATCAGGTTTTTATGTTTGTCTGCCTAAAACTAAATAAAAACTACCTATGCTGACCAACATAAATACAAGATCAACATAGACTTTGAAACTTTTAGGTTGTTAATGGAAAGAGTGAAAAGATTAGAGGCAGGTTGTTATCACGATTATGTGCGTCAGTAAAATCGTCAATCAGTAAGAACCCTAAATACTTTTGGAGTTACGTAAAACATCGTCGCAAATTGTCTACTATACCTGGTTCTATATATATGTACGAGTATTAGATACGGTGACATAATAGCGAATACTAGGGAGGCTATTATGTAGTGTTTTCTCAGATTATTTCTTCTCAATTTTCTTGCAACCATACTTGCAACAATAATGCATATTAATGAAGTTAACAAGTAGTCATGTGTGGTAGAGAATAAAATACGTAATGATGGTCTCGATACAAGGGATACAACATCATAATGATTATATGGTATCAGCCTACGACTTCATCCGTGTGTTACTTCGGACAATAATATGTCCCTTTCTCGAAAATACATATTCATCTCGTTGTAAAACTTCATTACGATTTCTTTAGTTAAGATCAATAATTTTGGTTTAAAAAAATCGTAGTTTCTTGCGCTTTACAAAAAAACAGGTATACAATATATTAACAAAAAAAAAAGGAGGATAAAATATACGACTTTTAGATCAAACAAAACCAGTGTCAATGACCTCAATGTTATCACTACAAGCGTTGCTGCAGTCGCAATGAGCGTTTTCCGCTTGTACTATCGTGATTGACGCGTGATTATGAGACAAGATCAATTAATTTAACATCTATGGGCATAGTTCATTATAGTTGATATCAAAGTATTAATAACAGCGATAAGACTCTATTGCATAAATCCACATTGTGCTTAGAGAAATTGTGTCGTTTTTGATAAGATAAAATAGTACACCATAGTTGTAATAAAAAAAACTAAACGTAACATGATATTATGCAGCTTATACGTACAACTAGCCGCCTTATCGCATTTCAGCAATATTCCATGCATGGCATTTGCTAAGGAATTAAAAGTTATTTATGTGTTACAGAAATTTTGATAAATATTCAGCGTTTGATAATAATAATGATTATTTTAGACAAATTCAAAGTCAAATAGATTAATAAATCTGCAGGAAGCGAAAGAAGTATGCATGGATCGAAACCTGGCGATCTGTCCTCTCTGACTACCCCGTCTGGCATACAGCGTGAAGATTATTTTAGTCGATGATTTGAAATAGGTCAATGTTACAAAAATACAATTGTTATGGACAAAACATGCAATACTGATATTTCAATTACAGTTCAAAGCAACACCATCACGCCATTGGAAATGAATTGAGGATAAATTATTTGTCATTAACATTTTCTACTGTTTACTAAATTGATTCCGTTCGAGACTACCACGATTTTAATTGGTCTAGCTAATTAGTGTTTAGCACATAAGACCCTTTAGCCTTTTTGTTACCACCTTACTAACAAGACAACGGGTTCAAAATTTCTTCCGATTTTTTTTATTTTAGATGTTAAATGAAACTTATTCGGCCTCGAAACTCGAATTAAATTTATTCGGCCCTTTAGACCCACCCCAGTTCCGTGCTTCGGTAGGCACGTTAAGCCGTTGGTGCCGGTTGCCAATAAAATGGCAGTCGTTAAGTCAAGATGAAGGCTTTATGGGCGGCTTAATAAATTTCAATAGCAGGTCGCCACAGCCTGCACCTGTCCATTTCAACACGGCAATGAGCTCACCACCTGTTACGAGGTACAAAAATGCATACGGTGAAATGTGGGCGTTTAATATGCCTCTGCCTACCCCTTCGGGGATAAAGGCGTGATAATATGTATGATGTTAATTGATAAAACTGGTGGGCATAAACCAGTTTTATCAATTAACATCATACATATTATCACGCAGCTCCGATTTCCCGGTCCCGTTTCTCACAAAATTATGATCCCGAGATAAAAAGTAGCCTATGTCAGCCTATGTTTAACAGTATAAGTGGCGTTATTAAAAATGTGTAGCAAGTTCCACCAAGTGCCATCTATCAACAGTATAGATAGTTAGTAGGGCAGTGGTTCCGGCTAGTTTTGTCACCAGAATCAGGTTACATAGAAAATGTTTAAACATTATTATTGTTTTTCTACTTGCGCTGCTATTCGGAGAGTGTTTAATTATAAATGTAACTAACGCGTCTATATTTTACTAGCTGACTCGCGCAACTTCGTTAGCGCCACATAAGAGAAACAGACAAAGAAAGAGACATTATTAAAATAGGGTGGAGTCTTTGGTGGAGAGATTCTTATGAAACAACTACTGAAGTATTCGCTTTTTAACAACAATAAACCGATTGAAATATAAATACTTGTTGATGAGTTAAGTACTTACAACTGAATAATATACACGCGGGCGAAACTGCTTGAACTGAATATCCTGTGCGAGATATTTCCTGAATGAATACTTTATATCCTGGGTAAAGAACTTTTTTCCGCGAGAAAACCTTACACCTACGTACTAACGACTTCACATGAGCGGAGCCGCGGGCATCAACTATCGGAAATATTCTACCTATGTGCCGACTTTCATCAAAATGTGTTTAAATAACAAATGTCCAAATAATATACAAATCTTTAAAAACTTTCACATTTATACTATTAGTAAGATTACATCTCATCTCATCTAACGTAGGTACGTAAAGAATACGTTCACCAAATTTTAGGTTGTGCATGGTTTTGCCCACATAGTTCCTGTTCCCGTAGGAATACCGGGTATTCCTATCTTAGTGCTGATTCAAGGTAGATACCTAATAAATACTTTCACGAAATTTCAGGTATGTACCTATGTTTGATAGTTTATACTGTGTGGCTTCATCCGCGTAGTTGCCGTTTCCATGGAAATATCGGGAATCCCGTTTTTATTGACTTAAAGTATACATTCACCAAATGTCAGGTTCCCATGTCTAATGTTTAGGCTGTGCGTGGTTCACTGACATAGTTACGGTTCCCGTGGGAACACCGAACTCACTGGTACTACAGACTTTAGCAGATTCTTCTGAAACAGGCATAGATACGTAAGCACCTGTTACTAAATTTGAAAATGACAATCTTTCATACAACCGTTTATCCCTTATTTACGTCCTTAGGTGTAAAAATTCGTGAGACTGCTTCCTACATGTTAAAAGGAACCCCAATGTGAAGTTTGGACTTCATAGCACCGTTAGCTCCAGGATTTCGTGATTAATGAGACAGTAAATACAACCCATGTTTGACCTCCTAGACCATTTATTTGTAAGCAGGCACTTTCAATGTACGCAATTTCATGTATGTAACTTTGAAAGTGACGAACTTTTATACAACCGTTTATCGCTTATCTACTTCCTTTGTTCTTCTTCTTCTCTTCCTTTACTAGCTTTGTTAGTTTTATAGGTGTCGTGATCAATGAGTCAGTTATTACAAGTCCTGTTTTACCCCCTCAAGGGTAGAATTTTATAGTTTAATTTAGTTTAATTTTAATACAGAAGCAGGTATAAGAAATTCGATGTTGCTATGTTTGAAAATGAAGAATTTTGCCTTTGCAGTCATTTTGCCTTTTATATATAGATTATAACAGTTCAGTTTGTTTTTATGAGTGTTTTTTTATGTTTTATTTTAAAACTGCGTCATTGATTGGGTCAAGTTTTGGTGGTTAAAATAGAGTCAACAGAAATGATTTATAACATTTGTTTTAAACTAACACGCGTTGAACACATAATTTTGTATTGAACGGGATTTCGCGCGGCACTATATTACAACTAAAAGGTTAGTATACCTTTTTATTCCTCGACGTTTCGACAGGGTTGCACCTGTCGTGGTCCCGAGGCAACTGATGCACGTAGGCTCCAGCCCGCTATGCACCGAGAGTTTTTAATGTACCCTCGGAATTGTTATTTTTTGGAAACACACGACACACAACACTGACCGTATCCGCGGACGCGTTCACTGATCTATTGCGGGACTTTAAAGTATTAATTATCGGATTCCAAGATGTTGAAAGCTTATATCCGTCTTCCCGGTTGAAAGTTTTGTGCTTTTTTATTTCAATTGCTTACACACATATTAGCTACAACAGGTGCAACAGGGCTACCCATTGCAACGCCATCTATTTGGAGGTAATACTGTCCATTGTAGACAAAGTAGTTGCCATCTAAACAATGCTTCAGCAAGACGATATATTGTTTTGGCATCTCGCTATCCTCCAATCGTTTCTCCACTATATCGAAGCAATCGTCTAATGGAACATTGGTAAAAAATGACTGGACGTCAAAACTCACCATTATATCACTTGGTTCCAACTTAACGCTCTTCAAGATTTCTATTTACGATTTACGATTAGCTCTCCTACTTACGATTTGGCTAGGCACGTTGCAACGGTACTCCAATCCTTGGTAGAATAGAATCTTGAAGAGCGTTAAGTTGGAACCAAGTTAGACGAGTGCTTGGATATAGTGGAGAAACGATTGGAGGATAGCGAGATGCCAAAACAATATATTGTCTTGCTGAAGCATTGTTTAGATGGCAACTACTTTGTCTACAATGGACAGTATTACCTCCAAATAGATGGCGTTGCAATGGGTAGCCCTGTTGCACCTGTTGTAGCTAATATGTGGATACAGGACACAGACCGGTATCTTAATGCCTCCTCACACCATCATCCTAAACAGTTGGTATCCGTCATGACGTCGCCTGTCAACAGAGCTCATGATCTGTATGATCCAGAGCACCTTGGAGCGGAACTTACACACATAACAAGGGTTCTGGAAAGAAATGGCTATAGGGTCAATAAGCCGAAGAAGCGGCAGCATAGACCAAAGATAAGGCCGAAAGGAGTAGATCGACAGCCAGCGTTTCTACCGTACATAAGAGGGGCTACGGATAAAATTGGAGCCGTATTAAATAGATTCTCCATTAAGTCGGTATATGTTCCAGCCACCAAAGTAGCAAACGTGATACGGACTCCTAAGGATGTAGTTCCATTTCAGACACCAGGGGTTTATAAAATTGACTGTAGCTGTGGAAGCTCATACATCGGCCAAACAAAATGAACTATTGCCGAAAGGGTCAGGGAGCACATAGCTGCAGTTAAAAACCTGCGAACAAATAAATCCGCGATTGCCGAGCACTTACTGAATGAGGGACCCAATCATTGGATTGAGCTACATACGCCAAAAGTCCTGTCAACTGACCGACATTACTACCCAAGGATGGTTCGGGAAGCAATTGAAATAAAAAAGCACAAAACTTTCAACCGGGAAGACGGATATAAGCTTTCAACATCTTGGAATCCGATAATTAATACCTTAAAGTCCCGCAATAGATCAGTGAACGCGTCCGCGGATACGGTCAGTGTTGTGTGTCGTGTGTTTCCAAAAAATAACAATTCCGAGGGTACATTAAAAACTCTCGGTGCATAGCGGGCTGGAGCCTACGTGCATCAGTTGCCTCGGGACCACGACAGGTGCAACCCTGTCGAAACGTCGAGGAATAAAAAGGTATACTAACCTTTTAGTTGTAATATAGTGCCGCGCGAAATCCCGTTCAATACAAAATAATGATTTATAAGTTAGATGCCTGCTTTAATGGCGCAGTTGTAGTAGATGTATGGGACTGCGGCGACTAAAGTTTAGATTTCCGGGTCGGATTTTTTTTGTGTGATCCACTAATCATTGTTTTGGAGTTTGGGTGTTTTCTATGTTTTGTATGTTTATTAGTTGTCTAGATCCCATAACACAAGCTTATATTAGCTTACCTTTGGCTACACGCCGCTGTGTAAAAAAATGACCCACAATATTTATTATTGCACGCCTCATAAGCGAAGCGTTGAGGTGGGTACTACTGTCAATTCGCGCAAAACATCTGTTTTTTCAATCTTAAAATGTCTCTATGTATTATATATTGCACTTGTAAAATAATAAGTACACACACATATCAAGAAAAAACACTATTTTTAACAGTCATGTTATTTTTGCTGCCATTTTTGTTATTTAAACTAGTTAAAAAACTGATTAAAAAAGTTCCGTCTTGGACGTCCGTGTGTCTGTATGTTACGGATTAATTTCTTGTTAACGCGATAACGACCGAAATACTTTATCAATCGAGTCTTTTTTTTTCTCTAACGCTTTAGTATAATTAGGAATAGAACCCTTTTAATTTTCACGGTCTGATTCGATGTGGTTTAATTGTTATTATCTTTTTTTCAATATTTTCGAATATGATCGTATACTAGCGTCATCTATGGTAAGAGTTATGTACTGTGTAATACACATTATCGTAAAGTTGGTAACAGTTGCTAATATAGATGTCGCTGTGCGCAACTCTTGGCTGGTACAATAAAAACCAACGACTATAGTTTTAATTTTTAATATTTAACTATTATTTTATAATAAAATAAAAGCGTGTGAGGCGTGCACTTTTGGATTTTTTATTTATTTTAATTAATTAATATCCATCACGCCTTATCCCCGAAGGGGTGGCAGAGGCATATTATATGCCCACTTTTCACCGTGTGGATTCCTGTCCCACGTAATAGATGGTGAGCCCATTGCCGTGTTGAAATAGACAGACGCAGGTTGTGGCTACCTGCTGTTGAAATTTTTAAGCCGCCCATAAGGCCTTCAACCAGGCTTAACGACTGCCATTTTACTGGCTACCGGGACCAACGACTTAACGTGCCTTCCGAAGCACGGAAACGCTCGCAAATGTAAATGCCACAAAGTGGTCACCCATCCGAGGACCAGCCATAGTGAAAGTTGCGTAACTCAGTGATCGTTTACAGTACACTGAGACCGCGAGGCCACGAGCGCTTCTTTTATTTATTTATTTTTGTAAATTAAACTGTTCGTTAATTAGCTTGTGTTTTTAGCAATAAAATATTTTTCTTAAATATCCATCACGCCTTATCCCCGAAGGGGTGGCAGAGGCATATTATATGCCCACTTTTCACCGTGTGGATTCCTGTCCCACGTAATAGATGGTGAGCCCATTGCCGTGTTGAACTAGACAGACGCAGGTTGTGGCGACCTGCTGTTGAAATTTTTTAAGGTCTTAAACCAGGCTTAACGACTGCCATTTTACTGGCAACCAGGACCAACAGCTTAACGTGCCTTCCGAAGCACGGAAACGCTCGCAAATGTAAATGCCACAAAGTGGTCAACCATCCGAGGACCAGCCATAGTGAAAGTTATAGAACCAGTGATCGTTTATAGAACAGCGAGACCGCGGGGCCACGAGCGATTCTTTTTATTTTTCTTTTTTTTTTTGCGGTACGTTCTCCTTGACTGGTAATTGGCAGCTCGCTATTACATTGTTGTGTTGATTATACTAGCAGCACGCTTTGATGGCCGTTTTGACATATTACAATGGTGATGTGAAATGTCACCAAAAAAGGTGCCACTAAAGGCCATATTTAATCAGATTCGTCCATTCTGCTGTTTTCACTGTCGTCACATAAAATTACACATCGATAAATTTTATGACTAACTCCACGTCACTATTGTCAATAAAGAACAGTAATTACCTTCTTCAAATGTAATTAAAATTAAAATTAAAAAACGATATGATACGAAACTTCATAATTTAACAAACGTTAACACGGCCATCATAGCGTGCCGCTAGTGTAGCTAAGTTCTTGACCTTAAAATGAAGTTAGATAACATTCCGCATATTGATTAGCTTCAGTACTTGACCTAAGAATAAATTTAGATATCAATGTGTGATGAAACCATCAATTAAACATGTTATAAAACAACACTACCATTGATAACGCTCGGAACCTATTTATTTATCAATCACGACTTTACCCCGAAGGAGTGGCAGCGGCATGTTTATACGCCCACTTTTCACAGTGTGCATTTTTGAGTGTCTCCTATCTATAATATGATGTATTTAGAAATTTATAAGTATATTTAACAGTCGTCTAGATCCCATAATACAAGCTTATATTCGCTTACTTTGGGTCAGACGGCGCAGCGGTGTGTAAGAAAAAAAATGTATTACAATATTTCTCAAGACCTTAGGTGGTAGATGAGCGTACGGCACACATGAAATACTACCTAGTACTCAGTCAGTGGTTATCCGTCTGAATAGACGATTATGGGAAAGTTAAATACAAAAGCTAGTATGTATTAGGAGGTATAATAACTTGGTACATATAAAAACATTTTAATGAGTCGATATATAAATGTTTACATCAAGAAATCCGGTTCAGTATCATAAACATTCATAGATAAACTAACTAACCTAACCAGTAGAATACATTTACGAGTATAAAGACTAATAAGTTTGTAAATATGGATGTTTGTTGTTCTTTCACGTAAAAACTACTGAATGGATTTTAATGAAACTTTACAATAATGATGATGATATCCTCCCAGACGTATCCGTCGACGGCGACACCCTTAGTTCGTCTTCGTCTGGGCTCTTGCATGAGCGCGAGCATGACTCGCAAAACCAAATTTTGTTTTGAAGGTCCTATTGCAAGAAGCGCAGTAAAGAGACCCACTTGAATTGCAGGTATAGTTGTAGGAGGGCTTGGGTCGAGTTTTTCGGATCAGGCGTTTGGCGTCAAGGTCTTCAAGACGGGAACGCTCAAAGTTTTCTATACCCGTGTTGACAGCAGTTCGCCACTCCGACCTCTGCGTTGCAAGCTCTTCCGATGACTCACTAGACATGCCAATTGCAGTCAAGTGGCGTTTTAAGACATCCCTGTAACACAGAAACTGTCCTCCAGGCTTTCGTTTACCTGAGCTAAGCTCAGAGTAAAATACCTTTTTTGGTAATCTGGAAGACTCCATGCGTACAAGGTGTCCACACCAGCGTAGTTGGCCTTTCATTAGCATACACTCCATTCCAGCGAGCTTAGCTCGACGTAGAACCTCCGAGTTTGGCACACGATCCTGCCATCTCACCCGAAGAATCGCCCGAAGACACTTCATGTGAAAGGTATCAAGGCGTCTGATATCTCCCTTGTAAAGACACTAGGTCTCCGAGGCATAGAGCAACAATGGTAAGATTATGGCTGTAGACAGCGAGTTTTGTGTGGAGTTTCAAGTCATGTGATTTCCAAACCCGTCGGTGAAGACCACCGAAAGCTGCAGCTGCTTTGGCGATTCGCAAAGAGATCTCAGACTCGAGACGATTATCACTGCGCAAAATAGTTCCAAGGTACCGGAAGGTACCTACTTCTGGCAGTGGTTTTCCTCGTAGGTAAACAACACCATCGTCCGCAGATTTACCTTTCGCAGGTTGTTTTAGAATCTGGGTCTTAGAAGCACTGATTACTAAGCCGAATTTACGACAGGATTCATCTAATTTGTCCAAAAAACTCTGTAGGTCGTCCAAACTGTCAGCCATAAGGCAGACATCGTCGGCATCCAGAACATCTATTACTGAAACAGAGTCTATTTTGCGTTTTGCTCTGAGACGTGCGAGGTCGAAAACGCTTTTGTCCATGCGGATATTTATGGTAATCTTGCCATTACAGCTTTTAAGAGCGTCATTCATTACTGCAGCGAAGTAGATAGCGAAAAGGGTCGGAGCCATTACACAGTCTTGCTTGACACCGCTAGTGACCGGGAACTGGTCTGTAAAGTTGTTTTAGTGACGCACACGGGCTGTCATGCCTTCGTGGAACTGGCGCACTAAATTGACGAACTTTGCAGGACAGCCACATTTTTCTAGAACAATCCAGAGGGCGGTTCTAGAAACACGGTCAAAGGCCTTTTCCAGGTCCACAAAACATAAATAGAGGTCGCGGTGCTGTACAAAACTTTTTTCTTGAAGTTGCTTGACTACAAAGATAGCATCAACCGTACCTCTTCTAGGTCCGCACTGGGTCTCCGGAAGGAAGCTTTCAGCTAAATTACTAAGGCGACTATTGATGATGTGCGCCAGAATTTTGCCAGCTGTGGAAAGCAATGCAATGCCTTCCAGTCCTGTGGAACCATCTCAACATCCCAAATCAGTTTGATAAGTTCAAAAAGTCTGGACCTGATACTCAGTCCACCGTATTTGAAAATTTCAGAAGACAGACTGTCCGAACCAGGTGATTTACCATTTTTTAAACAGTTGATCGCAGTAACGAACTCGGCGTACGAAGGCGGGTCAGCCAAGCCCGAAGCGTTGGCAAGCTCTCAAGTGAATTAATGTAAGACAGATCTGCTCCTTGACTACCGGGATTGAGCACTTCATTAAAGTGTTCAGCCCAACGAAGAAGAACCTCTTTCGGCTATATAGCTTATACATCAGAATAACACATTGGCTACTTTTTATACCATGAACAACTTTCTGTGGAAAACGGGAACGGGAAAACTTATCTACGCGGGCAAAGTCAAATTGTATTTTATAATGTCGTTCTAGACAGTTACCCACTGCCGCGACCTTTCTTGCCGCTTACACGTGATTCTGGGATACTTTAATGTTACTACATTAACTTTTTTTTTTGTAGTTTATTAACAACACAACAAGTTTGTGAAAAAGGTCTCCTTTGCATCTTCGATCTTTTTACCGCCTCAAACTTTGGTTGTAGTATTTTTATGGATTTTTTTGTATTTTTTATAACTTATTCTGCAATTTGGGTTAGAGAAAAATCCAACAAAGCAATGATTAAAAAATGTATCCACTAGATCTTGTGGTATAGATAGTGTGTAACTAACTCGACATTGTTTAATGTTAAGTATACGTTATTATTAGGATCTTTATTAAGTAGCCATTTTGGTAAGTGAAAGATACGTTCTGCTAAATAGGTGCTTATAAAATTATAAAACTGATTATTGATTCTACAACTTTTTTATCGCTCATAGCCCCGTTGACTCAGTGTTCTGTAAACGATCACTGCGTTAACCAACATTTGCTTCGGTGGTCCTTGGATGGGTGACTACTTTGTGGAATTTACATTTGCGAGCGTTTCCGTGCTTCGTAAGGCACATTAAGCCGCTGGTCGCGGTTGCCAGTAAAATGGCAGTCGTTAAGCCTGGTTGAAGGCCTTATGCTTGAAAATTTTCAACAGCAGCCTCCGCCTGTCCTTTTCAACACAGCGATAGGCTCACCACCTGTTACGTCGAACAAAAATGCGTACGGTGAAATGTGGGCGTATAGTATGCTTCTGCCTACCCCTTAGGGGATAAGGTGTGACAATAACTATGTATGTATGTAACTTTTTTATTGCTCAAATGCATGACAAATGACACTACAAGATATAGATATAGCAACCATTTTTTTTTAAATACAACTTTAGTTTGCCACTTTAATAAGCAGCATATTTTATATATATATTTATAAAGTAAATAATGGAAAATTAAAAGATATTCTAATTAACTATCTGTTTCCAACGCCACCGCCCTTGATTTCCTTTAACCCCGTCACAAGCAAAGGGGCAATATTATTAATATTTAATTAATTAATATAATATTTATATCAGATTTCTCGATATTTTTAACACTGTCTTGGTGATTTAATATATTTATTCTAATTATATGCTAGTAAAAACCAGATTATTTGATACCAAAAATTAGCCTAACCTGTTCAGTTATTCTCAAATTTTGCGCTTAGCAAATGCTTATTGTATCCAAACTTATTAAAAAATAACATTGTTTCCTAGTTCACATAAAGCGGACCCTAATATTTTCTTTATAAACATTTACACGCATGCGCGGGAATCGGGAACATCCCACGAGGGTGGCGTGATATTGTCCAAATCAAAGTAATCTAACCCCAAAATTCTTCCAAATGCTATAACTATTTTTTTAATAAGTTCATGTCGGTTTTATAAGGTATTATAAAAAAAAACGAAATATTTAAATAAAATGTTAAAGTTTTAATACTTGTAAACATAATATGTGTTGAAATGTGATGTTATCTTAAATATAATAATAGTAAAACTCAAAACTTACCTGTAATCAATATCCAATGCTTCAAATACGAACACAGATCCATACATTCCAGCCAAAAAACACGGAAACAATAACAAAGCATAGTTTATAATGTTATATTTACGAAATGGTCCCAGCTCTTTAAGGATCGCGTCTAGATTAATCTTCACTTTATCTTGCGACATGTCTATTGTATTATTAATATCAGTCTTATATAGAACACTCTTAACTAAATAAAAGGTAAAGTTATTAATATTTTAAGTTATAAAATCTAATATTTCCACACGCTTCTTCAAACGTTCACGAATTGGCGTAATGTTTTGACAGTTACGCACGCATGCGCTATGAATACTCTTTGAGCATCATTGGAAAAGTTTTTATATTTATTTTCTTACGACGAGTACTCACTGCAGATGTTTCGGAACGTGTGAGCGTCCGAGTCAAAAATAAACAAGAATAACCGTCTATAGACAATACAACAAAAGATATACGGAGTTGTTTAGAAGAAAGAGATAGCTATATACATTATCATGTGTCGACGAGTGAAACGGAAATGCTTTTAGGATTGTGATAAAACCGGTAGAGTTTATTGTAGTTGTGAATTATGTGATAGTGATAGTTAAGGGACTATCGTTTTTTGAGTTCTTGGATTTAATCTAAAGTTAAATGCAAAATTTTTGTGATTCACAAAGGTTTGTTTAGGAGTTTGAGTAAATATTTTCTGTATATATGTTTACTAGATGACCCTCACAGCTTCGCCCGTGAAATATTTCTACCTCCCGTCGCACCTATTTAATCCCGTCGCTTATAAATTCTACAATGATGCCTAAAAATTTGCCCGATTTGTCAACATTTATGACTACTGCTCTGCTCCCCAGTGTAGTAGCGTAATGATATATATCCTATAGCCTTCCTCGATAAATGGGCTATCAAACACAAAAATAATTTTTCAAATCCGACCAGTAGTTCCTGAGATTAGCGCGTTCAACCAAACAAACAAACAAACAAACTCTTCAGCTTTATAATATTAGTATAGATATATACATTTAAATAAAATTCAAGTTTCTATTTGCAATTTCGAAATAACAGCTTTTTGCTAAAAATGCATAAGAGAGTCTATACGTAACTCACATTACACAAGATCAATTTTTTTAGTCAGTTTATCTGTCTGTTTCTTTCGATTAAACTTTGAAACGAATGGTACGATTTTAAGGAGACTTTCACTGGCAAATAGCTGAAGTTTTATGGCATAACGTAGACTTTTGGAAAGTTTACTGTGATTTATTACTATTATTATATTTTTTTTACTTTTTTTATTTTACTAATCACACATTATCCCCGAAGGGGTGGCAGACGCATATTATACGCCCGGTGAGCCCATTGCCGTGTTGAAATATACAGATGCTGGTTTTGACTAGCTGCTATTGAAATTTTTAAAGCCGTAAGCCAAAAGGCCTTCCACTCGACTTAACGACTTATTTATTTATTTTTTCATTTATTTATTAACATATCCTTAACACTATCATTACAAGTTAAACCCAATACAATAACGAGGCTCAAATAACTAAATCTTAATCTTAATAATATTACAAATGTGAAGTTTGAATGGATGTTTGTTACTCTTTCACGTAAAAACTAATGAATGGATTTTAATGAAACTTTACATTAAAGCTTATACATCAGAATAACACATAGGCTACTTTTTATCCAGTGAACGAGTTCCTGTGGGAGACGGGAACGGGAAAACTTCTATACGCGGCCGAAGCCGCGGGCGGCAACTAGTTAACTTTAAAGGTTAAAACAATTAAATTTGATAAGTCAACTACACAAATTAATGCAAACATTCATGTCGTTGAACTTAGCAACAATATATTTTTATTGACTAGCAACGCTTTTATTGTTATTAGCTTGATTTGAGGTAGATAGCGCTGTGTAAAAAAAAACTCAAAATTCATTATTATATTTTATTTATTTAACAATTTATGTACACAAATTATAATATAAAATTGAAAATAGCAGGAAAATTGTACAACGGTACTGCTTATTTCTTAAAGAAATCTCTTCCAGCAGACCGGCGAGAGGAGAGAATCAAGAAATCATTAAAAGGGTAGAAATGTGTAAGAAAGTTTTAAGAAATGAGAGTACATACACACAATATAATATACACATACATATAATAAATACACTTATAAATATATAAACACATAAATATATAAACATATAACTACATATTTTAAAAAGAATTAATACAAAAATTAATAAATTGAAGCGCTCGTGGCCCCGCGGTCTCAGTGTTCGGTAAACGATCACTGAGGTACGCAACTTTCACTATGGCTGGTCGTCGGATGGGTGACCACTTTGTGGCATTTACATTTGCGAGCGTTTCCGTGCTTCGGAAGGCACGTTAAGCCGTTGGTCCCGGTTGCCAGTAAAATGGCAGTCGTTAAGCCTGGTTGAAAGCCTTACAGGCGGCTTAAAAAATTTCAACAGCAGGTAGCCACAACCTGCGTCTGTCTATTTCAACACGGCAATGGGCTCACCACCTATTACGTGGGACAGGAATCCACACGGTGAAAAGTGGGCATATAATATGCCTCTGCCACCCCTTACACCCCTTACACCCAAGGCGTGATGGATAATTAATAAATATCGAAAACTTTATCGAAAGATCAGGATAACGAGGAAAGATAGTGTTCACGGACTCTATTTTTGAAAGAAGAGATAGTACGACTTTCTCTGATGACTGGCGGCAAGGAATTCCATAATCTGACTGCATGAACAGTGAAGGAATAAGAATAGAAGTCAGTTTTGTGGACAGGGAATTTGAGGTTGGAGTGGAGGTGAGACCTGCAAGGAGCATCAGGAGATCGTGTAAATGAGAATCGCTCCTTCAGGTAACAAGGGGTTTTTGGATTGTATAAGATATTGTAAAGAAGGCACACAATTCGAGTATTTCTGCGAAGGTGGATTGGGAGCCACTTGAGTTCCTGGCGAAAATATGACACATGATCATATTTTTTGATGTTGTAAATAAAACGGATACACAAGTTTTGCAGCCTCTCAAGCTTGTCGAGTAGCTCCTCTGTGACATCTAAATAGCAAATGTCAGCATAGTCGATAATGGGCTGAATGAGAGTTTGGGCAAGGATAATTTTGGTTTTTAAAGGCAAGAACGACTGTATGCATTTTAAAGAGTGGAACGAGAAATGAACCTTCTTGCTAACTGCATTAATTTGGGAACTCCAGGTTAGGTTGGTATCCATTAATACTCCAAGGTTTTTGACGTTGTCTGAATAAGGAATCAGAGTACCATCCAGCAACACAGGTGGAAACGTGGCCCTTACTGAATCGGTACATATGTGTCTACTGCCAATTATTATGGCCTGTGATTTGTGAGGGTTAATGAGTAATAAAATACTTGAGACTGAGTTGATGAAAATGGAGAACAGAAGAGGAGAGAGAACACCACCCTGAGGCACGCCCGCAGTGAGTTGACACCAAACTGATGACTTACGATCTAAGTTTATACATTGCGAGCGCCTTCGAAGATATGAGTCAAACCAAGAGATAGATGATGAAGAAATATTGATAGCCTTCAGAGTACCAAGGAGAAGGTCAAAATCAACAGAGTTAAAGGCACTACTGAAGTCAAGCAACGTCAAAAGTGTTAGTCTTTTGCCTTCCATGGCCAAACGAATGTCGTCTGTAACTTTAACAAAAGTAGACACTGTGCTGTGCCCAGCGCGAAAGCCAGATTGGAAAGAGCTGAGGAGATTATTTGCAGAAAGAAAGGAGGAAAGCTGCTCGTGAACAATATGCTCAAGAACTTTCGACAGGTAAGGGAGAATTGAAATTGGTCGAAAATCAGTCATTGCAGAAGGATTAGATGTTTTGGGAAGAGGGATAACATGGGCAAGCTTCCAGGTGTCAGGGAAGGAGCCGGAGAATAGAGAGTAGTTGTAGATAAACGTTAAGACAGGGAGCAAAGTGGAAAGGATTGGGAGAATCATCCTTGAGCATATGTTATCGTTACCAGTAGCAGTCGAAGAAATAGACAGGAGAGATTTTTTGACATCCGATTCAGAGACAGGATTAAATTGAAAGGAAGTAATCTGAGGTATGGGCTGGTTTGAAAGACTTTGCAGAGCAGAACTTTTAGCAACCGCATCCAAAGTAACTGGCGGTAATGAGAAGTGTCTGTTTAAGGCACCCATGTCAAAGTCGGTATCTTTTAAAATAGGTGCCCTACCCACACCAACAGTTTTTAGGAATCTCCATATATCAGCACTACTTTGAGTATTAAGACATTTAAGGAAATGGTGCCTCTTTGCATCTCTACACATTCGACTGCAGCGGTTACGCAGTGTTTTAAACAGAAACAGGTTGTGATCTGACGAGATTAGATTTTATCTAATATAATATAGATATAATATAGATTAGATTTTATCAAATATAATATATATAAATATTCAATAAATAGTCCTGAAAAAAAGTAGCAGGACTGGATTGTGAATTGAGAGAGGGCTACGTCCACTGCCATAGACTGTTTGATTGAAAAGGTTTTTTACTGACTCTACAATTGCGAAGGTTTAAATGACTGTTTTAATGAATGAATGAAAGGTTCGACTGCCTCGGTGGCGCAGTGGTAGTGCATGCGACTGCGGCGACTGAGGACCCGGGTTCGATCGGTCGGACAAAATATTTGTGTGATCCACAAATGTTTGTTTCGGAGTTTGGGTGTTTGTATAATATGTATATATTTAGTAATATATAAATATGTTTATCAGTCATCTAGATCCCATACCACAAGTTTATATTAGCTTACTTAGGGATAGACGGCGCTGTGTAAAAAAATTACCCTCAATATTTATTTGGAGATATCTACGTGGGAAAATTGACAAGTGCGGACGCTTGCTGTATATTATTCTTGTTTTATGTGCGGGGGTGGTGATTTCTTGAACATAAAAATTTGTGTTAACGTGCTATAGTGAAAGACAATGATATAAATAAAACTGTTGTAAAGTTTTCTATCTTGCCGCGTAAAATCCACTGAAACTCCAGTATAACAACTACCATTATACTGAGGCGAGACTGACTTGACTTAAGACTAGGCTTGACTAAGACGTAAAGGACTGGGACATTTTAGATAAGAAGAAAAAAGATTGAAGACATATGAATTAAGATTTGGCTAAAAGGTCTTAGTAACCAAGCCAAAAATAATTACAAAAAAAAATATATATAAAAAAAATGTTTTAAATGCTTTACGGGTGAAAGCGCGGGAAACGGCAAACTAGGCGGGCGACTGTTTTTGAGTTTTTTATTATTTATTAATTATTCAACTATAATTTAAGGATCAAATAGGTTTAATATTGTAAATATATTAGAAAGAGGTGACGTAAGAACTAAATGCGAGATTAGGGTAAACCAGGAACGTCTAGAGCAAGTGAATGAAATTGTGTATTTAGGAAGTATGTTTAGCGCGGATGGAAGATGTGATTCGGATGTAGAACGGCGAGTAGCTTCCGGAAACAAAGTTAACGGTGCTTTGTCCCAGTTAGTAAAGCGACAAAGCATCGTAAAAGAAGCACGAATGGCGATTCATAAAGCAGTGCTAGTGCCAACTTTGCTTTACGGTAGTGAAACCTGGGTATGTCAGCAGATGCATGAAAGTAAATTGAATGCTGTGGAGATGCGATCACTTCGAAAATTGTGCGGCGTTACCTTGGCCGACCGAATACGTAACGAAGTGATACGCAATATGGCAGGTTTGAATGAAAGTGTCAGCGTTAAGCTGGAAAAGGGCGTGCTCCGTTGGTTTGGACACGTCCAACGAATGAGTGAGGAACGATTGACGAAGAATATATATTGTTCAAAAGTAGAGGGTAGAAGGAGTCAGGGAAGGCCGAGACTTACATATGAAGACCACGTGAGCAGATTGCTCAAAAACGGAAAGGTCAAAAGTACTCGGATACCCAGACGTGCGTGTATGAAGCGATTGATGAATCTCGAAGAAGCGAAAGAAGTATGCATGGATCGCGAAGCCTGGCGATCTGTCCTCTCTGACTACCCCGTCAGGGATACAGCGTGAAGATAGTTAGTTAGTTATATTAATTTATTATAGTAAATAGTATAGTTCCTGTATAGTAGGTAAGTTTTTTGTATTTATATTGTAGTACATGGGTGATCCAGAAGACCCTGGGGGGACAATTGTCCCCTCAGTGTATAATACTGTTACGATAGATGGATCAGGAATGGATACGGAAGGATCGGTAATAGACACAGATGGCTCCGAGACCAACTCTCGGTCCCATAAGCGAAAGAGAGCATCGGTTTCGTCTAAGATTTGCAAGCACTGCAATAAAAAACGCAGATATCACCATAAATCTTCTACTAATTCCGAGATTGATTGCCAATGTAGATCAATAACAAACACTTTCACTGTATCTGCATCACCCTCACAAATTGTCACCTCACAAACTACCAAGACTAATGATAACGAGAATTCATCGCGTATTCCTATTGGCCGAAATGTTTACAACTCATCTGACGCTGCCCCATATGCAGTTCATATTCAGAAACTTCCTTCATCTCCCAATGAAAACTGTTCCATTCATCCTGTAGCATTTGGATTTTTTCTTAAAAAAAACTCATTCAAGAACATTGTCAATGGCAGTCTTAAAAAAATAGGGCGCAACCGTATTTCTTTATCTTTTTCGTCACATGATAGTGCTAACAATTTTGTAGATGATGATGCATTAAAATCTAATAATTACAAAGCTTTTATTCCTTCTGTTAATGTTACACGCATGGGTATAGTGAGAGGTGTTCCTACTGACTGGAGCGATGAGGATATTCTAAGTAATATATCAGTTCCCATAGGTTGCGGCCAAATTATAAAAATAAGGAGGCTAAAAAGAAAAGTCATAAAGTCAGAGTTTGTTCCCATAGAAACTGTAGTCCTAACATTTGATGGGCAAGTTTTACCCAAACGTATTTTTATGTGTTATAACTCACTTCCTCTTGATTTATACATTTATCCCACAATACAATGCTTTAATTGTTGTCGATATGGACATATTCGCAGCCAATGCAGATCATCTCCAAGATGTTTTAAATGTGGTCTAGGCCATACAGGAGAGACATGCAAAGTTGAGGAGTTTAAGTGCTGTCTCTGTACAGGTTCTCATCTTGCAACTAATAAAATATGTCCTGAATTCTCTAGGCAAAAGGGGATTAAGGAATCAATGGCCAAAAGTTGTATTTCTTATGCTGAAGCCTTGAAGTTACACCCTCCTGTTAGCAAACCTTATTCTGATACTCTCATGTCTGCTCCTCAACATAGGTCAATACAAAATATTCCAGATCATACTCATCATAATAACTCGTACAAGAAAACAGTATTCTTAAAACCGAAGCAACCTCAAAAATTTGAAAGATATGGATATGATCAATTAGCCCATTTTAACTTAACAAAAGATTATACAATTCCTTTACCCTCTATTGGCACTCTCAATAACTGTAATAATGATTCTCTATCTGACATTCCCATTAAACAATTAATTTTAACTCTTATCAACTCTTTACAACAATGTAATATGATTAAATTACCGCCCAACGCTGCTATACTATCAGATACAGAAGTAAATAACACAATTAATAATGGATCAGTTCTCCCTAATGCAATGGAACTGCTGCAGCATAAGCCGCAAAAAAAGTGAACTAATTTACTTGATTAATAAATATGAACCATCTTTAATAGCTATACAAGAAACCTGGCTTAAGCCAGAACATAATTTTAAACTTTCAGGCTTCTCTTGCTTGAGAGAAGATAGAAGTGATGGCTATGGTGGTGTTGCTTTGCTTGTGAAAAATTCTCTTCTTTTTTCTCATGTAGAGCTACCTAGCCATGGTACCGGCTTCTCGATAATATCTGTAAAAATAAATAACATATGCTTTGTTTCCGTTTACATCCCTCACCCATCATCTGAGATTTATGATGAAGTAAATAATATGTTTTCTACACTACCAAAGCCTCTAGTGATAATGGGTGACTTTAATGCACAACATCGATGTTGGGGAAGTTCTAAATCTAACTACTATGGAGCTCGAGTTTTGGAAATGCTAGATACCTTTGAAATGTGTTTGCTAAATAATGGTTCCCTTACTCGGCGAACTACTCCTAATGAGCTAATTAGCGCACCAGATTTAACTCTGTGTTCTCCCAATCTCGCATCTTCTTTGTCCTGGTACACTTTGGAGTCTACCTACGGTAGTGATCACTTCCCTATTGTCATTTCATTTCCTAATAACTTTTCCGGCATCCAAATACAAAAACGTCAACCTCGACTCAAACATAAATTATCTAACGCTAACTGGGATGCGTTTCAACAAAAGGTTAAAAATAGATTTTCACAACTTCCAAACATTAACGACAATAATGTAGACGAATGTAATAATTTAATTAGTAAGGCTTTAATTGAAACAGCTGATTCATTGTTTCCAAGTAAACGTCAAACAAAAGTAACGAAGATCCCCGCTCCTCCTTGGTGGGATTCAGAATGTCGGGAACAGATTAAAAAAAGAAAAACAGCAGAAAATATTTATAAACATTATTCTTCGATGGAAAATTTTAATTCTCTTTCGGAAATTACAACTAGCACCCGTAAATTATTTAAGCGAAAGAAATGGGAAAGCTGGCAAACATTCTGTAATTCTGTATACCCTAATGTTCACCCAACTTTAGTTTGGAAAAATATCAAACGCTACAGATCGGCTTTTAAAGAATCAAACCCTCCACTTCTACACAGAACTGTTGTTGAAAATTTTCTGGATTCCCTGATTCCTCCTTTTGTTCCTCTTAATATTACTCCTTGCCCCTTGCAAACCCAGTGTAAATTGGAAATGCAGTCTTCGAGTCTCAACAAGCCTTTTACTCTTAATGAATTAAAAGGCATTCTAACTTATGTTAAAGATTCAACCCCTGGCTTGGATAATATCCCCT
This sequence comes from Thumatha senex, assembly GCA_948477245.1. Lineage (NCBI taxonomy): Eukaryota > Metazoa > Arthropoda > Insecta > Lepidoptera > Erebidae > Thumatha > Thumatha senex. The sequence goes on along the minus strand of OX419741.1, from coordinate 20,325,082 downwards.
ATTCATTTTTCACTCACATGGATGATACTAGTCTTTCTTATTATTTATCTTTAATTAATTCTGTAGTGCTTTCAGGCAACATCCCCACAGCTTGGAAAGTGCAAGAAGTGATTCCAATTCGTAAAACTAACAAACCTTCTGCTGAAGCGTCATCTTACCGTCCAATAGCCCTTTCCCCTGTGGTTGCTAAACTGGCTGAACACCTCGTCAAAAATAGACTAGAATGGTTTATTGAAAATAAAGGTCTATTATCCAATAGTCAGTATGGATTTAGAAAGGGTAAAAGTACCATAGACAGTGTAGCCATATTTACCACTGATATTCGTCTAGCTTTTTCAAATAATCACTCACTTCTGGCCTGTTTTCTAGACAGCTGCTGCGTACGATAGTGTCCAGCTACATATACTGCAAAAAAAGCTTTTAAAATTGGATGTCCCTATATTATTACAAAATTTTATCATAAATTTTCTGTCTGAGAGATGTGTTAAGGTTATCCTTCCGGACTCCCTCACAATTACTAGAATAGCTTCGAGAGGTTTACCACAGGGATCAGTATTAAGTCCTCTCCTTTATAATTTATATACCTATGACCTAGAAAGTACATTAGTGAAAAGCAACATAAATATCTTACAATATGCAGACGATTTACTCATATATACTTCGGGGCAATCGATTGAGAGATCAGCTGATAGGTTATCATCAGCTCTTGATTCCCTTAAAACGTGGCTGGATACTAATGGCCTAACTCTATCAGTGCCCAAAAGTTCTGTTGTATTATTTTCCCGAATGCGGTGTCCTCCTACCGTATCAGTTTTTTATGAAAACTCACGACTTCCAGTTTATGAGCATGCAAAGTTCTTAGGAATTATTTTAGACGCTAAATTATCTGGGCTCCAACATTGTTACCATATTACTGCAAAATGTAAACGTAATTTAAATATCTTGAGATGCTTGTCGGGTGTTTGGTGGGGAGCTCATCCAACTTCCCAAAAACTTCTTTATAACGCTTTGATTAGAAGTCTTCTAGATTACGGGTCATTTCTTTTAGAACCCTGTGGTATAGTTGGCCTAAATAAACTTGACAGTGTTCAATATAAAGCTCTTCGAATTATATCAGGTTGTATGAAATCCAGCCCCATCAACGCTCTTCAAGTTGAATGTGTTGAACCTCCACTGGTACATCGTAGACAATATCTTTGTGACCGATTTGTGTTTCAATCTTTACAAATCACAAACCACCCCTTACATCATAAACTCCAATTACTCTCAGACGTAATAGAAACCTCCAGTTACTGGTCTCACAAAAAGGTTCCTTGCCTTGTTAGCAGCTTTCGTAAATTTTTATCTCTACAATCCCCTACTCACAGATCTTCTCGTCTCCCCCTTTTTTCTACATCTTATGATTCCTTAACTATTTCACCTTGTATTATTCTAAACTGTGATCTTCAAAATGACATTAATGCTAATTCCAACTTCAACTACTATCTCAATCACGAATTTCCAGATTGGCATCATATATACAGTGATGCTTCTAAGCATAGTAATTTGGATTGTGTCGGAATAGGAGTATATCACCACCAGTTCAAGATAGTCCAGAAAGTTAGACTCCCACCAGAGACATCAGTATTTACCGGTGAATGCTTCGGATTACTGAAGTCTTTGGAATACATATTATTATTAAAACTCTCAAAGACCGCAATCATCACAGACTCCAAAAGTGCTTTACAAGCTCTACAGCGATTCCCATTTAAAACAAAGCATTTGACTGTTGTTTTTGAATGTCGAAATCTGTTACAGAAATGTTTATCTAACGGTTTAGACATAAAGTTTTTATGGATACCTAGTCATCAAGGTATTTTTGGAAACGACTATGCGGATAGATTTGCTAATGAGGCAGTTTCATGTGGGGATTTGTTCCCGTATAAAAACTACTGCTCTGACTTAATGTCTCTTTCTATAAAGGATCTACTTGAATCCTGGGGAAAAGACTGGCACAGTAGCAGCCAAGTGAAAGGTAAACATTTCAGTCAAATTCAGCCTACAATACCTGTTAAACCTTGGTTTTCAAAATTCAAATTTGGTAAAACGACAACTTCAATAATAACTAGAATGAGATTGGGTCACACATGTGCTCCAGTGCACCTTGCTAAATTTAGAATTATTAACAGTGACATTTGTGAATGTGGTTCAGATATAGGCGACTTAAACCATATTTTTTTCGCTTGCCCTCTATTTAACCATACAGAATTTTTCGAATCCTTAATATCCCTCCATGTTCCTCTTCCATCTTGTATTAACACCCTATTACATAATCTTGATATTAATATTTATAAAACCATATCTTTATTTATAACTGTTAATCATTTAAAAATCTAAATATTACTTTAAGAATCTTGTTTCAAACCATTTTGATCCTTTCCCGAAATTCCGTAATCCTTTTTATATATTAACCGCTTCCTAACCTTTTACTGCGTCGTGGCTAAGTCCAAGCCGGACATCGCCAAAACAAAAAAAAAAAAAAAATGCTTTTTATTTTTTTTTTGAAATTATCTATCAACATTTTTAACGATTTTCAAGTGGTGATATAAATATAATGAAAGATTTCTAGTTACTTTCAAATCCTACCTGAATTTGAAGCGTGGGGTCCACTTCTATTCACTTCTAGGAGTAGCTTTGATTTGGCTTTTGATTTTCGACATTTTTGGGAACGACTAACACCGCCTTTGCCTCATCCGTTGATCAGCAAATGAGCAGCGAGATTTTGCTTCTGTTTCCTATCTTTTTTTTTAAGTTATAGGTACTTCTTTTGCAGCGGAAGTTGTGATATATGTGATGAAATCGTATTAGACTAAAGCAGTATAACTTCTAACGCGTGTTTATAATACACACACTGTTATCTATATTACTTCAATCATTATTTACAGAGTTTCGTTCTTAGGAGATTTTTAAACTTTCGCGGTTTATACTCATATTTTATAAACTACTCGGGACGTCGCGGCTGGACTCCAGGCTGAGTCCAGCCGCGACCACGGACGCTGCAACGCGCTCGGAACGTCGGTGAATGTAAGTACAAAATTGTTTCGCGTGAAGTCCCGAGTACTTTATAAAATATCTTAGGAGATTATTATTTAACTGTGTATATTTTAGTTACCAAATAAAATAAAATACATAAATAACAATTTATTCTATACAGTGTATTACCTATGTGGGTACGGCAGTATTATGAATGTTTATTTCGGTTAATAGGCGTTTTTTACGCGCAAAGTTTCATGAAAATCGCATTAAAATATGAAGATTTTGGCTTCATTTAAATATAATATTTAAAATTTATTTTAGTCTTATGTTCGGACGACGAACGAAGTTTGTATTAAAGAGGCTGACTATTTCTCCTTAATTCTCTTATTTGGGGCAAGTAACCTCATTAGACTATCAATTTAAAAAAAAAACTATTTTCTTTGCGAATTTATTTGAACTAGTGGTAAAACGACCATAATTAATTAAATTTATATGTAAGAACTCTATTGTTTAAAAAAAGAATAGCCTTATGCATTTTTCTTTGTATAAACTCTTAACTGAACCTATTTTCACGTTTATTCGTTCACGCGTTTTCTTTAAAAGGGGTACAAAGCGGATTCACGTATTATACTAATATAATTCTATATAAAAACTATATAATTGGTCTGTTTACACTGTTGATTGATTGCACTTGGTGGAACTTGCTACACATCTTGAACAAAAACACTTGTACTGATCCACTTATTTATATTGAAAATGCCGTAAGGCGAAACTTAAAATAATAAATATGTGGAACAGTACAAGTGTTTTTGTTCAAGATGTATATAATTGGTGGTGCCTTTTACACCCAAATATATGCAATCATAATTATTATTAACAGACAATAACCCAAGATCCTAAAAATAGGAATGTACACTAATATATAACTGCAGTCGAATAAAACTCTACTGCGCTACCGAATATCAGCTTCTCTCAAATGTAAAGTACTGTCAAGAAAATTCAACCGTAATCGTGTTATCTATTCCACGTGACAGCCACTATTGTGTGATAATCTAGGTAACTCTGGTGCCATTGTGCGCCTGAGATTTCATGTCAGATACCCACTGTTTTAGCAAGACAACAGGGCTTCGTAGGTACGTCGCAGTTCCTTAGTGTTGGCACAGATAAAGTAAGTTATTCTATACAGTGTATTACCTTGAGCTCTTGTTGCCGTATTATCTTACTACTAGCAGACACCTCGTAAGTGTTCCCGTGTAGTGTCCGTTCCCGTGGGAATATGGGGATAAATGTAGCCTACGTTACTTCTTAAACATCTGCCAGTGTAAGTCCCTTTGAAATTGGTTCAGCCATTTCAGAGATTAGCCGGAATAAATAAACAGACTGACAGAAAGAAAATAAATTTTTTATAATTTTTTTAAGTACTTTATACACTTTAAAATGCATTTAGTGAACAGATGCTTAGAGTTACAAACAGAATCTTCAATATTATTTTCTTTATACATTACAATAATCTTGACTATAGTAATTTCATAGTAATTTTAAACAAAACGAATCCATTAATCGTGACTTCAATTCTCACCTAGGACAAATTTCTTCTAGGATCTCACTCCCAGATCTGGAGAGAATCTTGATAACTAAATAAACCACCATGGTATTTTAGTAAAGGTTTAATAACTGCGTCGGTGGGATTTAATCGGCTCTTTAGTAGTCACAAGCTGAATACTTTTACTTACATACATATTGTCACGCCTTTATCCCCGAAGGGGTAGGCAGAGGCATACCATACACCCACATTTCACCGTATGCATTTTTGTCTCACGTCAACAGGTGGTGAGCCCATTGCCGTGTTGAAATGGACAAGCACAGGCTGTGGCGACCTGCTGTTGAAATTTTTCCAGGCGCCCATAAGGCCTTCAACCAGGCTTAACGACTACCATTTTACTGGCACCCGAGACCAATAGCTGAAAGTAGAAACTTAATCACAGCAAATTAGGGTGTAAGAGGGCCCCAACAAGATTTCCGGAGTTCAAATAGCTTACCTGTTAGCGGTGCACCTACTGAATAACGGGTTCATTCCCAGTAGTTCTACTGAATAGTTCTACAATAGAACTAGTAAGTCTTTTTGAAGTGAAACTTCTTTATGAGAGAAGTTTTATAGCTGTAAAAAAAATTTCGTAATGAATGTTCACTTCTTACCTGTGTACACGGGAGAATATTTCATTTCGAGCAGATTTGACGTTTTGGAGAATAAAAAAGTAAATGCACATATTCATGTTTTTTATGAATTTTTCGGAAAGAATTTAATGATAGAAACTGAATTTTATGAAAGGCCCAGCAATTACTCTTTTCTGCTAAGAGATATTAAAGTTTCTTATTTTTTTAAAACTGGTGATTAGATTTCCCAGATACGGTAATTAGATCTCGAGATATGGTAGTGAAATAAATTGAAATGGTAATTAGAAATAAAATCAAAGGTTAGAAAAATAACCTTGACACAGGACTGAAGCAACACCTGACGTGGTCCTTAGGATTGCATCTTGATGCATTCCTCCTCGCTCCATCACGAGAGTGACCTCTCAACAACGGACCGCGCAGCATCCAATCGTAGCCGATGTTCTACAGAAGTGGTCCTAGGACCGATCCCTGGGAAACACAACACTTCTCGCCATGCCAGCCCTAACTTTGGTAAGCTTATCTTTCCGAGATAGCCATTCTCGGAAAGATAAGCCCCGACAATGCACTAGAGGCAGGGAGGCACTATATGAAAATGAGCGTCTTCTTAAAGCATTTCCAGGGCAAGGCGTTGACTATGTCATGAGACACCGCCATGACTACCTCAACTGTGATGACGCTACTTCCGCGAGGACTCCGACACGCATGATAGCGTCATCGGAAGAGCATTGAAACCAAACTGCTTATGTACAAGATCCCCATGACTGTGACATATGCGACGAAGCGCTCTGCAATGATACGCTCAAAGAGCTTGCATACCTCGTCGAGCAATACGAGCGACCAATAGCCGTAAGGCGAGTCCGCTAGCCGCCCTCGTTTTGGATAAGGATCAATTTCCCCGTATACGACACCTTGGGAAACCAGTCTTTATTGAAGGATGAGCCAAAACCTTAATAGTCAACGTTCATTGAGATCCAGGAGTCATACTCACCCCGGAATGCTATCGGATCCGGAGTGATTCTCTTGCGGGGCTTAGCCGCAGCACCTATAGCTCACTTTTAGTGACTGCGGGCACGTCGTTCTCGACATAATCCCTAACATTGGCTGGGGTTTGGGCCAGCGGATGGCCTTACCAATCCAGATTCCCTAGGAGCTATTTTCGGGCCAATTTCTTGGGCAGTTAAATGGTCTCCTAGAGAGACCTTTCGGCACCCTTGTAACACTCGTGTGCTCCGTCTCTGGAGCCTCAGTGCCTGGTATACCGATAGCGAAGATGCACGCAGTGTGCACATTGCGATCTCGACCGGGAATCAGGCCTGCACGATAGCTGCATCCCGGAGAGCCCTTGATTCAGGCGTTTTACAGCCCAATGTATGCCGAAATATTTAGGATAGCCAGTAGTTGAATAGTTGGAGGAGAAACGTCAAACTAAATATAACTATGGACGAATAACGACCCCTCCTTCCACCACATGCCAACCCTGGACGCGGCGTGTGCAATCAGGGGTCGCAAACGATACATCTACGATCGAACAGCGCTCACGCCCACACACAGGTGGTTATATTTTTCCGGTCATGGATTGGCGACCCAGACCGCCGAAGTTCTCCCCCTAAAAGTGGTTTTTCGGAAGCCTCAATTGTCACCCCCAGGCGCTGAAATTTTCCAGCACTGGGACAAAATGCGGTAAGAATGACGTCTTGCTCAGCGAGCCATAGTTCGAATTGATATTGCTCACAGGCTGGCGAGAAATAAGCGGCCATGATAACCACTCCGCTGCAATCACCTGCAACGCAGCATCGGCTCCTAGCAATAATTTCAAGGCGCTAGGTGTCCGCGTCAACACTCAAAGCTAAAAAGAGCTAAGCTGTCTATGGTGACTGACTCCCGTGGTAGACCCAGTACGGGTTGGCAACGGTGACCACATTATAGAACCTAATAGACCTTTCGTCATCGCAATCATGTTACGCAACTAGTTGTAAAAGAAGAGTTTTCCTTCTCCTTGATAACTACTTGCGGTAGGCGAATGTCCACTGCGCAATGCTCTGGCACAGGATATCCTGAGCAGCAGAGCAGTGGTTTAGATTCACCTGTAGGATGCGGATAAGTATGTCCATTTATGTTTATAAATGGATATCCATTCCCCCATCCTGTCGTGGACGTGGCCGCTCTTCACCGGTAACAACCACTACCCATACCTGACGGGCCTCTATCTCGAGGTGGTTTGTATTTTAGCCCTACGCAACGCAACTAAAGTAGTGCGGTGAGACAGCGGTAAGAGCTTGCTTTGTGACAGGACTAATGGCAGTGGAAGTAATGGTTCCTCACGGTAACTTTCACTGTGCACTGTACCCCCACATTCGCCCCGGATAGGGACCTGTAGCATCCAGTTTCGCAGGACTGTAGGAGATACACTTTGGTCTTTCGGAAGTCCCAATGCGGAGGTTCTGTTCGTCCGCTGTTTTTTACACGCTGGGCAACTGAAGATCGTGACCGGTGAAGCCGAAGCGTCTAGCTTTGGCTCTCGCTTGGTCACTGGGACAGCCGCTGGCCTCCACGATGGGGGAGATTACCACCTCACCTCATCCAGATTCAATAAAAAATCATTACCGTTTGTTTCTTCTAATTACGATTCCATTTTAAAAATAATGGGGATTAATGGTAATTATAATAATGGCAATGAGATTTTCAATAATATTACAAATAAAAAGAAATTTTAAATAGGTAACGATAAGTTTAACACTGTATAGAGGTACACATGGGAAGTGAAAATGGTTTTGTAGAGGGGGCTGATGAAGTGTTTGAGTCAAAGACTACAGGCGATTACCACGAGTTAATGGACGCAACCCGCTTTGAGAAGTGGTTCGAAAATTTTTTACCAAAACATGGTGAAAATGCGGTAGTGGTACAACGCTCCTTACCACTCAAGACGCCAAGAAAATACTCCCACCACGTCATGGAGAAAAGCGATCATTCAGGAATGGCTGCGTAATAAAAATATAAGTTTCGAAGAAAATAACGTGAAGGCAGAGCTTTTAGAGATAGTAAACGAGGTAAAGGCGAACTACCAAATTTACGTTGTGGATGAGCTTGCAAAAAAATATAAGGTGGAAGTGCTAAGACTACCTCCATATCATTGCGAGCTCAATCCCATTGAACTTATATGGGCTGACATAAAGGAATACGTAGCTCGCAATAACACAACCTTCAAATTTGAAGACGTAAAAAAGTTGCTACAGGACGGAATCCAAAATGTATCTGCAGAGAAATGGCGGAACTGTGTGGATCATGTTGTAAAAGTTGAGGATAATTTTCATAGCAAAATTGATAACATGATCGATAATACGATAGATAGTTTTATTATAAATACGACTGATTCGGACTCTGCCGACGAATCATGTTTTTCTTATATAGACGACAGTGATGAAATGTAAGCAAAAATGTATACCTTTAAAATATTCAATTAAAAAAGTTTTCAATCCCTAAAACATTGTTTACCTTTTTTATCTCGTCTCGTTTGCCGAACTTTACAATATACATATACATAATTATCTGTTAAAATATAAATTAAATATATAAATACTATGATTATAATAAATAAACAACCAACATATATACATATACATACATACATCTACAATACAATATAAATATATATACATATAAATAGGAGATAATGCATGGGTTGAGCGGGCGAGATAAATAAATTCAAAATGGACTGTATTTGCGGGGAAAGACAAAAATGATATTTACACGCCGGAAAAAAGTAATGGAAAAACAGGAATGGGCACACTACCTTGCTGCTTGCTGCGAGATGCTGAGGTGGAGGCTGTCGGGGGCATGCAACATAGAAAAAACTCTCTTTTATCGTACACCGGCGCAACCAGCATAATTAGATAAGATGTCAGTTCTAAATAACATTACTTGTTGAAATTTAGATAATGATCTTTCACTTTAGACTTAAAATTAGACAGTGTTTGAGCGCATCTAATTTCTACTGGCAATGCATTCCATAGACGTACTGCCTGTACAGTAAAGGAAAAATCGAGAATTATGTGGAATGCATAGGCATTCGTTTTTTTTCCCTTGTGGCAACCCTAGGTATAACAGCTGATTTGAATTGGCTCCGTATTTTATATTGTAATATTGCAAAAATAATTATAATTTTAATTAAAAACCAATTCATCATTGCCAAATAATACCATATTGAGTGTTAAATAATCATTTTCACCATTTATTGTGCTAAAAGTAGATAAATATAAACTTAAAAATTGTACCGGTATAGTGACAGTTAGAACATCGGAAAAATTTTCAATATTTGAAATTATTACTTGGATTTGGCAAGATTTATAAAACTAATAGTTTTTCAATCAAGGTTTGTGAGTTTATTTACTTTTACAATTTCATATGTCCATTAATAGTGTGATTTTGTAATTTTCTATGAATAAAACATAACCTCGTTTTGTTTCGCATTTCTTTGCTCTAAGTCTACTTTGCTAATAATTACTGATTTTGTAGCACGTAATTATAACAAAATGTCGAATACTAATAACATGATAATGACGCGTAAGACCTTGGCTCATCAACAAGAGACAAGGCTTCAATTAACGTTGAAAGAATTACAGATTTTTAGGGAGAAGTGCGATAAACTGAACAAGGAAAGGGACGAAAATGAGTTAGAACTGCTAGGTATTTTAAGTAAGAACGGACAACTCAAAAAAGAACTGGCACAGTTGCATTCACTGTATACTGATACCTTACAGGATCGGGATAGGTTACAACTTATAGTTGACAGTTTTGACTCATGTAGGGAACATTATGAACAAACTCTGCACCAAATTAGAATACTAAAGGAGGAGCTACAACGATCGGAAATCAAAATATCGCAACTAGAAGACAAGAAACAGAGCACAGTGGTTCAATCTAATCAGAGTTTGTTCGATGAACTGATGGCTACAAGCTTAGATACTGCTACAGCTCACCCTTCCATTGTCATAGACCTCACTACTGATGATGAAACCGGGGGCTGTTCTAAATCATTAAAATTATTAAGTGTAGTAAGAATAAGTTAAAGAAATATTTGAAAATTAAAAAGTTTATTACTAAATCTAAAAAAATGATACATAAATACAAGTTTTTTTATAAATAGCATGTCACTTAATAGACAGAGATTGCAACTGATTGACCAGGTAAATATGTATATGTTAGAACTTGATACTGTTGCACAACAGTACAAAACTGATACACAGGCCCTTCAATGTCAGATTGACCGACTTCAAGACTCTTTGAAATCAATTTCATATAAATATGAAACAGCAGAGAAACAGAGTAGGGAACAGGTGTTAGCCATAGGTAAATTAGTAAATTCATGTCATTGTCAAAATGACCAATTGACATCCGCAGGCCATGTTCCCTCCTCACCCTTAAGTTGTGAAAGAATTAGATGCAATGATGAATTTTCACCAATTAAAACTGTGTGCAGTGTGGATAATAATATATTAAGTTCAAGTAGTAATTGCGAGGCATCTACGAGTATAATAGAAAAGTTGCAAATAAAAAGTGATGCAAAGACCATAGTCTATTGCGATGAAATAGGTAAAAATTTTGGACATTATTTATTACAGTTAAGTCATTCTGTAATAAATCATACATATCCAGGAGCTTCATACTCTCAAATTATAGATTTTATATTGACTGGTACACACTGCATGCAGTCTACTATAGTGGTGCTGGTTGGCAGAAGAGAAAATATTAATAGTGACAAACTTTTAAAAATTTTTGAAAAGTTAAGTCTTCAAGTAAAACAAGTAATTTTGTCCACCTTGCCATACAGTACTGCTATGAGCCAAAAGGAAAATCACTTAAGATACAAATTAAATATGAAACTACATACCATGGTATCATATTCCAAAAAAATTGAATTGTTAGATTGGAACATAATTTTCAATAATAATAGTTTGTTGACATTAGATAGATATTTTCTATCAAAATTTTTACAACGAAAGGTAGCTCTGTTGCTATCTAATTTTTTAATTTTTCAAGCCAAATTATTGGCAAGTACAACTGCTTTTATTGAGCAAGATAGTTTTGATACTTCACATTTGGAAAATGAAATTCCAAAAAACTAGTTTATAGGACAACAGATAATAAATCTGGCCAGTTGACTTTGGCCCCTGACAATAATCTTAGTAAAAATATTGTTTTTATAAACCTGGTGCACCATAATGTTAGAGGTTTAATAAATGGTAAAGATTTAGAGTTAGAGCTATACATTAATGCAAATTCTATTAATATTTTTTGTGCTACAGAGCACTGGTTAAAAGATCATCAAATCACATTGTTGAACTTCGTAAATCACCAGGTTGCTAGCTCGTTCAATAGAAAACATTCTAAATGTGGAGGCTCTTTAATATTAATTAATAAAAACTTAAAATTTAAAGAACGGAAGGATTTAGTAGCCCTCTGCATTGAGCGAGTTATTGAGATTGCCAGTATTGAGTTTGAGCATTTCATCTTGTTAAGCGTATACAGTCCCCCTAAAGCTCCGTACATTAAATTTGAAGAAAAGCTTGAAGAAGCACTGTTCAAATGCCAATGTTCTAAGAAATCTATAATAGTTTGTGGAGATTTTAATGTTGATATATTAGATACATCATTAACTCCATCAGAGAGAAATAAAATGAAAAATTTATTTAAATCCTTTAATCTGCATAGTACATTCTTAGAACCCACTCGTATTACAGCCACCAGTGCAAAATGTTTTGATAATATTTTTACTGATATTAAACCTATAGATAAAGGTATTGTGGATCCTGTGGAGTCAGATCATCGTGGCCAATGGATAAAATTTCCTAAAAGTAGTAACAAAGTCAGCAAAAAACAAATTAAATATGTACCAATTAACCAAAGTCGTTTGAATAATTTTAAAGAAAATGTATTAAAGAGATTACCATATCTACCTAACTTCACTTGTGTAGACCAGTCATATAAACACTTATTTAATTTGATTAATGATGAGTTTGGCAAAGTTTTTACCTCAAAAACTCTACAGATTGGTGGTCGTCCTGTTTTCAGTGACTGGGCAACACACCTGGTGTTGCCCAGTCACTGAAAACAGGATCTTTAAAAGTAGAAATAAATTATTTGAATTATATTCAGAAAAACATATAATTTTAGGCAAACCTTTCAGGAATATGTTAAAGATTATTCATATTTAAACAAACGTGTCATCTTGCTAAGTCAAACTTCATTAAAAATAAAATTTCTAATTCTGTAAATAAAATAAAAATGACTTGGAACATCATTAACTCTGAATGCGGTAGATCTTTAGTGACTGAAAGGGATTTCCACTTAAAAGTAAATGGTTGCCATGTTACAGGGGACCTGGAAGTGGCTACGGAGTTTGAACATTTTTTCAAAAATGTACCTATATTGACAACAAAATCTCTCCAAGCATCTTCCAGTTCCGCTGAACTTTTATTAGAAGAATCTGTTGTTTATTGCAGGGATGCATTTGTATTCACAGATATTTGTGCTCAGGACATTGTAAAAACATTTAAATGTATCGAAATTAAGAAAACCGCGGACATTTGGGGATTATCGGTCAAAACTGCATCATGTATAATTGAGGTAATTGCGCCCCATCTAGCAACTGTGTTTAATGACTGTGTTTCTAGTGGTACATTTCATGATTTAATGAAACACAGCAAAGTCGTTCCCTTGTTCAAGGCTGGCAGCGCTACAGAGCCGTCTAATTTCCGACCAGTGTCAGTACTGCCAACTTTGAGCAAAGTATTTGAAAAAATAATCTTGAATCAAATGCTATCCCATTTTAATAGTCATAAAATACTCCATGCGAATCAATTTGGGTTTACGAAAGGGCGCTCAACTTCAGCATCGGAAGTGTTGAGTTATTAAAATGTATTCATGAAGCTTGGGAAGACAAGCACGATGCATTAGGTATATTTTGCGATCTATCAAAGGCTTTTGATTGCGTTCAACATGAAACGCTGTGCAAAAAATTACACCACTATGGAATAAGAGGCAAAGCTCTCGACCTTCTGTCTTCATATTTGAACAATAGAATACAGAGGGTCGATATTAATGGTACACGTTCTGTAGGATCCATGGTTACAATGGGTGTGCCGCAAGGCTCGATACTTGGGCCATTCTTGTTCCTCATTTATATTAATGATTTACTATTTTATGTAGGGGACAGGAATAGGATTGTTTTGTTTGCAGATGACACCTCATTAATTTTTAAAATTAAAAGACAATTAGATAACTATGACGATGTAAACAATGCAATTGCAAGAGTAGTTCATTGGTTCAGCTCAAATAATGTTTGCCTTAATGAAAATAAAACTAAATGTATAAAATTTACTCTACCAAATGTAAAACAAGTTGCGGCCAATGTTCAACTGAATGGACAAGTGTTAGAGTTTGTAGAATCAACTGTGTTCCTAGGTATAACTATTGATGCCAATTTGCATTGGGGCCCACACATAGAAAAGACAGCCTCTAGATTAAGTTCGGCTGCATACGCTGTAAAAAAGATCAGGACTCTAACAGATGTGGATACGGCTAGAATGGTTTACTTCAGCTATTTTCATAATATTATGTCTTACGGTATTCTCCTTTGGGGGAGTGCTGCAGATTTAAATATTATTTTTGTTCTACAAAAGCGGGCTGTACGCGCTATTTATAATTTGGGCCCCAGAGTTTCTCTCCGAGAAAAATTCAAAGAAGTAAATATTCTAACCGTACCATCACAATACATTTTTGCCAATCTTATGTATGTCCAGAAAAATCTATCACAGTTTTCTAAACTCTGTGATAAACATAATATAAACACTAGAAATAAAAATAATCTTTCAGTCCACCACAGTCGAGTAAATAAGATTGGCGATTCTTTTCAGGGTAACTGTATACGCTTTTACAACAAGCTTCCCTGTGACCTGAGAAATTTACCTTTAAATAAATTTAAAAAGTTTATTAAAAACAAGCTTTGTGAAAAAGGTTTTTACTCCGTTACAGACTATTTGCAGGACAGGGACGCCTGGAAATGATCTGCTGGCAAAGTGAAATAATATTAAATTGTAAATAGGCCATAAAAAAAAAAGCCTTCCTAAGTTTCTTGCCGGTTCTTCTCAGGTGGGCTGCGTTCCGAACCGGTGGTCGCTTTAAATATTTTAAATAGTGTATGACATTTTGTAAGCGCCGTTAAAATGGTCTATGCAAAATAAAGATTTTTTTTTTTTTTGTATTTTCAGCGTCAAATTTTCCGATGCACCGCCGAGCACTCTTTACGCACACGTAAAGAGTGCTCGGCGAACGGTTCGCACCTCTGAAAAAGGCTGTCGAAATACAGCTGAAACCGGTCGGTCTATTACTGGTCGTAAAAACGTGAGTAATCCCGTTTACTTATTTATAATGTGTAATAATAACGTTAGTTTTCTAGGAAGGATCATGTTTCTGCTGATACAGTCACTTCCAACTGCATTGGATGTAATTGCCAAAATGCTTTTCTTAACATCACAAGCTGGAAATTGATTCAGAACAAAGAAAACTTAGAGTACTTGCCTTTACAGTCATATTAAAGTTAGTCGAGGCACAAAAATGTTGATTAAGTAAATCAACGTTGAAATCTTTTGGAACGTTACTTTGTTGCGCTTTTCCATAGCCCAGAGTTTTAAGAAACTTCCAGACCTTGGCTGGATCTCCATTTTGAACAGACTTGTGAATGTGTTTGCGTTCAGCATCTCTGCATTCCTTATTGCAGCGATTAAGACATACTTCTCACAACTCGCGACACTAGGTTTGGCGTTTAGCTTATTATTGGCAGCAACTTTCCTCTGCATAAGACTTCTAATTTCGTCAGTTAGCCAAGGTGCTGGTGCATGATTTATCCTCATTCTTTTAATAGGGGCATGTTTGTCATATAGTTGAATGATAGCATTAGTAAACATATATATTTTATTATCCATTGACTCCGGTATTAAAAGTGAAGACCCTTATATATTTACAGCATCCTCAATCAGCGCATCCAAGTTCATACCACCAAAATTGCGTTGCATGATATATTTAGGTCTTGCTTTTGGTGGACGGAGTTTGTAGGAGAGGAAGAGCAAATCACGAAACAGAAAGCGTTAGCTGCAAGTTAACCATGTTTTACGACATGATCTGCTGAAGAAAACTTAACTTAAACTTAACTATCTTCACGCTGTATCCCTGACGGGGTAGTCAGAGAGGACAGATCGCCAGGCTTCGCGATCCATGCATACTTCTTTCGCTTCTTCGAGATTCATCAATCGCTTCATACACGCACGTCTGGGTATCCGAGTACTTTTGACCTTTCCGTTTTTGAGCAATCTGCTCACGTGGTCTTCATATGTAAGTCTCGGCCTTCCCTGACTCCTTCTACCCTCTACTTTTGAACAATATATATTCTTCGTCTTCGTCTTCCAAACCAACGGAGCACGCCCTTTTCCAGCTTAACGCTGACACTTTCATTCAAACCTGCCATATTGCGTATCACTGCGTTACGTATTCGGTCGGCCAAGGTAACGCCGCACAATTTTCGAAGTGATCGCATCTCTTCAATTTACTTTCATGCATCTGCTGACATACCCAGGTTTCACTACCGTAAAGCAAAGTTGGCACTAGCACTGCGTTATGAATCGCCAGTCGTGCTTCTTTTACGATGCTTTGTCGCTTTACTAACTGGGACAAAGCACCGTTAACTTTGTTTCCGGCAGCTACTCGCCGTTCTACATCCGAATAACATCTTCCATCCGCGCTAAACATACTTCCTAAATACACAATTTCATTCACTTGCTCTAGACGTTCCTGGTTTACCCTAATCTCGCATTTAGTTCTTACGTCACCTCTTTCAAATACTAGAACCTTAGTTTTACTTGCATTCAAGCGGAGACCCTTACTTTCACACCCCTCTTTCATATTAGTGACTAATGTCTGTAGGTCAGCTTCTGATGAGGCCATGAGCACCGCATCATCAGCGTACAGCAGACAGTTTACTGTAAAGTCACCCAAATTCACACCCATATTAAAATCTTTCAACTTCTGCAGGCAACTGTCCAGATACACTATGAACAGCCAGGTGGACATGACACAACCCTGTTTGACGCCTGTACAGACATCAAAAAGAGGTGACACATCCCCCCCTACTCGCACGCAAGCCTTACAGTCCCTATAAAGCGACTGTATTGCCCGCAGTAGCGAGCCGTCCACACCATATCCTGGCAGCAAGTCCCACAGCGTTTCTCTCACAACGTTATCAAATGCTTTCTCTAGATCCACAAAAGCGCAGAAAACCTTCTGGCTAAGAGCCAGAAACTTTTCCGCGATCATGCGGAGAGAAAACACTTGATCCATGCAACCTCTTCCACGTCGGAATCCGCATTGAGCCTCCCATAAATACCTTTCAGACTTTTCTTGCATTCGTGCCGTTATAACCTTTGCATACCATACCATACCTTACTACCTACCTTACTAGCTAAGCTGATCGCCCTGTAGCTGGAGCAGTTTAGGCGCGAGCCTTTCCCTTTGTAAATATGTACTACAACTGCTACTCGCCAGTCATCCGGGACCTCACCTGTCCGCCAGCACAAGTTGCATAACAGACATAGTGTGTCCCAGACACGCGACCCACCGTACTTGATCATCTCAGCAGTAACTCTGACTTTTCCCGCAGCCTTACCACATTTCATACTTCTTATTGCTTGTTCTATTTCTTTCATACTAATGACTTCAATGACATCGGGATCCGGAGCATCGAAGTGAGCTCCACTTCCCGATGTGGCATCTCTGTCTTTTCTTGCATACATCTTTCCATAATATTCACTCCATCTCTGCAGGACGTCACTTTGTTCTGTTAGGACGTCATTGTTAACACTAAGCACTTTATTCATACTGCAGATTGCCGAACAACTCCGGGTCTTGCCTACCTCTTTCCAGAAGAGCTTGGCATTATCCCGGAAATTGGATGACAACCTTTCATCCGCTTTCATTCTGCACCTTTCACGAGCTTCTTCTATCAGTGCCTTCGTGTTAACTTTCTGCAGCTTGTATCTCTCTTTCATATTAAAATCATTCCGCGAGGCTAAGTAGTCTAGCCATGCTTTCTTCTTCATTCGAACTGCTTCTTTCACTTCTTCATTCCACCATGCATCATGCTTATTACTACTGCCTCTTTTCGTTTCTCCACACACTTCCACAGCGGCATTTATCATACTGTCCCTAAGGTTCTGCCATACACTTTCCACATTCTCACTGCTTACATTGACGTCGCCAAGCTTTTCGGCTACCCTTTCATTATATTTATCCCTAATGGATGCATCCTGCAGCTTCCAGCTTTTGATGCTATAAGTCGGCTCAGGTTCAGGACACTCGGTACGATGACGCCAACCCGCGAACAGACCCCTAATCCTAGTTATGACTAGGTAGTGGTTTGATCCCAGCTCAGCGCCTCGATAAACCCTTGTGTCCATCACCTGTTTACGGAGCCGACTATCCATTAGGAATAGATCTATCATGCTTCTCTTTGACTTACTCGTTCGTTGAAAATTGTGTTCGCCACAAACAAATCCTTTTCCTTACAAAATGCCAGTATTAGCTTGCCAGCGTCGTTCACCCTTTATCCCCATACTTCCCGAGTACCGACTCAAAACCATCGCGAGCGGTACCCACCCATCCATTCAAGTCTCCACATACTATAAGTCTTTCATTTCCTTCTATCACATTTAGAGCTTCTCTCATACTCTCCCAGAAGTCCTCTAGCTCACTCGCATTCGACGAAGATACTGGCGCGTAAGCAGCTACCAGGAAAATCTTCGTCAAACCAAGTTTTACACGGATCCAGAGGATTCTAGGACCTACCAGTTTGTACTCATACATACCGGAGGCCAATCGCGAGGACAGCAAAATTCCAACCCCCCGACTGCCATGCTCGCTCTCTGGTACTCCAGACCAAAGCGCGAGCATCCCACCCGGGAGCTCCAAGACTTCGCTGCCCTTGCGCTTGGTCTCTGTCAAGCACACTGCATCTAACTTTCTCTCATTCATAACATCCATCAACTCATTCATCTTATCTGTCATTCCTCCCCTAACATTCCACGCAGCTACCCTGCACTCCATCCTCCACTTCCCGCCGTGTCGGGCCGCGCGTGTAACGCTTTTATTGTTATTAGCTTGATTTGAGGTAGATAGCGCTGTGTAAAAAAAATCTCAAAATTCATTATTATATTTTATTTATTTAACAATTTATGTACACAAATTATAATATAAAATTGAAAATAGCAGGAAAATTGTACAACGGTACTGCTTATTTCTTAAAGAAATCTCTTCCAGCAGACCGGCGAGAGGAGAGAATCAAGAAATCATTAAAAGGGTAGAAATGTGTAAGAAAGTTTTAAGAAATGGAGTACATACACACAATATAATATACACATACATATAATAAATACACTTATAAATATATAAACACATAAATATATAAACATATAACTACATATTTTAAAAAGAATTAATAAATATCGAAAACTTTATCGAAAGATCAGGATAACGAGGAAAGATAGTGTTCACGGACTCTATTTTTGAAAGAAGAGATAGTACGACTTTCTCTGATGACTGGCGGCAAGGAATTCCATAATCTGACTGCATGAACAGTGAAGGAATAAGAATAGAAGTCAGTTTTGTGGACAGGGAATTTGAGGTTGGAGCGGAGGTGAGACCTGCAAGGAGCATCAGGAGATCGTGTAAATGAGAATCGCTCCTTCAGGTAACAAGGGGTTTTTGGATTGTATAAGATATTGTAAAGAAGGCACACAATTCGAGTATTTCTGCGAAGGCGGATTGGGAGCCACTTGAGGTCCTGGCGAAAATATGACACATGATCATATTATGATCATTTGGGGATGAAGAGTAGAAGCGTGCACGTCGCCATCCCTGCCAGCTACGGCTGCAATTCTACTCCAACACGAGTGCCACCAGGACGAGTGATGCTAGGGCGTGCCCCCGAGGTCGACGCGCACCAGCGGGGACGAATTGGTGCGCGTCGCCTTGGGGGCACGCCCTAGCAGTAATCGCCCTGGTGGCACTCGTGTTGGAGTAGAATTGCAGCCGTAGCTGGCAGGGATGGCGACGTGCACGCTTCTACTCTTCATCTGCTGAAGATACTAAGATCAAATAAATTAAAAAAAAAAGAAAAGAGGGTCTACAATCAGTTACGTGATGAGTTGCATTAAGAGGAAGAATGGAAAGATTGGTAGAATGTGTAACAGCGGTTAGAGATGCAGTTCGAGAATCCTGTTTTAAAAGACAGGTGTTAAAGTCACCCATGATGATAGTATGTGGATAGGAAGGCATTAAGTTAACTAGTATATTTTCTAATGACCAAAGAAAATAATTAACATGCAATGAAGCACTATAGTATACACCGAAGAGAATTTTTGTGTGGTTTAACTCCAGCTCTATGACGATATGTTCCCCGGTATTTGGAAGTAGTGGCTGTGGTGTGGCTGTCAAAGTGATATATGAGCTTAATAATGTCTTTATATGACTACCTCGGTGGCGCAGTGGTAGTTTACGCGACTGCCGCGCTTGAGGCCCCGGGTTCAATTACCGGGTCGGAACAAATATTTGATTTGTGATCCACAAATGTGTGTTTCGGAGTTTGAGTGTTTACTATGCAAATATATAATGTATTGTATGTATTTAGAAATATATAAATATGTTTATCAGTTATCTGTATCCCATACCACTAGCTTATATTAGCTTACTTTGGGCTAGATGGCGCTGTGTGAAAAGTGTCTTACAATTTTTTTTTTTAATTTAGCTTCATGAATACAAACATCTTTTAGAATATAACGAACTCAATATTCTCAATATCTTCACCTAACAAGAAGTACTCAAGTAGCAGTTTGAACAAAAATGTCTAATATTTGCCAGCTAGATCTTATGAAGCGTAGAAATAAAAAATAATGAAGGAACTCGTTTCTCGACTTCGCTGGAGTTATATGGTAAAGGAGTTAACTTTGTGAATTTTATGATCGATTTGTTGGATTTCTTGTGTTGCTTGTTAGTTTTATGTCGTGAAGTGCGGAGGCAGCTCAGTTTATATCTATCACGCCTTATCCCCGAAGGGGTGGCAGAGGCATATTATATGCCCACTTTTCACCAAGTGTATTCCTGTTCTACGTTACAGGTGGTGAGCTCATTGCTGTGTTGAAATAGACATACGCAGATTGTGGCTACCTGTTGTTGAAAATTTTCAAGCCGCCCATAAGGCCTTCAACTTGACTTAACAATTGCCATAACGTGCCTCTTGAAGCAAGTTTATATACACTACTTAACACTACATGCTTGAAAGTAAATTATTTCATGTCGTTGGAAGTACTTCAGTCTCACTGATTAATTATGTAGTAAGTCTAATGGTGGTAGTGGTAAGTCTGTAACTCTGGGGTTATCCTTCCGGAGCTAGGACGATATAACCATAATTCATAAAACCATAAATCGTCCTAGTTCCGAGGGTTCAACAGGGACTCCTCAGTATAGTCAAATAATAAATAATCCTACTAATATTATAAACGCGAAAGTTTATAAGTATGGATGTTTGTTACTCTTTTACGCAAAATCTACACAATGGATTTTGATAAAACTTTACCATAATATAGCTTACACATCAGAATAATACATAGGGTACTTTTTATCCCGGGAACAAGTTCCTGTGGGAAACGGGAACGGGAAAACTTAACCACGCGTGCTGAGCCGCGGGCGTCTACTTGTAATTAATAAATATCTTGGGACACTTTTCATACAGTGCCATCTTGCCCAATCAAAGGTATAGGTTTGTACTATTGGATCTAGACAACTGATATACATACTTATAAATTTCTAAATACATACATATTATACATAGGAAATACCCAAACTCCAAAACCAACATTTATGGATTACACAAATATTACTCATAAAATTTTAATAAAGTGGAAAAAGACAATCCGATTCGAGACAGGGATTGAACCTGTGACCTTTGCCTTGTAAGAAATTTAGCAAATAATTGCTTTAAAAAAAAATTTATCTACACAAATATTAGTTTTGACTCGGGAATCGAACGCGGGTCGAAACAATTTTTATTTTTTCATTTTCATCCATCACTATTTCCACACGAAAAAAAAGCCACCTAAATCTATCCATCTATCTTCACGCTGTTTCCATGATAAGATATTCAAAGAGGACAGGTCGCCAGGCTTTGCGATCTATGCATGCTAAATTCGCTCGTTATAAAATTTAGGACTGACTCTTTCATTTATAATACATTTCCAAATGAAACCTCACAAACTAAGGGCCGTATTCCAGAACGTCACGACAGAAATTTAGAATAACTTGCGTCAAGCGTTGATTGAGCAATGAAAACCGTTCTGGGATACGGACCTAAACCATCAGTACTGAGAATTTTAAACGTCAATCCACAACATGTTTAATATAATCGGCTCCAATATCAGTTCATGTAAGTATTATCCACGAACATATTATCCATCAGTTTATAATTGGGGCGGCGCACTAAATTATACACACGTGTTATCTGTGCGGGACACGCGTGTCGATTACACATTACCTTATTAGTTCTATATGTTCATGACTTTGATTAATAGAAGCTAGCAGATTGTCTGGTATGAGCAATTGACTCTAGTTTACTTTATGGAAACAATTCTCTTCTATATGTGTACTTGCTTCTATATGTATTTGTCGTATATCGTTCTGTAAACGATCACTACGTTAAGCAACTATCGCTATAGTTGGTCATTGGATGTGTGACCACTTTGTGGCATTTACATTTACGAGCGTTTCCGTACTTCGGAAGGCACGTTAAGCCGCTGGTCCCGGTTGCCAGTAAAATGGCAGTCGTTAAGCCCAGTTGAAGGCCTTGAAAAATTTGAATTTGAAACTTGAAAAATTTCAACAGTAAGTCGCCACAGCCTGCGACTATATGCATGTATACTTACAAATGTAAAATAAACTACTTGTTTTATTTACATTTATTTGTATTACAAACTTTTAAATTATTGCGCTGCCTACTATAATTATATTTGTTACTGACGGGGCTAAACGCGGGTTTTTCCTAAACCTATTGTTGCCTGACGTTTCGACGAAGCCGCACCGTCCGTGGTCACAAAACGTGGACAACAAAATGTATGTGAAATAACCGCGTTTAGCCCCGTCAGTAACAAATATACTTTTCCTGTATGGTTATTCACTTCTAAGTTATAGTCCAAATTTCAAATATCTGGCTCATCATTCATCAATGTATAAATGTATGTATTTTGACATATATAAGTACCTATGTTTATCAGTTGTCTAGATTCTATAGCACAAGATTAAATCTTAGTTTGGACTAGACGGCGCTGTGTGAAAAGTGTCCCACCAGTTAATAAAAACATGCCAACAATAATTATATATTTCTTCACAGACCTACCTAAATAATTGATTTCAGATCAATGATTTCTGATAATGGTCTTAGATATAATCTATCTTTGTCTCTCTAGTTGCCAAGGGACTTCAGATCTAAGTACCTTGTTAGGCATAAATCATCCCGTTTGTATTCAGATATTAGTTATAGCATTAACGGCTGATAATTAACAACGCAATACAAAGGTTAAATGGTTTATGTTCGGTAAATCACTAAACAATAATTACACGTAGTAGATATTCTTCATTAGTTTCTTGATCAGGTTATTTTTAATATAAATATTTTAAGTAATAGGTCTTACTACTTACTTAAATATTGTGGGACATTCATCCATGAATACTTTTTACTGTTACGTGAGACACAAATGCATACGGTGAAATGTGGGCGTATAACATGCCTCTGTTACTCCTTCAGGGATAAAGGTGTGACAATACGTATGTGAAATTTCATAAACACAATCCCAATATTCCAGAATCATCAATCTATTCATCTAGCAATACATCGGATAGATATACACAATTCTGGGGTCGGATTAAATAATGATAGAACCCATGAAATGAGATGTGAAAACCCGGTGGTCGTATCTGAATAATAGAATATGAACCTATATACGTTAGACCTGAGTTTACGCTTGTGGGTCTTGGGTTTATTGTGTTTTGGTAAACCATTGAATGATAGCGTTAGGTAATATTTGTAAAGGTGTATTATTATGGAAGGGACTGTTACATAATGAAGTAAAGACGTCCTTGACTTCGAAAATTGTGCGGCGTAACTTTGGTCGACCGAATACGTAATAAAGTGATACGCGATATGGCAGGTTTGAATGAAAGTGTTAGCATTAAGCTGGAACAGGGCGTGTTGGACACGTCCAACGAATGAGTGAGGAACGATTGACAAAGAATATATATTGCGGGAAAGTAGAGGGTAGGAGTCAGGGTAGGCCGAGGCATATGAAGACCACGTCAGCAATTTGCTCTGAAACAGAAAAGTCAAAAGTACTCGTATACTCAGACGTGCATGTATGAAGCGATTGATGAAATAAGTTTGCATGGATCGCGACGCCTGGCAATCTGTCCTCTCTGACTACCCTGTCAGGGATACAGCGTGAAGATAGTTAGTTAGTTTAGTTATAATTCTATGGTAGAGGCGACTTTTAGTCACAGGTGTTGCGTTATTATAATAAATAATTTTGCGTGGTGTAAGGGACTCCATCAATATCTCCGGGGTCCAAGTGACCTCACCAGCAAGCGATGCACGTACCGATTAACGGACATGGCAACGATGCTGGCGCCCTTACTGAGTTAAGAAGTCAGACGGCAGTCGCTCCACTAAAGTCGAAAATAAAAAGCAAACCAAAGTTGTACTATTCAGCTACTAGCAGCCAACAGTTGAACCCAGGTTCCAAATTCAAGTAGAGTTTAGAAGTAACTTAGAATACGCAAAGATGCAAGAAAGAATTTTGTGCTGAAGAAATATCAATTTTAACAGCAGGTAGCCAAAGCTGCGTCTGTCTATTTTCAACACGGCAATGGGCTCACCAACTATTACGTGGGACAGGAATACACATGGTGAAAAGTGGTCATATAATATGCCTCTGCCACCCATTCGAGGATAAGGCGTGCTGCGTGAAAGATAAATGAGAAATATCGAAGGCTCAATTTTCCTGCTTATAACTCGGTTCAATCTCGTGTCGGTCTATTTAACTGGCATACGAGTACATAGTATAAAAAGGTAGTCAGTTTATATGTTGAACTTCCTTCCGATATTTTATATTGTGTTTTATTGTTCTCCAGGGTGTGAGGTGCACGGTAAGAGCTGTAGGGTAAAGACGCTTGGGTTTAGGTTAAGTCATAAATTTTAATTTTAATCGTTCCTAACATAACAGTATAATTCTAAAATATAAACACTAAATCAGCATCAATTCATGAATCTGCAAAATGCGAAAGAAGAATGCATGGACAGCGTGAATACAGTTAAGTCTTTTTTAAAACACAAAATGAAATGACATTATTGAGCGTGTGTACTTATATATGCCTCTGCCAATCCTGGGTATAAAGTAGTGTACGTACTGACTGTAATTTTATCACTGTTATTTTTATTCCAGTAAAATAGATCGACACGAAACTAAACCTTTTTGTTCTTAAGTCTACTTTAACCGCAAAATTTTTTGAGTCGTCTTGAAATCCGATATTCCGTTTTGAACGGCTTTGGCTTCTAAAAAGACGGCAATTACGTGTTTAGCAGACATCGCTCACAGTTTTTTATCAGGCAGTGTGATGTCAACTTGACAAATCTATTAACATATTATATATATATACTATGGTAAATCTATCTCTTCTATTAGGTAAAGCTATCTCTATACCCCTATATATATATAGGGGTATAGAGATAGCTTTGTAAAAAGAGAAACGAATTATTCATTTTGTTGTAAAGGACCATTTATAATAATACTAAAGTGTTTCTATAATCGCAATGTACACGAACAGCAACCCCGAACTGTACCCTCTAAGAACAGACTTATAGATTTGTGATTACTACAATTTTGAGAAATAGTTTTGTACCATTTTATAATTAACTAGTTGATGCCCGCGGCTCCGCACGCGTGGTATAGTGTTCCCGTTCTCGTTTCCCACAGGACCTAGTTTCCGGGATAAAAAGTAGCCTATGTTTTCTTCTGATGTGTAAGCATATAGCTTAAATCCATTCAGTAGAATATTAGTAGGATGTAACTACTGTTAATAGCTGATAGTCTCTTTAAACCTGTGTTAACATACATGCACTGACCTTATGAAACTTACTGTTTAAACATTACATGATGATTATTTCCTTTCGGTGATTCCTCCATGGTATGTCAGATTTTCGATTTTATTTTATCTAAACCTTTTATTATGCGTCAAATTCTAGGACGATTTATTTAAATGGTGAATCGTCGTAGGTCAAATTCGTTCAAAAATTGTTGAGTGGTTTGGGAGGAGTTTGAGTACAAAGAGAAAATCCGAATCGGGGAAGAATGCAGCTAAGTGCACTGCTGGATATAGCCGTAATGAAACGAATGAACGCGGCTTGTTGTAATGAAACACGTTTCTTTGCGTACTAACCAAGTCCCTTCCTCCGACCCTTTATAAGTCGTCGGGCCATCTGACCGAAAACATTTTCCCTTATGTTTATCGAGTCTTCTGTTGTCTGAGGTGAGAGGGTAAGTTTATAGTAGCAACCTTTTTAACTTGATTCGTAAATAACCAAACCAGATTCCTCATTCACTCTTGCCTAATTTTGTTGGCCTATTTTCATACACCTCCACCACGTGTCCATCTAACCATCTCTTTTTCTATCTTAATTTTATCCGCGCTCGTGGCCCCGCGGACGTAGTGTTCTGTAAACATCACTGTGTTAAGCAACTTTCACTATGGCTGGTCCTCGGATGGGTTACCACTTTGTGGCATTTATATTTGCGAGCGTTTCCGTGCTACGGAAGGCACGTTATGCCGTTGGTCCCAATCCCCAGCCAGTTGAATGCCTTATGGGCAGCTTGAAAAATTTCAACAGCAGGTCGCCACAACCTGCACCTGTCCATTTCAACACGGCAATGGGCTCACCACCTGTTACGTGGAACAAAAAAGCAAAGCATACGGTGAAACGTGGGCGTATAGTACGCCTCTGCCTACCCCTTCGGGGATAGAGGCGTGAAAGTATGTTATGTTATGTTTATGTAATTTTATCCCATTCCTTTCTTTATTGATCAATTGTACAGGGTCATTCTATAGGGTAATCTTGCTTAAGATCATAAATTGTTTATTAATCACGCCTTTTCCCCGAAGGGTTGGCAGAGGCATATTATACGCCCACATTTCACTGTGTATACCTGCCCCACGCAATAGGTGGTAAACCCTTTGTCGTGTTGAAATAGACAAACGCATGTTGCGGCTACCTGCGGTTGAAATTTTTCAAGTCGCTCATAAGACCTTTGACTTGGTTTAACGACTGCCATATTACTGGCAACCGGAACCAACGGCTTAACGTGCCTTCCGAAGTACGGAAACGCTCGCAAATGTAAATGCCACAAAGTTCTGAATGTAGATACTGAATAATTTACGAAATATTTCTGGTAGTAATAGAATGTGATTGGAGTATGATTAGGAAAAAAGTAGTAATACGTACACCTGTTGTAATTTAAATATCACTTATTAATAGAAATGATGTGCAGTTATCTGTGTATGCTAGGTTTTGTGATGAGTAGGTACCTACATAAGATAAATGTTGATTTATACAATTGTAACTGTGTGGCTCTGTCTTGTTGGGACCGGACATACTGTTATATATTAATTAATTAATAATTAATGGAAATATTATTGCTAGGTTTAACATTTACTTTAGGCACAGATGAGACTTTTTACGAGGAATTTTATTTAAGCCTACATTCTCCAAATATGAACAGCCCCATATTTCCACCCAATAAATAAAATTAATGGTAATAATATAACCTTATTGGGCTCCTATTCTCTTTGTGAAGCAATATTTCACCAAATGCTGAGCTTAATTTTACGCACAATTTGTTTTATTGCGTCCTCAGAAATTCTTCTGTCCCTAATATATTGATGAGTGGAATGTTTGTTTTTCTTCCTAGAGCACCATGGACAATGAGAGATATACGATCGAATTATAATTCTTATTATAAGAACAGTAAATAAATAAATATTATTGGTACATTCTCAAACAAAAAAATAAGTTAATATAAACTTGTACCGTTACAACTGATACATACATGTTGTCACGCCTTTATCCCGGAAGGGGTAGGAAGAGGCATATTAAATGCCCTCATTTCACCTTTCTTGCGTGCCAATGATCTCACTACAGAGGATGCCGACGACCATGCGAAGTGGAGGAGAAAATGTAGGAAAGCGGACCCCGGGCGTCGCGAGACGCAACTAGGACACGCTCGGATGATGATGAAAGTGGTCACCCATCCAAGGACCTGCTACAAATGACTAATAAATATACTTATATAATTCTAAAGAAACATACGAGTATTATACACAGTATACACTGTAACTCCGAAATACACACTTATTTGGTCGGAACCAGTATTCGAACATTGGGTTCGAATACAAGTGTGTCAAAAACTTAGTGCGGAAGTCGCATTCATTACTTCCGCTACTGAGGTAGTCAGTAATAACTAATGGTAGTAGAACTAGCTACTAATATTTTAATTTGAAAGTGTATGATGTTCATAATGTGAAAAACTGTACCTATATGTATATTATATGGGAGTAAGTCGCTGTAAGGCAAAACGCATAAATATACAAATAAAAAAAGAAACGTGTGGCACTCGGGGACTGCCGCGGTAAAGCTATTGCATAGCATTTTTTGTCAACTTATGCAATTATAATAAATTATTTATACTGTACTAGCTGACCCGAATAACTTCTTTAGGGCCACTTAAGAGGTTTGTTACAAAAAATGTGATAAATGAAAAACCGCTCGAACGATTTTGTACACACTTCACATAAACCATCTACTAAATAGTCCGAACAAAGCCTAAACAGCCTGGATAGGTGAGCCCGTTCTCGAGTTATAAAATTACAACGAAAATTGACATTGAATTTTATATATATAGATTATTAATATATATAATATATATTATTTCTACAGCTCGTCTCGATCCGTGCGAGCTTCGTACAGTCGTATTATATACATACACGTTAAGCAAACGCTCGGCCGTACTCGGTGAAGTTCGTGTGAGCTCGGGTGTTAGGTTCTTTTCGTTACGGAACTGTTTTGGTTAGGTCGCCGCGCTCAAAGCCCGCGATATAAACTATGCAATAGTTTAATAATAATAAAGAATCATAATAAATATAATGTAATAAACTTTTAATGTTTAAAAATAAATCTTTTTCATTTTAAATAAATAAATAAATATCCATCACGCCTTATCCCCGAAGGGGTGGCAGAGGCATATTATATGCCCACTTTTCACCGTGTGGATTCCTGTCCCACGTAATAGGTGGTGAGCCCATTGCCGTGTTGAAATAGACAGACGCAGTTTATGGCTACCTGCTGTTGAAATTTTGAAGCCGCCCATAAGGCCTTCAACCAGGCTTAACGACTGCCATTTTACTGGCAACCGGGACGAACGGCTTAACGTGCCTTCCGAAGCACGGAAACGCTCGCAAATGTAAATACCACAAAGTGGTCACCCATCCGAGGACCAGCCATAGTGAAAGTTGCGTAACTCAGTGATCGTTTACAGAACACTCAGACCGCGAGGCCACGAGCGCTTTTTTTTAATTATGTAAACGAAAACTAATGTAATTGCTGACTGTTTTAAAGAGTGGTCAGGAGTTTTATTGCCAGGTCCTTCCTCAGGCTCTACCTATTGTTTTGCGAATCTGACAGTAAATGTAAATATAGAAGCAATAATCTTGACGTTCATAAGTGTTACTTTGTGATCTACACGAATAAATATATTTACATTTTCAATTTTGTTTTATCGGACCCTAACCCCTACTCAGAGCAATCTGACTCGTATCGTCCTTTATTATCGTTACACGATGGATTTCCGCCATGTAACGCCCGATTCAATTAGTTATATAAAATATAATTCAACCTTTGAAAATGCCGTAAGGCGAACCCAGACAGGTTAAAAAATAAATTTGTCAAAAAGTACAAGTGTTTCAAGTTTTCAGTCAAGGTCAAGTTCCATCAAATGCCATCAATCAACAGCATCATTGATAGATCCCTATTTAAAATTGCTTACCTACAAACCTTTTTGTTCACGTATCAAATCATTATAATGTCTTGACTTGATATAAACACTCATCAGTGAAGTAGAATACGGGTACAATTTATTGCCTATCGTTTCCATCGATTTCCATTACGACGAGAACTGTCTCTCCACCGCAAGTGTAGTCGAGCATTAAATTCAACTTCGCTGACGTGGCTCCCGATACCGGTTCACTTGTTAACTTGTCTACTGTATTCTGGAATTAGATTATACATAATCTTTTTTGGTGATATTATTCTGAGATAGCCGATTTGAATAATCAACTTACTGACGGTAGGAATAGCATATTGTCAGTTGAGTTCAGTGGGGTTCTTCAAAAGGGGTCTTAGAAGGTTTATAAAGAGTCGGCATCGCGAGTGCTGCACCTCTGGTGTTGCAAACGTCCAAAGGCTACGTTACCCACTTTCTATCAGGTCTGTACGCTTGTCCGCCGATTCAGTTGTGTAAAAAAAAGGGATATCTTGCAAAAATTACCTCAACTCGCTTTTTGAAAACATTTGCTTTGCTAAATACTTCATCATAATTTTTCATAGAGAGATTTTAAAAAAAGAATACGTCTAAATCTTGTTTACCATGAAAGTTTATTATTCGATTGACTTATCTTTTGATATCCGAGAGGTAAGTAATTGTGTTCAAGTCCTTTGAGAGTTTCCCAGGGCAAAGTTAAATAATCACTCTCGTATTCAATCTGTTCTATTTTTAAATTTCAAATTCAATTTCGTATTTAAGATTTGAAACTGGAACAGCCAGTAATCTTTCGAGAAACATAAATAATCGGGCACTCGGAAATTCCGGAACATAATCGCATTCACTTCGGTTGTTGTATAATTTCGTTTTATCTTAGCAAGCCGGTCCGTCGCGAGTTTCGATTAAAGCTTCAAAGGTTTCTGGTACATTTATTCGGCAAAGTTAGTTTCGGAACGAGTTTGGAAGTTTATCAGCGAGCCCTTACCAATGGTATCTATTAACATTATCTTCATTAGAAATTCTTCACAAAAACAATGTTTTTAAGTAGATAAATTTGTAAAGTGAATGTGTGAAAGCTGGTCATTTGGTTCATACCCGTGATATCTAAGAGTTATAAAAATAATTTTAGCAATCACTTCAAATAGACCCCGTAAATACCTATTGCCTATTGACGAAATACTCAATCAATATTAACGGGGCCTATTTCGGGGCTTACTTTGTACTTGTATAAATATTACTAGCTAAGAGATGGATGGACGAAAGGTATTCCAGAACGTTTCTCAATACTCAATCAACGCTTGAGAGTAGTATTTATAAGGCATAAACTAGCCTCAAGCGTTGATTGAGTATTAAGGAACGTTCTGGAATACGGAATTAAGTCTCGCAGAAATGTTTCAATTGGAGCCAGTAGTTCCTGAGATTAGCGCGTTCAACGAAACTAACAACCTTTTCAGTTTTATATATTAGTATAAATTATATATTGATACAACCTAAAAATTTTAATAACTAAATTAATATCAATAATCGAGAACATGATAAGAGAATGAGTTATAATAGTAGTGGTCTTGTCAAGTTACAAGCAGTCTGAGATGTGCGATCCCTGGACGTGACGCGTTTAAACGTTCACGATCTCGATTATGTGTTACTCACTTCGATCGATGTTGTTTTAGCGGCTATGTGACATTTCATCACTTCCTGTAAAAGGATAGGGTGAATTCTCATGTTCACTTCACTGTACAAGAAAAAGTTCTAAATATGATTGGTCTTATTGCACAGTTATGTGTATGGTGTGTATCCCTTTTACCCACTTCTGTATCCAACCATGTTCGTTCTGGAAATGTTTGGATATAATGAGTTGTAAGTTAGGAAGGATTTCACGCTTGCACTGTATATCTTTAAAATTCATAGAGGCAGGATGCACAATGCAGACATTTTAGGTGTAGTGGGATTGTGTGTGCCGGATAGGTACGTGTAGAGGCGACGCCAACCTTGTCTGCTGGAGGTGCCTGGTGGGCGAACCAACTTGCAACGGGAGGCGCCGCTTACGCGAGCGCTTCGCACTTTGGCCCTAGTAGCAAAGGAGACCGATCTATTTCATTGTTCACTGAGTGAATTCACTAAGGTAACACTAGGTATAATATGTTATAAGTGCTATTTTTTTTTTAAATTTAAATAGATAAAACATTGGGTTATTGCAACCAAAGATTGTGTAATGAGATGCCACACTACCGCATTCGGACTGACCTGTAAGGGTAGTGTGTGTTTGAATAAATAAATAAATAAAAATGTTATAAAAATTTGAACGACCTTTTTTAAGCGTCTATCCCTGTCTGTTCTTTCGGGGTAATTTAATAATAATGGTTAAATTTAATAAATTTAAATTGAATAAATAAGGTAATTTAATTATCTCCCTTTGAAAGTAAAATTACCTTAGGGTTAAAGTTTTCAAAATTATCTTCTTATTTGTGTTCACTAAAATAACTAACAAACAAAAATGTTTACACCGTATCCCTGTCGAATGAGTACTGGTAGCTACACGCGTTCCGAGAAATCGCTACGATTTAACTGTATAGTTTTATCGTACGGCCCTATAGGCAGAACTGTACAGCTTTAACTATAGATACGTTTGATTATCTGATTAGTTTAAACCATAGATATCTTAACAAAAGAGATATAAAACAAGCGCGCGGCGCTATCTTCCATTCTAGAACACGCGTTCCTAATTTCGATTACAATGTGAATTATTCACTCAGTCTCACAACACTATCAAAAATCTTTATTCATGTAGGTCACAAAGTAACACTTATGAACGTCAAGATTACTGCTTCTACATTTACATTTACTGCCAGATTCGCAAAGCAATAGGTAGAGCCAGAGGAAGAACCTGGCAATAAAACTCATGGCCACTCTTTTCTAACCGCCATTTGACACAGTTTGATTAACATGATATTTGACCAATTATACAGTAAATAAATTATACAAAAAAAAACTAAATAAAAGTTGTGTTCATTAAAATTATACTTACATAGTTCCTTTGAATTTATGTGAGAACAGTCGACTAAACTTAGTTTGCCTTAAATTTAAATAATATTATTTGTAACAATTGCTATAACAGCTATGAGCTGACCAGTCCCAACAGACGGCACCCGTTCACGGGTATGACGCATATATCAGCCATCGCCCTATTCAACCGTATTGTAGGGAACAAGGCGACCCGATACATACGCCACCACTGCCAGGACACTTAGGCGAGCATGACATACCCAAAAACTACACAGCAACTATCATGTCAATTTCAAAATTAAAAATAAGTCTACATAGTGCTCACACAATAACAAAGCCAAATTACATATAATTCTGTATATTAGTTATTACCGGGACTAAACACACCTTTAGTTGCCTGGCGTTTCAAATTATTTATACTGGAGAACGTAAATAAAAATAATGTAAAAAAAAATACAACATATATATGCAGATTCAAGACAAGTAGATAATATAACACAAGATTCATTCGAATCCTAAATAGCTCGAGCGAAGAGCAAACAACTCATTTCCATTTATTCTTATCATTCAAAAAATCATTAATTGTGTAATAAGCCCTTTTCAAGAGGTGCGTCTTAATTTCCGCCTTAAATTTATGTAACGGCAAGTTCATAATGTCTAAAGGAATTGTATTATATAGGCGTACGCCAATTCCTGCAAAAGAGTCGTAAACCTTTTGTAAACGATGATGCGTTCCAATTAATTTCGAGACAAGGCCGGGGTTTGCGTTTTCATTAGGGCGAATTTTTGCTGACGCCGGTT
Organism: Thumatha senex; assembly: GCA_948477245.1. Classification (NCBI taxonomy): domain Eukaryota; kingdom Metazoa; phylum Arthropoda; class Insecta; order Lepidoptera; family Erebidae; genus Thumatha; species Thumatha senex. The sequence continues at coordinate 20,291,858 of OX419741.1, read as the reverse complement.
GCGCTGCCTTGAGAACCCTTCCTATTCTGTCCTTTGGCTGCACGTGGATCATGGCTCCTCAAGCCAGATCTACGTGTGCGTTTACCGTTCCCACACAGGGAAGCTGAGACAGTAAGGCTGTTTCAGTACCTCAGCGAGGGGGCCGATGATGCGCAGGTGCGGTTTACGAAAGCGGATTTGGTGTTTCTGAGGGACTTCAATGGCCACCATACTGAGTGGTTGGAGTCCCTCAAGACCGATCACGCAGGAAGAGCCACTCACGCATTCGCTCCCTCTCATGGTCTGACACAGATTGTACGCGGGATTACGCGTATACCAGACAGGTCAGATCAAGCTCCCGCTCTGCTGGACCTACTGCTGACGAGCCGCCCAGCCCTGTATAGTGTGTTGGTAGGCGCCCCACTGGGTACCTCCGATCACTGTATGGTACACGCTAACATGCAGGTGTCATCTCCTGCACGTGCAGTAGAGGTGACTCGACGGCAATGGCATTACTCGTCGGCAGACTGGGATGGGCTTCGCAATTATTTTGCGTCCGTCCCATGGAGCCAACGCTGCTTTGCAGGTAAGGCTCCGTCGGATAGCGCTTCTGCCATTGCTGGCGAGATAAGTTTAGGTATGGAATACCACTGTTTACACTGGTGATTGATGGCACTTGGTGGAACTTGCTACACATCTTGAACTAAAACACTTGTACTGTTCCACGTATTTATTACTTACACCTGACCGGTTTCGCCGTACGGCATTTTCAAAGGTTAGCATATATTGTTTGTATTTCGGATGTCATTGAGTACAATATGATAAGTTACAACAACAATGGTTTGACTGAGGGTAAATAAGAAAGTGATACATACATATTGTCACGCCTTTATCCCCGAAGGGGTAGGCAGAGGCATAATAAACGCCCACATTTCACCGTATGCATTTTTGTCCCACGTAAAAGGTGGAAAGAAAGAAAGTGATGATACCACTTAATAATTTTTCCCCAAAAATAGGGAGAATCTCAAGAAATTAAGTTTTACATTTAACTATTAATTCAATACTACAATTAAATTTCATCATAAATAATGTCAATTATCAATTAACTATTAATAAAAAATAATAAAAATATAATAATAATAAATCGAGGCTTCTTAAATGTTAAGTCTCTCCACAACCGCGAGATATGCAACCTTAGAGAATATTTTCTGTCAGCGGACGTTGGTATGCATCGGGATGTAGTAGCAGTAGACAATGGACTTACCCCGCTTAATCTGGCTAAAAAGAACTGGTGCAAACCTGTGATACTCACTACTGATGATCGCAGGGAGATATGGAGGAGCAAGGAGCTGCATGAACGATTTTTGCGGGCCCTAAATGGGTCCGACGTAGATTTAACAGCATCTGTTTCCTGGCTACGGTTTGGTGACCTCTTTGGAGAAACTGAAGGTTTTGTCTGTGCAATTACAGACGAAGTAGTAAGGACGAATAACTCTGGTTTCCCTTCATAACGCATAAATCTTTCGCCTTTTACTAAAGTAAGGACGAATAACTATCGGAAGTATATTCTGAAAGATGGGACGATTGACATTTGTCGGGCATGTCATCGTCCGGGAGAATCTATTAGACATATTATTTCTGGTTGTTCTCGTCTTACTAACGGGGAGTATTTGCATAGACACAATCAAGTAGCCAGGATTGTCCATCAGCAACTAGCTCTTAAATATAAACTTGTGGAATTGGAGGTGCCCTATTACAGGTATGTACCCGACCCAGTTCTTGAGAATGGTCGTATCACTTTGTACTGGGATCGATCTATCATTACTGACAGGACTATTGTAAACCTGATATAGTGGTGATAGATCGATTAGAGCGTCGCGCAATGATTGTTGATATCACCATCCCACATGACGGAAATCTCGTGAAAGCAGAAAAAGAGAAACAATGAAAATATTTGGACTTGGCTCACGAGGTTGTCGACATGTGGAATCGGGACAATGATTGCTGAATCCAGCAATCATTGTCCCGATAGTCGTATCAGCACATGGGTTGATTGCCAAGAGCCTCGATCAACATCTTACGACACTCGCGTTAGGCAGCTGGGTCAAGGGCTTGATGCGGAAGGCAGTTCTCTTCGATACGGCACCCATTGTGAGGAGGTTCCTGTCTCTGGAACCATAACCATATCTCTGTACCCGATACCGGGTTGGCTACTATTTTTTATATTTTGAAATGTATTTGTTTTTATAGATACATTTAAAAATGTAATTTATATGTTTGTATTGTAAATAAAGAGAATAATAATAAAAAAATAGAAATAAATGTCATGAGTAGGTACCAATGTCAATTACGTGTATCAATACAATGTCATAATATAAACTATTACAAACTACAATTTACTTGCCAATGACATGTGAATTAAGATAACAGAAATAAAAATGAAATGAAAGTAGATGTCATCACTTTACTGTAACAAAGGTGAACGGCTTATGTTTTAACTGTTGATTTAGGATTATGTTTCTATCAGTCATTAATTAATTTATTTATTTCAAGAGCTTCAAGGGCATTCATTTTTCTACCTTTTTCACATGCATATAAAACTCTAAAATTTATTTTCGTGTCGAATGAATGTTTTCTGTTATGAGATGTTCTGCATGAGCAGCATGAGCTCTGTTATGAGCAATAAGTTTTATAAACAAGTTCATGGCCTAGCTATGGGCAGTCCTCTTTCTCCACTTTGTGCGGACATTTTTATAGACTTTATAGAAAATCAAATTCTAGGAAACTTAATTTACAAGCGGTTTAAATGTTATTGGTACAGATATGTAGATGATATCATTTGCTTATGGACCGGGAATGTGGGTGAATTAAATAATTTTTAGACATTTATTAAAACAATTAATTCCAATATACAATTTACAATAGAAATTGGTTATGATAAAATAAATTTTCTTGACACCTCTATAAGCTTAATTAATAATAGACATAAATTTAAAATATATGGAAAACCTATATTCACGGATAACGTTATAGCTGAAAGTTCTAGACATCCAGTAAACCAAAAACATGCTGCGTTTCACTCGATGGTACATCGATTAATTTCGATTCCAATGTCGCAGAATGATTATGACGAAGAACTATTAGTTATAAAGACCATAGCTGTCTATAATGGTTTCTCACATAAGTTGATAGATAATATTATTTCACGAAAAAGATCAAGGGCAGTCATAGATCTAATTTATAAAGGAGGCACTGCTGTCCGTCGTTTTTTATTCATATCTTTAGTAGTATATGAATAAAAAACGACGGGCACGCATACCTTATATCGGTAAAATATCATATAAGTGTACTAGACATCTTACAGTCTGTAAGCCCGCGTTTTATAAATTGCACAATTTACACAAATTTCTGTGCAATAACAAAGATAAGACACCGATCGACCAAAAAATATGTAGAAAACCTACATTCACGGATAATGTTATAGCTGAAAGTTCTAGACATCCATTAAACCAAAAACATGCTGCGTTTCACGCGATGGTACACCGATTAATTTCGATTCCAATGTCGCAGAATGATTATGACGAAGAACTATTAGTTATAAAGACCATAGCTGTCTATAATGGTTTCTCACATAAGTTGATAGATAATATTATTTCACGAAAAAGATCAAGGGCAGTCATAGATCTAATTTATAAAGGAGGCACTGCTGTCCGTCGTTTTTTATTCATATCTTTAGTAGTATATGAATAAAAAACGACGGGCACGCATACCTTATATCGGTAAAATATCATATAAGTGTACTAGACATCTTACAGTCTGTAAGCCCGCGTTTTATAAATTGCACAATTTACACAAATTTCTGTGCAATAACAAAGATAAGACACCGATCGACCAAAAAATATGTAGAAAACCTACATTCACGGATAATGTTATAGCTGAAAGTTCTAGACATCCATTAAACCAAAAACATGCTGCGTTTCACGCGATGGTACACCGATTAATTTCGATTCCAATGTCGCAGAATGATTATGACGAAAACCATAGCAGTCAATAATGGTTTCTCACATAATTTGATAGATAATATTATTTCACGAAAAAGATCAAGGGCAGTCATAGATCTAATTTATAAAGGAGGCACTGCTACTACTCCAGATATGAATAAAAAACGATGGGCACGCATACCTTATATCGGTAAAATATCATATAAGTGTACTAGACATCTAACAGTGTGTAAGCCCGCGTTTTATACATTGCACAATTTACACAAATTTCTTGCATGCGTCGCTTCTTTCCAAGCTCCCAGCATACGGTCAACTGCCTCAATTGTGCAGCTGGATGGCCAGCTTCCTGCAAGGGCGACGTATACGGATTCGTGGAATGCCGGGGTACCGCAGGGGTCTGTGTTGTCGCCAACTCTCTTTCTTCTGCATATCAATGATATGCTTGCCTCGGGAACATTCATTGCTATGCCGATGATAGCACTTTGCATGGGAGTTATTATGGCCGCCCAGCGGCGAGACCGACCGACATTGAGTGCGAGACGGAAACTTGTGGCTGATCTCGACTGGGACTTGAACCGCATATCTCAATGGGGTTCAGAAAACCTTGTCGATTTTAATGCTCACAAAACAAGGGCGTGTGCGTTTACCGCAAAAAAAACCCCTTTTCTACCTCTACCCTCTCTTCAGAACGCTTCAATACCAACGAAGGACAATCTAGACATTCTCGGCATAGACGTCCGTAAAGAGCTCGACACAAAGCTTATATAGAGAGCTGCATTGGGCTAGCCTCGCGGAAGCTAGGAGTTTTAAATAAGGAGAGGCGGTTCTTCACGCCACAACAGAGATGTCTTCTGTACAAGACACAGGTTCGACCATGCGTTGAATATTGCTCTCACCTTTGGGGTGACTCCGCGAGGTAACAAAAAGCCTTGAACCGCTAGCGCAGCGTAGAACAATAGCTTCATTGGCTGCGTTTTATCGTATCTACCATGGTGAGTGTTCTGAAGAGCTCTTTAACATAATCCCACTTTCTCCTTTTCGTTCCCGAACAACGCGTGCCGGGCAGAGGCTCCCACACTGTGGAGAGAATTTTCGTCAGAACTGAGCGGTTCAAAAGATCGTTCCTCTGTCGAACAATAGAAATTTGGAATGCTCTGCCAGCGCACGTGTTTCCCTACTCTTATAACCCAGGGTTCTTCAAGCGGAGCGTGAAGAGGCACATCATGGGGCCGCCAACTTGAAAGTTACTGTTAATAGTCTTGTGGATTGTAACAGTGGCTTTTAATTCGCTAGATGTCGCCATGGCTTTCCATAAAGCGGGCGGCGTCACATTGGCGAGCTAAATATATATAAAAAAAAAAACAATTACAAATCTTTAAGAAGACTTTCTTGAAGATTTGTAATTGATTCTTTTCAAATAACCTCTAAACTTTGTGCATAATTTAACACAATAGTCTCGTGAGATAGATGTCTCGTGTTCATGTAGCGCTGTAAAGTATACGAAAATATATTGAAAATATCCCTGTGAGGTAATAGATACCCGAAGTTTTTACATGAAGTAGCTTAGAGACGGATAAATTTGGACTCTTTATAATTATGTAAGCAATGCGAAAATAGAGTTCGGAAAAACGGTCCTTAACATTTTATGATTTACTGCTAGAAAATTGAAAGCTAAGTATCATTCATAGATAGGTAAATGTCTATCTTGGTAGATAATATTTGTTATACATCTTGAATGAAAACACTTGTACTGTTCGACTTATTTTTTTTTACCTGTCCAGTTTTGCCTTACGACATATATGAAGCTTTAACAATATTGTACTTAATGACATCCGAGATGCATAAAATATGTATGTGGTCAGGTATTAGCAAGTAAATAAATGGAACAAAAGTTTTTTCATTTTATATGTGAAAATAGTTCTACCAAGTGCCATCAATCAACAGTATAAACAAATCACTATAATTTCCCTAAAGTATTTTAGATTTCCTGATAAAAGAAACACAATTTCACTAAAGGATAAGGAAAGGTTATTATCAGTGGTTCTAAGTTTAATGACCTAGCATGTCTCATTAATCTTGAAGAACCCCGAGATTGTAGAAGAAGAAAAGAACGTGTGTTAGATAGTTCTAATTTTTATGGTACCGCAGAGACAGATCTGGGGGCCAAGTCTACTATATCAATTGCGTCAGAATAGAATCGAAATTGTCGCTCAATGAAAAGCCAATGGTACAATTTCGTAAGTATTCTTAGTTTACTATTACAATCGTACTCCAATAGACTTCTATTGGTTGGCCGATAGAAGTTTACTAACACGTACTGCGCCAGTGGCCGCTAGTCAGTTGCATTTTTGATAGTCTACTAATATTTTGACAGTTTAAAACAGTGATTCTGGATCTATTCTACGGCTTGTCATTAGACTCGGTCCCTCTTTTAGTGACTTCGTATTTTTTATACATACTAATAAGTACCTAATCGAAAATCATCACCTTAGCAATGGACGTTTGCAACAACAAAGGAAAAAGTACTCACGCACTGCATACCCTAAATCGTATGTCAACTAACATTCGTTTCATCTGTTACAAACAATTACAAAATGAATACTGCCGCAGGTGTCATTTTGCACTTTTCAAAATGGCGGCTAACCCGTCGATAACGAATCTCTTTGTTACACCTTTTGGGCCGAGAATATAGAAAGGGAGTGACGTTCTTTATCGTGTAATACTTAAACTTCAGTGAATAATTTAAAAATAGAACTATTTTCTTTTTTAAAAATACATAAACCTTGGGTTTGAAGCTCGGCCTCAGTTTTTATTGATTGCTAGGATAATCTATTCAATTCATCAAGTTATCTAATGAAGGGGAGTAGGGCATTTATTTACTTATTCTAAGACTCTAGTTAGATTTTTTTTTGTTTTTCATTGTGCTTAATTTAATAATACTTACATTACAAACTAGCTGACGCGCACGGCTTCACCCGTGACATAATTAGAACATGGGGGTTCTTATTCACCTATTTAATCCCATCGTTTATTACTTTTACAATAATGTGTTCAAACATGTTTATTTTTCTGTCTATCTGCTGCTTTCGGATCACGGTTATATTACTTTGAACCTTTGACTTTTTACTAATACTCGAACCCGCCTCGAACCCCCTCAAAGAGGCCGGGTACACACCCGAACCGCCCCCCCCCCCCCCCCTGAACGAGCCTGCGGTAGCACACGAGGTCTGTCGGTAGTCCTGGGGCTATCCTTCCGAGGACTCACCCGGGACTCCTGGCCATAAAAAGATAGACGGGTATCGTGTGGTTTTAGTCGGTAGGAGTCCGGCATAGCATCCATGAGGTTTTCCACACGAAAAAGAAAATAAAAAGAAGAGCTACCTTAAAATTATGCATAGGATGCAGTGAAAATTTGCATGTTGCGGTATAAGACAGTTAATAATAATATTTAAAAGGGTCAACTCTATAGTTTTCTATGTAAGTTGTTAAAAACGCGAAGTCTAAACGAGACAATTATTTTAGGCTTTGCTGGCCATCCCATTACTTACTGAGATTTATTAAAAGACCCGATGTTAAATTACAAATGGTTTAAAATGGTCTTACATTTTTAGAGAGCTTTAAAGTTTTACAAGGATTGTGGTTGTAATTTTGTGTGTTACTTAAATCTTTTCACAATCTTTATGCGAGAAAATAAAACACGATTCGTACGACAACCAACAGTTTTATTCCTTTATGTGGATTGGTTCAGAATTAAAAATGAATAAACATTTCGTAGAAGCCGCTTTTTATTTTCAATTTCAATTCCACTTATCGTAGGAAAAATAATATCAAATATCTGCTCATTTACTCCCTTGCTCATTGCAAAATATTATTCCATTCAAAATGTATACTTTATGAAATCATCAAAGAGAAAATTTAATAAGGTACTGCCATCGTTCAAAGTCGGTTTTAACGATTCTACGAACGTTTTGATTTCTTGTTTAGCTACATTCGTTTTGTTACGTTGGTGTAAGAAATGGAATGAAAGCTACTTTTACGATGCACACGAATTTTTTTCACAAAACCGTGTGTTGTGGCGTGCATTGGGGAAGGACTACGGCCAGCAATGGACTGCCATAAGCTGATTTGATTTATTTATTGATGAGGCAACGAGCGCTTATAGTAAACTGATAAGTAATTGATTTAAATTTTGTTATTAATTTGTATTCATAATGAATTAAATTTAAAGAATTATTAATTATCAAGCAAACCACCTGAGAAGAAAAGGCTCAAGCGTTGTCATATATGGGACTTTGCAGTGACAAAGTAAATGTGTACCAAACGGGGTAGAGTCTTCACTGGAAGAATGAACCTCACCTGCCAATACTATCCTTCAACAAATCTGCTAATGGTTCTTCAACAAACCCATCGCAAGATACACCATCCAAAAAAAAAAAAAATTATCAAGATATTTTTTTAAATATATTATTTTCATGATACCACTCTGGTAACAAGTATACAGGCCACCTGATGGACAGTGGTCACCGTAACCGAAGGATTTTTGCAACACCAGATTTGCAGCAATCGCGGTGCCGACCCTTTAAAAACCTTATAAGACCCCTTTTGAAGAACCCCATACTGTAGACGTTCTGGAAAACTCAGGCAGGGAGTTCATTCCACAATCAAAGCAATTTCGTTTTATGCTTGGGTTTGTTAAACTTTGAATATTTTGTATTATAAAGAAAATATCTCTACGATACATTCTTATGTAAATATTGTGTTGGACATATTCAAATTGAATTTCATTCTGTATATTTATCTTCAATACAAATTTTAAATCTTTGTAAAGACATTTTAAATTCACCTGAATGTGACGTAAACAGCTTACTACCAATATTTATATTTTTTTACATTAGTCCTACTAATAGGCGATAGTTTTTAAGTATGGAGATAAGATGTTTGTTACTCTTTCACGCAAAATCTACAGAATGAATTTTGATGACACTTTACAATAATATAGCTTACACATCGAAATAACACAAAGGCTACTTTTTATCCCGGGAACAAGTTCCTGTGGGAAACGGGAAAACTTCACCACGCGTGCGGAGCCGCGGGCTTAAACTAGTTGAAAATAAAAGTAAAATTATATCGACTGCTCATGACGTTGCCATATTAACTTTATCTACACAGATAAATATAATTGAAATATCTGTCAATTACCTACAGCTTTTCAGTAATGCATATGAAAATTGTATTGAAGTGAAACTTCTTTATCTACATTGAGAGAAATTTTATAGCTATAAAAAAATCGTCACGGTTTTTGGGTTACGCTCCATGTTGTTTTAAAGTGAAACTTCTTTATCATAAGTAAAACTTCTTTATCGACGTATGTGACTTATTTTATAGATGTAAAAAATGTTATACTGAAGTTTCACTTCTTACCTGTGTACTCTGGTACACACACATATTTTTGTAATCTGTTTGTACCGTCTAATTTCTGATACGGCTGTATCAATTTTAAGAGGACTTCTCTAGCCGATTTCTGATGTTATAAGGTGTAACTTAGGTTATATATTTTCATCCCCGTATTCTACGGGAATAGGTAACACGCGGGTGAATCTGCTATTGTTGTAAACATTCATAAGTAAAAGAAACCATTTTCAATTAGAGCGGCCGTATTCTTGTATGTGGCAGATAAGTATACAGCCCGCCAGATGGGATGTGATCACCGTAACCTGGATGTTTGCAACATTAGAATAGCTGCACTCGCGCTGTTGACCCTGTAAAGCCTGTAGCCGTTAAGCTGAGTTCAAGGCTTTATGGTGTAATTTAACATTTTTTACTAACTTATTTTAATTAAATGTTTTATTATACGTTCTCTCCAAATTATCTGCATGACCATTATCTGTAGCATTCATAGGCCTTGATAATTCAAGAGTTTTTATGCTCTCTTAATGTTTGTTTACCTTTTGTAATTTTTAATGTCAGTTAATGACAAGCCTAGATTTTATTTTTAATTTATTGTTAGAGCTGCCAGTAGGTTAGGTTGTATAGATATTAGACCTTGTTATAAATTTATATTCTAAATTATATTTATTCTAAACTTGTTTAAATTTTGAAATGCTCTGGAAAAGAATGAAGCCGGGGCCGTCAAATGAGTCTACTTTTGGTGCTCACCTTGAGAGGAGGTGCTGGGAATAAGTGCTGAGTGTGAGGGTTGTGCCCTCCAGAAATAGTGAAGTGATGGTCTGCAGTGTTGTGTGCTATTAACCGGCTCTGTGAAAGACGCCGACCGTTCGTTAGTTTCAGCCCTCTACCTGCCTGAATTCGCAACCAGCTTCTCTGGGGTCGGCGACGTGGAGGCCTTGAGGGGATTTGAGGCCCCTTCTCAGCGACGTGGAGGCCTTACTTGAGGCCCCTTAGCAACGTGGAGGCCTACACGAGGCCCCTTCTTAGCTACGAGTGCTGCTAACCGGCAATTTAAAGAAACATTCCAAGAACTTATTTACCCCCGGCTTTCTCTGGTTTTATTTTTAACATTTTTATATTATATTAAATTGACTTAACCTTTTCTCCTTTTTCTTTTACTTTTCCTTTTAAGCCACGACTCCTCCAGTCCTGGTGACAGTTTTCTCTTAAACTTTACTTTTTCCCCTCCCGGAAAATAGTAACGTTACAGTCTGGCGCCCAACTTCTTACTACCCCCCCCCCCCCTTTTTAATTATTTTCAGGTTCTCTAAATTCTAAAACAAACTTGCTCAAGAGATTTTTATTTGGTAAGCTTATATTTTCATCACCTCATCCACCTCAACCTTTACAATACTTCTTTACACTCTACTTATACATCACTATATTGCATCCCACACACTTGCACACCACGGCGGTTACTCAATGGTAATTGTCATCCATTCTTCGCTTGCAAGTGTTCTTAAAACCATTCGTGGTCACTTACAAGTTGGGGTTTGGATTCTCTACGACGTAATAAGGATAATATCCTATAGTCGTTATCACCTAAGCACATTATAACTCTCTACTAATACATTACTATACTGCATCCCACACACTTGTACACCTCTGCGGTTACCCTCTGGTAATCGTACCCAGACTTCGCTAGTGAGTGTTCTTAAAACCATTCGTGGTCTCTTACTAGTTGGGGGCTGGGACACTTCACGACGGCTGCAGGACAATATCCTGTGGTTGTTTATACAAAACTTAACATAAATTAACACTTTAAACATTATTTCATTTAGTTTGATTAGTTACTACGGCAACATTGTTACCATGGTAACATGTGGTAATAAATTCGTTTAATATTTTAAAATATTTACAAAATTTATAAAATTTATCTAATCCTTCTGGGAGATTAGCACGTTGAACTTTTCGCTTATCATGCTTTGATTTTGATCTGAAACATAAGAGAAACTGTCACCACTTTTTTTCATTTTGGAGCGGCTTAAGAGGTAAATGACACGTTTTAGATTTTGAAGTTTAGTTTTATATCTGCTGTGTTTTTATATAAAATTGTTTAATCTTATTTTTTTTTAAACTTGTATATCTTAACGTTCATTTTTTTTTCCTTAATGTCTTTAATAATATTTTTACTTATCATTTAACATTAAGTTCATTGTAAATACTTCACAAGTTTTATTTTTTCCAAAAACTTTTGGCATTTTTCCTTTCTGTTTTTTCTTTTTTCTTCATAGAGCGGTACACAACTCTTAAAATAAGCCATTGTGTATTTTTTTTAATACTTGAACTTAGCTTCTTAAAAAGGCAATTATGCTTTGAACCTTGACTACTTTTCTTAAACTGGAAAGTTTTTTTTTTAATACTTGAACTACTTGAAACTTGAAGGCTTTTCTTAAGCCATTATGCTTTCAAACCTTGACTGCTTTTCTTAAGGTGGGAGAGCTTTGTAAATATTTCTTTTAATTTTAACGGGTTTTAAAAAAGGTGCGGACACCTAATTTAAATAAATAAGCCATCGTATTTTTAAAAAAAATTTTTTTTTTCTTGTGGAGTATGTGTCATAGAATGTGAACCATATCCCCTAAGTCATCATCATCATCCGAGCGTCTGTCCCAGTTGCGTCTCGCGACGCCCGGGGTACGCTTTCCTACATTTTCTCCTCCACTTAGCACGGTCTTCGGCATCCCCTGTAGTGAGACCATTGGCACGCATGTCATCCCTTACGACGTCAAGCCAGCACTTCTTGGGTCTTCCCCTCTTACCGGGACCCGGCGGGGCTGACATGGCCAGACATTTGTTACTTACGTAGCCCGGCGGTTGCCGCAAGACGTGACCATACCAACGAAGGCGACACTCTTGCATCTTCATTTCCGTGACACGCAGCTCCTGCTTGTGTCGCTCCAATATCGGCCACGTCTCACTGCCATGTAAAAGGACAGGTCTAATAAAACCATATCCCCTAAGTATGTTAGTGATGTACGATTGAGGGAGTATGAAATGTGGGTTGATGAAAGGTGTATGAAAGAGCAAGGTTTTTCTTTTACAACATCGAAATTTTCTCAGTTGTTAATTTTCAGGGGTTATCGGGTAGGTAACGTAATTTTTATCTTTTGTAAAACTTTCTGTACCACTGTAAATAGTCATATAGGTTAATTTCAACTGGTCAATGCCTTCTTTCTTGTAAACAAATTTTTTTCATTATAATCAAAAATTTTCCGGGGTTGTCGGGGAAATGTAATGTAACATTTTTTACTTACTTTTTTAATTAAATGTTTTATTATACGTTCTCTCCAAATTATCTGCATGACCATTATCTGTAGCATTCATAGGCCTTGATAATTCAAGAGTTTTTATGCTCTCTTAATGTTTGTTTACCTTTTGTAATTTTTAATGTCAGTTAATGACAAGCCTATACTTTATTTTTAATTTATTGTTAGAGCTGCCAGTAGGGTAGGTTGTATAGATATTAGACCTTGTTATAAATGTATATTCTAAATTATATTTATTCTAAACTTGTTTAAATTTTGAAATGCTCTGGAAAAGAAGGAAGCCGGGGCCGTCAAATGAGTCTACTTTTGGTGCTCACCTTGAGAGGAGGTGCTGGGAATAAGTGCTGAGTGTGAGGGTTGTGCCCTCCAGAAATAGTGAAGTGATGGTCTGCAGTGTTGTGTGCTATTAACCGGCTCTGTGAAAGACGCCGACCGCTCGTTAGTTTCAGCCCTCTACCTGCCTGATTTCGCGACCAGCTTCTCCGGGGTCGGCGACGTGGAGGCCTTGAGGGGATTTGAGGCCCCTTCTCAGCGACGTGGAGGCCTTACTTGAGGCCCCTTAGCAACGTGGAAGCCTACGCGAGGCCCCTTCTTAGCTACGAGTGCTGCTAACCGGCTATTTTAAAGAAACATTCCAAGAACTTATTTACCCCCGGCTTTCTCTGGTTTTATTTTTAACATTTTTATATTATATTAAATTGACTTTACCTTTTCTCCTTTTTCTTTTACTTTTCCTTTTAAGCCAGGACTCCTCCAGTCCTGGTGACAGTTTTCTCCTAAACTTTACTTTTTCCCCTCCTGGAAAATAGTAACGTTACAATGGGGAGCTTGAAAAAGTTTCAACAGAAGGTAGCCACAATCTGCGTCTGTCTATTTCAACACGCCAATGGGCTCACAACCTATTACGTGGGACAGAAATATGCACACGGTGAAATTTGATAAACATACTATACTATATATGTAGATACGTGATCTTGCTTTAACTTGGTTTACAAAAAAAGCTTTATTCTATTCTATACTATAGACATTCGGGAAAATTTAGGCAGAGAGTTCATTCCATAATCTATGTAAGCTTACCGTATGCGAGCGTTTCGGACGAAAAGTGTGAGAATGAACACCCTGTCTATGGCTCTTAGCAACATACAAAATTCGAATTTTTTTTCTTCTAATTATACTAATACTAGCTGACGCGCGCAACCTTGTTAGCGCCACATAAGAGACATACTTTTTGTCTCTGTCTATGTGAAACTCTTTTTCTACAAATTGTACACTTAACAACCACATTCATAATATTAGTAGAAATACATTCCCCATGGAAACATGTGGCATTACTTTGTTGGTGCTCATCTAAGATACTTAAAGAATACGTTCACCAAAGGAGAGTGGCCACTCTCTATGAGGTTTTGGCCTCGATGCGGACAATTTTGTAGCGCCTTAAATATACTGCTATTACATAGCTAAGACTATGTAGAAACTCATGATATAGATTTTGTTGTAGCCAGGAAGTTTTAAAATAAATAAAAATAAAATGAAACTGCAGGTTTTATTCTCAATTTAATTTTCAAATGTGATCAGTATCATCTTCATATGTTTGTAAAACAATGTCTAGGATTAAGCTGGAGGAGTAATATTTTCACCATACTTTGCCCAACTTAAGTACCACATCACAAACATGATATGAGCAAACTACCAAAAGGTGATTGGCCGACAATGCTGTAACAATAATAATGTTTTATGGTGTCTAGGTTGCCAATGTTATTTTCATATATAAACAAAACATGTTTGTTTTTTGCTTATATGGCATATATAAACAAAAAAACATATTTTGTTTGCTTTGTATTTTACGTCTTAATAATCTGCAGTTGACGGCTAAAAGGAATCATGCCCAAATGTTGCTAGTTCTATCTGTGCACATTTCACAATAATTATGTACCATTATTTCTTATGTGTTTACCATATTATGATAATAAAAGTTGATTTAAGAGGCACCCAAAATAATCTAGGTCCATATCACCTGCAGGTAATGCAGCTACTGGCTAGCCCACTGAACAGATTAAAAACAATTCTTTTAACATTTGAAATATATGTTGTGTAAAAGTAATACAGTAGTAATTATAAATATCAAAAACCAGGCAGAGTTTAAAACATTAATATGCTGAATACGTTATATTTAATTAATTATTATACATGGGAAGTCAGGAGTGAGGCACAGCTAGTCTATGTATATTTCATTGTATATTGGTCACTTTAATAATACATGATATAGGAAATCCTTGAAAATCAATAAAAATCAAAAGAAAAAAAGTACCTCAAGTGAGATAATACTTTTCATTGTTTATCTACACACTCTACCCGCCAGGTTTTTAGACAATATTTTTACAGATTCATTAGTCGTCTCATACATGTACATTTAGGTATCCAAGTACTAAAAGTAAGTAAGCGACCATTTATAACAACCTAGTAGAAATTAAAAAAAAAACTTAGTGCTTAGGGTACAATCCACTGAAGAATTACATGCGGCACTTCCGTCAGGTCAAGAGTTATGATGACTTCTGTGTGTAATACCATTACCACAACAGATTCAACAAACAAAAAAATGCCATTGTCTTTATTACAGGACTCAAACAGCCATGGTGGTCGTGAGAAATTGAATTATTTATTATGATACAAAACGCTCGATAAATACAAACGCGAACTATATAATTATATAGTTGAAAATATAAGTTAAATAAGACACTTTGTGTTGTTTTGTTTAATTGTGTTAAAGGTCGTTCGACTTCGATGACAGGTTTAATCAGTGTTGCTAGAAGATGAAAACAAAAATACCCAATACGTTTTATCTTTGATAAAAATATGCATTTATTTAAACATATTTAGGATTAAAAAAAAATATAGAAGTATTTTAAAATAACAATAAAAAATTACACAAAACATGTAGCACAGTTTCAGTTATTAAATAAAATATTAGTGACTAATAACGAAGGAGTTTCGACTTATTTCTCCCTACTCTTGTCATTACTTTTATTTTATGCAACACAAGAGTGACAATTACAATAATATCCATAAATGGCAGTTATAAAAAATGTGTAAAGAATTTCAACTTGGTTCGATACGGTTCGGGTAGTTCAGGTGGCTAGAACATTGCCCTGGTTAGGCAAAGGTCACAGGTTCAATCCCTGTCTCGAATAGAATTGTCTTTTTCCACTTTATTAAAAATTTACAATAATATCCGTTTGTAAGCCAAGACAAATATTTTTTAAATTCATTTTGAATAGCAGATAAGTGGCTACAACCAAATTGTCATTAATATTTATTGTATAATAAATATTATATATATTGTAAAATAAAAATTATTACAAGTTTTATAACTTTCCAAAGCTGCTGTCCGCGCTCAGGCCAGATTCGGTCACTGTCCTTTCAGGTTTCTATATATCTAATAATATAGACTGTGTGCGGTTTCACCCGCATAGTTCTCTTTCCCATGACTATACGAGTATCGGCAATTCATTTGTTAGTATTCGTCCAAATAAAGAATACATTCACCAGACTTAATGTTCTATGTTTGTTTATTATCTAGGCCGTTTGTGGTTTCATCAGAGTCCATATCCCATGGGAATAACGGTAATTTACTACTACTACTTATAGAATACTTTCACCAAATTTTACGTTTCTCTGTCTAATAGTTTAGGGGTAATACGGGGTATTCCTTTCTTTGTACTGATCTACAGTACATAAAGAATACAATCATCAAATTTCACTTTGCTTAGTTAGGTTGTGTGTAGTGACATGTATTTACATATAAGTAATAATCCAAAGCCAAGTCGTTACATATAAGTAAGAAAATTAAAGAATCAAAATACAAGGCAAAAATGACTTGGAATGTAATCAATACTGAAACCGGTCGATTACTATCCCGTGATAATAACATTGACTTAATTATAAATAACGAAGTGTGTAATAATAAATTAGATATAGCACAAACTTTTAACAACTATTTTATAGACATACCCGCGAATACAACTAGCTCCTTAAATTCTTGTCCAATAAAAGCTCAACGCATGCTTGGGGGCAGCGTGGAACACCACGCTTGGGGGCACCCAAGCATGCGGGCACCCAAGCATGCGTACGATGCGATGCGATCGATGCGAGACGATAACAGTGTAGTGTCTTATTGGGCTTTAAATATGTAAACCCAACGATATCATTAAAGTATTCAAATCACTTAATTCAAAAAAGACAGCTGACTTGTGGGGTATTTCTGTAAAATTGATTAAGTCTATCATTGTTAATATATCACCACATCTAGCTGAAATATTTAATAAATGTGTTGATAAAGGAGTGTTTCTAGATTTTATGAAACACAGTAAAGTAATACCTCTATTTAAATCTGGATCCAAAACCGACCCTGGTAATTTCAGACCTATTTCAATATTACTAGCCATTAACAAAATTTTTGAAAAAAATATATTTCAACGATTACAAGCTCATTTTAATTTAAATATGCTATTACATAAGGAGTAGTATGAGTTCACAAGGGGTCGTTCTACCATTCATGCAGGTGTGACACTTCTGAATCATATATATGACGCCTGGGAGAATAGACAAGATGCTATTGGTGTATTCTGCGATCTCTCCAAAGCATTTGATTGCGTTGATCATAAAACACTATTGGGAAAACTCTTTTATTATGGTATCAAAGACTTTGCACTGAACCTTGTTGCCTCCTACCTAAATGATCGAATACAACATGTTGATGTCAATGGAATTCGCTCCTCTGGAGCATCTGTAGCTATGGGCGTACCGCAGGGATCAATTCTGGGTCCGTTTCTGTTTTTAATTTATATTAACGATCTGCCATTCTATATACAGAACTTGTGCGACATTGTTCTAATTGCTGATGATACGTCACTTATTTTTAAAGTTGATCGCACGCTTAGTAATTTTAACGGCGTAAATAGTTCACTTGCTCAAGTTGTAGATTGGTTTACGACCTAAACGCTAAGAAGACAAAATGTATCAGATTCAGCATGCCTAATGTCAGGAATTGCGGTACAAATATAACATTGAACGGTGATACCCTTAATCTTGTAGAATCAACTGTATTTTTGGGGATCACTTTAGATAGCAAACTGCAGTGCAATGCCAAAATAACGTGTCTTGCAGGTAAACTCAGCTCGGCAGCCTTTGCCGTTAGTAAAGTGAGGCAGCTTACTGATGTGGCAACTGCCAGGCTGGTACTTTAGTTATTTTCATAGTGTCATGTCTTACGACATTTTGCTGTCGGGCAAAGCAGCTGATCTACAAGTAATTTTTGTACTCCAGAAGAGAGCTATACGTGCAATATATAAATTGTGTGCTAGAGTGTCTCTTAGAGAAAAATTTAAAGAAATTGGCATTTTAACGGTTGCATCACAGTATATATTTGCAAATATTATGTTAGTTAAACAGAACATACATTTATACAATAGACATAGTGACATACATTCTATAAATACTAGAAATAAGCATAAATTAATAGGAACGCATCATCGTTTACAGAAGGTTCACGACTCTTTTGCAGGAATTGGCGTACACCTATATAATAAAATTACTTTAAACATTATGAACCTGCCGTTACATAAATTTAAGGTGGAAATTAAGACGCACCTCTTGAAAATGACCTATTACACAATTAATGATTATTTGAATGATAAAAATAAATGGAAATGAGTTGCTTGCTCTTCCCTCGAGCTATTAAGAATTCGAATGAATCTTGTGTTATATTCTACTTGTCTTAAATCTGCATATATATGTTGTATTTTTCTTTTTACATTCTACAGTATACGAACATAACACGAAGCGCTCGTGGCCCCGCGGTCTCAGTGTTCGGTAAACGATCACTGAGTTAAGCAACTTTCACTATGGCTGGTCGTCGGATGGGTGACCACTTTGTGGCATTTACATTTGCGAGAGATTCCGTGCTTCGGAAGGCACGTTAAGCCGTTGGTCCCGGTTGCCAGTAAAATGGCAGTCGTTAAGCCTGGTTGAAGGCCTTATAGGCGGCTTAAAAATTTCAACAGCAGGTAGCCACAACCTGCGTCTGTCTATTTCAACACGGAAATGGGCTCACCACCTATTACGTGGGACAGGAATCCACACGGTGAAAAGTGGGCATATAATATGCCTCTGCCACCCCTTCGGGGATAAGGCGTGATGGATATTTATTTATTTATTTATTTATTTACAGTATAAATAATTTGAAACGCCAGGCAACTAAAGATATGGCTGCGTTTAGTCCCGGTAATAACTATATAATTATATGTAATTTGATTTTGTTGTTGTGTGAGCACCATGTAGACTTATTTATTATTTTGAAATTGACATGATAGTTGCTGTGCAGTTTTTGAGTATGTCATGCTCGCCTGTGTGTCCTGGCAGTGGTGGCGTATGTATCGGGTCGCCTTATTCCCTATTATACGGTTGAGTAGGGCGATGGCTGATATAATGCGTCATACCCGTGAACGGGTGCCGTCTGTTGGGACTGGTCAGCTCATAGCTGTTATAGCAATTGTTACAAATAATATTATTTAAATTTAAGGCAAACTAAGTTTAGTCGACTGTTCTCACATAAATCCAAAGGAACAATGTAAGTGTAATTTTAATGTTGTAAGCCATTCCTACATTTTAAAATGGCATCCATTGACTTTCTTGTCAGATTCTTCTTCTTCAAGGGTAGGCTGTCCTTAGAACCGGCAACTATAATCGCTCTAATTTTGATATGATTTTAAACACAACATTGATTTTGTATTTTTTTGTTTGATATATTCATTACTATATAATTGGTCAAATATCATGTTAAACAAACTAATATAATTACTGGCATTTAGAAAAGAGTGGCCATGAGTTTTATTGCCAGGTTCTTCCTCAGGCTCTACCTATTGCTTTGCGAATCTGGCAGTAAATGTAAATGTACGAGTATAAGCAATATTCTTGACGTTCATAAGTGTTACTTTGTAACGTAAATGAATTTAAATTCTAAATGAATTATTATTCTCTTTATTTACAATACAAACATATAAATTATATTTTTAAATATATCTATAAAAACAAATACATTTTGAAATATAAAAAAATAGTAGCCCACCGGTATCGGGTACAGGGACCAAGCTACCGGTGGTTATGGTTCCAGAGACAGGAACCTCCTCACAATGCGTGCCGTATCGAGGAGAACTGCCTTCTGTATCAAGCCCTTGACCAAGCTGCCTAACGCGAGCCTCGTAAGATGTTGATCGAGGCTCTTGGCAATCAACCCACGTGCTGATACGACTATCGGGACAATGATTGCCGAATCCACATCCCACATGTCGACAACCTCGTGAGCCAAGTCCAAATATTTTAATTGTTTCTCATTTTCTGCTTTCACGAGATTTTCGTCATGTGGAATGGTAATATCAACAATCATAGCGCGACGCTCTAATCGATCTATCACTACTATATCAGGTTTATTGGCAACAATAGTCCTGTCAGTAATGATAGATCGATCCCAGTACAAAGTGATACGACCACTCTCAAGAACTAGGTCGGGTACATACCTGTAATAGGGCACCTCCAATTCCACAAGTTTATATTTAAGAGCTAGTTGCTGATGGACAATCCTGGCTACTTGATTGTGTCTATGCAAATACTCCCCGTTAGCAAGACGAGAACAACCAGAAATAATATGTCTAATAGATTCTCCCGGACGATGACATGCCGACAAATGTCAATCGTCCCATCCTTCAGAATATACTTCCGATAGTTATTCGTCATTACTACTTCGTCTGTAACTGCACAGACAAAACCTTCAGTTTCTCCAAAGAGTTTACCAAACCGTAGCCAGGGAACAGATGCTGTTAAATCTACGTCGGACCCATATAGGGCCCGAAAAAATCGTCCATGCCGCTCCTTGCTCCTCCATATCTCCTTGCGATCATTAGTAGTGAGTATCACAGATTTGCACCAGTTCTTTTTAGCCAGATTAAGCGGGGTAAGTCCATTGTCTACTGCTACTACATCCCGATGCATACTAACGTCCGCTGACAGAAAATATTCTCTAAGGTTTCATATCTCGCGGTTGTGGAGAGTTTTAACATTTAAGAAGCCTCGACCCCCAAACTTCCGCGGGATATACAACCTCATGACAAACGAACGTGGGTGATATATTCGGTATGCAGTAAACAGAGTACGAACTTGTCTATCCAGGGTGTCCAGCCCTATTTGAGTCCATCTGAGTATGCCAAAGGAGTAGGTTAACAATGGTATGACCCAATCGTTATAAGCGCGCACCTTGTTTCCGCCTGATAAAAGACTTTTCAGTACCTTTTTCAGGCGGCCCAGGAAACGCTCCATTAACGATTGTTTGTCTTGTCATCAATTCCTAATGCCTGTGTCATACCTAAATATTTGTAGGTTTCATTTGCAGAAAGGGATCTAAGTTTTGTGGAATCTGAAAGTTCCATGCCTTCAGATTCCACAATCTTACCTCTTTTAACATGCATGGTTGCACATTTGTCTACACCAAACTCCATCTTGATAGAATTACTAAAGTTTTCAGTTGCCTTTAGTAAATCTTTCAATTAAATATCGTTGGAGGCAAAGAGTTTCAAATCATCCATGTAAAAGAGGTGGGATATAACTTGACCACTTCTCTGCAAATAATAGCCCAGCCCTAAACCCTCTAATATAGTACTGAGAGGGTAAAGTGCTAGACAAAACCACAAAGGACTTAAACTGTCACCCTGGAAAATACCCCTCTTTATCTTTATAGGTTCATCGTCACTAAGAATTTCTCGACATCCCGGATAACGAAGGACCGTACTCCATTGCCCCATACATGTCTACTGGTCTAAGGTGCATAGAGTTGCATCAATCTTATACAACTCCAACACCCTCATGAGCCATAAATGAGGCACGGAGTCATAAGCCTTCTTATAGTCTATCCAAGATGTCGCCAAATCCCTTCGTTTACGACGAACCTGTTGGCTAATGGTCGTATCAATAATAAGGAGCTCTTTAGTACCACGTGCCCCAGTCCTACATCCATTCTGAGAGCCTGATAAGATTGAATTTTCAGTAACATGAGAATTTATTTAAAAAAAAAAAAAAAAAATATCCATCACGCCTTATCCCCGAAGGGGTGGCAGAGGCATATTATATGCCCACTTTTCACCGTGTGGATTCCTGTCCCACGTAATAGGTGGTGAGCCCATTGCCGTGTTGAAATAGACAGACGCAGGTTGTGGCTACCTGCTGTTGAAATTTTTTAAGCCGCCTATAAGGCCTTCAACCAGGCTTAACGACTGCCATTTTACTGGCAACCGGGACCAACGGCTTAACGTGCCTTCCGAAGCACGGAAACGCTCGTAAATGTAAATGCCACAAAGTGGTCACCCATCCGACGATGGGTGACCACTTGATGACGATTTATTTTAACTCTCAGAATAGATGTAAGTAGTTTATATAACGTTGGAAGACACGTATAGGTCTATAATTTTTGGGTCCGTGGTACTACCTGACTTATAAAGCAGGTGGGTTACTCCAGTGGTCATAAAACTTGGAAGCAACCCAGATTCTAAGGATGATTGAAATTGAGATGCCAAATGTGATGACTGTGTGAACTCCGGAGCCACTTTAGCCAAAAATTTGTTCAGTCCGTCCGGTCCTGCAGCTTTCCAGTTAGGAAGTTGACGGACTGCATTTGCAACATCATCAGATGTTATTGAAGGTGGCTCCATTGGATTAATGGAGTCACACATTCGCTTGACATCTCTCATCCATTAAACCTCTGTTTGGGTAACAGGCACTGACCAAATACTACGCCAAAATGAATTCGTAGCCTCATTATCTGGTAAATGCGTGTCATCCACTGCATCTGGTTGCTCCGAATTTCTATAAACACGCCGCTCATCTTTTTGAAATGTGCGATTCAGGTCATATCTATCTGTTCTAGTTTTGTATCGTCTAATGCGGTTTGCCCATGCATAAACTTTCTGCTTTAGGAAGTCAATGCGTTCTGTAACTCGGTTTGCGTAATCACTTATTCCAGTTCCTGTAAAAGCCCGAGTTACAAAACGCATAACTCTCGGGCGAGTATTGCCCGACCTAAAGCAGCTAAGCTTGCCGATGAGTACCCTGGTCTCAGTAATCCGCCGTTCAATCCTGCACTGCCACAGTGGTACAGCAGGAATTGGTCGAGTAGTGGTTTTGTAGCCTGGAAACTTAACACCAGCTACTCGACATGCTGCAACAGCTGCACAATACAAAATTGAGTGCGTATCACTGAGATTTTCACTATTATCTAAATAACTAGGTAATAGTGAATCCAAGGTACACACCAGTGCCATATTGCGTTTATGCATTGGCAAACTTAGTAGACGCGGTCTTAAATCTAAATCAACATCAAAATATTCCCGTACTGCACATTCCAAAGCACTCCTTATCTGTTCATTGCACTGAGTACTCACGGTTGAAGGCACGCTATCCATCCCAACATCGTTAGGTGTGAGAGGTAATGGTCTTGATTCCCCTATGGGTTGTGATGCGGGACAAATAGCATTTCTTTGCCGTAAGTCTGAGAGTAGCCTCTCAAGTGCAGTAGTATCCAACAAATGACAACGTTGGATAGCACGCACTTGATCCGATAGACGTTGTGCCGTAACGTTGACACCTGATTCAAGATCCTGAAACATAAGGAACATACGATCTCGGTACGCCGTGAGGTTGGTTCCCTCCTCTGTAGCCACAAAATATGCCCGCATGACGTTTCATTCATTGAATGAGTCCATCGCATGCGGTGCACATCATTACCGGTAGCGGGAGCCCTATTCGAAGCCGATGGGCCTCGGGACCCCAAGCGTGTCGGTGGTCGGCCTCTCTCACGCCGCCGCGCTGGTGGTGGTGACGACGGTGGAGAGAAATACTTGCCGCTGGAGCTCGAGCTCGACGCCTCAGCAGCAGTCGGTGTAGCGACGAAGCGACGAGCTTTGCGGCGAATCCGGGGATGGAATATGTGCAACGCGTTTTGTCCTGGATCTTGTGAGCATTCCAATTTGTTTTTCATTATCCAATTCTGTGTTGTATAATACATATAAGGTATGACGTTAGACGTCATGTCAAATCTATGAAATCGCATTTTTTACAAATAATGTTGATTTGAATGTGCTATATCCAAATTAATATTTACTGTACTTAAAATCATTTTCCGGATCTTATGAATAATGTGTTAGCTGATTTTTATTTGCTGATTTTTAATTATAAAATATTTTACGTAGACAATGACAATTGGTAGCGTAGTGTTGCCAGGTTATTCTATTATTATTATTATTTCTAGTTTCAAATAAATGGGCTGTTTCGCGGTTATGCCTAATTTTACCTATAAAGGTGTAAAATCGGGGTTCAAAATTTATATGAAATATTATCCATTTTTAAGGATAGCAGCTAAAAACTTTGCATTCCTACTTCTCGTGAGACAGTTGTGTTTCAGGGTTTTCCAAAATTCTATCCTTAAGGGTGTAAAATAGGAAATGAAAGTTTGAATGCAAATATTGAAAAACTAATAAGGGATGTGATGAGTGCAATGGGTCGAATGTCACGAGTAAAGCCAGGGGGCACAGTTAGTATTAGATATAAAGAGAAGAGTTTGTTTTTTTGGTTGAACGCACTAATCTCAAGAACTAGGTACGATTTTTTTTCTGTTGCATAGCTCATTTATCTATTTATTTATTTATTTATTTAAATGCAGGTACTTGATGTGCTTACAGCATAGCCAAGTCGCACATCAAGCTATTACAGTTTTGTTATTGTATTTTATTAAATAGGTACACAATTACAAATAGTTGGTAAAATATTCTATACAAATGTGAATGTACAAACTAAGCCTAATACAAAACACGTCCATGCTAGGTTCGTAAGCAATCAAGGCATTGAGGACATTCAAGGCTTGTCTCGTCGCCGCGTACTCGGCGGTATTGGTGCGTGCCATTGGAAGCGCGAACAGCCGGCGAGGCCCGTGCGCGGCTCGCGGCCGCGTTCTGTCCACCGTGAGCAGCGCACAGCGCGCCAGTGCGGATGGATTGTCTATTTTATTATTTAGCAGCAAATAGTAGTGGATCATTAACGAACACTTGCGTCTAACCTCTAATGTGTTAATTCCCACCATGCCACCTACAAAAAGAGACGGATATAGATAGGGATAATATCCATATATCTTTAGATATAAGAACCAAGCGAACTTCTTTAGCACCTTTTCTAGCATGACAATATATTTGGGTTCGTGAGGATCCCATACTATTGAATTATACTCCAATTTACTTCTCACAAACGCGTAAGGAGTGTGGCTCTAGAAAGGTTATAGGCTATATATCATCATGTTAATATCCTC
The DNA here is from genome assembly GCA_948477245.1 of Thumatha senex. Taxonomy (NCBI): domain Eukaryota; kingdom Metazoa; phylum Arthropoda; class Insecta; order Lepidoptera; family Erebidae; genus Thumatha; species Thumatha senex. Next base: position 20,266,764 of record OX419741.1, on the reverse strand, counting down.
AAGACCGAAGTAGTAATCAAAAATGTCAACAAATCATGTAAATTGTCACACATTATTGTTAAAGGAATAAACGACGGCATTAAATGGATGCGACGGTGGTTCAAAATATGTCACAGGCTACACCGCGCGGGTCAGCTAGTATTAATATCCATCTATAGATCGTGAACTCTGGCAATCTGTCCTCTCTGACTACCCAATCAGAGATGAAGCGAGAAGATAGTTAGTTAGTTAGTCAGTCAAATCAATATAAAAGGGATTGAATTAGAGATGCCATTCAGTGGTCTAAATTTAGATACTTATTCGTAAAGATTCACTGATTCACAAAGTGATACGGAACTTTCCTTTGAAAGTTTAAAAGTTATCTGATGTCACGATCATAAAGACATAACGCCTAAAGTTTAGGATAAGGTAGGTCCTTAGAGACCCAGTCGATATGTAGTCTTGAATCAATGTGTACCAGGGCAAAATGTGTTCTCATTTATATGATTAGAAATCATGGTCTGCGTATAATAAGGTCGAACGAGAGAAAACGTCACGATCGATCGACGATCAGTACTTGAGATTAGTTTAAAGTGAACAAAACTTAAGACACGTTCTATAATAAGATTGATGCTTAAACTAATTTCATGTGATCACAGTCCAAACGATACTTGAGAGATCTTTTAAAATACGGGTCTAAGGGCCGTATTACAGAACATTTCTCAATACTCAAGAAACACTTGAGAGTAGTATTATAAGGCGAAAACTAATCTTAAGCGTTTCTTGAGTATTGAGTAACGTTCTGTAGTACGGCCTGCACTCAGGTTACATTGCTACAAATTAAAACACTTTTAAGAAATCCACTTTGATTTTTTTACAGTTTCATGTGACTCTGAGCCTGTGTACCCATATGGTTTTAAATTCAACTTGGTACCTCAATAATTTCCCGACAAAAGGGTCTTGACAAATAGACAGACGGACAACGAAGAGATAAGGGTTCAGTTTCTTCCTTTTGAGGTATGGAACCCTTACAACGAAGAAAAAGGTTTTTATATTTCTTCCTATCTTAATTCCACCATACCGTAAATAAGAACGAAATTACTTAAATGTACCCGCAGTTTCACTGATACTTTTCGGTTTCCGATTCTATTTTAACCATAACAACGCTCGAAATATACGATTCAATATAAGAAAATACTTTTATCACGTTCAAAAACTAATATTTGAACAAAAGTTCCGTGCACTGGAAGCAATCTGAACTAAATCCTTCGCAACCCACATCATATCACTTCTGTGAAACCTACTTTCAAAAGTACGTGTTACTTTACCAGTTGTATCGATAGGTGGCGTTAGTAGTAATTTTAGAACTTATTTTCCATCAAGTTATATTACAGCGCTTAAACATTTTTTATAGAATATTTCACACCTAAAGCCTTACCATTCATTAACACACTAGTATAATACTATGATCCATGTAATATCCCATGGAGCTCGTAGCTTCCAGTCCGCTACGAGCCGTCGTAGCGTTGCTACGGATCGAAGGCTCCTCTACGCCGCTTTCACGTTCAAAATAAAACAATGTGACAATGCCGGTAAATAGAAAATATACGTGAATATCAACGTAAAGTACTAGGTAAAGGTATTTTTAAATAATTCGGGTAATAGTTTACTTGGATTTTGTGAAAAAGAGTGGTTTTATTGTAATTTTAGTTCCTTGACTGTACATTTTCAGCGGAGTAAGGTAAGAAAGATTATTCTTTATTGTAGAAATATTTTTACACTTTTAATAATACCCTAGATGGTTATATTCGGCTCTCTTCACTTATTTACATAATGGCTTTGAATGTTTAGTAGGAAAAATTATCTGGCCAAATTTTAATTTTTTATTTTTATGTTTGAAGAAAGGAGTTTTGTAACAAGACCAGTGAAATGTAGCGCTTTATCCTTATTTTGAACGTGCGTCACTGCTGATTAACTGATGAGGTGATAATGTAAGCGTCCTTATGTGGTTAGAAGGTCAGACGGCATTCACCACCAATAAAGTCAAAAATCAGCCAAACAGTACCAAAAATTAGCCAAATAAATTTAATGCCTGACTACAAATCGAAGCAGGGTTTGTAAATAATTGAGAATAAATTAAAATGCAGAAGATCCTTGATTAAAACAATACACAGATTAAAGATTTAATAACTAGTTTTAATGTTCCACTTATGTTTATATTAAAATTCAACAAAATCGGTGCATCTCAATTGTGTTCCAATTTTTTTACCAATGCAAGTATTTATTTCGGTTAAAATTAGGATATAGAAATAAGGATAAAGCCCACCTGATTGACAGTGATTGTAGTAGCTATGGACGTTTGTAACACTAGATGTGTTACACTCGAGATTCTGACCCTGTAAATTCTTTAGGCCCGGTTTTGGAAAATGCGTGTTTTAAGCGCAATAATAAAATCCACTGTTAAATTATACTAAGAAGAGATTAGACTTTAAAGTAATGACTTCGGCTGCAACCAACGCTTGGATAATGATGATTATTTGGAACTAACCGATCTCCGCGGCTTTACCCGTGACATACATTGAATCTTCGTCGCATCCATTTATTACTTTCACTTATTACTTTTACAATGATTTGACTGCCTCAGTGGCACAGTGGTAGTGTATGCGACTGCCGCGACTGAGGTCCAGGTTTTAATTACCGGGTCGGATAAAATATTTGTGTGATGCACAAATGTTTCTTGCGGAGTTTGGGTGTTTCCTGTGTATAATATGTATGTATTTAGAAATATCTATGAAGCGCTCGTGGCCCCGCGGTCTCAATTTCACTATGGCTGGTCCTCCAATGGGTGACCAAATTGTGGCATTTACATTTGCGAGCGTTTCCGTGCTTCGGAAAGCACGTTAAGCCGTTGGTCCCGGTTGCCAGTCGTTAAGTCAAGTTGAAGGCCTTATGCCCATTATGGCTTGAAAAATTTCAACAGCAGGTAGCCACAACCTGCGTCTGTCTATTTCAACACGGCAATGGGCTCACCACCCATTACGTGGGACAGGAATACACATGGTGAAAAGTGGGCATATAATATGCTTCTGCCACCCCTTCGGGGAAAAGGCGTGATATGAATGAATGTTTATCAGTCGTCTAGATCCCATAACACAAGCTTATATTAGCTTACTTTGGGCTAGACGGTGCTGTGTAAAAAATATCCCACAATATAAATAATAAAAAAAGTATACGAAATTACGCCCGATTTGTTGACATTTATGATTACTGCTCTGCTCTTTTGGGTAGTGGCATGATGTTATATAGCCAATAGCGTTCCTCGCTAAATAGACTGTCTAACACTGTTCTTAAGATTAGCGAGTTCAAGAAAAACAAGCAAGCTCCTTAGCATCTTATTATTATTATTCTTCCCCGATTCGCATTTTCTCTTCGTTCTTGAACTCCTGCCAAACCACTCAACACTTTTTAATAAAATTTTACCCATAATACGACATCTAGCCATAGATGGTTTAGAAAAAATAAAATCGGTTATCTGACATACCATGGAGGAATAATCACCGAACAGAAAATAGACATCGGCGAAAGAACTCGATAAATGGCAAAACGCTTCGCTCCATTTAGACTTACCGGCGATGGCAAGTGCACCTAGTATTAGTATTGCTTTATATATTTAGAAAAAGGTCTTTTAGTTTTAGAGGAAGTGTGCAGCTCCTCGCGTCGTGAAGTTTGCCGTAACCGTTTTCCACAGGAACCTGTTTCAGGTATAAAGATTAACCTAAACGTTCATCTAGAGCATTAGATACCTCCAAGGATTTTTTTTTCAAAATTCGTCTAGATTTTTGAACGTGTTTAAATAACAAACTTTCGCTTTTAGTACTACTAATCTTATACACTTATCTTTTACTGTACGCCAAGTAACTAAATAACTAAAATTATTTAATATGGAAGCGCTCGTGGCCCCGCTGACTAGGTGTTCTGTAAACGAACACAGCGTTAAGCAATATTCGCTATAGGTGGTCCTTGGATGGGACCCCTTTGTGGAATTTACATACATTTGCGAGCGTTTCCGTGGTTCGGAAGGCACGCTAAGCCGTTGGTCCCGGTTGCCAGTAAAATGGCAGGCGTTAAGCCAAGTTGAAGGCTTGATGGCGGTTTGAAAATTTTCAACTGCAGGTAGCCACAACCTGCGTCTATCTATTTCAACACGGCAATGGCCTCACCACTTATAACGTAGTACAGGAATACACAGTCCGAGACTACCAGGACTTTAATTGGTCGTGTTAATTAGTGTCTAGCACATAAGACCTTTTAGCCTTTTTGTTACCACCTCACTAAAAAGGCAACGAGTTCAAAATTTCTTCCGAATTTAACATCTAAAATAGACACATTTTATTTTATTAAATTTATTCGGCTTTTTAGACCCACCCCAGTTCCGTGCTTCGGAAGGCACGTTAACTTGTTGGTCCCGGTTGCTAATAAAATGGCAGTCGTTAAGCCAAGTTGAAGACCTTATGGGCGGCTTAAAAAATTTCAACAGCAGGTCGATGCAGCCTGCGCCTGTTCATATCAACACGGCAATGGGCTCACCACCTGTTACGTGGGACGAAAGTGCATACGGTGAAACGTGGGCGTTTAATATGCCTCTGCCTACCCCTTCGGGGAAAAAGGCATGACAATATGTATGTATGTATGTATGTAGGAATACACACGGCAAAATCGTGTGGTTGTTAAACAATTTTAGTGAAACGGCAAAACTCACTGCGTGATTGTAAAAAATTTTTAGTGACTTACACAATAGTATCAGTTTAGAAAGCACCTATTATATTCAAACAAAAAAAATCGTATCTCAGCTTCAGTCAAAGCTTTTTTAAACAACAAAGGATAATAAGTTAACCAAATTAACTGTTTGTACAAACATGTTTTTGAATTAATGTCTTACTAATTCGAGAGAGAGCCTTACATTTCGTTACTATGTAGGTACTTCAAACTTCTTTGAGTCTTTATAATTAGGTTATTAATGATGTTACAGTAAAAATAAACTTACACTACAGATGTCGCGGTTTCTATCTGTCTTATGACAGGTTGTTGAGCGAGTATGGGCTTCTAAAGTTGAGTGATAGGCGCACGCAGCTGGAGGCAATGACTTTGTTTAATATTGTTACGGTCGTTTTGATTGTATTGCCTTAAATAATGTATTGTGTTACTTAGTCCCTAGAACTGTTCATAGGCGCCAGGTACGTGCAGGTAAGCTATTTGCGGTGGGTACATGTTGAACGAATGCTGAGTTGCGAGCACCCCTGCATCGACTAACTGACTCGTATAACAACACATTTGAGGACATCGATATATTTGCAAGTTCAGCAAATAAATTTCGACAACTGACTTACGAAAAAAGTTGCACAAATTAATAGCGGGTATTATCAATTCGGAATATCACTTATTAATTTTAGCATGTTTGTAACTATTCTTTTATATTTTATTTCATTTCGACCTTCGAGCGACTCAAATTTAATTAAAATCTTCTGGTAATCTGTGAACAGCGCTGTGGGCTACATTATTATTAACCTACTGTTATTACTTCTAATAATATTACATAGTGGAGCTGTTTGTTGTTCCTTAATAATAAAAAAAAGAATATGCGTGGGCTTAACAATGATGGCTTTAAAAGTACCTATTATTATATCCTTGAACACCGACTGAAAGAGACATATTACATGATAATTTACCGTAGTATTAGTTGATGCCTACAGCTTCGCCTGCGTAGTTAAGTTTTCTCGTAAATATTTCCTACAGGGTAGGCTATACTTAAAACGTCAAGTCACACGTTCACGTCCGTGATATTGCAGACAAGTTGCAAGAGTGTCGCCTTCGTTGGTATGGTCACGTCTGGCGGCAACCGCCGGGCTACGTGGGAACCAAATGTCTGGCCATGTCAGCCCCGCCGGGTCCCGGTAAGAGGGAAGACCCAAGAAGTGCTGGCTTGACGTCGTAAGGGATGACATGCGTGCCAATGGTCTTACTACAGTGGATGCCGACGACCGTGCGAAGTGGGGGAGAAAATGTAGTAAAGCGGACCCCGGGCGTCGCGAGACGCAACTGGGAACCGCAAAAAAATGCTCACTTTTTGACACCTATAAATTTGTCCGTAAAATGTGGCTACCCATTTAAACCATTTAAGTCTGTCATTTATTAATATTACAATAATGTATGGAAAACTAGTTGACGCCCGCGTCTCCGCACGCGTGGTGAAGATATTATAAACGCGAAAGTTTGTAAGAATGGATGTTTGTTACTCTTTCGCGCAAAAACTACTGAACGGATTTTGATGAAACTTTACAATAATATAGGTTACACATCAGAATAACACATAGGCTACTTTTTATCCCGAGAACAAGTTTCTGTGGGAAACGGGAACGTGAAAACTTCACCACAACTAGTAAGAAATACTATTAACGTACGTAGAGCGGGTAAATATACAATAGGATATTGATTAATGTAGTCTTAATTTATACCATTTTACGATGTTAGTTATGGCGCATTGCATTTTATTTTATTTATAACGGTTATTGCATTCTGATATGTACTAATTGTTATTGTTGTGGCTCTCCCCACTCATTCTCTTTAAGGATAATGGGGATGCTTGGCGTATATGCATTTTACCTATAAAGGTACGTGTATAAATTGAATACAGCACTCGTAGCGTAGCTGGTCCTCGGATGGTTGACCACTTTGTGGCAATTACATTTGCGAGCGTGATCTTGGTTGCCAGTAACATGGTAGTCGTTAAACCCAGTTATTAGGATTGTCTTAAATAATGTTCAGTACAAATAAGCTTCAGTCTCTACTTAACCGTCTAGCGTCAGTTGCACCGAGTATGTCCGTAAAAGGATGTCACAGTTGTTGGGGTGACATGTCGTTGTAATTTTCAAGCCCTTTGTAGAAATAATTATTGAATAGTATCTCCAAATTCCATTTAAATCGACTAATTAATTACAACTAAAACAAACATTCTTACCCCATTTTCCTTGAATAAAAAATCTCCAACGATAAAAATAATCCGTAAATTCAAGTTAGAAAAGAAAAAAAAAAGATAATATGCTAGTAAATACTTTTAAGAAGCCTCTCATTTCATTTACTTGCCTTATGTCGGTTATTTAGCTTGTTCTTTGTTACTTCTAAGTATCTTTTAGATATTTGGTTACAAACAAAAGCCTTTTAACGTAATCGACTAACTACGTCAGCGAGATACCTTTTAAGAAATAATTTAGCTAATATTTAAGCGACAAAACATAAATAAAGTGCTCGTGGTCCTGCTGACTTAGTGTTCTGTCAACGATCACTTGGTTAAGCAACTTACGCTATGGTTAGTTACGGATGGTTGACCGCATTATTGTATTTCCAGTTACTAACGTTTCCGTGCTTTGGAAGGCACGTTAGCCACGACCTCGTTAAGTAGAAGGCCTTATAAGCGGCTTGAAAAATTTCAACAGCAGATCACCACAATCTGTGTCTATTTCAATACGGCGTTAGCAATATCATCATCACCTATTACGTAAGACGAAACTCCTGAAGGTGAAATGTGGCGTATAATATGCCTGTGCCACCCCATCGCGGATAAAGGCGTGATGGTTGAACAAAAAAAGACAATTATTTATTTGTAGAGATCCGACAGCTTAATCTATTATGAGATAACCACAGGCTTGATTAGTTAGTGTTATTATTGGTTCCAAACTACACGCTTTGATGGCCGTTTTGACGTTAGTCTTTTCATGAAGTTTCGTATTAATTTTAATTAAATTTTATTTGTAGAAATATGTGAAGACCTCAAAAATCTACAATAGACCACATTAGAGGGTACTTATACTACGGTAAAAACAGAGTACCTACTTATGTAAAACAAGTAAAATATCATCACTATTGTAATATGTCAAAACGGCCATCATATCGTGTCGCTTGTATAGGTATTTCGATAGACTTCATCACTCACGACACGTAAAACGGAATACGTTGATAGCTTAACTTCTGACAACCACCACCGACACGTCTAAAGTGAATTACTTGCACAAAGTTAAGCGAAAGTTAGATATGTAACAAGTATAGCACACTACTGAGAAGTTGGTATTTTCCAAGATAAGGCTAACTATACAATTATTCTATTATTATCTTGTGGGCTACCTAAACGCGATTATTAATTATTTAATTAGTCAGGTAGGTATAAACATACCTGTTAAAGTATAAATTAAAGTGTGTTGAATGTTGATTTGTACATTAAATATTGTTGGAAATTTTTTTTACACAGCACCATCTAAGCTAATATATTATATAATCTTAGCTATACTAGCTTTTTTTTTACAATTGTTAATTCCCCTCGAATGTCATTCCGAACTCGAACCGACTAAAATCAAACGATCCTGTCCTATCTGTCTATTGCCGGACGCCCTGGATAACATCTCGGCAAGATGTCCCAGTGCTCCCGGCAGACTTTGGCTACCATCGCGGCCTCGTCTAGGGTTCGGGTGTTATCCCGCTTCTAGGAGGCGTGCGTGAAGCTTTCACGTCATGCCGACGTCTTCGGCCTGCTTCTGTAAGGACGTCGAGAGGCCCACCCGCCGTCCTCAGGCCCCCGGTCACGGAGGCCGTAGTCTAGCTATATTAGCTTACATTGGGCTAGACGATGACGTGTAAAAAATGTCTTACAATATTTTACTTATTAAAGAATTATTCATTGACCTACGTTGAGTTTTATAGATAATTCCAGAAGTCTTTCCCACATTAACCTGTTCCCAGGATCCATTTATACGATCCAGTTACTTTATATGATCTATTTAAAACACATAAGTAATCGTTATCAGTTTCATCTATTCGCAATAGCTACATAGAATAAACATACCTAATTTTTATATACAATCCCAATTTTGTTACCACCTCACTAAAAAGGCAACGGGTTCAAAATTTCTTCCAAATTTAACATCTAAAATAGACACAGTTCTGTGCTTCTTAAGGCACGTTAAGCCGTTGGTCCCGGTTGCCAATAAAATGGCAGTCGTTAAGCCAGGTTGAAGGCCTTATGGGCGGTTTGAAAAATTTCAACAGTGGGTCGCCACAGCCTGCGCCTGCCCACTTCAACACAGCTTTGGGCTCACCACCTGTTACGTGGGACAAAAATGCATACGGTGAAATGTGGGCGTTTAATATGCCTCTGCCTACCCCTTCGGGGATAAAGGCATGACAATATGTATGTTTGTATGTATGTAATCCCAATATTGTTTAACTACTGTACTATTTTGTACTTAAAACAGTTTCTTCATATAAGCACCGTCTCAGATGATTCCTATCCCCAAAAACGTCCAGCATTTTCGTCGATCAGCAATAATAATAATATAATAAAATTTGTTGACGCAACAAATATTCTGTAAATAATGTGTTTTTAGAAACTCCTCATAGGCAAACGAATGTTGCCTGAGTGAGAGGAGCCTCTATACTTTCTTACATACTATATTCTTATCTTACTACATGAATAAAGCGCTCGTGGCCCCCCGGACTCAGTGTTCTGTAAATGATCACTGAGTTACGAAACTTTCACTATGGTTGGTTTTTCGGATTGGTGACCACTTTGTGGCATTTACATTTGCGAGCGTTTCCGTTCTTGGGAAGGCACGTTAAGCCGTTGGTCTCGGTTGCCAGTAACATGGCAGTCCTTAAGTCAAAATTGATAGCCTTATAAGGCCATCAATTTTGACCTAACTTTAATTTTGACTTAACTTGAAAAATTTCAACAGTTAGTAGCCACAACCTGCGTTTGTCTATTTCAACACGGCAATGGGCTCACCGCCTATTTATTACATGGGACAGGAATACACATGGTGAAAAGTGGTCATACAATATGTATGCCTCTGCCACCCCTTCGGAGATAAGGCGTGATAGATAAATAAATAAAAAATCTTACTACACAAATAATTTTTACTTGCATTAACAATGCTACAATTTTTACCAATACCTATTACACCAGTTTGAAGGTAGTCTTGACCTCTAAAATCTTAAAGAAACCTTCTTACAATTAACATAGAAAGCACTGTAGTGAAAAATACGAACTAAAGTAAATTACTGAACTCATTAAACACGTAAGTATATAATTAACTTTTAAAAGAAACATTGTATTTGCTCTCAAAATATTTGCCTAAGTTCATTTGAGAGTTCTCTCCATTCAAATATTTAAGGTAACATATAAAAAATACAGCAATTTGATTAAAAGTGTTTACTTAGGAGCAACGAATGGATGCTGGGGCTTTTGGCAAGTATTTTTCATTGGTCGAAATTAGGGTTTTTCACGGGGTACCCTCAAAATGTAATTACTCTATTCGACTGTATGAAAAGGCATCCTTTTAGGCTCTCAGGTTTTGAAAGGTTTACAGAATGAAGTCACGTGTGTGGAATATGTTAACTTTCACTGAACATAGGATTGAGGTTGCATAATTCAAAATTAGTTCGATTACCGGATGGAAAATATATTTGTGTGATCCGCAATGTTTGTTTCGGAGTTTAGATGTATTATTTATATGTATTTAGAAATATATAAATATGTTTATCAGTTGTCTAAATCCCATACCCCAGCTTATATAAACTTTCTTTGGGCAAGATGGCGCTTTGTAAAAAAATAATTTCTACAATTTTGGGACGTTATTTTTAAAACAAGTTCAAATCTTTTAATTAATGCCTTACTGTTTGGAAGCGATTAAAAATACTGTGCAATTGACTTTGGATTTAAACAAATTGTGGTTCAAATTCATCTTCATCTTACTGTATTTATTGGGACTGCCTCTGTGGCGCGGTGGGAGTTTATCCGACTGCTACGCAAGAGGTCGTGGGTTCGATTCCCACCCAGGATAAAACTTTGTATGATGAGCACGATGGTTTATTCTGTGTCTGGGAGTTATTTATCTATAATATGTATGTATTTAGAAATATATAAGTATGTTTATCAGTTATCTAGATCCCATAACACAAGCTAATATTTGCTTACTTTGGGCTAGATGGCGCTGTGTGAAAAGTGTCCCACAATTTATTTATTTATTCCCAGTTGATTCCAAACCCGACCTGGGGTCCATTTTGTATAGCCCTTTTATAGGAAGTTTATTCCTTAATTGAAAAATAGGCTTCAGCCTATTTTTTATCTTCCAACCCCGTAAGGACGCCTGCATTGTTGCCTTGTCCGTCAGAAGGTGCACCGTTTACAAGTTAGGTCACTTGGGCCCCTGGAGCTCCGGTGATCTTTGTGGAGCCTCATACACCCAACTCAATCACGATATTAAGATACGAGGGTAACACTGAAAATGTTTAGAAAATACAAAACGGCTTAATGTCGAAAGTTGCTAATACTTTATTGTTTTTCGAAGTAATCTCCGTTCCTCTCTGCACATCGTCGCATTCGATGGAACCACTGAGAAAAGCTGTCGGCCCATTCTTCCTTAGGTATCTCTTCTATGGCATTTTCGTACGCTTTAACCGCATCTTCAGGGCTCGTAAAGCGAATACCTAGGGACGCCTGCATTGTTGCCTTGTCCGTCAGAAGGTGCACCGTTTACAAGTTAGGTCACTTGGGCCCCTGGAGCCCCGGTGATCTTTGTGGAGCCTCATACACCCAACTCAATCACGATATTAAGATACGAGGGTAACACTGAAAATGTTTAGAAAATAAAAAACGGCTTAATGTAGAAAGTTGCTAATACTTTTATTGTTTTTCGAAGTAATCTCCGTTCCTCTCTGCACATCGTCGCATTCGATGGAACCACTGAGAAAAGCTGTGGGCCCATTCTACCTTAGGTATCTCTTCTATGGCATTTTCGTACGCTTTCACCGCATCTTCAGGGCTCGTAAAGCGAATACCTCGAAGTTTATCTTTAGTTCTTGGGAATAAATGAAAGTCGCAGGGCGCCAGGTCGGGACTGTATGGCGGATGACTCATTATCCCGACACCTGCCATAGTCAAATATTCATTCAACAGTCCGTTTTGGGGAGTGCGCTGAAGCATTGTCGTGGTGAAGAAGGATCCTGCTTCGAGGGCACTGCTGTCGAATTTTTTCCAAGACAACAGGCAAACAGCGATTGACGTACCAGTCTGCAGTAACTGTCCTTCCAGCTTCTAGCATAACTGTCGCGAAATGACCTTTCCGACCAAAGAAGGAGGCTATCATCTTTTTTCCTTGACTTCTTCTTTTCTTTACCTTAGTTGGCCGATCTTCAAAAGTAAACACACACTGAGCTTCCTGACGCCTAAATGTTCGTGTAATATTTTTTGAACTTGACTCTTACCAATGCCTGGGCTTGCCCGTATCTGCTGATAGGTCACTCTCTTATCTTCCTCTATCATACGTCGCACAGTACTGATGTTATCTTCAGTAGTCGCTGTAAAAGGACGTCTCTCACGCGGATCATCACTGAGATTACTACGTCCACGCTTAAACTCGTTAAACCAATTGTAAATAATGGCACGAGATGGGGCTTCATTATGAAATGCTAATCGTAGCCTATCATAGCGTTGTTGTTGAGTAAGCCCACAACGAAAGTCATAATAAATCATTGACCGAAAATTTTCTCGCGTTAAGTTCATTTTCACGTTTAACAAGAGTTTTACATTTGCCGCCATTTCACAAAAACAAATGACAAACGAATGCAATATATTACATTAGGTTACCAAAGAGTTCCATAATTGAAATTCAAAAAAAGTTTTCATTAGCAATAGTTCTTTCTGGCCAGTTCTAAACATTTTCAGTGTTACCTAGGTATATATACTGATCAGAAAGGGCAGTACAACTCTAAATCCTTATACTGTTATGCACATATGAGAATTGGGAATAAGGGAATAGGATGCGAACCCAGTTCTGTAGTACTTGAATAGGTTTATAATTATAATTGGAGTTTGTTTGGTGTTTAATTCTTGACTTGCAATAGATATTTTTTTATTTCAAAAGTATTTACGTTTTCATAGAATATAAATAAATAAAAACGAAGTATTGTGGGACACTTTTTTACACAGCGCTATCTAGCTCAAACTAAGCTATAATAAGCTTGTACTTTGAGATCTAGAGAACTGATATTCATACTTATATATTTATAAATACATAAATATTATACATAGTAAAACTCCCAAACTACGAAACAAACCATTTCCGATCACACAAATATTTGTTTCGACCCGGTAATCTAAACCGGGATCTCAGTGCGGCAGACGCATACACTACCACTGCGCCACCGAGGCAGTCAAAGTATAAGCGCTCGTGGCCCCACTAACTCAGTGTTCAGTAAACAATCACTGAGTAAAGCTACATTCGCTATAGCTGGTCCTTGGATGGGTGACCACTTTGTGGAATTTACATATGCGAGCGTTTCCGTGCTTCAGAAGGCACCTTAAGCCGTTGGTCCCGGTTGCCTGTAAAATGGCAGTCATTAAGCCTGGTTGAAGGCTTTATGACGGCTTGAGAAATTTCAACAGCAGGTCGCCACAGCCTTTGCCTGTCAATTTCAACAGGGCAATGGGCTCACCACCTGTAACGTGGGACAAAAATGCATACGGTGAAATGTGGGCGTATAGTATGCCGCTGCCTATCCCTTCGGGAATAAAGGCGTGACAATATGTATGTATGTGTTTAGTTCTTGATTTGCAATGTTTATTTTTTACTACATAGGTATTAACTTACGTTTTTTTTTAGAATATAATGTAAAGTGCCTCAGTTTCCCAAGCAAATACTACTGCAGCAAAAACGAACGACGTGCGTTAATTCCTTCGGGAATAAAAACGTGAATGACAAGTTATCCGACAGTTCCTACTTTACTTTTCCTTTATTTTCATCTTTTTTAATTTATGATAAATCCTGTACTGTAATATGTTTTGTACTATTTCGTTGGGAAAGATTATCACATTGATTGACGTACAAGTTCCAGTTTCACACTTCTGGTCAGCTGAATTTCAACGTATTAAATAAATATTAATTACTAGTACATACTTAAAGTTTGACCTGTAAACTACATATCTAAGATTGTTACGCTTTAAGAACAAATAGCAAAGGACGCCCCATAAAGACTACCTACCTGTATTTATCAAACACATAACTCATAATATCTGAACTAAATAATTTTCAATTTATGACGTCACTATATTTCATGTCACTACTGAGTTCCTCCTTCGCCACATCACGTACGGACAATTTATCTCTTCTGGAATATTCAGTCATCGAAATTGTGGAAAAAGTATTCTTACCAACGAGAAAGACTCGTTTTATTAAAAAAAAGATCAAATTCAATATTGCCGACTAAATATATTATGATGTATGAGAGTTACTTTCATTTGTGACTGAAGTTGATCATTTGTGATGACTAAAATATGTTTTTGGGACTTTATAACGTGGTCTTATTTTTGTACAAGTTATTATGCGAGTTAGCATAAAAATCTTGAGTAAATTCCATCACCAAAAAAAATAAAAGAAGATTTTGTGATTTAGAAGATAAAAGGGATGCTTAGTAGGTTCGGACACGTGGAGAGGATGGATGAAAATAGACTGACGAAGCAGATTTATGTGGCGAGAGAAATCGAAGACCTTTTGGAAAAAGGCCAGGTCAAGAGTACCCTTAACAGGCGAGCGTATATGAAAACACTCATGAAATTGAAAAAGCAAAAGTAGTATGTCAGGTTTGTAACAAGTGGACAACCATCATCTCTGCCTATCCCGATGAGAAACAGTCGTGATAATATGTGTGTATGTATGTAGGTTCATTATGTCAAAATCAAATGACACTTTAAATGTCAATTCGATACTTGAATATTTTCCGTTCACAAAAAATCTGTTTGTTGAGCAGTAGAGACGTGTTTTTGTTGTAATTAGAATAATGGAAAAAAATAGACGTCAAAATTTATTATTAGGGTAATTCAACATTACATGTATATATATCGTCATCTACGTCGATTGGCGCCTTTTAACATGGGTATAGAATTCTCACACAGTTCCGCCTTTTTTCATACTAGCTGTGCCTAGCGTAGATCGTGATATGCTTAGAATTTCCGTAGTACCCCACACCTCTAACCCTTAGTTTTCTTAGATATTTCAAGCAGTAAAAAACCCGAACCTTGAGGCCGTGGTGACGAACAAAGCCTTGTCGGGAGTTTCTGGGGTTATCCTTTTAAGGGGTCATGGAACTCCCGACAATCGGCAGATGGAAGCACATCGTATGGTTTTAGTCAATAAAGGTCCAGCAATGCAACTATGAGTATTTCCTCACATAAAAAAGGGGCTGATGCTGCACGTATATGCCGAGCTGCCCCGAGAGTTATTCATCAGTACTCTTAGTAATAAATCCTAATGACCGTAATCTGAAGAACTTTCTCCGTCAAAATCAATCCGCGTTTCAATTTGCCAACCAAGAAAATTACGTTACATATCATTTAAAAAGCCTTCCATCCAAAAAACAACTCCCAAGGTTACGACTATTTGATGGAATGATTCTGAATCAAATAATAAAACCCCGCCAAATTCGAATATAAAACGAGTACAGCCATAAAAAGGTATATATTAAAACGTTTTGGTAATAAATTATTTATGGTTTCGAACGTATCCTACTGACTTCCTCGATAAAAGTTTCAACATATGGGTTGCTCTGACCATAATAATGTTAAAACACGTATTGCTTATCAATATCTGAGACCATTCACTTTTCAAACGCAATTTTATAAGGTTGCGTAGCCAACTAAGCACCCTTATAATTTGAGTAGCATCTTTTAGACGATCCAATTGCCTTTCTTGTCGATAACTACTTTAGATCAAGTTTAGTATGAAATAAAAATTACTTGATGAAGCGAGAGACATTATAGAGGAGATAATTTTTGTTTTCATTAACTTTTTAACCGTGACTTGTCTGAATTTATAAATAGTAACTACGTAACTCTACAATGAACATAATATATTACACACTTCATCAGTTTTATAGAATCTTAATAAAACAGGGTTTTGGTTAGTCTAACATTTAAATAGACTATAATGAACTGCTTTGGGTGAATAAGAGGCATATTCGTTAAATATCCGAAAAATCGTTGGTATTGAAATACTATTGAAACTCGACTCAGCTATTATTTAAGACCCAATATCAATATAGATGGCGCAGCCAGTTACGGGATTGGGAGGTTACACGTCAGTCTTTCCTAACAATGCCAAAAGTCTAATAAGGTCTAACAATAACTGCTCCTAACAGTCAATTAAAAATGGATCCTACGGTCAAAATCCAGTTAGGGTTTGGACACGACTAGGTATACGCTATGATGTAAAATATATCATAATATAAAAGTGTGTATATGTACTTATATACACGCGTTAGAAGTTATACTGCTTTAGTCTAATAAGATTTCATCACATATACCACAACTCCTTGTTCGTAACAGAAACAATAAATTAGTAAGAAAAAAATCATCAAAAGAATGAAAACTACGTTGAATGTAGTTATGTTGTCATGGAAACACTTATCAGCTGACTTCAGGGTATTTATAAGTTGTCATGGAAACACTTGTCAGCTAACTTCATTTTACAAATAAACCTTTTTACAAATAAACGGGATAATGACGTAACACGAGATGTCTGACATTTCTGCTGCGAGAGTTCCATAAAATTGTGCATCTGTGTGAGTGAGACGAGGTAGAGCACTTTGTACTGAGTCAAGTAATTGTCTAGGTACCTAATGGTTACATAGTTTCTTTATCAATCACGCCTTTATCCCTGAAGGAGTGGCATATGCATATTATACGCCCACATATATATACATTTAAAGTAAAAGTAAAAATCTTTATTGTACAACAGTAAACATAAATACGAACATATTAACATTAACTTGTTGGTATAACAATTGGCGACCTTATCGCGCAAGGCAATCTCTTACAGGCAACCTTGCCAACACGGTGAACGTGTACACATTTGTCCCAAGTAACAGGTAACCCCATTGCCGTGTTGACAAGTGCAGGTTGTGGAGACTTTCTGTTGAAATTTCTATAGCCAATATATTGTTATTTGTTATTTTATAGTCTATTTAATAACAAGGCCTTCAACTTGGCTTAACGACTGTCATGTTACTGGCAACCAACGGGAACCACGAGGTAAACGTGCTTTCTGAAGCATGGAAACGCTCGCCACAAAGTGTTTCCCTATCCGTAACCAGTCATAGCAAAATTTTCTTAACGGAGTGATAGTTTACAGAACACTGAGTTAGCGCGGCCACGGGCGCTTCTGACAAATAAAACAAATAAAAGGCATAATAACGTAACCGAGATGTCTGACATTCTGCCGCGAGACTGCTGTAAATTGTGCATCTGTGTGAGTAAGACGGGTTTGTGCACTTTGAACTGAGTTACGTAATTGTCTGGTGATGGTTAACATAGTTTATTTATTGTTCAATAGAAAAATCAAAAAAATAAATTTTGCGAGAATAACATGGTAAAGTTTAGTAGCGTTCTTATTTACTTATCTATCACGCCTTATCGCCGAAGGAGTGGTAGAGGCTTACATATTGTATGCCCACTTTTCACCAAATGTATTCCTGTGCCACGCAATAGGTGGTGAGCCCATTGCCGTGTTGAAATAGACAGACGCAGCTTGTGGCTACCTGCTGTTGAAATTTTTCAAGCCGCCTATAAGGCCTTCAGCTTGACTTATCAACTGCTATGTAAGTGGCAACCAGGCCCAACGACATTACGTGCCTTCCGAAACACGGAAACGCTCGCTAATGTAAATTCCACAAAGTGGTCACAAGGACCACCTATAGCGACTGTTGCTTAACGCAGTGATCGTTTACAGAACACTACCTAGTAGCGTTCTTACCGAGAGTTTATGAAGTAGGTATGTTTTTACTGCACATGATCATGTTTAAGTAATACAAACAGATTTTCGTCACTTTTTATCGCCTGAAATAAACTTGATTTTCACCAAAAATTCCCCACAACATTACCATACAATCGACATCAAACATATCAGTACCCATAAACAAGGCGTACAAATCTGAACGCCTGTTCCATTCAATCGCGCTCACAAATATATGCGCATATATCCAACATTGTTAGAGTTCCACTTTGGACGGCGTGGCTCGCGCAATACTGGATGAGATATTGTTATCGTACCTATGTGTTATGTTATGTTGCTATTCGAACATATTACGCAGGCAGAAATATGCATCGTACAGAAATATATTTTGTCAAACACGTCCTATATCCTATTCAATATTACAAATGTAAAAATTTATAAAGATATTACACCTATATTGATATAAAGACTACTTTTATCGTAGGAACAAGTCCTGTGAGAAAAGGGTGCAGCAAACTTCAAAATTTCAAAGAAGCTACGCGCTTCAAGCTAAAGGAGCCCTAACAAGATATCTGTAGCTGAAGCTAAGTATAAGTATACAGTGGAAAGAATCTTCCCTAAAATCAAGGGATTCGAAAGATCGTTTCTCTGTTGAACCCACGGAGTACAGAATAAAAGCGGAGATGCCGCAAGGGCAACTGAGTTGTGTGCCACCAAGTGAGTTGTCACATCACGGCGAAGCCACGCGCCACAGTTTCATGTAAATCGTTGCTGTGTTAAGAGTCTGAAATTTATTTTCGCTAAATTCTATAGTTATTGACGGCTTTCACCATGAAGTGTGCTATTCTTGGATGCAAAAAACGATTCAGAATCTTATTTTAAACATAGTGACGGTATATATAACATTTTATTTTTTAAAACTAATTGGATTTTGAAGCGCTCGTGGCCCTGCGGTCTCAGTATTCTGTAAACGATCACTGAGTTACCCAACTTTCACCATGGCTCGTCCGCGGATGGGTGACCACTTTGTGGTATTTACATTCGCAAGCTTTTCCGTGCTTCGGAAGGCACGTTAAGCCGTTGGTCCCGGTTGCCAGGAAAATTGCAGTCGTTAAGCCTGGTTGAAGGCCTTATGGGCGGCTTGAAAAATTTCAACAGCAGTTAGCCCCACAACCTGCGCCTGTCTATTTCAACACGGTAATGGGCTCACCACCTTATTAATGGGACAGGAATCCATACGGTGAAAAGTGGGCATGTAATATGCCTTTGCCACCCCTTCGGGGATAAGGCGTGATGGATATTTATTTTTATTTATTTACAATAAAACCAATTAAAAAATAAATTCTCGGATCTTCTACAAAAATGTAAATTAGACCGATGTATGAGACAATAGATGCAAGTAACTTTTGACATGCTCCTATTGAAGAAAAAATAATACTCAATATAACTTTTATAAATACGCCACATTATAATACTTGTTCATATTTCTGCCTAAAACGACAATTATTTATAAGAATAACATCATCTACCGGTGCATAAACCAACTATTTTATTGATATCACATTGTGTATTATTCTCGTTCTAGAAAAGTAGGTAGCGCTATTGTTGCGAGTAGACAAACTAAAATGTTCATTGGATCTTCAGTTCGATATGGGTTGCACGATTATGTCGCTAGATGGATTTACAATTAGGGACGAGATAAAGGCGTGGTTAACCGCCCCTTTCCCCTCCGCGGCCCCATTCCCCACCCGCAGTTTGGCACGCGATTTACTAAAGAGAAATTTGCTTGCAACATCTCCATTCTTTCTGTCCTCCGTGGTTGAACCATAGAAACTTAGAACGCTCTATCAGCGCCACGTTTCGCTCCTAATATAAACGTAGGTTTCGAAGCAAACTCCAATTTGACGGCCGCTGTCAATAGTTTTGTAGATTTTGGAAGTAGCTGAGGGTGAAAAGGTTTTCTTACCAAGATCTCCAGGGTTCAGTGACCTTACCTGCTGGCGGTGCACCGGCTGATTAACGAACAACAATGACGCAACCACTCTTACGGGATTCGGAGGTCAGACGTGAATCGCTTCTGGTAATGACGAAAATCAATAATGCCACGACGTTTTGTCGAACTAATTTAAAAAGTATTATCTTGCTAGCTAAGTACACCGAATGACTTTCGAACGAGGTTCTCATACAGTCACACATAACAAGGTTGGATGGTTAGGTATCCCTTGCTACAAACAACGACTAAGAAATATCTTATCGTTGTTGCAATAATGCTGTAGTGATCACAGATTCTATTGCTGAAATCATGGCAGAGGTTTGTTTGTTTCTGAAGTGGAAAGTGACTGAAGAGTAGAGTGGACATTAGAGTGGACATTTGCAGTGACAGACATTTCTTCTCAAAGTTCTTTGGGTAGAAGTTCTGAAAAATCTCTCTTAGATTCCATTTTCGTGGTTAAATAAGTACCTACTATTGAAGCCATGTTGGTTGCCAAGTACATGTTAAGATAGATAAAAAATGCTTTACTGCTCTTTAATATACTGTATATTATTAACACTTAAAACCCAAGCGAAAACAAGTACAAAAGGTGATGTTATAGCCACAAGTCATCCCTTCCAGATAACCTTAAATAATTGGAAAGAGAAGATTAGGAAAGAATTGGTAGTTATGGTGCTTTACAAATAATATAAAGCAACAGATATACAAGAATAATAAGAATATAGAAATATAAAGAAAAATATATGCATAGATATACTTATACAGAATGATAGAAAAAGGTTTTTAAATTTTTATTTTAGGGCATTACGTAGATCAAACCTTTTGTTTAAATTCCCGATGGATATGCTAGTATCGTTGAAATGGTTTATATCTCAAGATTATTGACTGAATTTGTAGACTTAGGGCCGTATTCCAGAACGTTTCTCGATACTCAAGAAACACTTAAGAGTAGTATTTATAAGGCAAACACTAGCCTCAAGCGTTGATTGAGTTTTGAGAAACGTTCTGGAATACGGCTCTAAAAGATCTATTTCGTTTCGTCACACTTTCTTATTTTACAAAAGTTCCTTTCAAACTGGCATAACATCACAGTCAAAATTTTTATTATTATTATTATTTTTAGATGGAGATCCAATTATATTAATAGTTTAATTCCAAAAATAGTAATACATTAATCATTAATATAGCCACTGTCAAATTTCTTAAAATAACTAAGAAAAATTTGTTTGTGAAATAATTCCTGCATATGCATTTTGGTCATTTTTGTGGTGAGCCCATTGCCGGGTTAAAATGAACAGACGCAGGCTGTGGCGTCCTGCTGTTAAAATTTTTCAAGCCGCCCATAAGGCCTTCAACCAGGCTTAACGACTGCCATTTTACTGACAACCGGGTCCAACGGTTTAACGTGCCTTCCGAAGCACAGAAACGCTCGCAAATGTAAATTCCACAAAGTGATGGTCACCCATCCAAGGACCACCTATAACTTATTGCTTAACGCAGTCATCGTTTACAGAACACTGAGTCAGTGGGTCCACGAGCGCTTCGCTTCAATTATAATATAAGGAACTAATATCCAAGTCCTACTAATATTATTAACGCGAAAGTTTGTAAGTATGGATGGGTGTTTGTTACTCTTTCACGCAAAATCTACTGAATGGGTTTTGATGAAACTTCACAATAAGCTTACCCATCAAAACAGCATATAGATTAATTTTTATCCTGGGAACAAGTTCCTATGGAAAACAAGAACAGAAAAACTTCACCACGCGTGCTGAGCCGCGGGCGTCAACTAGTCTGATATAAAATGAGCTAAATACTAAATTATAAGGCTAACACACGAAAAATACGTAAACGATTGCATAAAAGCAGAAAGGTTATAAGATATGCTTAACTTAACTTAATAACCTTTTTTTTTTCTATCAACCACCAACAAGGTCTACGGCTCCAATTGGATATATAAAAAGGATTTTTGAAAACCACATCAAATTTTAACGCGCGCGAATTCGCAAAGCATATGCAAGTAATTAATAAATCCCAAACACGATAGAGTTTACGACCAACTGCAGGTATAACAAACCTTAAATACGAGTTCAATACAAAATATTAGAATCAATTTGTTTGGCCAATACTGCGCTGCATAAATCATACACACAAAGACACATTACAGTTACGTCACTCGTATGTATGACAGTTGAAATCGTTGCGCACCCAACGAGCGTATTACGTTCAATTTTATGCATTGCGTGAACTGTATGGCATGAGGCGGAATATGTTTGTACGGTGTCCCCGCATTTATCGGATTGGATAGTGTTATAGGTAAAATCTATTGCTTTGGAAATATTATTTTGAAATATGTAACTAGTTGATCCAAATTAAATAATAGTAAATAAATAAATATCGTTGGGACAACTCACACAACGCCCTCTGATTCCAAACTAAGCTGAGCTTGTACTATGGTAACCAGATAACTGATAATCATACTTAAATATTTCTAAATAGATACATATTATAGATAAATAACACCCAGAAACATAATAAATCATAATGCTCATCACACAAAGTTTTACCCTGGGTGGGAATCGAACCCAATTAGTTAACAGTGGCGCAGTGGTAGTGTTGGTGAGAAGCCAATATATGATGTTTCTAGTTCAAATCCTGGGTCGGAATAAATATTTTTGTATTCGATAAATGCTTGTTTTGGACCGTGGGTGTTTCCTCTGTATAACATATAGTATATATTTAGAAATATATAAGAATAGTTATCAGTTGTCTAGAGTCATTAGTACAATTTAGCTTAATTTGGGATATATGCTTAATTTCGGCTAGAGGGCGATGTGGTAAAAAAAAGGTCAAGAATATTATGTAATGTAGGCCTTATCTTTTACTATTTACGATTAGCAACAGCTCATTTCATTATTACCTCAATAAGGAAACAAGCTGTAGCCGCGCAATTAAACAAGAAATAAAAAACTATTAATGTATTTTAAATTTTACTCATTTTAATAATATCAATATCACTCATTTTAGCAATTTTTACTCATTTTAATAATATCATATTTTGGTTCTTATTCGCGACGTACACAACCTACCTTATTCTTCCTGAAATTTCGACTGGATTAAACCAGCCGTGGTCACTAATATACGTCGCGAAAAAGACCCGAAATATCATATTAATAAAAAAAATTGATGGAACCACTGCCATCTTTATACTATAACTGATTATAATGTCGCTTCATATTACTACTCCATATTACGCTTCATATTGCAGTTGATGGTAAACATTATGCATGATTCGTTAATAAACAAAGGAATGAAAGTGAATGTAAATAAGTCGAAAGTAATGGTTTTTGAAAAAGAGGTAAGTACGACGGATTGCTCAATTCTTGTGGAAGGAGAAAGAGTAGAACAAGTGAAAGAGTTTGTATTTCTGGGTACAAAATTCACGAGAGATGGAAAGTGTGACTATGACATTGAGCGAAGAGTTTTGGCAGGAAATAAAGTGAATGGAGCCATGTACGCCTTTATGAGCAGTCAGAACGTGTCTAAGAAGGCTAGACTGGCTGTACATAGAGGAGTGCTGGTCCCCACACTTATGTATGGCAGTGAAAGCTGGGTATGGCAGAAGACGCATAAAAGTAAAATTAATGCCGTGGAAATGAGAAGTCTGCGAAGTATAGCTGGAGTGAAGTTGATGGATAAAGAAAGGAACAGCGTGATAAGGGAACATTGCGGTATGACAGAAGATGTAGTGAGGGATGCTTAGTTGGTTCGGACACGTGGAGAGGATGGATGAAAATAGACTGACGAAGCAGATATATGTGGCGAGAGTGAATGGACAAACTGGTAGGGGTCGACCTCGGCGCACGTATGTCAATCAAATCGACGATCTTTTGGAAAAAGGCCAGGTCAAGAGTACCCTTAACCGGCGAGTGTGTATAAAAACACTCATAAAAGTAGAAGAAGCGAAAGCTGTATGTCAGGATCGTAGCAAGTGGAAAGCCATAGTCTCTGCCTACCCCGATGGGAAACAGGCGTGATAATATGTATATGTATGTATGTCATATTACTAAATCCATCAATAAAATTATCTTAGATTAAAGATTGTTTAAAACACTTTAAACACTAAAGCCAATAAATACAGGATTTTATATTTGAAATACTTCAAAGGCGAAAATTTTGACGCTTATCCGCGTATCAAAGTATTTTCATTAGACTAAAGTGAAATTCATTTCCACGAAGCGATAGGCGAGTACAAACTTCGAATATTCAAACTAAGAATATTAAAGGAATTTTCATAATCCATCAATTTACTAGTATAAAGTCTGCTCGTTCACGTTCGATTGCCTTGATAATTCAAACGACTAAATTCAACTCGTAAGTTTTAAATAAAGAATGTTCTTAACTTTGACGAGTTGAGTTTGAATCTTATGGAATAAACATTTGATGGTTGATTGTGTTGACGGATAGAGGACGCTTGTCGTAGTATTTTAGATTGTGAAGTAGTCTTGGGCTTCATATCAATCAATTACTCAGACCACAATGCTTCTTGTGTTCAAATTGCAATGCGATATCTGATATCACCAAAAGTTGGAACAAATGGGTGTAAGGGATCTACCAATATTATACTCTAGGGCCTAGGGGGCCTCACCTGCTAACTTACGGAAGAGGCAACAAAGAGCCGGCACCCTTACGGGGTTGGTTGGTCAGACAGCTATCGTTAATAAAAGCCTAGCAAATACTGCTACTAGCAGCTAAATAAAAGTTAACCTCTGGTTCCAAATAAATCCACACAGGGCTTAGAAACAACTAGGAGCATACTAAGATAGAGAGAAAAAGGGAGCCTGGTGTGAATACAATTATATCCGACTCATTAAGAGACTGCAGGAATATCATTTTTAATTTAAAAAATTGAATGGTGTTGCAATGCGACAATCTGAGAATAAAATACCTGCAAATGGTGTTGTAAAACAGAGCTATATTTAACTGACTGGGTTCCGTGAATATTGACAATAAACTTTGTGCAATGTTCACACGCTACGTTTGCTGGCTGCTGAATCTTTCAACCGTTTAAAGTTTTATCTGTACATTTTAATTGAGTTATCTACCTGACGTCAGCAGCTACCGTTATGTTTTTGGCCGAATGGAATAAGCGTATTCATTTTAGTCTTTAATCAATTTATTAATTTTACAGTTTATAAGTCACTTTGCTTCACGTAATAGGTGGTAAGCTACTTGCCTGTGTTGAATTTTTAAGCCACTTATAAAACCTTTAACTTGACTTAACGACTGCTATGTATGGCGACTGAAATCAACGTCTTGACGTGTCTAACAACATTCCGAACCGTGGAAACACTCGTAAATAGAATGCTTACCAATCTAGGACCAGCCATAGCGGAAGCACATAGCTAAACAGGCTACCTTTCCGGTGCTATTGTTATTGCTAATCTTGGATAAATTGTTCGGTAAACGATCACTGAGGTACGCAACTTTCACTATGGCTGGTCGTCGGATGGGTGACCACTTTGTGGCATTTACATTTGCGAGCGTTTCCGTGCTTCTGAAGGCACGTTAAGCCGTTGGTCCCGGTTGCCAGTAAAATGGCGGTCGTTAAGCCTGGTTGAAGGCCTTATGGGCGGTTTGAAAAATTTCAATAACAGGTAGCCACAACCTGCGTCTGTCTATTTCAACACGGCAATGGGCTCACCACCTATTACGTGGGACAGGAATCCATACGGTGAAAAGTGGGCATATAATATGCCTCTGCCACCCCTTCGGGGATAAGGCGTGATGGATATTTTTTATTTTTTTTATTTTATAAATTGTAATTGATGTACTTACTTCAGAACTACTAAGAGGGGAAGACCCCAGAAGTGCTGGCTTGACGTCGTAAAGGATGGCTCATCCTTTACGATGTCCCCTGTAGTGAGCTACAGAGGACGCCGACGATCGTACGAAGTGGAGGAAAAAAAGTAGTCGAACTCTGAGTTGGAGAGGCTACGAGCGCTTGTTCGTAGCCCGTTAACTCAGAGTTCTGTCTCTCATTGTCAATCTGAAGGATACTTAAAGAAAAGCATGTGATCTATGTCAGTATATGGGTACGATGGAACCCTAATAAGTTCTTCAGCGCCCAAGTCAGTCTGTCACCTGCAAGTGACAAGATCATAGCGAAGTGAAGAAAAACATGAAACAAAATCCTGTAAAAATCCGTCCCCTATGGCACAGTAAGGCCCTACCCAAATTGGGAGAGGCTTAAGTACAGTAGTGGACTTTACTAAACTGATTTGATTAATAGATTGATCATCAATCAAATCATATTACGTACAAAAGAGAAATTATGGAGTCGGGGTAGACCAAGACTTACATACGAAGACCACGTGAGCAGATTGTTCAAAAACGGAAAGGTCATAAGTACTCGTGCACCTAGACATGTGTGTATGAAAATATTGATGAATCTGCAGACAGCGAAAGCGGCATGGATCGCGAAACTTGGCGCTCTATCCGCTCAGACTAACCCGCCAAGGTTTAAAATAGTTAATAAGGAAAATTTTTACAGATCGAATAATATTTACAGCAGCCTATACCTACTATTAATAATAAATACATATCTACTAATGTGGTAGAAAATAAACAACCCTTGTTTGAATAGGTTACTTTATACAACTACTATACACTATCTTTTTCTTTATATGATATTTTGCCAGGGCAGCCTTTGTGTAATATCTTCTTAAAACGTAGTAAACGAAGATGGTATTCGTTTTCTACGTTTTAGTTAACCATAGTGTAAAATCAAAGTCAGTATTACCCCAGTAAAGTAGTAAAAACGTTATTGGAGCTTTTAGTGGAGTTTGCGCGATTAACATGAAAAATCGCATTCCTTTCTTTAATTATAATATTACTTTCTTTATTTATAGCACGGTGACACAACATTTATGTCTAAATCCACAATTTTTACGCATAAAGCAAAGTTTTTGCTCTAGCTTTAAAAAATAATATACAGTGCACCATTCTTCATAGTCCCCCCTACCTATCCTACTACTTATCTGGAGTTCCCATACAGCAAGTAAACATCTAATATCCAAAATAATATAAATTTCTCACGTTAACTGTATTTGTCATTTGCACCCTTTTTCTATCATTCCCTCGTATGGGTGAATGATTTATCAGTTCGCCGCTCACAGTTCAACGAACCAAATGGCGCGGGTCATAGGGAAAAAAGATATTGTTCTCTTCGTTTCAAAAGCCTTCGTAGAAGATATTTTCTGATGTATTTAGTTTTACTGACAATTTTAATAATTTATTTATCTGAATATTAATTCAAGTCACTAATGACTGATATTTTAAAAATGTTTTTGTAGAAATAAACTGAGTTTAATTGATGTACCCTTTTAAAAGTTTCATCATCATGTTTTTTTGTGTCTAAATGCCAAGCTGCTAAATTACATTACATTCATTACAAAGGCGATAAAATGTGAGGCAATTTTACAAAAAGAAACCAAATAACTTTATAAAAAATAATATTGAATCAGGCTTTACATGGCGGATTTTAAGAAACTAAAATTATTTTATTTTAACTAACTAACTAACTATCTTCACGCTGTATCCCTGACGGGGTAGTTATTTTATAAATGTTATTTTTGCAAAATTCGTCTTTTTAAATTGTCGTACGATGTCGACACGTGTTTCGCCACAAGGCATTATCAAGAATTTTTTGTTTGTATATCTTTTTTTTGTGTGTTGATACCCTTAAAAAGCGGAACTTTGCAAAAACCTCGTTTATAACAAAAATTTTTTTTTTAAAAGAAACCATTTTAGAACTGTTTATAGATCTAGCAGGGTACAAAAATAAAAGAAACTACAGTCAGGACTTTTGTGCACTGCATTAATTTACCGCTACTATTTCAGATCGGTTCATTTACGAAATACATATATTGGCTGTAAAGTATGCTCACAAATAATTATTTGAATGAAAAGGGCAAAATTCTTCAGACAAGTCTTGACCGTAGCCATTGCCTATAATTATTTTTGTCACCTTTACAGACACAAGCCACAGACAGTACCTAATATTGATACCAAAATCTTAAAACGTGATAACAGTGTAGGTGCCTATTGCTGAATCGAAATTTATAATAGAACGCAAAACATTAGAATAAAATTCATTTCAAAACAAACTTTTCCACAAATTGAATTACTCTGAACAAACTCGTTAATCAATCCACCTATCTACAGTCAAATTCAATATTCTAAAACAAACGACCAACACACAAACAAAAAACAATTCACAAATCTAGTATTGCTGTAAACTAAAACGATGTAACAATTGTCTGAGTGGTTTGACAGTCCAATTACCTTCATCTCAATCTCCCCTGTTTGTATTGTCTGACTTTTTGCCAGGGAAATGAGAGATGAGCCAGGGGATATAATTGGCCGACTTGAATGGATATCGATATAATTTTTTTGTGAGTTTGTTTTTTAATGTGGAACTTATTATGTTCGTTTTTATAATCCTCGAGACTCGTAGTTAGTATTTAGATATTTTCCAGTGAATAAAGTGACTTGTACAGTTGTTTGTATGTCTGTTGACAGCTGCAGATCTTCCCAGGGGGTGATCTGTGGCTGACATCTAATTCTGTTAATTGATTTAGTGATTAAAGAACACACATACATATTGTCATCTCTTTTTCTTGAAGGGGTAGGCAGAAGCATACTATATCACCGTAAAAGCATATTAATCCCAGTTAACAGGTGGTGTGCCCATTGCAGTGTTGTGATTCTAAAATTTTGTTTGTCTAATGATTATTGTTGAAATTTCAATGTGAAAGAACTTAAGTTAAAAAATGAAAAAAAGATTAAAAAAATAAAAAAATTAAACAATTTTCGAGCTCGTTGTCGCGGTTTTCGCAATTCTTACAATTTGGTGTTCAGTAAAGGTTTGGATAATTCCTATATACCTAGTTATATTATTTAAAAAAATACCATGAAGCAAATATTGGTCGAATAGAAACACGATTTATATGCACAGTATGTTTTCACTACATAAATGACCGTCCAACCTTATATGTGAATGACCGGTCACATTAAAAATTAGTTTAATTCTTAAAAATCGAGGCTTCATTGATTTAATTATTAGACCTACAAGGAAGTAAATCTATAAGGACTTCGATGTACATTACATGTGGTGAACGGCCATTCTGATGGACACTGATTAGTTGATGAATTTTAGTTTTATCCTATTAAGTAAGCGATATTGTCCTATTTGGCTGGGATATGACAAAGAGATGAAAGTTATCCTTTAAGGCTGCCATTTTTTTGAGGTACAAAGTCCTTAAATATATTTTATCAAGCAAACACCACAAAAGACCCCTATTCAAAATCGAATACAATTTTCTTTATTACTTATGCTACATTGGGTATTCACAACAATCAACAATGAATATCTTATATACAAGATAACTAGACATGAATTCTTGTTCCAAAGACTTCTCTTGTATTGAAAACCATAACATGAATGTATCGGTAAATTTATCTTTATCATAGTGACATGCAAAATTGAACTTTATATCAATGGTATAAAATATTAGTTGGATGTTTCGAAGATTCGAATGTCCTGATCTATTTTCACAGATAGGATAGCCAATTTCGTGGTTGTATCCTGCCTACTTTGAAGTTATCTATGGGATAGCTTGGTACCAATGTCAATAAACATTCTAGATCGAGATATGTATGCTAGTAATATTATGCATATTAAAACTTTTGCAGTGCTACTGCCAACAATGCTTTTCGGCAGCGAAACCTGGGTATATTATAAGATGCATGAAAGTAAATTGAATGCTGTGGAGATTCGATCACTTCGAATATTGTGCGGCGTTACCTTGGCCGACCGAATACATAACGAAGTGATACGCAATATGGCAGGTTCTAAATAAAGTGTCAGCGTTAAGCTGGAAAGGGCGTGCTCCTTTGGTTTGAGATACGTCCAACAAATAAGTGAGGAACGATTGACAAAGAATATAATATATTGTGCGAAAGTAGAGGGTAGAAGGAGTCTGGGTAGGCCGAAACTTAGATATATGTAGACCACGTGAGCAGATTGCTTAAAAAGTCAAAAGTACTCGGATACCCAGATGTGCAGGTATTAAGCGATCAATGAATCTACAGGAAGCGAAAAAAGTATGCATGGATCGCGAAGCCTGGCGATCTGTCCTCTCTAAAACTACCCCGTCAGGGATACAGCGTGAAGTTAGTTACTCGTATTAGACTTCTAAACTCTAAAGTTTACAAGTCTTATACAGCTCAGTCTGTCTGACCGTCCATCTATACGCATCTATTTTTTAAGAACCATAAGAGAAAGAGACAAACTGTTTGCGGCATTCGATTCAGCACACTATGAACACGTTTTTTTTATTAAAGTAAAAAAAAGACAACTTGATTCAGAACGGGGCTTGAACCCCTTACTTTTGCCTAACCAGGGCAATTTTCTATGTCCTAAGCATCGCTCCTGAAGTGAAGTTTTCCCGTTTTCCCCTATCGTGGTCCCCTATATATCCTTATTAACATATCCTTAAAAAAAGACATTATACTCCGCAGACTTTTTTTTATTACTATAAAAAGTAATAAAATCTTTGTACATTATTTTTATTTATTGGCAGATTTATGTGGCGAGAGAGAATGGGCAAACTGGTAGGGTCAATCTCTGCGTACGTATGTCAATCAAATCGAAGACCTTTTGGAAAAAGCCCAGGTCAAAAGTAAAACACTCATGAAAGCAGAAAAAGTGAAAGTTGTATGTCCGGATCATAGCAAGTGGAAAGTCATAACCTCTGCTTACCCCGATTGGAGTCGGGCATGATAATATGTGTGAATGTGAGTTTTTTTAAGAAAGCCCTCGGCTTGACTTTTTTATGATATTATCACATTTTACCCAATTGATACATACTCTTGACAAATTACATCTATTTAAACTTCCCCGTGAATCACTAATGTTACACTCTCATAATAATAAATAATAATAAATTGAATAGCTTTTAAAATTATCTTTTGACAAATGCGGCGGAGGACTGTTTAGTAATATTTAAATAATACAACTAAATGTACCTACATAATTTAGTCTCGTCGACAAAGTGAATGCATTTACGCGCCATCATTTCTGCAGCAGGAACGGTTAAGGAACGGACCGGCTAAGGGAATGCCCCAATGTGAGGCTCTCCGCGGGGGCCTAGATGTGCTCCCCCCCCCCCACAATCTCTCGGAGGAGATTAGCCTATGCCCGCTTCGAACCGTCTCCGAACGTCCCTCAAATTGATCGCTCGCCACCCCTCTGTTCTTGCAGAGGGTTGCTCTTGCAGAGGGGTGGAAAGCGATCGAGCGGGCAACGAGTAGAAGTCACCCCGAAATACGAGGAGTCCGCCAGATGATGATGGGTAGGTGGTTACCCATCAAGTAATTTTCTACATAAGCGAGATATTTTCAATTTCATTTTGAATGAGGTCAGTTTTTCAGCGGTTGGGCGACCAATGGAGAACAGAGACAATGACATAGCCAGCAGAGCTCCGATAGCGGTCCTCTGGTTGATTGCCCAGAAATATGCTTTTCACAAAACGACCAACCTGCAGGTATTTTTTATGTATGGCAACATCATTTTCCTTCTTGGTTGATCCGTCATTGTCACCGGATTTTATTTGTTGATGCGGGGAATGTGTTTAAGGCCCATCATTAAAAAAAATAACAATATATATATACTTACAATATTTAGCTACATTCAAAGCTACAAAGTTATTAGACTATATTTTAAATTCAATCGATAAGTTCTAATAATAGTTTTACTTGTGCAGTGAGTCCTATATAAGTTTACTTGACGTCGCTGATATGACAGAATTTATTATTATCTAAGCACCAGCGTTGCAAGTGCCACAGAATAAAATATTACAGTAAAATAGCGTCATCATCATCATCCGAGCGACTGTCCCAGTTGCGTCTCGCGACGCCCGGGGTCCGCTTTCCTACATTTTCTCCTCCACTTCGCACGGTCTTCGGCATCCCCTGTAGTGAGACCATTGGCACGCATGTCATCCCTTACGACGTCAAGCCAGCACTTCTTGGGTCTTCCCCTCTTACCGGGACCCGGCGGGGCTGACATGGCCAGACATTTGTTACCTACGTAGCCCGGCGGTTGCCGCAAGACGTGACCATACCAACGTAGGCGACACTCTTGCAACTGGTCTGCAATGTCACGGACGTGAAGGCTGCCGCGGATGCGAGAGTTCCTCACGCGGTCCATCCGCGTGACCCCACACATCCACCGCAGCATCTTCATTTCCGTGACACGCAGCTCCTGCTTGTGTCGCTCCAATATCGGCCACGCCTCACTGCCATGTAAAAGGACAGGTCTAATAATGGTTTTGTAGACCTGTCCCTTCAACCGGATCGGCATTTTAGGGTCACAAATGACACCGGTCATCTCCCGCCATTTGGCCCACGCGGCAGCAATGCGTGACTTGACATCGCAAACTTACACATTTACAGTAAAATAGCATGAAGCACGCTAATATTATAAACACGATAGTTTATATGGATGGATGTAGTTTATATGTGCGAAATATCTTTATTGGGCATTAGCCATATATAATATTTATTATGTTCATTCGTGAAAAAAAATATCATTAACTATTACCCGATATTTCTTATGACGTTTTGAGTGATGTTGAGTTTATTGCATAGTCTTAATTAATTTAAGTCAATCAATTGAGGAACTTTGAGGAACTTTTTTTTTACACAGTTCCATTTATCCCAAAGTAAGGTAAAATACACTTGTAATATGGGACCCACTTTGTTTAGCTATATAAACATCAGTCAAATTTTCAAAAATATACAATTTTTACGTATAATAACATCCAAACTCCTAAAAACCTATTTGTGAATCACACATACAAATATTTGGGGCGGCTTGGGATTCAAACCTAAGACTCCAGTGAAGGGAGGCGCAAGCACTACCGCTGCGCCACCGACGCAGTTATCAATCCATCGTTACAGTAATTAAATAACACTGTTTACTTATTTTTTTAAGTTCCGGTAAGAGGGGAAGACCCAAGAAGTGCTGGCTTGACGTCATAAGGGATGACATACGTACCAATGGTCTCACTACAGGCGATGCCGACGACTGTGCGAAGTGGAGAAGAAATACTAGGTAGGCGGACCCCGGGCATCACGAGACGCGGATGATGATGATGATGATGACCTATTTTTTAAGTTCATTTTCTTCTTTGTTTCTTTTTTGTATTTTCTTGGAAACGG
Source organism: Thumatha senex (assembly GCA_948477245.1). Lineage (NCBI taxonomy): Eukaryota > Metazoa > Arthropoda > Insecta > Lepidoptera > Erebidae > Thumatha > Thumatha senex. Next base: position 20,233,677 of record OX419741.1, on the reverse strand, counting down.
CTATTTTTTACAACTTAAAATATATAAAAGGAAATGATCCATTATTTTTCTATCTCAATGTTTTCCTACGACCAGTATATATTACGCCTTTTTTTATAATCAGAATAATACTCGTATTTTATTCAACATAAAATAAATCGATGCGATTGATGAGCTTCATTTTGGAAGAGTTCAGCTGTGAACTTTGATAGGCTCATTTGATTGATCAAATTACCTCATATATTCAGTCTTTCTATGATATCCTCAGTGCATCGATTCTTTTGCGACGCGCTTTAAAAATATATGTCAATTCAAATAGGTATCAGCGTAGACAGAGAATACTATAGACACAAAACCAGCGCCGTGTGCCGCAGAAAGGGACAGGCATCATATAGTATTAAAACTGGGTTACCAGTTGAAGAAATTTTCTCTATTTGTACGCAATACATATATTTGTGTTTGTTCGCCCCGTACCTTAGATAAAAAGACATTATATTACGCCTTGCCCAAATTAAGCTTAGGTATACAAACTTGTGATGGAATTTAAACATAAATATTATTTAATTCTAAATACAATTTAAATATAGGAAACACTTTCTACTTTATCTTAGCGTATTCCTAGTTGCTTCCAAATTCTGCTTCGATTTAGAGTCTGTGCTTCGCTTTCATTTCACTGCAAAGTGCAGCTATCGCTTAGATTTTTTATTTCGGAATTGCAGGGAGTGACTGCCGTCTGATCTCACAACTCCTTAAGGACGCCTGCATAGTTGTCCCATTTTTCAGCAGTTATACCGCAGGTAAGAGCGTTTGGGTCCCGGAGATCTTGGTAGCCCCCTTACGTTCACATAGAAAACACCTGAACTCATTAACAATTATTTGCGAATCAAACAAATAATTGTTGCGACAGTTGCATATACTATCAACTGTGCCACAGAGGCATGAATGCATGATAGGTTCTTGTTTTCATGAGTAAATCATACAGTACTTTCTTTTTCAATTATTTCGATTTAGTTTTGCAGTTTATTGTTGATATTTGGTTAAAATTCAATAATTGAAAGGTGTTTGAAGATTTTTATATAAAAAATGACTTTCTTGCTGTAAAAAAAATGGGTGCCAGCCACGAAACCTTTTTTAGTTAACAATGTGCTACGTTTCAGAGTCATTACAGTCACCGTTGATCTAGGGTAATTTACCTCCTCATTTTTGTTATGTTAGAAGTTTAACTTCTTAAAATAATGATCTTTTTACTAATGAAATTTCATGATATAAACAATATGCACGATATACTTATATTAAAACCCCGAGTAACTGATAAAACTTGGTAGTAAACGAATAAAGAGGTATATTTTATAGTGTCTTTTCACCATCACTCTTACACACTCAAACACTACATCGCACCATCTTTTATTCATATACAGTTTCAACATTAATCTTATGTTCGCAGTAATAATTCACAAATTAATTTATCACCGCTTTGTACCTTTAATCTATATTTTTACAATTAAAACAATGAACTGCAAGTGAGCTGTCAAACTTTGTCTAGCTACACCTCAACATAGTGCTGAAAAATCCGGCACAAAATTTATATCATTTATATCATAGGATACAAAAAATGGAATCATCATGTTTCTTTTCTGCACACAAGACATAAGTTGCTTTCTTTCCTGTGTGAGTGAAACAAAAGCTATCAATTTGTCTATAGTATTCTCTGTCTACGGTATCAAGGGTATTTCTAATGGATCTACTGTGTCATCTATACTGTGTACGCAAGCCAATTACAGGCACGCGACTCCCCATTTGCGTTAATCCACGTGATTAACCTTTTTGCTAAAGGCTAATGGCGGATTTTTTGCGGCCTTCCTGTCACTCTGAATTCTTTTAATGCTATTGGTGTATTTTATTTGCAACGCCTGTTGCGTTTTAATTGCTGATGTAATTGAATACCTTGATATTTCATGTCCACCAATTAGTATCTTGTTGAGGGAGGAGAATTTATTTCTTCGTATATTTTTCTCCTTGTTTTCTGTATTTTAATTTTGGTACCAAAAAGAGCAATAAAGGAACGTTGTAGTATAAAAACGATATTAATTTTAAGAGAAAAAATGATTAAATCAGAGAGTAAGGAATCAATGTCACTTGGTCACCTATGTGTATCGAGCTAGAGACGCCTTACTGTATAAGAGTATATACTTATATAGTATTTTATACCAAGTACTTTTTTTAAGTACTCGGATACCCAGACGTGCGTGTATGAAGCGATTGATGAATCTCGAAGAAGCGAAAGAAGTATGTATGGATCGCAAAGCCTGGCGATCTGTCCCCACTGACTACCCCGTCAGGGATACAGCGTGAAGATAGTTAGTTAGTTTAGTTAGTTAGTATTTTATACAACCAATCGTGTTAGTTGAAGTCAACCTTTACGTTCCTGAGATTAGCGCGTTCAACCAAATAAACTTACTAATAGACTCTACTCAAGAGTCTAGTAGTAAGAGTCTCCTCGTGATCACGGCTATTGCAATATAGCGGAAACGTCGAGAGGTGAGAAAAATTCAATTTATTATGCGAAAAATATCCGAAAATATAAAATGCATTATACTCGTAAATATCTACAAATCGGCAATTTCTATGCATTGAAGACTTTATAAGCGACTGGAGATCGAAGTATGTCATGGGCGATGCCGTGGGGGGTCACCTAATGATATATATTGCTAAAAAGAAATAAATAGGGACTTTAATTCGTGATATTTGCCTTATAGGGCCAATAAATTTATAAATTAACCCTTCCTTACTACATATTTATCTTTTAACTTAGGGTCTATTCAATATGAAGCCTCTTAATGTTAGGAATCTAATGACAGTTATTAGATTAACCTTTTTTAGTCTGTCAGTTATAATTAATATTAACTTGGATAACCCCTTCAATTCACAAAGTTAAATTATATTCAAGAGAAACAAACCTAATTACACAAAACAAAAAGTTGAAAGTCCAATTAATTTAAGAAATATATTTGCGTAATTAAAACTGACCGTAATGAAATGGTGTCATTTATTTAATTTTAAAGAAATTACTTTTTTTTACTTTACTTTACTTTTTCGGACAGATTCATTGTCTGGTGTTTAATTATCCAGATTATATCTTTCGTTTACTTTAAAGATTGACCTGATCGATGTTTTTTGTACTTGAGAGGAAAAAAAATCTGTACTTTAATCTTAAATGGTTATTAAACATTTTACGCTGGGCAGTTTTTACATAATTATATTTTGTTTGTCTACAAAGAAGCCTTCGTTTGCACAGTGGTATTTCGTGTTTCTGTGATTTGAAGGTTTAGGACAGAGGTTCCCAAACTTATTTTGTCTACTGCCCACTTTGAGACTAAATAAATTTTTTGCGCCCCCTTTTTTCACCTACTTAAAACCACTATAACATCAAATTAAATTAATAATTTGTCGTGAGCTATATTAGCGGAGATTAAACATTCATTCTAAAATAGACTTTAACTATAATCCGCAAGAGTTAACTTGAGACCTGAGCACAGTAGGTAGTACATAACGACGCTCAGGTCTCTTACGGGCTACACCTGCCAATGAGAATGATTATTGAAACGCAACTTTATAGTATTCAGACAGAGTATCTTTTATTTAAAATAAAACAAACATAATCGATTCTTATATAAAAACTAATGTGAAGGATGAATCTGATGCTGTTTAATAAGTTTGTTGATATCAGGTTCCAATTTACTCAAAAACAGCCGCAAGTCGCCACGTTCGGTAACATGCAAACGATTTCTCTTTTTAGTAAGCAGCGTTGCCACAGCACTAAATCCACGTTCACACAAATATGACGATGGGAAGGCTATCAAGACTGCAGGATACTAATAAATTCTTAAAATTGTGAAACTCACGTCTACCCATATTCTTTTTGTGTAGAAGCAGTTTGGCTGCGAAAGCAGCAACGACATTTTTTGCTTTAATTAAATTTAGCTCATTGCCTTGCAGTTGGAAATTCATGTCGTTGAGGAATCTTCGTCATTAGTAACACAAAGCCGATGAAATAATCTATCATTTAAAGAGCTGGTACGGATTTTATTGACTGCTTTGATGACATATTGCAGTGATTGAAATAGTCGTTCACTTAAGTTTCTAGCAACCAACTGTTGTCTATGAATAACGCAATGTACAGTAAGTACATCTGGAATTTTATTTTTTAAGTACGTTATGAAGCCTTTATGGCACCCTGTCATAGCCGGAGCGCCATCCGTAGCAACTGATATAATATTTTTCAAGGGAATCTCTTACTCATCACAAAACTTTTCAAATGTATTGAATATGGTTTTGCCTTTTGTATCGGTCTCTAAATTTCTAGCAAACAATAGTTCTTCACATATTTTCTCATGTTAAATAAACCTCACGTAAGACAGCAACAATGCTTCATTAGTAGGTAAAGTGGACTCATCGAGCTGAATTGAGAATTGACTAGTCTTCAGATGATTGCACAATAATCCTTCAATGTTTTCAGCCATTTCATCAATTCGTCTTTGCACAGAATTATTACTCAAAGGAATTTTTCGGATAATATCTGCGGCCGGTTTATGAAGCACAGTAGTTATTATTTCCTTTATTGCTGACAAAATTAACTCTTCTCCGATGTTGTGTGGTTTGCCTTTTTGAGCAATTCACAAAGAGATATTGTACGAAGCTCGAAGTCCGTCGTCATCTTGCTTAGCAGCTGCCGAAAATAGTTTTGCTACACTTGGCTGAGTATTATGCTTCATCTCTAGGTCTTGAAAATATGCTACATTCTTGTATTTCTTATCTGGATGCATTTTATTCAAATGATCTTGCAGTCTTGAAGGCTTCATTGCTTCATTCGAAAATGTGTTTAGACATAGAAGGCACTGAGGCGACGATGGGTTTGTGGGATTTTCAATGAATCCGAATTTAATATATTCCACAGAGTAATGCCGTCTCTTCTTTTTTACTTCCGACATTGTTTTGTTTTAAGAAATACGTAAGTGTTGAACTTAAGTACTGCTTATCTATTACGCGCGAAACCGCAAATGAAAATAAAATAAATATTCCGTTGTTTATATAGGATTGCATAACCAGCACGCACCGACAGAAATAAGACAAACACGCGTTAACTATTTTATCACATTCGATTCTCAATTGTACTCCACAAGTAAGAACAAGTATTCTATGAATCAGCCGATTGATACAGGTATGCATAAAATCGGGTTTTTAACAAAACCTTGTTAAAACATGATTGCCCGCGGTCTGTTTTCTACGAAAATTACCTATCTAGGAATACTAATAACTATTAAAATACGAAAGTGTGTCTATTGCCTTTTTATTTGTTTGTTTGTGCGTTTCGAAACGGAGCGACCGATTGACATGATTTTTCTTCTATTTATTAAATAAAACAGGACAGATACATGAACTACGCGGAGAGAAATATCGAACCGAGTTTGAGCAATCTCTTAATTAATATTAGTTGATGTTGACAAGTTGTAGCCGAGAGTCGAGAGCTCTGTCGGTGTCTAAGAGTCCCCCTAGCTAGATGAAATTACAAATCGCCCCCCGAAGCCTACACAACGCCCCCATTTTTTTCTAAGTCTCTTACCGCCCCCCTTTAGGCCTGCAGCGCCCACAAGGGGGCGTTATCGCCCACTTTGAGAAACGTTGGTTTAGGAGAATGATTCCATTGGAAAGTTCAATTGATGGGTCCAACGGGATTTTCTATTAGAAAACGTAGATATTTTACTAATAAAAATAAATTATAACTAAAGGTGTATGATAAATCATTCCACCGCATTTGATAAATAAGTAACAGAGACCTATCTGATCAAATGTCAATCCAGTATCTTAACAGTGACAATAATACACATATTCTGATAGCTTCACTTATTTTAAACAATGGTAACATGAGTACGGTTAAAATCCTGTTGGAATTCCAACCTTTCAAAATTCCAACAGGTTTTTTTTTTGATTGATTGATAATTAATTATTAGGGCATTATGTCTCCACCACTGTGAAGTAGTGGAAACAAAAGAATTCGAAAATCCTGTTGAACCCATTAAACTTTTTAATGGAACCAACAGTCCTGAACCGAGGCATGAGCCGTTGGTCCTAGCTAGTGAAATGATACTCGTTAAGTCAATTTGAAGATCAAATTTTCTTTTAACACGGCAATAAGCTCACCACTTACTTAATCAGTGCGACATACTACAACTGCTGAATTGTAGCAATCTCGTCCTGCCACTAGAACGATCAAGTTAAAGAAATGTGAGTATCAAATGAAAATAGTCTTTATTGGCTCTTACATAAAAACTATTTTCATTTGTAATAACATTCGTTCATTTATAGTCATGAGTATGGAAGTTTTAGGTTATGAGTTGTCCGTATTCATGACTTAAGCTTAGGGCCGTATTCTAGAACGTTTCTCAATACTCAATCGACGCTTGAGAGTAGATTTTATAAGAGAAAAACTAGCCCCAAGCGTTGATTGAGTATTGAGAAACGTTCTGGAAAACGGACCTTAGACCATGGTCTAAGCTCTGCAGTTGTTGCGGAACGCAAGCGCCACCTAGTGGAGCATTACGAAGTCATGGAGAGGTAGTGTGGTGAAAACTAGCGACCATTCCGGCACTCATATACCAACTGTCGTGGTGTGCACTAGTCTCCTCGGAACTGTACGTGTTTCATTACTCATCGGTAGTTTTGTTACTTATTTAATCTTCTGTAAATCAGTAGTGAACTAAATTAATTGTGTCTGTAATTTTTTTAATTTCACATTAGGAAACAATGTTATTATTTTTTCTCTTATATACTGTTAAGTTGCTTACATCGTGGGAATCTACGATTTAAGTTCACAGAGAAAATGTTATTTAAAATGTAAACAATTAGAAATGAAAGTCACATCACACCAACAGCGACGATATTTGTGCAGGGAAAAGTAGTTCTGAATTTCTAAATACTAAACAATAGTATCGTTGAATCTGTTCTTATTCCAGCTATCAAGCAACACTCTCTAAATTATCTTGTCAGTACCTACACGAACCTACTTGTTACTGTTAGTAAACATCCTGATTTTGAAACAAAACCTACCTTGATACGAATCGTAACTAACTTACTCAATGCTCTAATTCAAATCCCAATCTTAAACGTATACAGACAAGGTACAAAATTGTCTGTTACAATATTAATAAGATTGTTAACCTCACGCGAAGGTTTTCCGGGGGCGTGATTTGTAGTGTCAAGTAATTCTGACCGCGGAATAAATTTGTCGGTATCTACTGTTTGCTTTCGCAGTTGCCAAAACAATGAATAATTGTTACAATAGTCTGTTTTGGTTGCTTTTATTGAATGCTATGTTCTTCTGGTATTATAACTAATTTATTAAATCTGATTTAGCAATATCATTAAAACCATTGGGTTATAATTTTATTTCTAAAGGTTACGTAATAAGGTAATATTGTAGTATAACATAAGAAGTACTGACTTAGATCCTCTTGCCCATGTCCCAATTAACTTAGGGTCGGCGCAGTATGTCTTCTTCTTCCATTCATCCCTGTTATTCGTCATCTGATCATTCACTCCTTTCATATTCAAATCACTCCTTACACAGTCCATCCGTTTTTTCTTTGACTCTCCATCCAACAACCTTCATATTCATAGTTCTTTTAGCTTCATGACTTTTATCCCTTCTCATCACACGCCCATACCCAGACAAACAGTTCTTTCTTATTTTTTCAGTCACTGGTGCCACTCTCAAACTCCCTCTGATATATTCATTTCGTATTTTATCTATTCTAGTCTAACACATCGATCTTAACATTCTCATTTCAGCTACATGCACTCTTCTTTTATCCAACTTCTTAACTGCTCAACATTCTGATCCATATAATACCACACGTCTTATAATGGTCTTATATATTTTGCCCTTTAGCTTGAGGGGTAAACGTGAATCACATGTTGTGGCCGTGATCTGTCGCCATTTCCATCCACTCAGCATTGATCCGATGTGTAATATCACGGTTGATTTCCCGATTGCTCTGGACAAGTGACCCTAAGTCCTAAACTTGTAGCACACCGGTAAAGGTTTACCGTCAAGAGATAAGGTGACAGAACCGGAGAGACCGCAAAAATCGCAAAACAGATACTCGTACTCTGTCTTAGACTTGCTCATTTTAGGGCCAACACTCTCCAGTCTTTGTCGCCATGTCTCAAATCTGCTCTCGAGCTTGAGGCCTTCGTTGGCTACTAGTACGACGTCGTCTGCAAACAGCATGCACCAGGAAGCCTCCTTCTGTATGTCTATATCATATAAATGGTATCATGACGTAGGCATCCATTTAAGAAAGGATTTTCTAAAACTGCTTCTAAAGTCAGAACCGCGGTTTAATTTATTATTATGATTGTATTTGTATTCCTTTCGTGGCGGTACCTAATATTTAACTAAAATACGCGCAGACACTTTGCAGATACTTTGCTTAGATATGCAATAGTTTCATATTTGTAACAATAAAAATAACATACATATACTGACATATTGCCACGCCTTTATCACCGAAGGGCTAGGCAGAGGCATACTATACGCCCACATCTCACCGTAAACGTTTTTGTCCCACGTAGCAGGTGGTGAGGCCATTGTCGTGTTGAAATGGACAAGCGCAAGTTGTGGTGAACAGCTGTTGAAATTTATCAAGCCACCCATAAATCCTTCAACCAGGCTTTAGGACTGCCATTTTACTGGCAACCGAACCAACGGCTTAACGTGTCTGCCGAAGCACGGAAACCCTCGCAAATGTAAATGCCACAAAGGGTGAATCCCGTTTTCCACTGGAACAAATTCCTGTGGGGAACAAGAAAACTTCACCATGCGTCCGAAGCCACGTGCGTCGACTAGTTTACTATAATAACATAAAATGTGCGGTGTGAAACCACGATTTATGTGTAAAGAAAGTAGGTACAAAACAGTACAAAGGCTGTTAGCCACAACACCTCGGAATAAAGAAATTAATCATAGGTCGTGTCGTGAGCAGAGTTAACCAGCAGTTTTTGCGAAACGAAAGAGGGAATGAAGTGTGGGTTGAGCGAAAATAATTTTATTCGAATTTAATGTGATGTTATTTATGTTTATTGTGATATGTGGTTGGTGAAAGAGTTAGACTTGGTGGTGGGGTATTGATAGTTTATTTAGTAGATTATAGTGTTTCTTGCTTTTAGACGTTTCTGCCATACATATTACTAGAATCAAACATAGCTCACATAGGACCTGTGATGTACTACCGTGGTGCTTCCCATTTTCTTTAGGATGTACACCTAGTTGCCTTCCAGGTCTTCTGCTTTGCAAAGGAGGGAAGATGCGTTAATTTATTTTTCCAACTCCTTCAAATTACTTCTGATTAAATTCGTTGCGGGTTCCAAGAAATTTTAACTTACCCAGGGACTTCACCGAGATCGAGCTCGGTGTAAACTTTTGATCTAGCTGTAGATCCTGGTTTACGGGGAGTCACAGTAATGGAAATGTGGGTGAGATTAGTAGATAAAAGTTTAAAGAGTATATTTTCAGGTTTTAGTATTCAAAAACAATCAAGTACTTATCAAATACGATTAAAACCTGAAATCGCATACTATGGATATTGTCACACTCAGCGTTCGGAGTGCTCACATACGGTGAGCTCCGATACAGGCTTTATTCCGCGTACGCTTAGATTGTGAAATTAATTCCCTGCCTGGGTTTTCCCGAAAGTCTACAGTATGGGGTTCTTCAAAAGGGGTCTTAGAAGGCTTTTAAAGGGTCGGCAGTGCGAGTGCTGCACCTCTGGTGTTGCAAACGTCCACTATAGGCTACGGTGGCCACTTTTCTTTAGGTGGGCTGTAAGGTTGTCTGCCACCTCAGTGGTATAAAAAAAATTATGTATGGCTTGCGAAGGTTAATTCAGTTTTACATGAAAACGCTGTAATTTAAACAAAATTCCCGGTGGGGATCAAAAGAGGGGGTGACAGAGTCATACAAACGCCCACTTTTCACAATGTATTCCTGTCCCCACGTAATAGGTAGTGAGCCCATTGCCGTGTTGAAATAGACAGGCAGGTTGTGGATTGCTGTTGAAAATTTTAAGCCGCCAATAAATCCTTCAACTTGGCTTAGCGACTGCCATGTTACTGGCAACCGGGACCAACGGCTTAACGTGCCTTCTGAGGCACGGAAACTTAACTTATATTTATTTATAAATATATAAAAAAACTAACAGTTGTAATTAATTATAACTTAATTAAAAGAAAATCTATCACAAATAAGTAGGCTGTCAAGTTCTCTTCATACAAATTATAGTTTTCAAGTAAAAAGACACACGCGGGTGAGCGGGTTCCTCTCCGGAGTATCGTTGAGATGTATATCACACGCTTTATTCACTTAGACGTTTTTGCACTTTCTGAAACTAAATTTAGAAGAATGGCAATTGAAAAATTAAAGAATTAGTTAGAGAATGTTTTTTGTAAATATTATTATTATTGGCGCATGTATGTACAGGCAATATTGTAAGAAAAAAAAAGGTATTAATCTGCGGACAATGGTGTGGGTTACATGTTTACTTAGTCGTTAGTTAAAATGTTAAACCTTAAGAGCAATATGTAACTGTTATTTGTCCCAATAAAGAAAAATAATAAATAAAAATAACTCACTCGTATATTTGTCATTTTAGAATCTTTGTTTAGAAACTTGTGGTTTACTTTTATTGAAAGTCTGCATCTGACGTTCATTCCCCAAAAAGTTACCTAAGCTGTAACCCCATTTTGTTCTTAGGCTTAGGCCAACATAAATTAGGATGTACATTCTGTAATATCTGTTATTAAACGTTCTTTCCCAAATGTAAAAGCTTAATTTTCGTCATATAATCCAAGTTAACACCTTTACCGAAAAGTTGAGGATTATTATTCCATTACTCAAAGGCCGTGAATTTTAACCTTCCAGTTTGTAGGAAATGCGGAGCGTGACCGCGGCAGCGTGGCGTATTCGTAGTACGTGAGGCGCAAACACGTCGTTTTATGTACAAGGAAAACGTTTCTGAATTTTGTATAGTGAGGTTTAACGCACGAGAAAAGTTGATTTAATTTATTTTTGTTTTGTGAAAAATACATTAAAGTACTCAGACACGAGTTTTTGCTGTTTTAGCAAGCTTTTTTGAGCAAGGATCTTAGTTAGCTGGAAAGGAAGCTACGAAAAATTCGCAGTTTTCTATGAATAAAAGGCGAGCGTGACTAAATGACTATGTACAGTATGTATGCAAAACTCAAATCACTGTACAAATTTGACTTAAAATCAGCTTATAAACAAGATGTGAATTTATGAAATTTAAACGTTATGTAGGTACTCGTAAGATGCTAATGTTTCAAAATTGTCTCGCGTGAAGTCACATCTCATGAGCAAGTTTTAAATATATTTCACTAATTTTATCAAACTTATTGGTATACTTAGTTGCACCGATAGATCTTACTGTTTATTTCTTTTTATATTACCAAACTGGCAGACAAACATACTGCCCGCCTCAACAAAGGTAGTCACCATAGTCTATCGACGTTTGCAACACCAGGTGGCCAGTTCTCGACCATACGACTTGAAAGTGTAGACGGGGTGAAATGTCATTTGTTTCATATTTAGAAATGGCCAACAGAGGGCAAAAGACATTTTACGAGTAAATTTAAATAATCCTGAAACTTTGCATCCCGAGTAACACCTGGGGTGTTACACTTGCACTGTGGATTTTGCAAAAGTCTTCTCAGACCCTTTTTGAAGAACCCCATACTTAGACGTTCGGGAAATTCGAGGCAGGGAGTTCATTCTACAATCCATGCGCGTACAACAAAAGAAACTTATAATTACTCGGGATGCAAAGTTTGAGGATTAACAGCCTAGTGATGATCTAGTCTAGTACCTACCTGATATAACTAAAATAATTTCCATAGTATAATATTACAACAAGATGGTTATGTTTTGGTTGAAGCGCTCGTGGCGCCGCGGACTCAATGTTCTGTAAACCATCACTGCATTAAGCAACTTTCACTATGGCTGGTCCTCGGATGGGTGACCAGCTGGTCACAGTTGCCAGTAACATGGCAGTCGTTTAGCCCAGTCTAAGGCCCTATGGGCGACTAGAAAAATTTCAACAGCAGGTCGCCACAACCTGCGTCTGTCCATTTCAACACGGTACCGGTTACGTGGGACAAAAGTGCATACGGTGAAATGTGAGCGTATGGTATGCCTCTGCCTACCCCTTCCGTGATAAAGGCGTGGCAGTATGTCTATGTGGTTATGTCGGCAATAAAACGATTATTACGTACAACCTCATGGTGTTACTGTACATGGTGTTTATGAACTTCCAAATATGTTAATGTTAGATCCTGGGATACGTTATGATTAGCTGGTCGAGGGGCAGTTTGACTTGGCGATTGGTACTTTACGAAGCGACTGCTTCTGCTCTGAGCTTCCAACCCCAGGCTATATCCTCATCCGTTGGTCAGCAGGAGTTATACTTTAAGGTGAGGTTGACTTGCGGTCAGATCATTGCCAACTCCTTCCACCTTAATGAATTGTATGGTGTAATATTTTTAACTAACTTAACTTAACTATCTTCACGCTGTATCCCTGACGGGGTAGTCAGAGAGGACAGATCACCAGGCTTCGCGATCCATGCATACTTCTTTCGCTTCTTCAAGATTCATCAATCGCTTCATACACGCACGTCTGGGTATCCGAGTACTTTTGACCTTTCCGTTTTTGAGCAATCTGCTCACGTAGTCTTCATATGTAAGTGTCGGGCTTCCCTGACTTCTTCTACCCTCTGCTTTCTCACAATATATATTCTTCGTCAATCGTTCCTCACTCATTCGTTGGATGTGTCCAAACCAACGGAGCACGCCATTTTCAGCTTAACGCTGACACTTTCATTCAAACCTGCCATATTGCGTATCACTTCGTTACGTATTCGGTCGGCCAAGGTAACGCCGCACAATTTTCGAAGTGATCGCATCTCCACAGCATTCAATTTACTTTCATGCATCTGCTGACATACCGCAAAGCAAAGTTGGCACTAGCACTGCGTTATGCATCGCCAGTCCTGCTTCTTTTACGATGCTTTGTCGCTTTACTAATTGGGACAAAGCACCGTTAACTCTGTTACCGGCAACTACTCGCCGTTCTACATCCGAATCACATCTTCCATCCGCGCTAAACATACTCCCTAAATACACAATTTCATTCACTTGCTCTAGACGATCCTGGTTTACCCTAATCTCGCATTTAGTTCTTACGTCATTTCTTTCAAATACTAGAATCTTAGTCTTACTTGCATTCAAGCAAGACCCTTACTTTCACACTCCTCTTTCATATTTGTGTCTAATGCCTGAAGGTCGGCTACTGATGGGGCCATGAGCGTACAGCAGACAGTGTACTGAAAAGTCACCCAAATTCACACCCGTATCACAATCTTTCTACTTATAGGTATGGTCACGTCTTGCGGCAACCGCCGGGCTACGTAGGTAACAAATGTCTGGCCATGTCAGCCCCGCCGGGTCCCGGTAAGAGGGGAAGACCCAAGAAGTGCTGGTTTTACGTCGTAAAGGATGACATGCGTGCCAATGGTCTCACTACAGGGGATGCCGAAGACCGTGCGAAGTGGAGGCGAAAATGTAGGAAAGCGGACCCCGGGCGTCGCGAGACGCAACTGGGACAGACGCTCGGATGATGATGATGATCACAATCTTTCTACTTCTGCAGGCATCTGTCCAGATACACTATGAACAGCCAGGCGGACATGACACAACCCTGTTTGACGCCTGTACAGACATCAAAAAGAGGTGACACATCCCCCCTACTCGCACGCAAGCCTAAGAGTCCTTATAAAGCGACTGTATTGTCCGCAGTAGCGAGCCGTCCACACCATATCCGGGCAGCAAATCTCACAGAGTTTCCCTCACAACGTTATCAGATGCTTTCTCCAGATCCACAAAAGCGCAGAAAACCTTTTGGCTTAAAACTTCTTCGCGATCATGCGGAGAGAAAACACTTGATCCATGCAACCTCTTTCACGTCGGAATCCGCATTGAGCCTCCCATAAATACCTTTCAGACTTTTCTTGCATTCTTGCCGTTATAATCTTTGCATACACCTTACTAGCTAAGCTGACCAAGCTGATCGCCCTGTAGCTGGAGCAGTTTAGGCGCGTTTTTATAATATTTTTGTTCGAAAATATCATGAATAGTTTTACCAAAATATTTTTTTTTGTTTCAGATTTAAATCTTCAATTTTATGCCATTGAGGGTGTATTGAGTGAGACAGAACAGTTTAGTTTTAAAATTGTGTAAAATGTGTGGTGTATGTAAATAGTTAAAGATTAAATATGAGAATGTACAAAAAGTTATTTTGGACCTTGTTACATGGATTCGCCTTGCTGCCAACCATAGCTATCAGAGGTAAGTAACAGTTTCAGCTTTTATTGTTGGATTTGAATCATTTTTATAACCTTCCAGAAGTTTAGAGTATTCTGTTGACTGTGTACGTTTTTATTTGATATTAATGGAAATAGGAGACAGGAATGAAAATTTTTTTGGTGCCTGAACTGATAGGCACAAGTGAAAATACGGTATTGCGCCGACTTTTGTACTTATTAATATAATGCAACATACAAATAATTAAAAAATAAATTGAATTGCCATATTTCTCGTCTATGTTTGTATAAAATCCAATGGATATAAAATATAACTAAAACTGTGTCATTTTTTAACCTTCCAGAGCGCTAGGCTGGTAATAGACCTATAATTCCTATTCCTATAACCAGGAAGTTAATCTACCTTTTCAGAACATTAACTAAAGCGACCACAATAATACAGTTGTGAATGGTATATTTAGCACTATGCCAATCAATCATACAGTACTGCATTCCGGTTTGGGGAGGGTCCGCTAAAACGCAATTTCTTGAATTGGAGAGGGCGCAAAGGGCTGTACTCAATGTTATAAGTAAGCAACCAATGAGATATCCCACTGCTCAGCTTTCTGCTTTCAAGCTTCTGACGGTGAGACAACTCTTTGTCCTCAGATCTATCCTAAAAATACATCCAGTTGTACCTCCTCCGGATCCGAAAAAGCGCAGTAGGCAACTCGTTTGTCCTATCGTGCGGTACAGAACATCTTTTGCCAGGAATCAATTCCAGAGCTTAAGTAGTAAAGTCTAAATATAAAAACAAATATTGTAAAAATGAATACAAATAAGGTCAAAAAAACAGTAACTGCTTGGCTACTCGAACAGGACTATGAAGGAACAGAAAACCTACTAGAATTCATATAATAAATAACGATACTCATTAATAATATGCTGTAAATACCCACCGCCCTTCCTTACACACACCCTTACCTACTCACACACACACCCTTACCTACTCACACACACCCTTACCTACTCACACACACCCTTACCTACTCACACACACCCTTACCTACTCACACTCACATCCTGACTCACCCTCAGTCATGCATGCACAGTATGCACACACACAAACACTCGAATTCATTCATGCACAGTCACACTCCTGTTTTATTTTATTTTTATATTTTTTACCTATATGTAACTAATTTAAATTAAAATTCGGAACTTACCTGTCCCAATAAGTGTAGAACACACGTTTAATTAAAGAAAGTAATATATTTTAGAGCACTGACTCCCAAAATACAGGCTTCAGCTTAGTTTGGGAAACAGTTATTAGTATATACTGAAAACTTAAAAATGTGCCTTAGTTCTAAGACCACAACTGTATACCTTATTTTTGACACAATAAACTATTATTATTAATTATACATAGGATGAATGTGTGGGATGTATGTGTGGGATGTCTGTGTGGGATGTATGTATGTGACTTATATTTACAGACGAGCCGGTTGAATTGTTTCGCCTGTACATACACGTATATTCACACACTCATCACACACACAAATACACTATGCAAAATACTTTTTATTATAAATGTCTTAAAAACCTTAAGTGAGAATGTTTATTAAAAATAATACCTTAATCTCCATATCTCAATCATACGAAAACCAAATTCAGATTCCCAACCTTTTTCACAAATGCAAATCTAGTTATAACTACGGCTTAACTTTAGGCAAAGTCACTTAAACTTGTCACAATCTTACATTATCAAGTCTCAACACCATTCATATTTAACCAACTCCAATCATTTAAATATTATTCATTATTAATTGACTTCATGGGCACTTCAAATGATCCCTTTTAGTAATTTGAATGTTCAATCTTGTCTATGTTTATAGTTTGTAACAACAGTTCACTTAAAATGATTTTGTTTATAAGGAGTCGTAAGTTTTTTTTGTAAGTATAAAATGCCTCTGGCGAATTAGAAGTGTTACACAATCTTATTAGTATAGGTACTCAAAGGTAATGTATCTTAGTGTAGGTCCATCTATTATATAATGTATGAACATATGTTTTAAGTTTGTATTCAAAGACAAATACGTTTTTGAAATTTTTACTAAGTTGTCAGACTGTTGTACAATTGGGCACCCTCAAACAACAATGTTATTTTACCATATTTGGCTCATGAAGCTCTGAGTTGTCTGACTCGTGAGTACATAAGCGAAAGCCTTAGTGCATCGCGAGTGCTGCACCTCTGGTGTTGCAAACGTCCATAGGCTACGATGACCACTTTGCATCAGGTGTGCCGTACGCTTGTCTGCCACCTCAGTGGTATAAAGAAAATGTCGTCGACACAAAAATAAATCCAGGATCGTATGATTCTTAGCACTTATAAACTTCAGTACGGCTGCTTTTCGTGAGCTAAATATACTTTACTTTACTTTTTTTTACTTTACTGTTTTAATTTGTGGCATTTACATTTGCGAGCGTTTCCGTGCTTCGGAAGGCACGTTAAGCCGTTGGTCCCGGTTGCCAGTAAAATGGCAGTCGTTAAGCCTGGTTGAAGGCCTTATGGGCGGCTTGAAAATTTCAACAGCAGGAAGCCACAACCTGCGTCTGTCTATTTCAACACGGCAATGGGCTCACCACCTATTACGTGGGACAGGAATCCACACGGTGAAAAGTGGGCATATAATATGCCTCTGCCACCCCTTCGGGGATAAGGCGTGATGGATATTTATTTTTTATTTTTTTAAATATACTTAATACTCAAAAACCATTACAAAATTTAAGGTTCTGCAACATACGCTAAATTGAAATCGTTTGCAAGACAGGCAATGACATAAATCTTTTTCAATTGTTGTAATGTAGGTGTATAATCGTCATTTTTTTTATTTATGACTAGAGGACCCGCCCGGCTTCGCCCGTGACATACTTCGAACCCCGTGGCGCCCATTTAATCCCGTCGTTTATTAATATCACATAATGTATGAACATTTTCCAATTTACTTGATTACATCTCCGCTCTCCAGTACGCCCGTACGGCCCGGTCGAATTATAGTTACACGAAATTAATTTCTTTGCGCATTATTTTGATTTTGCCATATCTCCTAACTAAGATATTCATTTAATTTGCAAGGTGTAAACGAACAAAATAATCTTCATAAAATGCTGAAGCCAACTAACATATTAAAAATTATAGAGATTAATAACGTTTTTGTGTAAATAGCCTTCAAATTACAGCTTTATAATTGCTCGTTATTTAAAGTATTAAAATGGATATGGTATGTTATTATTAATAGTTAGATATATACCGTTTCGAACTTTTTTGTAGAACTAATTAAATACACAATTCCATCATACATTATTTTGTTATATCCCAAAGGGTTTAGGCAGCGTTTTCGCTATAAGGTCCCAGACGGTCTTGATAAGTAAAACATACATGTTCTGCCATTCAATACTGATAAAAAAATTTGAACTGTCTGTTTCTAATTTAAAATTAACAGTTTTTGTTGATTAATGTGTAAATCTTTGCAAATATTCTTTCACTTTGTTTCGGTTAATCTCATAAACGGCTGTAACAATTTTAGAGTCGAAACTTAGGCTCCGTTTTATTCTCGTATTTGCACTACCTAAAATATCTTTAGCAGCACTGCAAATTAAAAGTGTTCGTTAAATAATCGAATGATAGCTTGACAAGTAATATGTTAAATTAGCTATCAATGATGTTGTGGAATAATGTATTCAATTATTTGTCAAATAATATCATAAAACAAATGTCTTGAATGAAAACACTTGTTATTACTAAATAAAAGGGTTTTACTCACGTTTAAATTTCGGGATCGCCGACTAGACTCGGACCTCCATTAGGTCCGAAACTAGTCGAGTGATCCCAAAAGTATACATAAAGTAAAGATAACAATATTAAATATTATAGATCTTAGTAAATAATAATTGAACATACTATTTACTATACTGAACGCTCTTTTATTTAATATTTTGTTTTATAAAACAAACAAATTAAATTCCAATAAAACATCGATAAACAAAATGTCAATATAATAAATATTTGCATGTCAAATTTAAATAACCCGCCCCTGATCGCTCCCGTTCCAAAGGTGTCCATAATACTAGCCGCGTTTCCACGTTTACTTAGAAATGGCGTATACCATTGCGTATTAAATAATTTGAATGCAAAATCTGTATCATGTAGATCGTCAACAGTTTGGCTCAAGTCCAGGCCCAAGTTCGAGCACTAGTAACCACTTAACGTCAATCGTTTACTTCACGATAA
Organism: Thumatha senex; assembly: GCA_948477245.1. Classification (NCBI taxonomy): domain Eukaryota; kingdom Metazoa; phylum Arthropoda; class Insecta; order Lepidoptera; family Erebidae; genus Thumatha; species Thumatha senex. The sequence goes on along the minus strand of OX419741.1, from coordinate 20,214,981 downwards.
TAGCCTATGAATGTTGACTTTCACATTGAATTTCGTGTCTATTATTTTAGTCGAAGTTTTTAATTCTTTGAACGCCTTTATTTATACACGGAACTGAAATTGTAAACGGCTTTTTATGAAGGTTTCGTGTTTTTGTATGTTATTTGTATTTTAGGTTCGTATGACGTTCGTTCTCCTCATTTTCTCATAAATGCCATTCCTCTATCCATAAATGCCATGCCGGACTTTTACGGACTAAAACAATGCGATGACATTTCATCTGGTCATGGTTTGGGAGACCCGAGTGAGCCCTTGGAAGGATAACCCCAAAATTTCCGACACAGATTTTATATGTTGGAGACAACCGATTATTTTGTCGGTGACAAACAAAGTCTGTGTTGAGTTTAATTTCACATCGAAGGCTTTGGATTTTATCACACGTCTTTGGGGAGGTGAAGGCCTTCGTGATTTCTATAAAAGTAAAATTTGAAGGTTGCAATGGGGCCCGATCGAGATCTTTGAGGTCCAAGCCAGATTTAACAGCAAGTGGTTCCATATTTCGCTTGCTGTCTAACGGACGAGGTCATGGCGAAGGGAAGTAGAAAAACTCGAAACCAAACCCTGTACCAACCCGTCTTGTCAGCGTGGTACAGTAAGGTCAATCACCCTACCCAATAAGAAATTAAAAGAAGCCTACGTTTAGCAATGTGATAGATTCATTTTAATAAAGATTTCATCATCTATCTTACTATATTCAAGTCAGCTGCAACTGACTAAATTGTAGCATAGTTTACGATTCATTCGATTGACCTAAAAGATACACTCATACAAGTATCAAGATTATGTAAGCGACCTATTTATATGCACATACATTTTTAAGGCCGTTGTATCATGAGGCACGTTTAAATGTCAATTCGCGTTTTACATTTTAGTACAGTCTCGGAAAGTGCTACTGACTTTTCGGAAAATTGTAGCTAATTCAATTTAAACTTAAATTCTAGGTAATGTAATTTCTAATTTATTAAACAGTTTTAAGTTTGTTGATTAGGTCACTACCAAAACGACTTTAAATATTACTGTAAATAGTTAAACTGTAAGTGTCAAACAAAATTATTTCTTAAGTGATTCAATTGTGCTGGTATTTGGGTGAAGAAAAGGGGAATTTAATGTTACTTATATCTGTATAAGCCTGAGAAAGACTTTAAAACGAAAATGTTTCTATTGTAATTTTTCTGACTTTTTGGGAATATTAAAGTTTGTGTTTGATTTAGTTACGTAATGCAATATGTTAAAGTTTTGGCTGTGAGTGTATAAATTGTATGTTATAATATTGTGGGACATATATTTTTACACAACGCCATCTAGCCCAAAGTAATCTAATATAAGCTTGTGGTATGTGATCTAGGCAACTGATAAACGTACTTATATATTTTTAAAGACATATTATACGTAGGAAACACTCAAACTCCGAAACCAACATTTGCGGATCACACAAATATTTGCTCCAACCCGAGAACCAAGACCTCATCGCCACAGTCGCATACACTGACACACCACCGAGGCGGTATGTATTTTCGGCAAAACAATAAATTAGAGCTTTTAAAGGCCTTATTTATGTGCTTTGTATTTATAATCTACAGAAACGGCTGAACTTAATCAGTGAATTGATGGAAACTGTCCGTGTGTTCAAGCCTGACCGACAACACAATCAAATGTTTTAGTCTCGATATTGCCACAATCATCCGTGCTTTGCAGGAATAGATAGCTATCAACGTACATTTGGAAAATACAATTTATTTCCAGAAGTGATTCATTTTTCATTATAATTTTCCATTTAAAATGATAGTTGTGTTTTCTATTCTATTTTATGTTCAGTAAGTTTAAATGAAAATAATTCGTCTTGTAATTTTGGTGAAGGCACTTGTTTATCAATTAATGAACGACCAGCTAGAAAATGCCTACGGTATTAAGTCCGCAATGTATTAATGTAGTAAACTTTTAAATAAATAGTTTTCAATGACGCCTTTTCTCTTCACCGAAGGGGTGGCAGTGGCATACTATACGCTGCTGTAGAAATTTTTCAAGACGCCATAAATCCTTCAACTTGGCTTAACGACTAAATAAATAATAATTTTAATAAAACACTTCATTGCATGAAGCGCTCGTAGCCCCGCTGCCTCAGTGTTCTGTAAACGATCACTGCGTAAAGCAACTTTTGCTATGGCTGGTCACGGCTGAGTGACCACTTTGTGGCATGTACATTTGCGTGCGTTTCCGTGCTTTATAACGCACGTTAAGCCATTGGTCCCGGTTGGTAGGCATAACATGGCTCTGCCACCCCTTCGGGGATAAAGATTGATTGATAAACTAAACTCATTGCATCTAGAATGTTGTTGGTATATTGTTATCGATAGATTCTAATCCAACTCTTCTAACTTTTGCGTATGAATGTACATCGTCAATAAAAGTTTGACTTGAGTACCGGTATCGGTTATTATAATAAGGACCCAACCGACCCTAGGGATACGAATAAGAGAAAATCACTCCATTCTTGATATTCTAATGTACCGTATGATGTTATCATTCTCATTTAGGTCAAACCAATATAAATATCTACAAAACAAATAATAAAAAGAAGCAATGTACATTTTAATAATCATTTTGCTAACGAAAGAACAAGAATAAAAAATAAGGACGGATAAAAAAGCCACAAAAAACAAGGACTCATTAAAATGGCGAAATAAGAGAATTAGATGTAATAGAAATAACAATTTCACTTTATCTGACGATGCGGTTACATTTATTGATGTGATTGTGAAATAAGAAGTTAATTGCTTGAAAAAGATGACCCTTATATTAAATAAATATTACTTAATGACTAGGCTGTTGTGTTTTTCTAAGATTTTCACAATTATAGTGTAGCTTGAATTTGGTTCATCTATAATGGGTAAGAGGGGAAGACCCAAGAAGTGCTGGTTTGACGTCGTAAGGGATGACATGCGTGCCAATGGTCTCACTACAGGGGATGCCGATGACTGTGCGAAGTGGAGGAGAAAAAGTAGGAATGCGGACCCCGGAAATGGGACAGACGCTCGGATGATAATGATATACAATCGGAGCGGCTGAGTGGTTAATTATCGGTTATTTATCCGTCCATAATTAGCGTTATTACTTGCAGAAATCCAAAATAAATACAACTTCGTATTACATGTAATTCATTGCAAAACATGTTTAGACATGGAAAATCACACCCGATATCAGTCATTAAATTCGATTAGGAGCCAATGATTTCTGCTTGGCATGCGTTTTGACTATCAAGATGGTGACTCATACAAATTCATCCGGTTACCCGCTTCAATACACAAATTCGTAAAATCTTATTTTATTATGGGATCAAAATATATTTTTAACATTTCAAGTTAAACAAAGGATTCATCAGTATGACTGCGCCGTTATTAATAGGTAAAGCGAAAACTGCATATTTATGCGAAAGAATGTGAGTGCTTAAAGCTATTTTTATTTATTTCATAGCATTACAAGTTTACCAAACATTTTGATGCCAACACATCCTTATACAATATAGTCGAGATAGTTAACTACACCATTTATAACTCAAGAAAAGGTGGGTACAATTTTATCCCCATACTCAAAACTTTCGCTACTAGTTTAGGCATAAAGTTCCACTTTACTCCCAGTTACTCGCCTGTGTTTGCCGGCCCTGCCGAAGCCGCAGTCAAAAGTATGAAATACCATTTCAAAAGGATTGTACAAAAATTGATTCTTACTTATGAGCAATTTGTTACTTTAATTACACAAATAGAAGCTGTACTAAACTCAAGACCTTTATTACCCGTATTTTCGTCAGACATCAATTCATATATTACGCCAGGCCATTTTCTCATTGGTGCTCCTTTAATTGAATATCCAGAACAAAATGTTTCTAACCTCCCATGTAATAGACTTAAATTTTGGCAAACAGTTATTTATTAATATTATGTGATTAAACAATGTTTTTGGAATGTTTGGTACAAACAGTATTTAAATACTTTGCAATGTCGTCCAAAATGGCAAGTGCCAAAACCCAACATCAAGGTGGGAGATTTAGTTATCTTAAAGGAACCAAATGCAGCACCTTTGTGCCAATGGGTAGAATTGTAAAAGTAAATCCTGGAAAGGATGGCAAGGTTCGTGCCTTCAGTGTAAAAACTAGTAATGGTAAAATTTATAACAGATCTTTGTCTACAATATGTGTACTTCCACTTGATGAATAAAATAGGTTAATGTTCTTTCATGTTTCAATAACATTTTTTTTTTGTATTAGTTTAAATATAATGAATCATAAGTTTAAATGAGACACTTGCAAGTTTATATAAATTTTGTAAGTACAGAAGTAGTAATACATAGAAATGTTTTGGCTAACTAATATTTTGTTCATTAGTCTTGAGTAAAATTTACTTTGAAAAGTATTTTGAATTTGTGCGGCCGTAATATGTTGGTAACACCAACAAGACTTAGATGTTTTGTTTTTGTTACAATGTTTTTTTCTCTCTCTTACGTGTAATGGCGGCATTGTGAACGCTTTGTAAAACGTGTCTCCCAAATTAAATTAAATTTCTATCAGAAAACAGTTTTATTTTATCTTGCTGCCCACGACGCACCTGAAGACAAGAAACTCACACGGGATAGAAAGTGGTGAGTAAAAAGCAAACTGCCAAACTAAAATGGAAAGTGTAAAAAGGAATGCAGCTAGGGATAGGGCACCGCCGCAAAACGGTACGCAGGAGCCCCACCCGACTCTTGTAGGAAGTGGGCTAGGGCTGTCGTGTGCCAGCACGGCGCGCGATTGAGTTGGCCGAGGTACTCTTCGTCAGGCGAAGGGTAGACGTGGCATTCCTGCAGGAGACTCAATGGAAAGGCAACAGAGCCTGGCCTCTGCAGAAAGAATGCACTACCAGTTGTACTACACGGGTTCACCTGGTTGGGAGTACGAGGTGGCTGTGGTGCTTTCCGAGGGGCTGCAGTGCAGCATCTTGGAAGAAAAACGCTGTTGCGACCGTCTTATATTAATGGGATTATGACCCACTTGATAAGTGCCTACGCGCCACAGATCGGTTGTAGCAACGCCGATAAGATGCTGTTTTGGGACCAACTCGAGGAAGTGCTTTGGAGCAGTCAGCAATCGTTTTGGGTGGCGCTCTGAACGGTCATGTGGGTGAGAGGTGTGAGGAGTTTGAGCGTGTTCATGGTGGTTTTAGATACGGCACCCGCGACACTGCCTCATCACCTACAGGAGCGCGAAAAAAGCAACTCAAATCGATTTCCAACTCAGTAGGAGACATAGTAACGGCAAGGTGGCCAACTGCAAAGTCATACCCAGGGAGAGTCTCACTGCACAACACCGTCTCTTTGTCATGGATCTCTGCTTGAAGCACAATGCCAAATGTGTCGAGCTGCCAGCGCCGCATCAGATGGCGGCTGCTGAATGAAGCCAGGTCTCAGGAGTTCTCCTCAGCTGTCGGTGACAAGTGCACTGACACTGAAGACGATTCAGTTCAAAAGTACTGGGATAGGATTCAGGCGGCTATCCTTGTAGCGACGAAGGCAGTGCTCGGCGAGTCTAAGGCTGGTCGCAAATGTGACAAGGAAACTTGATGGTGAACGACACAGTCCAGAGGCAGACTAGAAAGAAAAAAGGCCCTCTTTAAAAACTGGCAAGCGACCGGATCTCCCGAAGACTGCGATGCGTACAAGGCTGCCAAGCGCGTCACGAAGAGAGCTGTAGCCAGAGCCAGGTGAGACTACTTACAACCTCTGTATTATAAGTTGGAATCGTCTGAGGGGCAGAAGCTCATCTATAAGTTGGCGCGCTCCAAGATCAAAGCGACACAGGATATTTCCAAGTGCCGCTATGTAAAAGACCCTGACGTTAACCTGCTATGCGAAGATCTTGCGGTAAAGAAGTGGTAGCGTTTGTAATTTACACGAGCTTCGTAATGAACAGCACAAAGAGGTGCAGCCTCCGGACCTCCCTCCGAATCCGGGACTTTTGCCAATGATAACACCTGTAGAACTCCATACTGCGTTTCACCGCTTAAAAAAATCGGAAAGGAAGGCTGGCTTGGAGGCTGAGTATTTTTACTCAAGTCTTCAAAGGTAAGGGGTCAGTGCAGGAGTGTGGGAGCTACCGCGGTATAAAGGTTATGTCCCGCACCATGAGAATCTTTGAGAGGATAATTGACTTTCGGATCCAGCAGGAGTGTATTCTCTCGGAGTATCAAGATGGGTTTCGCTTAGGTCGTGGGACCACGGATCCTGTTTTTACCCTAAAGTTTGGGGCGCAGAAATACAGGGCGAAGAATACGCCTCTGCACAGTCTATTCCTGGACATGCAAAAGGCCTTTGACTGTGCTCCTCAAGCAATGATCTGGTGGGCACTGCGATCAAAAGGGGTTCCAGAGGCTTATATTGACATTATCCGAGATTCCGTGGTTCAGACCGCTGTTGGCGACATTAAACCCTTTTCCATACCGTCGGGGTACACCAGGTCTGTCCTTAGTCTGTTCTTGTTTAGCGTGGTAGTAGACGTGATGTCAGACAACATCAGGGGATCACATGAGCAGCCTCCATGGTTGCTCATGTATCTTGATGACATCGCGCTATCAGACGCAGACTATGTACGACGTGTGAAGGCGTGGAAGGAGACGCTTGAGAAAGGTGGTCTGAAACTTAACGTGGCGAAGACTGAGTACCTGGCATTAAACTCCACTGATCCCACATCTGCCGCATAGGCGATGATTTGGTCAAGCGCACAGACCAGGCTAAATACATGGGATCTGTATTTCACGCATCCAGTGACATCAACTGGGACGTTAAGACACACATTGCTGCCGCGTGGTCTAAGTGGAGAGAGATGACTGGTGTCATTTGTGAACCAAAAATTCTAATCAGGTTGAAGAGACAGGTCTATAAAACCATCATAAGGCCTGTCTTTTTACATGGCAGTGAGGCGTGGCCAGTATTGGCGCGACACAAGCAGGAGCTGCGTGTCACGGAAATGACGATGCTGCGGTGGATATGTGAAGTCACGCGGAAGTACCGTGTGAGAAACTCTCGTATCTGCGGCAGCCTTTGCATCCTGCAGATAAGCTGCAAGATTGTCGACTTCACTGGTATGGTTACGTCTTGCGGCAACGTGGGAAACAAATGTCTGCCCATGTCGGCCCCACCGGGTCCTAGCTTGACGTCGTAAAGGATGACATGCGGCCAATGGTCTCACTACAGGAGATACGAGCGAAGTGGAAGAGAAAATGTAGGAAAGCGGACCCCAACTGGCATGATGATGATTATTATAACTGCTTTAGTATATTTCGAAATTATGTAAGTAACCCAAGTTCGTGAACGATTTGCATTCGTGACAAAATCGACCACGTTATTCTAACTTTATGTTACGTCCGGTCGCAGCGCAACGCACGAAACAAACACATCGTTGTTTCGTGATACAGCATTTATAAATAGCACATAAAGTGGCAACTTTAGTCTAAGTCTACTATTTTGTAGAGATACTTGCTTTGTCAGTACATAAATAGTAAAATGTTCGTGATTTTCGACGTACAATATGTATTGGACTATTGGTATCCATAAATGTCAAGTACTCGGAAACCTAGACGTGCGTGTATGAAGCAATTGATGAATGTACAAGAAGCGACAGAAGTATGCATGGATCGCGAAGCCGGCAATCTGTCCTCTCGTCAGGGATACAGCGTTAAGATAATTAGTTAGTTTTAGTTATAAATGTCAACGCAAAAAGAAAATTTTCAAACTTTATAGTAAAATTAGTTGACGCCCGCGGCTCCACCCGTGTGGTGAAATTTTCCCGTTCCCGTTCCCGTTTCCCGTGCAATTTTTTTTTAACTTTTCATTCCACAAAAACCTTCCTCGAGGTCATGGAATAAATAACAAAAAATCCTCGAATTTGTTCAGCCGTCTTCGAGTTTGCGCTTAGCAATACATTTTGCGATTATTTTTATTTAGATTAATAAACGATTAATTGGGAGTTAAAGTGTGACGAATGATATCACTGGGCTCAGTAGTAAAAATTAATAAAAACATCGCATCGTATAAGCGTATTAGCAGACTCTTAGAACTTTTAAAGGTTTGATAAGTAGAATAGTTTCTAGAAGTGGAAGTTTCATCTTCATATGAGCATAAAGTCCTTGTTGTATGTAAATTTTAACCTTGGATGCCGGGATCCATAAAATTGTCACCGCTTGCTGGTGATTTTATTTTATACCACTGAGGTGGCAGACAAGCATACGGCCCACCTGATGGAAAGTGGTAATATAAATAATAAATAGCATATGGGCGTTTGCAACACCAGAGGTCCAGCACACGCACAGCCGACCCCTTTTGAAAAACCCCATACTGTAGTCGTTCGATGATATTGTATTGGATGATTTTAGTGGAGACCTTAAATCTAAGTAGTATAATGTAAACGGTCATAATATACTTTTATACGCATAGTGCAAAATGAGTTTGTTTGTATGTTGAAAATTCTCTCGCGAATCGCTGAACTGATTTTGAACGAATATCCACCTTAAGTTTTATGATTTTAACGCGAAGAAAACGAAGAAATTTATCTAACTTTTGTTACATAAAACTCTTAGGGTCGTATTACAGATCGATTTGTAAAACTCTAGAAAAACTTGAGCATAGATTTTAAAACCGTAAGAAATTTTAAAAACATGACAAGTTACTTTTATCTTTTTCTAATCATACTAAATGAGGCCGCGCGATACTGGTTTTAGGAAAAATATAATGTATATATTATATTATTCCGGGCCTTTATATACTTCTCTTTAGAATTTTGCCAAACAGTTATTTTGTTTGTTTTTTTTAAACCTTTGCTTCCTTATGTATCGTAAATAAACCAACACGCGCACTTGACGTTGATAATGGTGTATTTTATCCACTACAAACGCGCAGCGTTGATTACAAGAAATTTAAAACAACATCACGAGTTTAATAAAATTCTTTTGCGAAACAAATATTGGAAGCTGATTTTCTTTGCCAAAGCATTTTTAGACGTAATGGCAAATAGGATTTTCGTATTCATAGCCAGTTTGATAAAAAATATCATAATGAAATTGTGAATTGTAGAGTATCTTATCTGGAAAGATATTTTGGTTATGCAGATATGATTCTGGGGGATTTCAATGGCCACCACATTGAGTAATTGGGTTCTCTGCTCACTAAATTTTCAAGGAAGGTTATTCACGAATTTGTCCTGACCTTTGGGTTTTTCCAAATAGGTTTTTGAGGTTCCTATTTTAGGATACCAGACAAAAAGGATGAGCAAAGTACATGACTGAATCATTTTTTAATAGGGTGTAATGAAATGAATGAATTTTAATTTATATAGATCACAAAGTAACAATTATGAACCTCATGGTTATTTATTGCTTCTAAACTATAAATTTACTGCCATATTCGCAAAGCAATAGGTACCTAAAGCCTGTGAGAAAAGAATCTGGCAATAAAAACCAACGACCGCTGTTTCCCTGTGTGTAAGTGTCCCACAATAAATATATTTTCTAATCGCCAGTAATAACATCGAGTTTTTAACATAATGTATCAAAATATGATGCTATATCTAATTATAATAATAAATATAAAGCATTACTTATAGGTGCCAGCGTAAGGGATGACATACGTGCAAATGCTCTCACTACAGAGGATGACGACAACCGTGCAAAGTGGAGGAAAATGTAGGAAAGCGGACGCCAGGCGCCGCGAGACGCAACTGGGACAGATGCTCGGATGATGATGATGACATATAGGTGCCAACAAATCTCAAATGACGAGTAGAAATTCAAATTGTACATTGGATCATTTTTAACCGACAACCATACTTTTCCCTTCCATCTGTCTTTGTAGTACATGGTACCCTTCAACATATAAGTTTTCACAGCAATTTAGCCATATAAAGGCTCATTGTGTGTTAGTAAAATTACTTATAAACTATGTTACTGATCAAATACAATGAAATAAGCTTCCATCAGCAGATTTACCAAGATCGCTTTGTAACAAGCATCTTGATAACTCTACCCATAGTCGGCCCCTCCATCCTCTCTGCATATGTCTGTAATCGACGCTACTTTCTTCCACATAATTGCAAAGTAATCATCCGTGTGAGCATCGGTAAATATGCCTGACGCACTACAATAAAGTGGAAGCCTCAACAGCGCCCTAAAGGCATTATTATATTGTATTCACAGAGTATTTGTCGCTTTTTGGGTAAGTCTAACCCTAAGGCTGCTGGTGTAAAATGTTTGGCAATATACCTTGAAAAGGATAATTTTAACAGGTACTGAACAACCAGCAAATCTTCGTGACACCATATAACCTCTCACAGCCAACGCCTTGCGTTCTCTCGCCATGTCCAGATCTTCATTTAAATCCTTTGTAACAATGTGACCTAGATCTTTAAACTGTTTTACTCTGTGTAAAAGTGCACCATTCGATTGAATGGGAGGGGCGTGTGCTGGACTTTTATTTTTTCCTCTAAATACTAGCTAACTCACTCTTTTTTGGATTATATTTTAGATCCTGCTGCTCAACATAAGCTTCACATATATAAATAAACGTTCTAATGCTTTATATTGATGGATTCAGCAGCACCATGTCATCAGCATAGCTTAAGGGCCTGTAGGCCAAATCGCGTAGGCACCACAACGCTTCCTCAGCCCCTGCCAAGATAGATCGACGATGTATTTTATGCTGGCACGCCACAGTAAAAATGATTGGCAGTAGCAATTGAAATGGAACATCTCTGTTATTGTGTTGGATTTTATTCTAGGTTTATGATATACTAGTTGACGCCCACGGCTCCGCCCGCGTGATGAAGATTTTCCGTTCCCGTTTTCAAAAGGAACTTGTTCCCGGTATAAAAAGTAGCCTATGTGTTATTCTGATAGATAAGCTATTATATATAATATATAGTTATGGTAAAGACGAAATTAAAAACAGTTTGCTAGGCTATCACCGGCGACTGCGACATCACCCCAATCCCCTGGCCTCACAACTAACGCATAGAGGTTATAGCAAAAGATTAAAAAGAAAAGACAAAGTGACGACTGAGCCCATTGGAAATAAACGAGGAGATGTGCCCACTGAAGAGTATACTCACTCACCTAATTACCCACACACAATCTGCTTATAGTAGAACTGATTGCAGATAACAGAACACAGAAAAAAAAAGGTAGTTTATTTAAATTCCATTCAGTAGTTTTACGTGCAAGTAACAAACATCCATACTTACAAACTTTCGCGTTTATAATATTAGTAGGAGTTTATGATGATATATTTAATAACAAATTTAGGCTTTATGTACAGGTACCAAATAAAATGTCCCGTACTCATTATACTCTTTTTGGAACGAAGTTCCTTACGGCAGGTTTGGAGGAGATAGGGATTTTGCTGCGCGACCGAACTGAAAAAAATGTGATAGTAAAAGCGTAAGAAAAAGTCCGTGGAATAAAAGCGTTAAATGAGACGTGCGCAGGCGCGACAGTCGGATACACAAGCGAGTAGTGTATAATACCTTTCTCTTTCTCCCTCTTTCAGTGAGGGTGAGGGTGACCCTCACCCTCACCCTCACCCTCACCCTCAACCTTTTTTTTTAACTTTGTTCCTACCTGGTGTCCCACGACACCACATCTTTTTTTTTTTAATAATATTAAAATCAAAAAATCATAATGTTATGTTCCTGTCTTCGGCAGCTAGTCACCGTTGTTCTTCAGAACATATCTTCCGTCCGCGCTAAACATTCTCCTTAAGTACACAATTTCATTCAATTGCTCTAAAAGTTGCCGGTTTACCCAAATCTTGCTTTAAGTTATTCCTTTTTTTTTTCAAATACCTGATTCTTAGTTTAACATGCAGCGAAGACCTTTACTTTTATATTAGTGACTAATGCCTGAAGGTCGGCTTCTGATGAGACCATCACTACCGCAGCATCAGCGTACAACAGACAATTTCCAATTTTACAACACATCATAATCTTTTAACTTTTGCAGCCACACTTTTGCACAACTATCCATATACACTAAGCCATATAGACTGTCGACGGCCCGTTTGACGCCCGAACAGAAGTCAAAAAGAGGCGCCAGGTGAACCTCCCCTTTGGTCGCACGCAAGCTTTACAGTCCGTATAAAGAGACTGTATCGCCAGCAGCAGCTGGCCGTCCACACCATATTCTGCCCGGATATGGTGTAGACGGCCAGCCAGGCCACACGGACGAGTACCACAGAGTTTCTCTCACAACTTTATCATATGCTTTCTCCAGATCCACTAAAGCGCAAAAAACCTTCGCGTTAAAATGTTGGGATAATTAATTGAATGAATGAATGAAAAATCTTTATTCATGTAGGTCACAATGTAACACTTATGAACGTCAAGATTATTGCTTCTACATTTACATTTACTGCCAGATTCGCAAAGCAATAGGTAGAGGCTGAGGAAGAACCTGGCAATAAAACTCATGGCCACTGTTTTTCTAACCGCCAGTAATTACATTAGTTTGAGTTACATGATGTTTGACCAATTTTATAGTAATGAATTTATACAAAACCAAAAAACAACGTTTTGTTTAAAATCATATTAAAATTAGAGCTATTATAGTTGCCAGTTCTAAGGGCAGCCTACACTTTAAGAAGAAGAATCTAGCAAGAAAGTCAATGGATGCTCTTTTAAAATGAAGGTATGGCTTACAACATTAAAATAAAAGTTACATTGTTCCTTTGGATTTATGTGAGAACAGTCGACTAAACTTAGTTTGCCTTAAATTTAAATTATATTATTTGTAATAATTGCTATATTATTATTAATCAATTAATTATTAGTTACATGAAATGTCATACATTGTTTAAGGCTACTAACATAAAGTAAAAACATATATAAAAAGCTCTCGTAGCCCTACTAACTCGGTTTCTGTAAAAGATCACTCTTACATAATTGCTATATTATTATTAATTAATTAATTATTAGTTACATGAAATGTCATACATTGTTTAAGGCTACTAACATAAAGTAAAAACATATATAAAAAGCGTTCGTAGCCCTACTAACTCGGTTTCTGTAAAAGATCACTGATTTAATAAACTCTCTCGGATTTTGGATGGATGACCGCTTTGTAGCATTTTCATTTACCAGCGTTTTCGTGCTTCGAAGGACTCGTTAACGTTGCAATCGACACTCGTTAAGTCAAGTGAATAACTTTTGAGCGACTTAAAAATTACAACAGCGAGTCGCTACAATCTGAGCTTGTCCATTTGAACACAGGCATTGGGCTCACCACAATATGCCTCTGCCACACCTTCGGGGATAAAGTCGTGGCTAATAAATTTATAAATATACTTAAATAATTAATACTGAAAGCTTAAAACAAAGGCCTTGGATACAATTTTAATAATTTATTCGAAGCGAAGCTCCAATATAACAACTGCACTGATTACTTCAGCCAGTGGCAGTCGGTATGTTTAAGTTTCAGAATCTATTGATCAAATTTGTTTATAGGTAAACATACATTGACCGGCCCACTGGCTCAGTTGGTTATATAACTGTCTCCTAACCTGTGGGTACCGGGTTCGATTTTATACTACTTACAGGGATAATTCTAACGCTTCTTTGAAGTGTAAGTACTTTATTTTATATTAAAACTCTCATATATTTTATTTTTCTATCACACCTTATCCCCGCAAGGGTGGCAGAGGCATATTATTATATATGCCCACTTTTTACTATGTTTAATCCTGTCCCACGTAATGGGTGGTGAGTTCAGTGCTGTATATAACTCTCATATATATACACTATATAAAGCTAACTCCGGGCGTCGCGAGATGCAACTGGGACAGACGCTCGGATGATGATGGAATGCTTACTGCTCTCATAAATATACTGTGCCATTGCGAAAAAATAGCAAAGGGAGCGCAACGAAAAAACCTAACACAGGTCCTACCTCAGTAAGCGCCAGCGCGCGACTGATCAGGCCTCAGCGTCGCGAATCTGATATTATTTAAACATTTGTTCTATAAAATCACTGTATATAGTCAAAGTAAGCCATTATGTCTATGAATATTTAATAGCTATAGTTGTGTATAAAAATTTCATTAAAATTATCTGTAGTTTAGATTTGGAATTTAAAAAACATTTCGAAAGGAGGCAACTTTGGGATGTTTTTCTATCAAGTGAAGTTTATTAGATTTTGTAACAGAAAGCCATTTTGACTAGCTTAAGTCCTTAACTAACATATATCTCTTTTTCAGAATCAAAAACCCTTTCTTTTCGATTCGCATTGTGTTAAAAAACTCAAAAGCGTGGCCTCGGCAGGAATACCAAGCCTTAAGTTGTTTACACAAATTCCAACTACATGAGATCCGACATGTGTGCTGCTGAGCTTAACAAGTAATCCTACTAATATTTTATTAATAAGATTTCTGTTTTTAATTTTTAATTATTTTTTACATTCTAAATTGTAATTTCATAATTTTAATTTTTAAATTAATTAAATTTTGAATTGTAATTTCTTCATTTTTATGTTTTTATTTTTAAATTAATAATTAATTATGTTTTATTATATTCAGTTGTAATTTTATATTATTTAGAATTTCTTTTTATTATTAGGATTACTTGTTTTTAATTTTAAAATTTAAATGTGTCTTATCCTCCGATAGCATTACATTGGCATAAAGCTGTAATAAATGTTATAGATTTAAATAAATAAAAAAAAACGCGAAAGTTTGTAAGTATGGATGGATGTTTGTTACTCTTTCACGCAAAATCTATTGAATGGATTTTGATGAAACTTGAAATATAACTTACACATCAGAATAAAATATAGGCTACTTTTTTTCCGGGAAAAAGTTCCTGTGGAAAATGGTAACGAGATAACTTCAAATCGCGTGCGGAACCGCGGGCGTCTATTAGTTTATAATAAAGACATGTCAATATTCACATGTCAATGAAGTGACACTTGTTAGTTTTCTCTATGGGTAAAAAAGTTATTTTCCAAAAATCTTCTGTTTTAAACATTCGACTGATTTAATGAAATAGAATCAGTTGAGTAATTCGAAACCTGTCACGTAGCAGACGCGATACCACTTAACGAACAATGAGTTTAAGAAAAAAAAACAATGCTCATTAGACACTTGATTATGTCTCAAAAGGTTCGTTCTTAATTAGTTGAAGAAATAGATTCTAGAAATTAAAAGCAAACTTGTTTAACTCCATTTTTGTTGTACGTAAGTAGTTTTTTAGAGATAGATTCTATTTCTCAAAAACTAGTGTTGTACAACAGTAGTGTGTTAGGTTCATATTATGTTGGACTTAAAAATATATTCTTATATTGATTTTTTGACTGATCTTAAGTGGCTACCGATTCAACTTCGCCGCTATACTCATATTGAAATGGTTTACTATGAATGCAGTATAATTGTGCATTGTGTACTAAATAATAACTTGCCAATAAAATGGTAGCCGTTAAGCCAAGTTAAAAGCCTTATGTGGGGGTGTGAAAAAAATTAACAGCAGGTCGCCACAGCCTGCGCCTGTCCATTTCAATACGGCAATGGGCTCACCACCTGTTACGTAGGACAAAAATACATACGGTGAAATGTGGGCGTTTAATATACCTCTGCCTACCCCTTCAGGGATAAAGGCGTGACAATATGTATGTATGTATGTATAATAACTTTACCGCTAAACGTAAGACAGGCAACATCAATATATTCTGCAAAACCTGATCAATGATCATGACCTCTGATAAATAATCGATTTACTTACTTATTACTTACACCTCTATCATACCTTCGAAAGGCACGCTAAGCCGTTGGTCCCAGTTGTCAGTAATATGGCAGTCGTTAAGTCAAGTTGAAGGCCATATGAGTGGCTTGAACTATTTCAACAGCAGGTCGCCACAACCTGTGTCTGTCTATTTCAACACGGCAGTTGGCTCACCACCTATTACGTGGGACAAAAATGGTGAAATGTGGGCATATAATATGCCTCTGCCACCCCTTCGGGGATAAGGCGTGATAGATAAATTACCTTTGTCATACCTTTACCCACATTTCACCGCATCATTGTCCCGCGTAACAGGTAACATAATATAATTATTAAACATACAATAGCAATCTCCTATATCTAAATTCTGCTTCTAAAACATCAAACAATATTCCGTTAGCATTTCGGTTTTGACAAAGGGGGTAGTTTGTCTTTGTAATAATAATACCAGCATGAATGACTAATAAACGGATAATTTACGTCTCGATATCGTTAAGGGCCCTCGTTGTTCAAAATGTTGCTTAATTGGAAATCAGTGACATTGAGATCTGGGTCACGGGTGAACTTGTTAAAATTGATATCGGATTGACAGCAATTATAAGTTGTTATACATTTAATTACAAGTTATAAGCTACTGATTGTAACACAAACAAATATAGACATTTTTGTCTTTCATAAACTTCTTATAGAAGCAATTTGTATTACTTATATTTTATTTAGAGTAAGAGTCCGAGATTACCAGGACTTTAATTGGTCGTGTTAATTAGTGTCTAGCACAAAATACCTTTTAGCCTTTTTGTTACCACCTCACTAAAAAGGCAACGGGTTCAAAATTTCTTCCGAATTTAACATCTAAAATAGACACATTTTATTTTATTAAATTTATTCGGCCCTTTAGACCCACCCCAGTCCCGTGCTTCGGAAGGCACGTTAAGCTGTTGGTCCCGGTTGCTAATAAAATGGCAGTCGTTAAGCCAAGTTGAAAGCCTTATGGGCGGCTTAAAAAAAAAAATTCAACAGCAGGTCGATGCAGCCTGCGCCTGTCCATATCAACACGGCAATGGGCTCACCACCTGTTACGAGGGACTAAAGTGCATATGGTGAAACGTGGGCGTTTAATATGCCTCTGCCTACCCCTTCGGGGATAAAGGCGTGACAATATGTATATGTATGTATATTTTATTTAAGGGCTAGTAGTCTCGCTTCTATTATGGAAACAATCTTCACTGGGGGTTAGAGAGGAGAGATCGCCAGGTTTTGTTATCCATGCATACTTCTTTCGCGTTCTTCATTTTGATACTTGCACGCCTTGGTATCCGAGTATTTTTCCCTTTTTGAGCAATCTGATAAAGTGGTCCATATTATGCAAGTCTCGGCCTATCCTACCCTGACTCCTTCTATCATCTACTTTCTCACAATAGACATTCTTCGTCAATCGTTCCTCACTCTTTCGTTGGACGTGTCCAACCCAACGGACGCCTACACACCCTTTACCAGGTTGATGTTGTCACTTACGACAACAGCAACATGTCAATAGCAATTCGCCACAACCTGCGGCTGTCCATTTGAACACCGTAATAGGTCCACCAATTACGGTAATAGTAATAGGCTAGCTCGCTCGCGCCTTAATAGAGACGAATAAGTAATTATAATACAGTGTGCCAAGTTTAGGTCCGGTGTAGGCAAAAATAGCATCTCGGCCTATCGGTTGCATTCATGTAATTAGTGTAATCGTGTATTAGTAAAGGTCTGAGTAAAGCATGAGTAAAGACCCCGACGCGCTTGGTTTTATAAAATCTATACAGTAGGTTGTAGGCCTCTACCTAAAACTGAGAAAAAATACTATTCCACTAATATTATAAACTAGATGACCCTGTAGGGGTCATCTAGCTTCACCTGTGAAATATTTCGACCTCCCGTCCCTATTTAATCCCGTCGCTTATAAATTCTGCAATGATGCATAAAATTTGCCCGATTTGTCGACATGTATGACTACTGCTCTGCTCCCCAGTATAGTAGCGTAATGATATATAGCTTATAGCCTTTGTCGATAAATGGCTTTCTAACACAAAAATATTTTTTTATATCCGACCAGTAGTTCCTGAGATTAGCGCGGTCAACCAAACAAACAAACAAACTCTTCAGCTTTATAATATTAGCGTAGATGTGAAATTTTGTATGGATAATTTTACTCCTACACGCAAAATCCACTTGCGAATTTTACACACATCAACTTCAGACTAGGACATAGGCTACTTTTTATCCCGGGAACTAATTCTTATGGAAAATGGGAACGGGAAAACTTCAATATCAAATATAATGAATCATAACATCGATAGTATCTCATCAATATTTATCGAATGCAATATCTGAGAAGCACCGCCGCGACATAATATCTAAAACATGAGTACTACCGAGTTACAAGCCAGTGGCAATGGGCCAAAGGCATCTCACAGCCGGTACCTAATATATATTTATTATATTTAGTACTAACTAGTTAATGCTTGTGTGAAATATTTGCTCAGCGAATTTTGTCAAAATAAACAACCGGTTGAAAAGTGTTTATGATTGTAACTACTTTTATCAACTGAGCAATAGACCAAATTACTATCAGTGCCCTCGTTTCGGAGCATAGGATCACTGTACATAAAAAAGGGGTAAGAAACTTTATAGAAACGTGCAAAAAAAAAACTTACACAGACGCACGCATCTACTGGCCCCAGGCCCCAGACCAGTGTTCACGTTACGTACAATAATGAGTATTTTTATATATTGAAAGTGACAATCCTAACCCTAATCTAAAAGGATATGTATATTAATACGTTAAGCCAAAACTTTGAACCCCTTTTTAAGAAAAATGCTCGAACGTATGACCGTGTTGATCACATTAAAAGTTATTGTAAGAAGTAGTGCACAGAACTTTTGTATAAACCACTGAGGTGACAGACAAGCATACCGCCCACCTGATAGAAAGTGGCCTGTGGACGTTTGCAACACCAGAAGTGCAGCACTCGCGCTGCCGATACTTTAAAAACCTTCTAAGACCCCTTTTGAAGAAGCCCAGACTGTAAACGTTTGGGACAACCTAGACGGCAGTTCATTCCACAATCTAAGCGTACGTGGTATAAATCCTCTCATCATCATCCGAGCGTCTGTCCCAGTTGCGTCTCGCGACGCCCAGGGTCCGCTTTCCTACATTTTCTCCTCCACTTCGCACGGTCGTCGGCATCCCCTGTGGTGAGACCATTGGCACGCATGTCATCCCTTACGACGTCAAGCCAGCACTTCTTGGGTCTTCCCCTCTTACCGGGACCCGGCGGGGCTGACATGGCCAGACATTTGTTACCTACGTAGCCCGGCGGTTGCCGCAAGACGTGACCATACCAACGAAGGCGACACTCTTGCAACTTGTCTGCAATGTCACGGACGTGAAGGCTGCCGCGGATGCGAGAGTTCCTCACGCGGTCCATCCGCGTGACTCCACACATCCACCGCAGCATCTTCATTTCCGTGACACGCAGCTCCTGCTTGTGTCGCTCCAATATCAGCCACGTCTCACTGCCATGTAAAAGGACAGGTCTAATAATGGTTTTGTAGACCTGTCCCTTCAACCGGATCGGCATTTTAGGGTCACAAATGACACCGGTCATATCCCGCCATTTGGCCCACGCGGCAGCAATGCGTGACTTGACATCGCAATCGATGTCACTGGACGTGTGAAAAACAGATCCCAAGTATTTAACCTGGTCCGTGCGCTCGACCAAATCACCGCCTATGCGGACGGATGTGGGATCTGTCGAGTTTAGTGCCAAGTACTCGGTCTTCGCCACATTTAGTTTCAGACCGCCGTTCTCAAGCGTCTCCTTCCACGCCTTTACACGTCGCACCAATCTGCCCCTGTCCGCGTCTGCCAGCGCAATATCGTCAGCATACATGAGCAACCATGGAGGCTGCTCATGCGGGTTTCTGATGCTGTCCGACAATTCGTCTAATATTACACTGAACAGAAGCGGACTAAGGACAGAACCCTGGTGTACCCCGACGGTGATGGGGAAGGGTTTCGTGTCGCCAACAGCAGTCCGAACCATTGAGTCGGAGTCACAGTACATGTCCCGGATAGTGTCAATATAGACCTCTGGAACCCCTTTGGACCGCAGTGCCCACCAGATCATCGCACGAGGGACACAGTCGAAGGCCTTCTGCATATCTAGAAACAAACAGTGCAGAGGCGTGGTATAAATCCTCTATCGGACCTATACGTATGTGAGCGGTCCGGACGCAAAGTGTTAACACACCCTGTCTATGGCGATATTTGTTTTTATTTTTTAAACTTTCAACTTTACATTATATAAGCAACCAACCCTAAGGTTCAGAGAAAAATAGGCATGTAATATTAGATTTAGACCAAATTTGCTTACTGCTTTAGCTCATATATGCCTAGGACCTTATTTTCAACCTTTATCCCACCAGTTTCTTTCTTTCAGTAGCACTAGGATCTACGGTGACAACTTACAATCAGGTGGCTATTTATGCTTGTTAGCTATGTTATTCATAGAAACAAAAAAGTGATACATGTTTTAATTCGTTACTTTCTATCTCTCTCATCTTGATGTAGCTCTAATATTAGTTGAAATTGGTATTGGCAAACATTAACCGCCCACCATAGTTTCCGTAACATAATAAAACTGATGAATTGTTTTAGCAGGCGTTTAATACGCCTCCGCTTACCGTTGGTTTTAAGTATGTATCATTCCATATATGCTCCATAAGCCTTCTCATTACTCTTTTGATACACAAAAAGATAATAAGCCTTCTTGTTTCATACGAGCGAGCTTAAAACCTTTATATTAAATTAAGAGCACATGAAAATATTTAAGAAAATGTTTGTTGTTCCACCTTTGTATATGATCTCGGCGACGAAAAGTGCCATTATACGCAGCTAAGGGACTAATTATATTTGTACTAGGCGGAAAATTACGTCGGGTCGCCTCGTCATTATCTTGGCCGTGAGCGAACCTTTCCCAGATGTACTTACTCGTATTGAGGTCAGCTCGCAGACTAATCCGATATCGTTGAACACTGTTATCTATAGGGTTTTCGAGATAAAAACGAGCATATGTCGTTGGTAGTTAAATTGGTCTGGATGATAGGGATTGTTCTGGAACCATGCATTTAGATAAACAGGTGTTTAATTAAACATTGTTTATATTTGATATTTTGCATAATTACTGGGCTTATTTATGATATTTCGCGACGTATGTTATTAGGTACAAAGCCTATCTTATACTGCCCGACGTTTCGACCGGATTACACCCGCCGTGGTCAAGGGGTTTGACTCAACCCGTGACCACAGCTGGTGACAGTGACAATCATGAAAGATTAAAAACATTAATTACAGTGCTAGTTTTTATTTCGTTTTTGAGAAATAAATAGCTTTTTTTTTCTTTTTTTTTTAAATAATTGTTATAGATTAGCAACTTGTTGATTATAAGTTACTATGTCTATACGGAACAAAAAAATAATTTTCAGAAGCGGAACCATCCCCGCTTACTCAATGTTCTGTAAAAACTCACTGCATTTAGTATCTTATACTAATGCTGGTTGATCGTTGATACTTTTTATGTTTATCAATCACGACGTGAAGAGGCATATTATGCGCCCACATTATACCGTGTTTATTCCTACCCCACCTAAAAGGTGCTTGAGCTCATCGTTGAAGCAGTTTCAATTTACGAAGCTTTTTTGTACTTTGGAAGGTACGTTAAGCCAAGTTGAAAACCACAGTACACCATTTGTTTTAACATGGCTTTTGGCTCATCAACTATTACATACGAACAAATAAAACAAAGAAAGAGGTATACCATTTTTAAGTTTCTGTGACATCTAATTATCAGGAACGTTGACTTTTCATACAGTCATTATCTTTTTACAAGGGAAAATGGTTCTGTTACCTCATGACGTTCAAATAAACCTCAACCGTAGAGCGGTAGACCACGTTTTTTGCTGACTGTACAGGGTTTTATTTCGAATTTTCTTTATCTTCTTTATTGTCCTTTCGAACTCAAAATTAGCTTCCCTTACTACGCTAAAAGGGTCTTTATTGCAAAATTTGCATTCAAGAACATGAGCAAATTTTGCAGAAAATAAGCTAACTTAAACTTAACTAAGCTATATTCACGCTGTATCCCTGATACGGAGAGGACAGATTGCCAGGCTTCGCAATCCATGCATACTTCTTTCGCCTCCTGCAGATTCATTAATCGTTTCATATATGCACGTCTGAGTATCCGAGTACTTTTGACCTTTCCGTGTCAGAGCAATCTGCTCACTAGGTCTTCGAATGTAAGTCTCGGCCTATTCTGATTCCTTCTACCTGCTATTTTCGCACAATATAAACTATTCGTCAGTAGTTTTTCACTCATTTCTTGGAGGTCCAAATCAACGGAGCACGCTTAACGCTGACAAACTTTTATTCAAACCTGCCATATTGCGTATCACTTCTATACAAATTCGGTCAGCCAAAGTTACGCTTTGGCGCGTTAGGGAAAAATGATGAGAGTAAATTATTACGATGCGCTCGCAGACCGTCATAAAAAACCGATACCATGAAGTTAGCTGATAAGTGTTTCCATGACAACTTATTCATACATTCAAAGTAGTTTTCGAACACCCTTTTTTAGCTATGACTATAGCTTTTTAGATTTTCCCACAAACGTAGGATAAGGCAAAAGATAATTCTTTTTAAAAGATTTTTGTCTAGTTACGCCAAAGAAGTATAACTTCTAACGCGTGTACATAAGAACACACATACACTCTTTATTCTTATAAAAATGTGTTCAATGGACACACAGCTTCGCCCGTAACCTACTCCTAATTCCCATCGCACTTATTTAATACCATCGTTTATAAATTATACAGTAATGTATGAAAATTTGCCCGATTCGTTGATGCCCACCTAGAAAGTGGCGTGATGATAGCCTTCCTTGAATAATGGGCTATCCAACTCAAAAAACATTTTTTTTCAATTCGAATTAGTGGTACCTGAGATTAGCGCGTTCAAACAAACAAACTCTTCAACTTTCTATATTAGTATAGATACTTATCTGAACTAATATGTTACGCTTAATATATTATAAAAGTATTAATGCGCAGACACCTAAGCATATTTTCACAGAGGTCTGAAAGTCCAGATAATAACTAAAGTTGAAGAACATTTGGAAATACCTATCGAATATTCTAACTGCTTTCAAAGATTGTTACGACTTGGAATTAGGGCTTGAAATGGAAGGAACGCCGTCGTAATGTAGTCGCAGCTCATTTAGCTAAATGAACTGAGTATCCGCCACCCACTTCTGAAACAATTCGTGGAACTCTTCTCAAATATCTCTAGGGTAACCGATTTAATCCAAAAAAAATTCACTACAAAGCATTTTTTTTATATATCTCTTTTTACAGCAAAATATGTGAATATTTAAAAATTTAAAACCTTTAGTTGCTTTGGGCTATGACCACAAGCAGATGTAACCTGATGTAAATATCAGGCATATATTCGTACATATGTGTCTAACCCAGATAAATAAAATTTGAGTGTTTCTTTGTGATTCCAATTTAACAGCTTTTAACTAAATGCACAGAGATTTATAGAATTTTATTTTCTTTATGACAATAACTATATCACTTAAATGAAAACTAATATTCATATTCAGAAGCACGTGGCCTTTTTATGGTGGATTTTTTTCTTTTTAAATATCTAATTTTGTTTGAGGGAAGAAACATGGGCGATAGTAATGAATTCAAAGCCCATATTGTACGCGAAAAAAGGTAAATAAAAACAGTCGTTTTGAAGTAAAATTTTGTTTAAAACCTCTACTTTATTGAAGGAACACCACGAGGAAAAGCTTTCGTAGTAGACCATGCAAAATACTGTCAGAAAGTCCACATCTGCAGTGTGTGTTTTGGTAACTTGACTCTTACTGACTTGAATATTTAAAAAGAGCGCCCAGCCCAGAGAATATAATAATAAGTATATAAACAATAAACTAGGTTCATTCTAGACAAATTTCATTACATTAGACCTATTGGATAAAATGATATAAATGTAAATAGCGGAACATCAACCAACATTTGTACTATTTGTACAGAGCTACATACTTGTATAGCATAAGATATTCACTTGAAATGCACATATAAAAGTAAACAGGAATTTCAACGATAACATAATTTAAATAAGAGCAACACACACTGACAAATAATAAACAGATGTCGCATAATGGAATTGCTGAAAGTACATCGCGAAATGCAAAAAGCGTTTATCGTTTCAGCTTAATAGTGTTCTGAAATTAGCATACTTGAATTTTGATTAGCAGTAAAACACAGTTGAACTTTGTAACGTGCAGTGAACAGGCCCCCATTAACGCCCGGATAATGGACAAAACCTTTGTGATTATGGCTGGTGTCCTCATAAATTATAACTACGGACAGATTTAATGTGTGAATTTGGTTATTGTTAAACGTATCTCACCTTTTTACTTGGGGTAAGTTTAGTGTTATTATTATAGGTTATAAGTAGCAGGCAGCCCTGCTGATAAAACAACACAATGAAGGTATAACTTCGGGTACGGGTTGCCTTCTTGATTAATAGCTAAGGCAAGCTATGAATGAGCATTCAACTAAAATTTAGGATCGGCAGTGCGGTGTGTGGTGGTGAAAGCATCCCTAGGCTACGGTGAGTACCTACGATCATCTTACATCTTGTTGATATAAAAAACTCTACTATCTCTCCTCTTAACTCCCGAATCGTACTCCATTTAAAATGATTGAAAGACTCACTACTACCGATGGGGACGTGGTATTCAGCCCTTTTTTGTACTACAGACTTTTTATATGGCACAAACCCATAAAAGATCTTCAAGCAGAACCTTTGTCAGTTCTGAAAATAGTATTACAATCTTGTGTTCTTAAAATAGAGCTTGAAAAGATATTTCTTGGGGCTGTCAAATGGACAGCCCTGTCAATAGTGTTTTCAACTATGAAAGTGATTCATAATCGTAGGAATTACCATGAACATTTTTTTTTAAAGCAATTATTTTGCTAAATTTCACATAAATTTTTAATAAAGTGGAAATAGACAATTCGATTCGAGACGGGGATCGAACCCGTGACCTTTGCTTAACCAGGGCAATAATCTAGTCACTTGGTGGATGGCTCTGGTCGTACTCTTGAAATGACGGTTAAAATATGGTGGAGAATTTCAATTGTCTGAATCGAATTGTCTTTTTCTACTTTATTAAAAATTTATGAGGATTTACTATGAGACCAGTGGCATCTATTTGTTGAGTGAAATGAATTAATTCTGCAACACTTGTATTCACAATGCATATTTAATGTATTGACTAAAATCTAAATAAAATAACAATAGAACCAGAACTTGAGTGCTGTCATAGCATTAGCAACCAGAAAAAGTGACTTAAGATGAGATCGAAAGGATGGATGTTTGTTACTCTTTCAAGTAAAAACTACTAAATAGATTTTAATGAAACTTTACAATTAAGCATAAACATCAGAATTCAAGAAAAAATATCAAATACATATTTGACAATATACGGACATAAGCGTAGGCTCAATTTGTGTATTCAGTCCGGATGTACAGTTGGCAAAACGCAGAGTTGAACCTCAGTTAAATAGATTAGTGCGTAACACGAGTGTGTGAACTCAGGTGTTCGAGTCGTGCCCCGAATAAATGGAACAACTATTTTGGCGACACGAAAGCTCTCTTGCGCGGCCACTGAATTATTTCATTGAACAATTCATTTCGACGATTTAACAACATCAGTGTATGTATAAAATTCGCTTTTAATCGCTGCTGTAGTAAGCTAGCAGGATGCAAAAAAGCATGTTTTTTATTGAACTAAAAAGTACTTTTTTCTTAATCCCACTGAGGTTGCAGACAAGACTAAAAGAATGTGGTCACCGTAGCCTATAAACGTTTGCAACACCAGAGGCGCAGCACTTGCGCTGCCGACCCTTTCAAAACCTTCTAAGACCTCATGTAGACGTTCGGGAAAACCCAGGCAGGGAATTCATTTCACAATCCAAGCGTACGCGGAATAAAGCCTCCATCGGATCTAACCGAATGCGTGTGTTCCAGACGTAAAGTGTGAGGGTGATCACCCTGTCTATGGCGAGCGATGCGATGATAGAAGTTAGCCGTGGGCATCATATCAAACAACTCTTCAGAACACAGACCGTTGTACAGGCAGAATATGCATAAGGAGGCAAAGTCTTCTGTCGCGAAGGGGTTCGACACCGCCCGCTAGTAGAGGATCGTTGACAATCCTAATAGCACGCCTTTCTACCGAGTCGAAAAGTTGAAGCTGGTATTCAGGTGCACCAGCCATTGGGCTTTGGTGACAGCAGTACTCCATGTGTGGCCGCACTTGCGACTTATAGAAGAACACACATTTTCATGCAGAGGCAAATCACTGATTATATCATTTAACCAGTCTCTTAAATTAACTTCCTCAGTTTGACAAAATGCCCAAAAAAAAGTCAATTGACCATAAGAATGTAAATCACAAGTCAATAGATGCGCTATCAATCCTGAACTGGTATGTAAGGTACACATATACCAGCACGCATCGTCTTTGGACACGCCTTTATTGTAGCTTTACATTACCATATTCGAGGTATAATCCTAAACGTAAATGGAAAGATATCTCAAATATTTTTATGGTTATCTTAATTTGGGTCAAGTTGTAATTAACAGGCAGACGAGCCAAATTAAAGACATCTATTACAGATAATCCCAGTGGAACCTTCAAAGGGGTAATATTTTTCCTTAATTTATTCGCTACTTTAAAGGTTTTAAGGTTGGAATGAAATGGATTCAAATGTAGATAAGAAATTGGTTGGCTGCCTATATTTTATTTGCTTTATAAATTTGTTACATGGAAGATTTGCAATGAGGATTTTCGATACTTTTTCTGCCGCCAGGCGGCGCTTCGTATGCGTCAGGTCCAAACAGCTGTCAGATAGCACAGAATCTTACCGAATGTATTATTATTTTAGTAAAATTTTATGTATTTGGAAGTGTTATTGATTTTATTATGGATTACGGCCAAAGAAAGGTTGCCGAACTGAAGATTGAGCTCAAAAAGAGAGGCCTCCTTTTTTATTTGCACACATAGGCACTGCACAACACTGTGGCATTTTGGAAAACAATATTCCGTTTGTAACGTTTTTAAGAATAAATAAACCAAAAAAATGATCGAAAAATATAAATCGTGTATGTGTTTTGACAGGTAGTTGGACCTGACGTTACAGCGCTGCCATCTCACGGGGAACATTTCAAAAAACCCTCATTATAAATATGATAAAAAGGTATAGACGCAAACGCAAACATAGACTAGGATTATCGTCAGAGAGTCATCGCTTCAAATTATATTAAAAAAGAAATTCACGTCACTACATAAAACCAAGTCCTCCGCCGCGTCTGTCTGATTGTCTGTCTATTCGCGATAAACTTAAAAACAGTAGTTTGCAGTAGCACCGATTTTTCTGTTGATTTCACTAATGGATAGATTGGTTCTTGATAAATGTTTTAGTTTGTTAGATTTTTGAAAATATTATGTATTGAAAATACCTATAACGATATTTGTTGAAGGTGTCGGCACAAAATATAACGTCTAGGAGCTTTAAACCTTTTAAGATATAACAAAATAATGTACGGTTTAATTGTGTATCTTATATAGGTCTACAGAAGTCCGCGACGGCATATGTCTAACTCTTAAGGATAACATACTAGCTTACTATATTTAACGGGGGGAAATGGGCATGGGAAATCTTTACCACACGGGCAAATCAGCGGGCGTTAACTAGTATATTAAATTTAACACGGTGAGAATGGATTTTGTACTTCTCTCCATTTTAAGGAAAAATAACATTTGCATTTTCATACTGTGTTTGATAAACAAAGCCACTCTTGTACAAGCTTTTATTAACTTGTATGTATATATTATATTTTTCGGTTGGAGTCTTGGAACTTTATTTTGAAGCAGAAATTTCCAAACGATTAAGACAATATAGACATTTTAAGCCATGTTATCAGATGACATAAAAAATTCATTTTGTAAGCCTTGTTATCAGATAGAACTTTTATGACATTTCTATTTATAAGCGTTTCCGAAGCACGGAAACGCCTGTGAAATAGAAAGACCACAAAGCGGTAACCGAACCGAGGACCAGGTGGTCAAGACTACTAATTCAATCGTGTCAGAAGAGAATAGAAACCGTCGCTCAATAGAGAGCTTACAGAATAAGATTACAGTTTTCGTAGTCTGCTATATTGCGCTCCAATAAAATTCTATCGGCCGAATATAATAGTATTGACCCGTGTATAGCGCCTGTAAGTTGCTCTTAATTTGCAGTTTTGGTAAAATTAATAAATATCCATCACGCCTTATACCCGAAGGGGTGGCAAAGGCATATTATATGCCCACTTTTCACCGTGTGGATTCCTGTCCCACGTAATAGGTGGTGAGCCCATTGCCGTGTTGAAATAGACAGACGCAGGTTGTGGCTACCTGCTGTTGAAATTTTAGCCCCCCTAAAGGGCTTCAACCAGACTTAACGACTGCCATTTTACTGGCAACCGGGACCGACGGCTTAACGTGCCCTTCGAAGCACGGAAACGCTCGCAAATGTAAATGCCACAAAGTGGTCACCCATCCGAGTACCAGCCATAGTGAAAGTTGCGTAACTCAGTGTTCGTTTAGAGAACACTGACACCGCGGGGCCACGAGTGCTTCTAAATATATAGTTTTAGTAGACTACCTAGTTTTGCACAAGTCGCAATAGATCGCCATAGAATGGAACTAGAAAGGCTTTCTATTGGAAAATAGTAGATTCGGCCCCCAGCTATAGCGAAAGTAGCTTTACTCAGTTATTAGTTTCATATTAAAATAAATCATGGTTAAAACAAATCAAAGACACAAAATGTCTATCTGCAACAAAAAGACAATCATAATTCATTGGTAATAAAACTCAAATTTATTAAAAATACACATCTACACAAATAAAGAGAAAAATCTCATGTTACATTAACGAGGCGGGTATGTAACGATACGCGGAAGCACGCCATTTTATCCATTTTAACGTTTTGTTATGAAACCAGGAGCTTTCAAGGTACTGTCCCCATTTAAGGTTACGCTTCGAGAAAACACAGAAGGATTTATTAAATTCAACAAAAAATCCCTTAGGGCTTATGATATTGTAAAGGGTCGTTTGTAAAAGATGGCAAACACTTTACGGTGAAGTTTAATTGTAGTACGAAGGAATTACATACTGTTAACTGTTGGATTTTTTTTCAAGACTAAAATAAACTGTCAAAATGTTAGAGATGGCGCAGTGGTACTCGTCGATTCCCGGGGCGAAAAAAATATATGTGTGATCTTCTACAAATGTTTATATCGGAGTTTTCAAAATATTTATCACTTATCTAGATCCCATACCCCAAGAAACTCGAAACGGTAACCCTACGGCTCTTACTGATTATTTAACTGACACCAATTTAGAGCTACACCGCAGAGATCCATTTGGCATCTATTTCTGTCATATCAGAATACTAGCTAAAGGCCACAGCTTTGCCCGCGTGGTGAAACTTCCCTGTACCCGTTTTCCTTAACGTTATAGTAAGTTAGTGTATTATCCTTAAAACCTATCGCGGATTTTTCTGTAGACCCATATAAGATACACAACTCCACCACACATTATTTTGTTATATCTCAAAAGTCTTAGGCAGCGTTTTCATTGAAAACTCCCAAACGGTATATATTTTTCCGACACCTACAACAAGTATCTTTACATTTTAGCCAATACGAGTATACGAGTATATAAAATCTTAACAAATTACATACAAAACCATTCCTCATTCCTCCATTAGTGAAAACAGCACCAGGTGCAGTAGATTTTGAGTTTATTTTCAGACAGACATACTGACGCGGCGGCGGAATTCATTGTATAATATGTAATAATAAATATGTAAACAAAAAATCTCATTATCGTTAGTCCTTGCAGTCGGAAGCTATGGTGTTACATGCTAAACTGATAACACCCCTTCTTTTCCGTCAGAGAATAAAATTTTATAAAATTATCCAACAACTTTATCAGACATCCGTCACTCAGTTAGGAAACAAAGCGTAAGTTGTAAAGCCTTCGCAGAAATGAGACGGTATGCATAATACATCTCTACAGATGCAATATATTTTCTCAGCAATTTTAACCGTATCTCCCGACATTTCTTTCGCGTGTAACGAAACACGAACTGGGGTATGAATATTTTCAGACGTCAAGATGAATTGAAGGTGTTGCTTTTACTCATTCTGTTTCACGGCGATTATATTTAGTTTTTTCATCGCTTTTTTACTGTTTCTACCAACAAATTGTTAGGAAGATAATGTATTATTTTTATTCATCTTATTCGGCTTCAAAGCCTACCTGGATTTCGAGGCTGAAGTCCACTTTTATTGGACTGCTAGGAGCCTTTGACTTCATATGTAAGTCTCGGCCTACCCTGGCTCCTTCTATCCTCTACTTTCGCAGAATATATATTCTTCGTCAATCGTTCCTCACTCATTCATTGGACGTGTCCAAACCAACGGAGCACGACCTTTTCCAGGTTAACGCTGACACTTTCATTCAAACCTACCATATTGCGTATCACTTCGTTACGTATTCGGTCGGCCAAGGTTACGCCGCACAATTTTCGAAGTGATCTCATCTCTACAGCATTTTTATTTTCCATTCCGCGAAAATCTAAATTTGCCAATATCTTTTTATCGTGTTGACTCAAGACCTGTATATTTATATAACTAATAGGAACTATAGACCACAGTATCTAGTATAAATTTCAACTTGCTAAATCCACCCGTTCCTATAAAAAGTCAATGGTGACACACGGACAGAGGGACAAGAAAGCGATCTTGTAAGGGTGACGGTTTCTTTTCTTTTCTGACAATAGTGAGGCTCCACTGTTTTCATCTCTCTTATTAGTAGGATTTTGGAAGCTAGAGTAGTAGTGTAATTTTCTTTTATTAGGACTAATCCCACCCGCGTTCCCATTATTGTGACTCCTGTAAACCAGGATCTACAGTAATGACTAAGACCACGAAAGTTACACCGCGATCTCGATGAAGTCCCAGGAGAAGTTAGCATGTCTTGGAACTTGCAATGAATTAATCAGAAGATAATTTGAAGAAGTCAGAAAATGAACGTAACGCCTCTTCCTTCCTTTGCAAAGCGGGAGACCTCTAAACCAAATGGGTATAAATCCTGTAGAAAAAGGGAGTAGAAGCAAATTAGAAGTGTAATGCCTATTTTTGTGTCTTTAATAAATGTTTTTTTCTTTCTTTATCTAAAATACCACCTTTATCACTTAGGGTTATAAGATTAGATTACCACTTCAGACGTACTAAACTTACAAAATTAATATGAAAATCGGTCAATCTGTTTCGCCGGTGTATATCACAAATACTGTGACACGAGAATTTTTAAACCTTAAAATACCACCTTTATCACTTAGGGCTATAAGATTATATTACCACTTCAGACGTACTAAACTTACAAAATTAATATGAAAATCGGTCAATCTGTTTCACCGATGTATATCACAAATACTGTGACACGAGAATTTTTAAACATATAGCTTTCATGTTTGAGACCCAATTAGTCTTAACATACAACAAACTCCGTAATGAAAACACTAATTTTCACATTTATAAAAGCTATTATTTCACCTTAATAGGATAATTAAATTTTAAAACGGTCGTAGAATTTAATTTTCGTTACTTTAAGACATATTATCGCCTTAATGTATTAACTTTAGTACTCACATGTATAATCGATAGTGGGTTGCCACAAATGACTCCCTCCCTCTATTTGGCAGTCACACCTGCTTACCTCTGATATAAATTTGCGTAACTTGTACATGGGTAGGTATGCCATAACCTTTAGTTGTAGTCTATTGTAGTGATATAATTCTAAGGGCCGTATTACAGAACGTTTCTTAATTCTCAAATAACACTTAAGGGTAGTATTAAAAGGAGAATATTAGCTTCAAGTGTTTCTTGAGAATAGAGAAACGTTCTGTAATACGGCCCTTTGTGTAGTTAGTGTTTTAGATTGTTGAAATCTGTTGCACAGAAAAGACTTGGATATTGTTATTGTTACTCCCTTTATCGCTATCTTACTCATTTTTCTCAATTAGTCAATCTCTCTCTCTCACCCGCTCCTCTATTTCTCAACCACTATCTTTCCTTCGCTCACGCATACTCTCATATTCCTAATTGTATTCAACAACTCAACCTTGCAACTCTGGGTCCACGAATATTGAGAGCTATCATTGAATATTTGCTTTAGGATTCTATTTATTAAAGTAGAAAAGATAGCAATGATGTGGTTGGGTGTAAAATTTACGTATTGTGTAATGATATAGAAGTAAAGGGGTGTTGTTTATTTCTATAAAAATCTCTTCCAGCAGACTTTTGAGAAGATGTTAGTCCTACATCCATATTATAGCCTCGGCCGTCTATCAGCAAATGATTTCTTGAAGTTAAGATTGATTTGGACACGGAGTTCTTGGTAGAGCCCCTTACATATGACTACTTCAATGTCGTTGAGTTTGTGTGCTCAAACAAATGTTTGTTTCGTCGAAGCTTGGGTGTTTCCTATATATATATAGCAATTAATATGTATATATATATTTATATATATTTATCATATAAACAATAACATATAATAAAATTGTACATAAGCATTATTAAGAACCTCTGCAGTTTGTATCTAATGCTCTTTGTTAGTCTATAATATGTCTGTATTTAGAAATATATAAGTATGTTTATAAGTTGTCCAGATCCCATACCACAAGTTGATATTACCTTACTCTGGACTAGATAGCGCTATTAACAAACAAAAAGTCCTGTATTATTAAAAAGCAAAATAACATAGCTGGAGAGCTTAATTCGATTATTTGTAATAACAGTTGCTAGGATTTTACTTTTCTATAAATAAAATAAATATTGTATAGGAAAAAGAAGCAAATTGTTTTTTTTAATTATATAAAAATCATTTCCAACAATTTCAGGTAGTTTTAAAAATACATACATACATATTGCCACTCCTATATCCCGAATATATACACGCTCACATTTCACCGTTGGTATGCATTTTTTGGACCACGTAACAGGTGGTGAGCCCATTGCCGTGTTGAAATGCACAGACGCAGGCTGTAGCGACCTGCTGTTGAAATTTTTAGCCGATACCGAGAAATTGGAACTAAAGTACATAAGGGCTGCTTGTCAGAAGAGATTTGTCTAGTACTATGAATTGTTATTGTTGTCTTCGTTATATTGTTATTTATGGGAGCTTTTTTGGTTGGTGTAAGCATGATCGGTGAATCCAAATTTCTTGACAGGTTCGATTTTGTGAGTGTTTATGAAGACTCTCTTAATGAAAACTTTTAAGATTGTTCACGCTGTATCCCTGACGGGGTAGTCAGAGAGGACAGATCGCCAGGCTTTGCCACCCATGCATACTTAAATCGCTTCTTTAAGATTCATCAATCGCTTTTCCGTTTTTGAGCAATCTGCTCACGTGGTCTTCATATGTAAGTCTCGGCCTACCCTGACTCCTTCTTCCCTCTACTTTCGCACAATATATATTCTTCGTGACGATAGTTTAATTTGGTTTTTAGTTTATAAGATTCTCTTTCTTTGCATTAGGATATCTTCTGTGGACCTGAGTAATAATTGAATAAAATACTTTTTATAAATATATTTTTTGAGTTGATAACAACTTGTTTATTGAAGATACCCATAGGCTTCTTAACTTTAAAAAAATATTTTGGGAAATCGTTTATTATTTTACTGTAAAATACAGCAAAAAAATAAGTGTACATTCTACAAATCTTAAATATTACCTCTTAAGACTGTCTGAGAAACCCTTCTTACTGTTTCAGGGCTATTTGTCATCAGGCATTATCCTTACCGGGTTGGGGCAAGACCATCACTTATTTAAATTAATCGCTGTCCCGGATCAAAATATAGGTACGACGAATTTAGACATTTTTGCTTCCAAGTAATTTGTCTCAGTCAAACTTCGTGTTTGTGGGGATTAAGGGATCTGACTTCGGGGATATGAGGGTCAAGTCTAACATATGAATTGTAAGATCTAACTGATTTGCTGTAACGTATTTAACACTTATATGCTACAAGTTAATTACAATAGCTCCACTCGAATGGTGAAGTTATATCGTACCCGTTTCCCACTGGAACAGGGTAAAAAGGTAACTTATGTGTTAATCTAATATGGCATCCAATTTTACCCAAGTTTGTTCAGAAGGTAAAGCGTGATTGAGGAGCAAACATCTAAAAACTTTACAAATTTTTACATTATATAATGATGATACAACAGAATATCTCCTATACGAGTCTACAAGAGCCGGCAGCGCAAGTAAATCACGCCTGGAGTTGAGAAAGCCTTTAAGCTATAATAAACTGTAACCACTTCCAATCAGGTGCGCCATATAATTATTGACCACCTTAGTAGTATATGTAAAAAAGAAAGAATATTAAACAATTTTGAAATCTATTAAAACCGCCATGGGCAAGTGAAGTTAGTTGTGACCTTTTGGTCTTCAAAATCAAAATCAAAAATATTATTTTATATTCATATACACCATTTTAGGCACTTATTAATAGTCATAACAATAATTAAAATGAGCGTGATTCTAGTTGCCAGTTCCAAGGGCAACCTGCCCTTAATGGAGATGACTTTGGCAAGAAACTGCTCTTTTAAAATGTATGTATTGCTTACGATAATGAATTTCCATTGTTCTTTGGAGTTATGAGAGAACAGTCGACTAAACGTAGTTTGCTTAAATTTCTACTCTCAAAATTAAGTTGCCTTACATTTTAATAATAACTTAAATAACTGGCACGTTGCGAAATATATTTTCTTTGTAGTTTCCAAGACACAAATAGATGCAGTTGCTTCTAAGAAAATCTAATATACAGCTCTCTTACGACACCGTTGGGAGAAAGTAGTCGGATTTATATGCATCTAAGCTTTAAACGACTCACTCATACATGCATACTTCACTCTGGAAACTTTATTGCAAACTGACTTTTTTATGTTATAAGAGTATATTTAAAAACGTTTTTGATTATGTTTTGTGTTGGACTCTGGAAGGTTTAGAGATAGGAGCAGGTCAAAGATCGTGGATTAATTAGACCCTTGGGTACTGTCCCTTTATGGTGATGTATAAAAAATACGTTGGAGATATAAACCACGATAATCTTCGAAAATTTTAATACTATTGGACATTTTCAAGATTTTTTTTAATATTTAAAAGAATTATTTCTAAATTCATAGTTATTTATATAAATTTTAACTGTCATGGTCATAAGCATAGCTGAAATATTGATAGTCGGGATATTTACCATCACTACTTTCATTCGGATAATATTAATGTTGGATACTCGCGAATGAAAGTAGACATGGTAAATATCCCGACAATCAATATTTTAGTAATCATACATATTATTGCAGAAAGTTAACACGAAGGCACTGATAGAAGAAGCTCGTGAAAGGTGCAGAATGAAAGCGGATGAAAGGTTGTCGTCCAATTTCCGGGATAATGCCAAGCTCTTCTGGAAAGAGGTAGGCAAGACCCGGAGTTGTTCGGCAATCTGAAGTATCAAGTCATATCAGTATAAAGTGCTTAGTGTTAACAATGACGTCCTAACAGATCAAACTGACATCCTGCAGAGATGGAGTGAATATTATGGAAAGATGTATGCAATAAAAGACAGAGATGCCACATCGGGAAATGGTCGATGCTCCGGGTCCCGATGTCATTGAAGTCATTAGTATGAAATAGAACAAGCGATAAGAAGTATGAAATGTGGTAAGGCTGCGGGAAAAGACAGAGTTACTGCTGAGATGATCAAGTACGGTAGGTCGCGCGTCTGGTACACACTATGTCTGTAATGCAACTTGTGCTGGCGGACGGGTGAGGTCCCAGATGACTGGCGAGTAGCAGTTGTAGTACCTATTTACAAAGGGAAAGGCTCGGGCCTAAACTACTCCAGCTACAGGGAGATCAGCTTGGTCAGCTTAACTAGTAAGGTGAATGCAAAGGTTATGACGGCACGAATGCAAGAAAAGTCTGAAAGGTATTTATGGGAGGCTCAATGCGGATTCCGACGTGAAAGAGGTTGCATGGATCAAGTGTTTTCTCTCCGCATGATCGCGGAAAAGTTTCTGGCTGTTAGCTAGAAGGTTTTCTGCGCTTTTATGGATCTAGAGAAAGCATTTGATAACGTTGTGGGAGAAACGCTGTGGGACTTGCTGCCGGGATATGGTGTGGACGGCTCGCTACTGCGGGCAATACAGTCGCTTTATAGGGACTGTAAGGCTTGCGTGCGAGTAGGGGGGATGTGTCACCATTTTTTGTATGTCTGTACAGGCGTCAAACAGGGATGTGTCATGTCCGCCTGGCTGTTCATAGTGTATCTGGACAAGTTGAAGTGAGTTGCCTGCAGAAGTTGAAAGATTTTAATATGGGTGTGAATTTGGGTGACTTTACAGTAAACTGTCTGCTGTACGCTGATGATGCGGTGCTCATGGCCTCATCAGAAGCCAACCTTCAGGCATTAGTCACTAATATGAAAGAGGAGTGTGAAAGTAAGGGTCTTCGCTTGAATGCAAGTAAAATTAAGGTTCTATTATTTGAAAGAGGTGACGTAAGAACTAAATGCGGATTAGGGTAAACCAGGCATGTCTAGAGCAAGTGAATGAAATTGTTTATTTAGGAAGTATGTTTAGGGGGGGGGGGGTGGAAGATATGATTCGGATGTAGAACGGCAAATAGCTGCCGGAAACAACGTTAACGGTGCTTTGTCCCAGTTAGTAAAGCGACATAGCATCGTAAAAGAAGCACGAATGGCGATTCATAACGCAGTGCTAGTGCCAACTTTGCTTTACGGTAGTGAAACCTGGGTATGTCAGCAGATGCATAAAAGTAAATTGGATGCTGTGGAGATGCGATCACTTCGAAAATTGTGCGGCGTAGCTTTGGCCGACCGAATACGTAACGAAGTGATACGCAATATGGCAGGTTTGAATGAAAGTGTCAGCGTTAAGCTGGAAAAGGGCGTGCTCCGTTGGTTTGAGACCACGTGAGCAGATTGCTCAAAAACGGAAAGGTCAAAAGTACTCGGATACCCAGACGAGCGATTGATGAATCTCGAAGAAGCGAAAGAAGTATGCATGGATCGCGAAACCTGGCGATCTGTCCTCTCTGACTACCCCGTCAGGGCTACAGCGTGAAGATAGTTAGTTAGTTATACATATTATACAGAAAACACCAAATTTCACAACAAACATTTGCGGAACACACAAATAATTGTACCAACCCGGGATTTATGATTAATTATTTAAAGGGCTGACTGTACTCAAAAATGACGTGTTTAGCTTATGCGTGTCTCAATATACTTTGAAGTAGAAGCGCTCGTGGTACCGCGGACTCAGTGTTCGGTAAACGATCACTGCGTTAAGCAACTTTCGCTATGGCTGGTCACGGATGGGTGACCATTTTGTGGCATTTACATTTGCGAGAGTTGCCGTGCTTCGCACGTTAAGCAGTTGGTCCCGGTAGCCAGTAATATGGCAGTCGTTACGACAAGTTGTAGGCTTTATGGGCGGCTTGAATAATTTCAACAGCAGGTAGCCACAACCTGTGTCTGTCTATTTCATCACGGCAATGGGCTCACCACCTATTACGTTGGACGGGAATACACATGGTAAAAAGTGGACATATAATATACCTCTGACAACCCTTCGAGGAGAAGATAATGATTTTATTAAAATGATGATTTTCAAAAACTTTTCTTGATGGTCCTATGTTATAATGTCATAATAATGATTCAATAGAAGCATTGTATAGCTGAGACGATAGCTTCTCCGACTACATAAACATTATTCTTACTTTTATTATTAAAGTGGATTTTTTTTTCTGTATCGAACTGGACTTTTAACCAGAGTCATCTGATTCAACGCAGTTTTTAAGACGTAAAAAGGTGGATTAATTCGTCAGTTTCGCGTAGGTTTCGGTGGAATAGTTGGTAAACGCGTCTGGTGCGTTGACCCAGAAGACGCTGGTTCGAGTCCAGCTCAACACTGACATAAATGTATCCACTTTAAAATTTACATTTAGTAAAAGTTAGCATACTTCTTTTCAAAATTGTTTCAATTTTTTTTTAGTATCTCAAGTGTTGCTCAGGGTGTTGCCCCACCCTGTTTTTGCGGTCGGTGACATGTCGGGTATCGTCGGCATTTTTTGCTCTGCAGTTGAGGTTGAGTGACACTGACACCTATAAACCTTCATTTTTCAATGGAAGAATTAATACCGTGCATATGCATCTGAAATTGTGGAAGATTGTCAAATATGCACACTTAAATTTATCCAATTTAATCCTATCAAGATTGAAAGTTGGATGCCAAAATAGACTAATGTAATGTATACGATTGAGATATTGGGTTCGAATCTCGGGTCGACCCAAATATTAGTGTGATCCGCAAGTGTTTGTTTCAGAGTTACGATTTTTTCTAAATATTTAGATTCAGAAAACATACTTATATATAAATATTTAAATATTATTTTGTATATTTAGAAAAAATAAGTATATTAAAATATATTATACCTATATATTTTAAAAGAACCGAAAAACATAAAATGAATAGTATAAGTCGTATGAGTTTAAAAACAAGTATGTTTAATGTTTTTTTTTAAGTGAAAAAAGGCTACTTGGTTTAGGACGGGGATTGAACCCGTGACCTTTGCCTAACCAGGGTAATGCTCTACTCACTGAAGTACCCGAAATCGTACCAAAAGTTGAAAGTCTTCAATAAATGTATCATCATTGAAGAGTATGTTTAATGGTTGTCTAGACCCCATAGGACAAGCTTATATTAGCTAAATTTGAAACAGATAGCGCTTGAAAAAAAAATTCTTACAATATTTTAAAATTTATTTTTTCAGTAAAAGGGTTATAGAAATGGAATAAACCCCCTATTCGTCATGCTAAATAACCCTGTATCATCGTGCCGTATTTTAATAATGCCAATGACACGTAACGTGTCCCTTATCCCTATGGGACAGATCAATCTTCGACTGAGCATCAATCTGCGACGTGTGAGGTACACATCAATCACAGACTCGGGGAAAATATGTTTGGAAAATGGAGTGGGACAAAATAATATCTTTAACTTTCGAGTTTTAAAAAAAAAAAGAAAATAAATGAAATCGTTTTACTCTGCGTGTAAACATGCATAAAAACATAAAAGGAGCATATTTTACGAATTTACTTAAAAAAAACTTAAATGCCTTTGTACGTCTCATCCAAGTAGAACAGGGGTCACCTTTTAGCATTTGCTGACGCGCTGGCAGCATGTTAAGTTACCCCGGAGAACAATAAAAAATTTACTTTGAATATATAATTATTGTATTTGTAAATATAATAGTGTTATTATACATACATACATACATATATATTGTCACGCCTATATTCCCGAAGGGGTAGGTAGAGGCGTACTATACGCCCACATTTTACATTGCCGTATTAAAATGGACAGGCGCAGGCTGTGGCGACCGGCTGTTGAAATTTCTTCCTTCAACCTTGTGCTGTTATAGTGTAATGTAAAGTTTGAGCTAAATATGCAAAAAGTGTTTTCTGAAAACTTATTTACATTTATCATAATTATTTAAAGCTTTATGGCAACATCCGGAAGAGACGAGGGTTGGGGGCAGAGAACGCTACATGCCTACTAAACGGCCTGCCGTTTGGTTATGTCAGACTCACACTACTGACTAAACTCTGCCTTTAGTCTCAAGTCCATAGACTTTTGAGATCCATCGGAGGCGGGCACTCCTTCTGAAGAAGGATGACGCAAAGCTTTCGAGCTTAGGTTCTCACATATATTTAAACACTAGTTGAAGTTTTTCCGTTCCCGGGTTTCACAGGAACTTGTTACCGTCATAAATGGTAGGCTCTATGTGTTATTCTGATGTCTAAGCTATATTATAATAGTGTTTAAAAAACATTTTAGTAGTTAGTGCGTGAAAGAGTTATAACAATCCTACATCCATACATTCTATACATCCAATATTTGTAGGATATATTTCGGGTCTTATGCGTGGCGCTATAAGGTACCAAGCCCCAAGCTACAAGGTGTAAGGTGGGCTTTATACATAACATATTACAGACATTTTTACTTTTATCCTTCGTGGTATTATTCTAAAATACGTCTAAAATCTATAGATTTCGTACAATAGCCCAAATAAATTAAAACTACTGCGTCTGCTGTTCCTAGCTTTGTAAACGATCATTGCGTTAAGCATCTTATGCTCTGGCTAGTTTTTAAATGGCAATGGCTCTTTGTGGCACTGTCAATTTACGAGCGTTACTCTGCTTCGAACGGCGTGTTAAGCCCAACGGCTTATCGAACTAAGGTCCCGGCCGCCCAGCAAAATGTTAGTGTTAAGCCTAGATGGAAAATATCAATAAAACGTAGCCATATCAAATACACAACATGCCCAGACTATAAGTTAGGTTAATTTCCGACATCTTGAATGAAAACACTTTGTACGTAAGTCACGTCACGAAGTAAGAGCGACCAAGTGCCATCAATCAACAGTACAAACAGTCTAATTTCTCACAGTTTATAATATTTATTTTAAATATATTATATATATATTTTAAATATATTATATATTTTAATTATATATTATTTTAAATATTCCGAGTATATAATATAAGTTCGAGATTACCAGGACTTTAATTGGCTCACTAAAAAGGCAACGGGTTCATAATTTCTTCTAAATTTAACATCTAAAATAAACACATTTTTACTAAATTAATTCGTCCCTTTAGACCCACCCCAGTTTTGTGCTTTGGAAGGCACGTTAAGCTGTTGGTCCCAGTTACCAATAAAATTAAAATTATGGCTTAAAATTTCAACAGCAGCCGCCGCAGCCACCACCTGTTACGGGGATGCATACGGTTAAAAGTGGGCGTTTAGTGTGCCTCTGCCTACCCCTTCGGGGATAAAGGCGTGACAATATGTATTGTAATGTAAATGTTATAAAATTAAATAAATATTGTGGCACATTTTAGATTTCTAAACCCCAATGCTTAGAAACGTCTTATAAAACATTTCTCAATTTTTTTCGTTTTTTATTTAATAATGAATCTACAAGAAGCAAAAGAAGTATCCATGGATGGTGAAGCCTGGCGATCTGTCCTCTCTGACTACACCGTCAGGGATACAGCGTGAAGATAGTTAGTTAGTTCTGTACTCATCTATTTCTCTAGAAACATAAGAGATAAAGACAAACGGTCTGACGGCATCGATTAAAGACATCATGAATACGTGCATAGGCGAGTTTGAAGTGAATTTCTGGTTTTGAATATGGCTTCGATTTAGAAGTCGTCTGATTCCTTCGCTACGACTGAGGGCGCAGTACTTCTTTTTACACATCGCCATCTAACCCAAAGTAAGCTTTTTTTTTTCGTGTGGAACTCCTCCTACCGACTAAAACCACACGTTACCCGTCTATCTGTCTATGACCAGGAGTCCCGGGTGAGCTCTCGGAAGGATAGCCCCAGGGCTCCCGACAGAACCCAAAGTAAGCTAATATAAGCTTATGATATGGGATCTAGGCAACTGATAAACATATTTATATATCTCTTACATGGTTCAAAGCGTTCGTGGCCCCGCAGACTCAGTATTCTGTAAACGATCACTGCGTTAAGCAACTTTGGCTAAGGCTGGACCTTGAATGGGTGATTACTTTGTGGAATTTTCATTTGCGAGCGTTTCCGTGCTTCGGAAGGCTAGCAAATGACATTAAGCTGTTGGTCTCGGTTGCCAGTAAATGGCAGTCGTTACGCCGACTTGAAGGCTTTATGGGCGGCTTGAAAATTTTCAACAGCAGATCGCCACAGCCTGCGCCTGTCTATTTCAACACGACAATGGGCTCACCACCTGTTACGTGGGACAAAAATGCATACGGTGTAATGTGTGCGTATAGTATACCTCTGCCTACCCCTTCGGGAATAAAGACGTGATAATATATATGTATACATTCATACATATTGTCACGCCTTTATTCGCCTTTATTAGATAGTAGTGTTGTTGAAATTTCTTTGAACTTGGAACTTTGGCAATCGGAACCAACCTCTTAGCGTGCCTTCCAAAGCACGGAAACGCTCGTAAAAGGCGAAAATGGACACCATTTCAGTTACAACCGCAGTTTGAGATGCTTAACGGAGTAATCTTATAAGTACATAAAACTGAGCCAGGGAGATAACAAGCATAATGGCTTAAATAAAGAAAATATTGCGATAAAAATGTGCTAATTATTTTGATTAAATTCAAAACTCAAAGTTCACCACTGAAACAAGCCCTCTTTAAACAATAACCATCATTGAGCCGTTCCAGGTCGTAAAATAAATCCTGAGCATACTTACAAAGATTACCTCTCTTTATCATATTTTAAGGGTAGGCAGTAAACCCAAACTCGTCCTAAAACGTTCATGGGCTATACTCATCTGGTGCTTTTATCTAGATTGCTTCCCTGGACTGGCCAATTACTTCTAATTTTGTAGTGAATAATT
Source organism: Thumatha senex (assembly GCA_948477245.1). NCBI lineage: Eukaryota > Metazoa > Arthropoda > Insecta > Lepidoptera > Erebidae > Thumatha > Thumatha senex. The sequence continues at coordinate 20,172,432 of OX419741.1, read as the reverse complement.
GAAGAGCAGGTATGAACAAAGTTGTTTGTCTGTTTATCTCGCAGACTTACTATACGGTAATAGGGTACATGCTATTTAATGTAATTTCCCAAGTATGTTTTTGAAATGATCTAATCTACTTTATTTTAATTTATTATATTACACTTGATATCTGAGTGAAGCGCTCGTGGCCCCGTGGACTCAGTGTTCTGTAAACGATCACTTCGTTAAGCAACTTTCACTATGGCTGGCCCTCGGATCGGTGACCACTTTGTTGCATTTTCATTTGCGAGCGTTTTCGTGCTTCGGAAGGCACGTTAAGCCGTTGGTCCCGGTTGCCAGTAACATGGCAGTCGTTAAGTCAAGTTAAAGGCTTTATGGGCAGCTTGAAATTTTTCAACAGCAGGTAGCCAACAACCAACGTTGGTCTATTTCAACACGGCAATGGGCTCACCACCCATTACGTGGGAGAGGAATACACATGGTGAAAAGTGGGCATATAATATGCCTCTGCCACCCCTTCGGGGATAAGGCGTGATAGATAAAATATATTACACATGATATCAAAAATACTGGAAACTTTCCCTTTTGAGAGTGTACATTAGAAAATGGCCACAATATTTGATCAAGTGTACTTGGTGATAAAAGAAAGGACATTGCAAAATTATTGGATAGCTATGATATCCATACTAATATTATAAAGAGAGAACATTTTGTAAGTTTGTTTGTAATTAATAGGCTCAGAAACTACTGCGCCAATTTAAAAAATTCTTTCGCCATTAGAAAGCTACATTCTTTGTGAGTAACATAGGCTATATTGGATTATCAAAAAGTTTAGGGTTCCGTACGAAATCTCGAATAGGAAAACTTTGCTACGCGGGCAAAGCTGCGGGAATCAGCTAGTTTTCTACTATTTACTTGACTGCCTCGGTGGAGTAAGTAATATGTAGTGTATTCGACTTCCACGCTGTGGTTTTGGGTTTGACTCTGTATAACACATCAGCAATCTGCATGTAAAAGTCGGGTTAAAATATGTCCAGCTATTTCAGAGAGAGAGAGCCGAAACAGACTAATTACAAACAGACACCTCAATTTTATTTATTTTGTATAAGTTTATTTATAATTAACTGTAATATTACATTAATATAATTCACTATTTTTATAAGTATTGTATTGTAATCTGATATTCTGCAAAAAAATTCTTAAATGGCTATTAAGGTCAAAACTTAAAACCCTTATTTTAACCCGGTTTGTATAATGTTAATACATAACCCGGCAGATTTTAAGACTTTTTAACCTTAAAATGAAGCTCCTATTTGACTAACATCAACATAAAATAGAAAGCTTATAAATTATTACTACCAACATTTCACGGCCCCAGGCATGCTAGCTAAAATGTATTTAAAATTAAAATTTTCCTACGTATAAGTATTCCGCTCCAGAAAATATGGTTTAAGGGCATTACTCAAATTTAACTCATCTTTTATAATATGTTTCTTTGTATTTTGATTTAATTATTGTCGACATGTAAAGTATTTAGTATACACGGTTTGTATATGCGTATCACTTCGTTACGTATTCCGTCAGCCAACGTTTACGTTACGTATTTCGAAGTATGATCGCATCTACACAGCATTCAATTTACTTTAATGCATCTTCTGACATACCCTCGTTGATGTTGGCACTAGTATTGATTTATGAATCAATAATCTCCTAATATGGACAGATAGAGAATGCCCAAAGATTTGTTAAACTAAATTTTCACTGTATAATTTTCTCTTAAACTGTCCAATTACAAACTTTTTGGACATTTTTTTATTGTTTTATCTCACCTTTTCAGTTGCGTAATTTAAGGAAAACAGGCTGTAAATTTTCTTTTAATTACTTTGCTAAGAAACGTTATACGATTTTGAAAACAATGAACATTTTGCATTTACATAACTAATTGGGTAAACGGCGAATCGTTTTCTATACAAAATAAATGTTAAATTGATGTTAGCCTCTTATCTCTGCTTTCAATAGGCTTTAGAACTCGATGCTAATAGAAAATTGCTCCTATATTAAACTCTATAGCTCTCCTACGAAAGACTCTTCAAATATTTTGTGTGTGCGATAAAATCAAATGAAAAGTGGATGACATAATCTAATATTACTTGAAGATATTATTATATAATTATAATCGTAAATATAAATATCGTTGGGACAACTCACACAACACCATCTGATTCCAAACTAAACAGAACTTGTACTATGATAACCGGATTACTGATAAACATTTATATTTTTAAATTTCTAAATACAAACATATTATAGATAAATAACACCCAGACACAAAATAAACCATCGAGCTCATAACACAAAGTTTTATCCTGGGTGGGAATCGAACCCTCTGCGCCACAGAGGCAGTCAAAGATGCCTTTATACTAATAATAATTGGTTGTTGGTTAATAAATTCACATGAATAAACGGTTTTGCTTTTCGGTAGTGAATCCTAGATACGTCAGAAAGGCATGGAAGTAAATTGAATGCTGTGAAGATGCGATCTCTTCGAACATTGTGCGGCGTAATTTTAGCCAACCGAAAACGTAATGAAGTGTTACGCACATGCCTAACGAATGAGTGAGGAACGCTTGATGAAGAAGATATATTGTACGCAAGTAGAGGGCAGAAGGTAGTCAGGGTAGGCCGAGACTTACATAATGAAGACCACGTGAGCAGATTGCTCAAAAACGGAAAAGTCAAAAGTACTCGGATGCCCAGTAGTGCATGTATGAAACGAGTACCCCCCTCCGACTACCCCCAGCGTAAATATTATTAAGTTAATATACGGTTTTATTTAGTAGTAGTATCCACCCGCGCGTCCGCCAACGTGGTCAATCGAGCTAAAAATGTTCCTTTTCGAATATAGACATATTCATAAATGTATTCCACTCTGTGAAATTCAAATTCTATCTTTTTCATATAAGAGACATTAAGCCGGTTGAAGCTTTGAGTATCCAAAATGTATCATACCTTTACCATCGGAATCGCTTTTGTGTTTCAAATTCAAATATAAATAATATCTGTTAGCTGTTACATCCTTCGTATAGGATAAATAGAGTAGACAGTCTCCAAAGTGCTGTCATTAGCAGAACAGCCTAACACGGCCCCAGAGGATATAGATGTTCAGTAATGTATCTCAAGCGCTATAGTGAGCACTCACCTTAATAGCTGCCTATGTAATTCTCAGTTAGGGAAATATTGTACGTACTAGATCACATAAATTATGTACGTCAATAATTATGTTTTGGCACAACAGGTGCGATGTTACTTCAAAATAAATGGAGGATCATTCTATCACCACGTCACGTCCATTGGATATGTATTATTTCACCTCTTTCAGCTCTCACGCATCATTCATCTCTTATTTGACTTCAAAATCCAAACGTATCATAGATCTGCTCAATTTCTACAAATAACGCGCCTTTCAATTCTATTCAAGGCACTTACATCTATTCTAGACAGCAAATGGCGAGTGATACTCGTACCGACAACTAAATCTAATGCAACCTTGCAACTGTTCAGAACAGATGTAGAATTGGTACTAAGCAACTCTTGTCATTAACAGTTCAAATGTAACTGAAGTCATTTGATTCGATTTACCATACATGGACAAGACATGGCATTGCATAGTATGATGCGGGATCTAGAGATTCATAGCTCAGAAGGCCTCAGTTGGAAAGAGTATTAACAGTGGTCGTAAGATAGGTCTCTTCGCTCTAAGCTCCACATAAATATATCGTTGGAATATATCGTTGGCACAATTCACACAACGCCATCTGATTCCAAACTAAGCAGAGCTTGTACTATGGTAACCAGATAGCTGATAAACATACTTATATATTTCTAAATACATACATACATATTATAGATAAATAACACCCAGACACAGAATAAACCATCGTGCTCATCACACAAAGTTTTATCCTGGGTGGGAATCGAACCCACGACCTCTTGTGTAGCAGTCGGATGCACTCCCACCGCGCCACAGAGGCAGTCGAACCTCGATAAAGAAATCGAGGTTGTATGATGAGCGAGACACCTGTATCGTTTGATTTCGGCAAAGATTCTATCCAGTATAATTATTGTTAGGGAATCAAAAAGTAGAGGATACTTAATAAAGATGAAAATTTGGTTATGGGTAGTGTATTTGTTTGGTTTGTACTAAACCAGTTAGTTGCTTATGGTGATGTGTCGGGTAATCGATCAAGCTCAAGTGAAGGTAGATGGACATAATGTGAGAGAGGGTCCAACGAAAATTGCTAAAAAAATGAGTGTACTATGTAAACTTGACAAATGAAAATGCGATTAACGCTTGTGTGACAAAACTGTCCTCTGATGTAGAGTTTTAGTGTGTTGCACAAGCATGCATTCAAACTTTAGTACGCTCCCATAAATTAGACACCTAACCGGAACCTTGATGAGATAAAAAACACAAGTAGCATTAGTTGCTTCTTATGATGAAGTAGTAAACCTTATCCTCAAATAGTAAAAACAAATACTACCGAGATTATAGATCTCTACTATTAATGTAAGCATATATACCTACCAACGGAAAATACATACCTTACTCTATTGTACCGCTGAGCCCGAGAGAACTGCCTTGAAGCTGTGGTGTGTGGTTGGCTAGCGCTATATAGCGGTCAATTCGTTAGTGGGTATGTCCGGAGAATGGATACTACTACCATTGTTTACATTTGTTAGATATTCCATTCTAAGTAGGTTTAGTCTGTTTTAGTGGATAAAGGTAAAAAGTAAGTAGTTATAATAAAAGTAATATGGCAGGTTTGAATGAAAGTGTTAGCATTAAGCTAGGAAAGGGCGTGCTCTGTTGGTTTGATCACGTTCAACAAAAATAGATATTGTGCTAAATTAAAACGTAGAAGATACCACGTAAGCAGACAGCTCAAAAACGAAAAGGTCTAAAGTACTCGGATACACAGACGTGCATGTATCAAAGCAATTAATAAATATGGACGAAGCGAAAGAAGTAGAATGTAGGTGGAGTATAGTTTCGCGTGGGGTCCCGAGTAGTATATAAAACATGAGTATACTCCGCGGAAGTTTAAAAATTAAAATAACATTTTATCAAATTTATTCGGCCCTTTAGCCCCACCCCATTTCCGTGCTTCGGAAGGCACGTTAAGCCGTTGGTCCCGGTTGCCAGTGGAATGACAGTCGTTAAGCCAAGTTGAAGGCCTTATGGGTGGCTTAAAAAATTTCAACAGCAGATCGCCACAGCCTGCGCCTGTCCATTTCAACACAGCAAAGGGCTCACCACCTGTTACGTGGGACAAAAATGTATACGGTGAAATGTGATCGTTTAAAATGCCTCTGCCTACCCCTTCAGGGATAAAGGCGTGACAATATGTATGTATGTATGTATGAAAGAAGTATGCATAGATTGCGAAGCCTAGCGATCTTTTCTCTCTGACTAACATGTCAGGGATACAGGAAGATAGTTAGTTAGTTGCTGAACGTATACTTTCCAAAAGTTAATACATCCCAGCATAATTCTCATAACTATAAAAATATAGCACTAGTTACTTCAAACTGATCCTTATTACTACAATAAGGGTAACTCAAAAGGAAAAATGACCGCTATTAAAGTCATTCAGCCATCTGAATATCCCAGACATTTCTTTCCCACAATATAATACCAAAAGACATGAAAAGACTTCAAAAACCTATAGTTAGTATAATGACGGTAAACCATACTTGACCCCGCCAAGTATGTTGGATGCAAACCTTATTACCGTGTTTAATCCTCTTATGAAGACTGCTCCCCCTTTAAACCCTCTATTTACCCCACCCTATTCTCCCTAGAGATATGGAGGCTCTTGTGTTTTTAAGGCACCGTGTTTAGCTTAAAATTTACATCAATTAGAGAATGTCGCTATCGCCTGTAGGTGGTAAATTTGATATTATTTGGGCGTTCAAGTCAGGGAGGCCTCTCTAAATATATTTTCGCTTCAACCAAAAGATTGTAATGGACATTTTAAGGATGTGAGAGATCCCACCATAGTCTACTTTGAATTAAAATTATAAGTCAAAGTAGACTATGGTGGGCTATAAATAACCGTTTCCGAACAGTTTTGAGTTCATATTTTTAATAGTTTATTTGAAATTTTGTTTGGAATTTAAATTATTATATTAGCGGACCCGGGTAACTTCGTTAGCGCTGCATAAGAAAGCCGACAATTATCTTTAATTTTTTTTCAGTAAAATGTATCCTATGATACTTCTAATACCTCCAAGAATATGTGTACAAAGTTTCATGATGATCGGATAAGCAGTTTTCGCGTGAAAGCATAACAACCAAACTTACATTCTTATTTATAATATTAGTAGGGATTAGATGTTTTTAATTACGTTATGGAATTGTAAAGTTTTTTTTTTAATTTGCAGACTTTTCACTCTTTGTAATTGTTTTTCTAAAAATTTTAAGTTCATTTTTCAATTATTTTATTGAAGTTTTATTTGGAAATTCAATGATAATAAGTTTTTACTATGTTATGGAATTATAAAGTTTTATTCTTAGAGATTTGTCTGATGCGGATATTTTTTTTTCATTTAAATAAAACAATATTTAATTACTAATAAGCTCAATTCACTGCAAAAGTTAGTTGTATATATATCTAAAATAATATAAAAAAAAAATTGCGAAAGAAATGTTTTCAGCTAAACTGACAATATGTTTTGACCTCTTTTCTGGTAGGTACATATCAAAAGAGAGATAATGTATGGTAAGAACGTACGCGAAGTTTTAATAATTACTTTTGTATAAGGTTATGATGCTTCGGGGTATATTTTTGTTAATTAGGTCGTATCAAATATTCAGTGTGTTGTTTATCGCTCCTTTGTATTTTCGTAACAGTGGTCTCAGGGGGTCTCTTGGCAATATGATCTTAATAAGGCTTGATATAGGAAGAAAAGGTTTTGTTCACAGCTAAAATTGTTATCTACTTTGCGAACTTCGTATATATACTATAATTATTTAAGATTTTTATCTGATTATTCAATGAAGTGATTCTAACCTCGAGTAGTCAGTGTTTGTTCACCATCATCATCCGAGCGTCCGTCCCAATGGTTTCACTAAAGGCGATGCTGACGACCGTACGAAGTGAAGGAGAAAATGTAGGAAGACGGACCCCGACGCCCGGGGTCCGCCTTCCTACATTTTCTCCTTCACTTCGTGAAGGGCGACCCCGGGCGTCGGGGTCCGTCTTCCTACATTTTCTCCTTCACTTCGTACGGTCGTCAGCATCGCCTTTAGTGAAACCATTGGTACGCATGTCATCCCTTACAATGTCAAGCCGGGACTTCACGTCTTCCTCTCTTACCGGGACCCGGCGGGGCTGACATGGCCAGATATTTGTTTCCCACGTAGCCCAAGACATGACTATACCAACGAAGGCCGCCGCAGATTCAAGAGTAGTCAGTGTACGGTTACAGTGGTAAGCTGCGTATAAAAAAATCGATCCTAACGTGGATGATCGTTCGTTTTGACCGATTCGAATCTATTATAAGTCGTTGGAAAGACTCGATTTTCAGTATTAGTAGTCTCTCAGTCAAATTTAAGATATTATGGGTGCCTGGAAAATTTCAACAGAACATGACCTAAACTGTATCCATCTGAACATTACGACAATTGGTTCATCACCAGAACTGATTTTAGCGTGCTTAATCTTAATAGTGATTGTTTATGTTGTATGTTTATTTATATTTTTCCGCATGATGCTCAAGTAAAGGAAAAAATAGATACTGAGATTAATCTTGATTAATCTTAATTTTTCACTCTAATGTTAAAGAAAACAATTTATAAATCAAATATATTAATGCTTACAATTAACCAGTGCAGTAATCAGTTTTAGGGTCGACAGCGCGAATGCTGCACTTCTGGTTTTGCAAAATAGGCTACAATGACCACTTTTCGACAGGTGAGCCGTATGCTTGTCTGCCACCACAGTGGTATAAAAAATAAAAATGCAAATATACTATTTGTTGTTTTTCATTGTTTGGTTGGTTGATTTTTAAAGTTTTGTGGCGTTTATGAGTGATTTGCAGCAATCAGCTATCACGTAGCCAGTAACATAGCTTCCTTGTTAAGTCAAGTTGAAGGCCTTATGGGTGGATTAAAAATTTACACTGTAGGGCACCACAACCTGCACCTGAGCTTTTACAAACGGCATGGGGCATACCACCTGTTACGTAGGACGAATATACCCACGGTGAAATGTAGGCATACAGTACTCCTCTACTACCCCTTTGGGGATAAAGGCTGATAAGGAAAAGTTTCAAAATGTAAGATACATCATCTTAAAGCTCTTTATTATATTATTCTTCCTATTACAAGCCCGGGTTCTTCAAGTGGATCGTGAAGAGGCACATCATTTGGTCCCCAACTTGAGGGACGCTGTCAGAAGTCATGTAGACTAAGAAAGTGCCCCTCAATTCGGCGTCATTTTGGCGAGTTAAATATAAAAAAACAAATTTTCGGTATTTTAACGGTTTATTATAAAAAAAAACCGAATTACAAAAGTTTTTACATTCACTCGACAAAACTATAAACTTGATTTTTTCTATAAAGATAACAGGGTACGGTATGTACCTCATAAAACGACGAATAACTCGATTTTTTTAATAAAGTGAATTCTGTTCCAGTGACCGAATTGTATTCGTTTTGTAAAATGAATTTTAATATTGCTCGTAAAATATTTATATCTCGCTAACAGAATGTTTCTTTATTTGTAAATATTGTATAGATTTCAATGGAGTTATTTAACTTTAGGATTGTTATTGAATTACATAATTACAAGCATTTTAACTCTAATTATTACAGACGAATGATAGGTAATTGACAGGCCGCGTAAGCGATTTTAGCCTACAACCTAACTTAAATTTTGCACGCAGTATTATTATTACCACAGAAAATATAATATAATTCTTATACGAATACAAAAAACGGCCACGGCCTTACCTTGCTAAAGCAGGCATGCAATACGGGAGTTTGTATCAAATGCAACTCGAGGGCGACAATTTATGGCGAACTATTCTTTTTGTCTACTACACTACACTAGATGTCACTATAAAACAAAATTAAAAATATTTTGTCTAGCTAAACAATATTGACGTTATCAATATTCTGTACTATGGGGTGTCAAGGTCGTGCTATAAAGCGGCAAAAGCTGGCAAAATGGGTTCTATAGGCAGAGGCATATTATACGCCCACATTTCGCCGTATGCATTTTTGTCCCACGTAACAGGTAGTGAGCCCATCGCTATGTTGAAATAGAGAGGCGCAGGCTGTGGTGACCTGCTGTAGAAATTTTTCAAGTGGCCCGTAAGGCCTTCTACCAGGCTTAACGACTGCCATTTTACTGGCAACCCGGACCAACGGCTTAACGTGCCTTCCGAAGCACGGAAACGCTCGCAAATGTAAATTCCATAAAGTGGTCATCCATCCAAGGACCACCATTAGCGAATGTTTCTTAAAGCAGTGATCGTTTACAGAACACTGTAAACGAGCCACGAGCGCTTAACTATCATGAAAAAATAAATATTGAGAGACACTTTTTACACAGTGCCATCTAGTCCAAACTAAACTATAAGCTTGTGCTATAGGATCTAAACAAAAGATGGAAACATTAAAATTCCGAAACAAATATTTGTCGATTATACGAATATTTGTATCGACCGGGAAATCGAACCGGAGACACCGCCGAGGCAGTTATGTGTCTAACACAATCAAATGAACTTAAATGTTCCTTGCATAGGTATTTATGTAGGTAAATATGAAGGGTGGATTGCCCTAGAGCAGGGGGAAGTGGTGTGATGACATAGCCACCCATTGTTGACGTCGTTACCCAACCCACTTAACTCCAAGGGTAGTATAACACAAGTAGTCTTTCTTAAAGATGTTTAAGTTTTCTTTCCATCGATATCTTTACTAATCTATGCACATACATAAATACATCCATATTGTCACGCATTTATCGCCGAAGGGGTAGGCAGAGGATGCATGCATTTTTGCACCACAATAGGTGGTGACCCCATAGCCGTATTGAAATGGACAGGCGCAGGCTGTAGCGACCCGCTGTTGAATTTTTTTAAACCGCCCATAATGTCTTCAACTGTCATTTTATTGGCAACCGGAACCGACGGCTTAACGTGCCTTCCGAAGCACGGAACTCGGGTGGGTCTAACGGGTCAAATATTTTTTCATAAAATAATATAACTAATATATGAAGCTTTTTAATAAAGTGAATAAATACAATCTAATCGTCATTTAAGAGTATGACCAGAGGTAAATGGCGATTAGAATATGGTAAAGAATTTCAACTTGTTTCGATACGGTTCGGGTAGTTTAGTGGCTAGAACATTGTCCTGGTTAGGCAATGGTCACTGGTTTAATCCCCGTCTTGAATCAAATTGTCTTTTTTAACTTTATTAAAAAGCTTCATAAGTAACGATGTATTTTTTTCACTTTATTAAAAATGTATGAGAAATTGAGCATAAAAAAATTAATTTTGCTGTAAATTGCTTTAAAAAAATTAATCCAATATTTATGAAGCGCTCGTGGCCCCGCTGACTCAGTATTTTGTAAACGATCACAGCGTTAAGCAACTTTCGCTATAGGTGGTCCTTGGATGGGTGATATTTTGTTTATGTACGTATGATATTAAGTACGTCAAAAAAAAAAATTGTATTACATTTTTTTACACACCGCCGTTTAGCCCAAATTAAGCTACTATAAGCTTGTGTTATGGAATCTAGACGACTGATAAACATACTTATATTATTTCTAAACACATACATATAATAGGAAACACCCAAACTCCTTAAAACACATTTGTGGCTCACACAAATATTTTTTACTACCCGGAAATCGAACCCGAGACCTCAGTTGCGGCAGTCGCATACTAGTGTATGGTAATCCACTCAAAATCAAAATCAAAGCAAGACTTTCCATCATCTGCCTCTGTAGAACCCTCGAGTCTTCGGACATATCGCGTGAAAGGTAAGTAACAACCTCGAGCGACTCATTGTTATGGAAAAAGTAGAAGGAAAGAGACCACGAGGTAGGAGCCCGACACGTTGGACAGACAAATTCCGCACCGTTGTCGACCCATCCGTCCATGATGCTCTTCAATCGGCAGAAAACAGAACAGGCTGGCGTCAAATGGTCATCATCATCATCATCCGAGCGTCTGTCCCAGTTGCGTCTCGCGACGCCCGAGTGCGCTTTCCTACATTTTCTTCTCCACTTCGCACGGTCGTCGGCATCCCCTGTAGTGAGACCATTGGCACGCATGTCATCCCTTACGACGTCAAGCCAGCACTTCTTGGGTCTTCCCTCTTACAGAGACCCGGCGGGGCAGACATGACCATACATTTGTTTCCTACGTAGCCCGGCGGTTGCCGCAAGACGGGACCATACCAACGAAGGCGACACTCTTGCAACTTGTCTGCAATGTCACGGACGTGAAGGCTGCCGCGGATGCGGGAGTTTCTCACGCGGTCCAACCGTGTGACTCCACACATCCACCGCAGCATCTTCATTTCCGTGACACGCAGCTCCTGCTTCTGTCGCTCCAATATTGGCCACGTCTCACTGCCATGTAAAAGGACAGGTCTAATGGTGGTTTTGTAGACTTGTCCCTTCAACCGGATCGGCATTTTAGGGTCACAAATGACACCGGTCATCTCCTGCCATTTGGCCCACGCGGCAGCAATGCGTGACTTGACATCGCAATCGATGTCACTGGACGTGTGAAAAACAGATCCCAGGTATGTAACCTTGTCCGTGCGCTCGACCAAATCACCGCCTATGCGGATGGATGTGGGATTTGTCGAGTTTAGTGCCAAGTACTCGGTCTTCACCACATTTAGTTTCAGACCGCCATTCTCAAGCGTCTCCTTCTACGCTGGCGTCGAATGGTCAAAGATCTCAATATTACATCAGAATGCGGTCACGACCCTCAGCAGTGACCCCAAAGCAAGGAGGAGAATAAATGTTGGCACTTTACGTAACAGTTAAGGAATACTATTCACAGGAATTACTTTCACTTGTTCATAGAGTTTTACTTTATCTTTCAGTATGCAAATCAGTGTTTTAAAACTTCCAAACACGTTTTGACACGTAATATCTTTTGTGGTTTCAAGCATCTCGTTCATGCGGCACACGGAGGGTCCCAAGTACCCCTACCAACCTTAAAAAGGAAGTAAAATAGGGTGCAAATATTCATCCCACAGTTTGGGTGAAAAGTTCGGTGAAACAATCTCGGACAAAATTAGTCCGAGAGCTAGAACGAAACCTTTTATTGTTTAAGTTGGATAATTATTTTCGAGGGACATTTATGTCAGGTTTAAGGGACGGGCTTTTATTAAACTTATTGCGGGTACGATGTAGTACTTAAAAAAGAGAATTTTATGAATTAATACTCGTTGCATTATTTAGTATATTACTTATTTTGAGCAGTGCAAAACAAATGTAATGTAGCACCAATTAAAACAAGATAAATTTAAAAGTCATTTTTATAGAGCTGTAGTTAAATAAGAAAAGAATATTGTTTTATTTATTATTATTTATTTATTTATCCATCACGCCTTATCCCCGAAGGGGTGCCCACTTTTCAACTTGTGGATTCCTGTCCCACGTAAAAGGTGGTGAGCCCATTGCCGTGTTGAAATAGACAGACGCAGGTTCTGGCTACCTGCTGTTGAATTTTTTCAAGCCGCCCATAAGGCATTCATCCAGGCTTAACGACTGCCATTTTACTGGCAACCGGGACCAACGGCTTAACATGCCTTCCCAAGCACGGAAACGCTCGCAAATGTAAATGCCACAAAGTGGTCACCCATCCGAGGACCAGCCATAGTGAAAGTTGCGTAACTCAGTGATCGTTTACAGAACACTGAGACCGCGGGGCCACGAACACTTCATCAGTTATAATCATCATTATGGATAGGATAAGATACATATATTTAGTTCACTCTTGAAAATATTTCAGCTGTAAATATCCTTATTTTTAAAACTAAAATCCTATCTTCACGCTCTGTATCCCTGAAAATAACAAAGTTATTAAAAGCCACAATAAACAAAAAAGGTCGAGACAACAAACCATTTATAAATTAAAATTTAAAAGAAACCCGTTCCATTATTATTCCCATTACATTTGATCATCGTTTTCATGGACAAAATCCATTTAGCTAGATTCAAATTCAAAACAGTAGGTACTCAACAAACAGTAATTAACATAAGATCCAGTCTAGCTACCTAGTCCGTAACACCATGTGTTTAAAGTTTCAAATTTACAAGCGAATCCGGACCACTTCCGTACTCTTACGGACTAAGTAATTACCGGTCACAGACAAATTACTGAGGGTACCGACCTCGGTTGTTTAACTTTGGTAATTACCCCTTTTGCAGGTTGTCCAGTTCAGGGGACCGAGTCTACTAATTTCCAATAAAAAACCGTTCTAGTTCTATTCCATAGCGGTTCTATTGCGATTAGTCCAAAACTAGGTCTACTAAAACTATTATATATATATCACAATCTACTAGACTACCAAAAACGCAAATTAAGAGCTACTTACAGGCGCTACACGTGTAAATAACATTCTATCGGCCGGCCGATAGAATTGTATTGTAGCGCAATTGTAATAGACTACGAAAACTGTCAATTTTTTTCTGTCAGCTCTCTATTGAGCGACGATTTCTATTCTTTTCTGACGCTATTGAATTAGTAGACTTGGCCCTCGTTATTGTGTGATACATGTATATCCATTTTATTTTTAATTTAAATTTGCTTTTATTTTACGAGTACCTTACAGAAGCTAATGGTTTTATTGATTTAGTTTGTTTCTTAATAACATAAAAACTGTTATTAAATAATTATTACATTTATCTTTAATTGATTTATGTCTTCTTATATGTCATTGCGGTTTTGCTATCAAAATGAAATATTAAAAAATTCAGTAGAAGTTTTGAATAGACTCAGAATAGACTTGAATAGACACAGTCGTGCTAATTAGTGTCTAGCACATAAGACCTTTTAGCCTTTTTGTTACCACCTCACTAAAAAGGCAACGAATTCAAAATATATTCTAAATTTAATATCTAAAATAGACACATTTTATTAAATCAATTTGGCCCTTTAGACCCACCCTACTTCCGTGCTTCGGAAGGCACGTTAAGCCGTTGGACCTAGGTACCAATAAAAGGCAGTCGTTAAGCCAAGTTGAAGGCCTTATAGGCGGCTTAAAAAATTTCAACACCGGGTCGCCGCAGCCTGCGCCTGTCCATTTCAACACGGCAATGGCTCACCACTTGTTACGTGGGACGAAAATGCATACGGTGAAATGTGGGCGTTTAATATGACTCTGCCTACCCCTTCGGGGATAAAGGCGTGACAATATGTTTACTAAATAAAAAAAATATTCATTAAACAAAAACGTTAAGTACATTTTTAAAATCAAAATGTAGTTGAATGAGACAATTTTTCTAACAGCTCATTCAAATATCACAATTTACAGCGACAAAGTCTGATTAATGACTACAGACCTTTTAAACAAATTTAAATGACTTTTTACAATCCATGAATTATTTATTACGATCAGAGGCTAAAAAGCTCTTATTTTAAAAGTTTTCTAAATTCAATTTGCGTAAAACGTACAGGTACCTTATAGTATTCTTGAACATGTACTATTAATGTATGATAAAAGAATAATAAAGTATCTGAAGTGGAAGCAATCGCACACATTGGGTGAATAGTTCTTTATTAAAATAAAAATATATGACAAAGAAGATAGCGTGAAAGGTAAACTCTGATATTATTGAAATATCGGAGTTAGATGAAAATAAGTTACACCGGAGTTGGCTTATGTTTACATTATTAAACTTCACATTAACATAACTGTACTTGGAGCAAGGCATGTGTTTGAGAGCAAAGGCTCTATTCGTCACGCCTTTGTCCCCGAAGTGGTGGCAGAGACATATTATAGCCAACATTTCACCATGAACATTTTTATCTCACATAACAGACTGTAAGCCCATTGCCGTGCTAAAATGGACAAGCTTTCTCCTTGAATAATAATTTAAAATACTATTTATAAAATACAATTTAAAAACAAAAATTACACTATCTACGAGGAAAATCCAATAAACTCCATACTTCACAATAACGAGGGCCAAGTCTACTAATTCAATCGCGTCAGAAAAGAAAAGAAATCGTCGCACAATTGCGCTACAATACAATTCTATCGGCCGGCCGATAGAATAATAAAAGTCATTTAAATTTGTTTAAAAGGTCTGTAGTCATTAATCAGACTTTGTCGCTGTAAATTGTGATATTTGAATGAGCTGTTAGAAAAATTGTCTCATTCAACTACATTTTGATTTTAAAAATGTACTTAACGTTTTTGTTTAATGAATAATTTTCTAATTAAGTATACATATTGTCACGCTTTTATCCCCGAAGGGTTAGGCAGAGGCATATTAAACGCCCACATTTCACCGTATGCATTTTCGTCCCACGTAACAGGTGGTGAGTCCATTGCCGTGTTGAAATGGACAGGCGCAGGCTGCGGCGACCTGGTGTTGAAATTTTTTAAGCGGCCTATAAGGCCTTCAACTTTGCTTAACGACTGCCTTTTATTGGTACCCAGGACCAACGGCTTAACGTGGCTTCCGAAGCTCGGAAGTAGGGTGGGTCTAAAGGGCCAAATTGATTTAATAAAATGTGTCTATTTTAGATATTATATTTGGAATAAATTTTGAATCCGTTGCCTTTTTAGTGAGGTGGTAATAAAAAGGCTAAAAGGTCTTATGTGCTAGACACTAATTAGCACGACCAATTAAAGTCCTGGTAGTCTCGGACTTGTGGTAGTCTCGGACTTGCCTCTAATTAAGTATATTAATGAAAATGGTATATTCAAAACTTCCACTGACTTTTTTAATATTTCATTTTGATAGCAAAACCGCAATGACATATAAGAAGAAATAAATCAATTCGAACATAAATGTAACAATTATTTAATAACAGTTTTTATGTTATTAAGAAACAAACTAAATCAATAAAACCGTTAGCTTCTGTAAGGTTCCACTCGTAAAATAAAAGCAATCTTAAAATAAAATGGATATACATGTATACAAATGCTCATTGAAATAAGCATAAAACATTATTGAGCTCTCCAAATGACTGAGGAGTACACACATTACAATTTCGAGAAGTAAGTTTAATAAACATACCTCACAATGATATGACATTTTCGTGAAAATACGGAAAATAGCGTACGTAAAATCAGATTCGAACACGTTTTTCTCGAACATCCGAAACGGTTTTTCAATTAGGAGAACGTTTGATCTCGTAAGTACTCGATTTGGATCCAGATCACGTATGATGTGAAGATCCATAGCTCGTTTTCTCCACTCATGGTAAATGAAAGGGGTTGATTAAACAATTAGGAATAGTTTGTGTTGATTTGTTGTGTTTGTGATGGGACATGTTGGATTGGTAATCGGGGATAAAGGCATGACCATATGAATGTCTATATATAATAATATATAGTATATCTTTATCCTTTATGCTTTAATTACATGACTTTTTTATATTAATTTTCTGTAGTTTGGTATTAATTATTGTATCTATGATTTGAACTTACTGTTTTTAATTTTATATAAGAATTTATTGTTTTTATTTAATTTTATTAGGTTTTCAATTTATTTGATTTACATAAAATACAAATATTTACAAATATAAGACAAACTTAAATAAATAAATATCCATCACGCCTTATCCCCGAAGGGGTGGCAGAGGCATATTATATGCCCACTTTTCACCGTGTGGATTCCTGTCCCACGTAATAGGTGGTGAGCCCATTGCCGTGTTGAAATAGACAGACGCAGGTTGTGGCTACCTGCTGTTGAAATTTTCAAGCCGCCCATAAGGCCTTCAACCAGGCTTAACGACTGCCATTTTACAGGCAACCGGGACCAACGGCTTAACGTGACTTCCGAAGCACGGAAACGCTCGCAAATGTAAATGCCACAAAGTGGTCACCCATCCGAGGACCAGCCATAGTGAAAGTTGCGTAACTCAGTGATCGTTTACAGAACACTGAGACCGCGAGGCCACGAGCGCTTCTAGACAAACTTATTAAATTTAATTTTATATATTTATCTATGGGTGTGTACTTACCTGAAATAAATGATTAATATTATTATTATCCCCGTAGGGATAGTATACTATACGCCCACATTTCACCGTATGCATTTTGTCCCACTTAACAAGTCGTGTCCCTTTGCCGTGTGCGATATCTATAATTGGATTATAATTTATTTTTTAAAATCTGATCTTGATCTGGGTTGGGTGGAAGGATCTTACGTTTTTTAAAAATAATTAGTGACAAAATCATTTTGCTGTAAATAAATAATATATATATATATCTATAACAAGTCGAGAGAAACTCAATAAAATATTCCATAAAAAAAGAAACACAAAAAATGTCTCCGAAGGGGAATTGAACTCCGATCTCCCACGTGATAAAAGGGTTTACTGACCAAAATTCTACTTTTAACTTTTTTTTTTGTATTTAATAAATATCGTTGGGAAAACTCACACAACGCCATCAGATTCCAAACTAAGCAGAGCTTGTACTATGGTAACCAGATAACTGATAAACATACTTATATATTTCTAAATACATACCTTTTTTATTATAGATAAATAACACTCAGACACAGAATAAACCATCGTGCTCATCACACAAAGTTTTGTCCAGGGTGGGAATCGAACCCACGACCTCTTGCGTAGCAGTCGGATACACTCCCACCGCGCCTCAAAGGCAGGCATGTGATAAAATAAATAATTTGTATCAACAAATACAAATAGACAATTAAATTTGCTTGTAGTAGACTCGATACATGGATGCACTCACACATACACAGCATGCGGCATTTCGTGACATGACGACTTTTACTAAATCACTACTCACAGAAACTTAGTTTTAAAAATATTATACACCAAAACACAGTAAAAATTATGAAAAAAAAAGATAATTTTAAAATTTTTACAGATATTCAAACAATCCGTCAAATTATCACTCTTCTATCAATTAATTATGCCTTTGAAATCTTACTCATGTAGCCCAAAGTTCGTCTCCAAGTCGAAATCAATCACAGCGCTGTCATAAGCATCATTTCCAAGACAAAATCAAGCAAACTTGTGAAAGCAAAGTTTCCAATTGAAATACTTTGACGGATGATTAAAATGATATTGATAATGAAAATGGACGTTAACCAAATATTAATTATATTACTTTTGATCAAAATAAAGCTGAAAATATATTAGATTAAAATTATATTGATAACTTTATGATATTTGATAATACATTTATTTATAGAGACTCTGGAAAAAAAAATCTTAAATCATTTCAAAAATGTCTCCGAAGGGGAATCGAACTCCGATCTCCCACGTGATAAAAGGGTTTACTGACCAATATTCTACTTTTAACTTTTTTTTTTTTTGTATTTAATAAATATCGTTGGGAAAACTCACACAACGCCATCAGATTCCAAACTGAGCAGTATTCGATTTTAACTTTACTTTTCACGTAGTACTCGTTCTTCTGGCAAATACGGGGGTGAAATGTAGACTAACTTACTTCTTATAATCGATCTGCCAGTGAAAGTTTCGATAATTAAGTCATGCTATTTCATAGATCAGTCATTTCAACAGATAGCCGTAGATAATAAAAATGTGTGAGTACCGTATACTGTTCATATGTATTTTGGTAAAGACTGTTGATTTGTAATCACTAACAGACACTTAAATTTATTTTTTTCTTTATATGAGTGTGAATCTGTTTTTGAAATAATCAAATGTAGTGTCTTAATTACTCAAAGAATACAAATGTACTAAATATTTACAAAATTGTAGCGAAATCTTCTGAAGTCGTAGCAAATTTTAATTTGCCTAAATAAAGTTAAAGTTGGCTGTTTGACGGTTACAATAATTATTTGTGCAAGGTTTTAATACAGGTGGCGTGGTGACAGGTAGTGGCAGTTACGACCGGTGTGTGTTTTCATTGTTTACGAAAAGACACAAAATGTGAAAAAAAAAAGCACTGTGAAAAAAATATTGGTCTGGTTAAATAGTGTAATGTTTGTTTGTTTATCAATCACGTCATATCGCCGAAGGTGTGGCAGAGGCATATTATACGCCCACATTTGACCATGTACATTCCTGTACCAAGTAGTAGGTGAGCCCATTGCCGTGTTGAAATAGACCGACGCAGGTTGTAGCTACTTTCTGTTGAAAATTTTCAAGCCGCCGTAGATCTGCGACATCAGCTTCTGCGAATCAGGTGTAATAAATCAGAGACTGCCTCGGTGGCTCAGTGGTCGTGTATGCGACTGCCGCGACTGAGGTCCAGGTTCGATTCCCGGGTCGGAAAAAAATTGTGTGACACACAAATGTTTGTTTCGGAGTTTGGGGGTTTTCTATGTAAAATATGTATGTATTTAGAAATATATAAGTATGTTTATCAATGATCTAGATGCCATAACACAAGCATATTTAGCTTACTTTGAGCTAGACGGCGGTGTGTGAAAAAAAATGTCCTACAATATTTATTATTATTCTTCCAAAGCCAAATCAACTACAGCAAGCAGCTTAAGGAACTTCCCTACTGCACCAGCCTATCTAACAGACAATTTATTAACCCAGCCGCACTTAGATCGAAAATAATAAAGGAAAATCATACCCAGCGGTTATCAATGAAAGCAAAGTC
Source organism: Thumatha senex (assembly GCA_948477245.1). Classification (NCBI taxonomy): domain Eukaryota; kingdom Metazoa; phylum Arthropoda; class Insecta; order Lepidoptera; family Erebidae; genus Thumatha; species Thumatha senex. Next base: position 20,152,620 of record OX419741.1, on the reverse strand, counting down.
CACGCTCTCATCAGGTAGAATAAGAAAAAAAAATTGAGTGTGCTTTAGACCACCCGACAGAAAATGAACAGTAATTTATGAAACATAACTCTCTCTCTTTCTACCGACACTAACTTTTATCTCCCTCTCAACTTACTTTCGCCTTCGCGATCACACTATTTGTAACGATCTCGCACTGCATTCATAAGCTTACTCCCTAAGTCTAGCGTGCGTGAAAAAGTATTACTTGAAAAAACTGAAAAAAACATTAAAATAAAAAAAAGAAGAGTTTTATTAACTAAAACTACATAGTATAAAGAGTTTACATTGTCTAATAATGGAAACAAACCGTATATACTAGTAGCGTGACTTTGTAACAGCAATACAATGTGAGCGAAGCTCGGACTTAATTATGATGCCATTTTAAATTATAGCGCCTTTTCTAATGATTCTTATTATAAATTGATAACGTGCATTTATATAATTTGAGGTTCTAACTAAGCAAAATAGTAGTTGATTTATTGATTTAGAAGAACGGGAAGTATTAAATTTATTATAGACAAGGCAGATGGCAGAGAGCCAGTACAGGTAATAAAATAATAATTAAACTAAATTAATATTAAATAAGATAGTATGCAAAAATGTTTCAAGGTATTGATAAAAATATGATAACATACTAAATCGTATGTATATAAATAAATTGATACTTTTAGAAAATCTCTTGAAAATTTTGTAAAGTTAGTTAGAAGTTCAACATCCAATTTAATTACAATTGCTATTTTGAATATTTAAATTCATTTTGTAATCTGTTTATTTATTTTCATTATACTAAATAACATTTTGTATAGTGGTATAGTGGTCAATGGTCTTTGAAAGAGTAATTATGACTTTCTATCAACTTTCTGTCATGGCAATGGGCTCACCACCTGTTACGTGGGACAAAAATGGATAAATAAATAAATAAATATCCATCACGCCTTATCCCCAAAGGGGTGGCAGAGGCATATTATATGCCCACTTTTCACCGTGTGGATTCCTGTCCCACGTAATAGGTGGTGAGCCCATTGCCGTGTTGAAATAGACAGACGCAGGTTATGGCTACCTGCTGTTGCAATTTTCAAGCTGCCCATAAGGCCTTCAACCAAGCTTAACGACTGCCATTTTACTGGCAACCGGGACCAACGGCTTAACGTGCCTTCCGAAGCACGGAAACGCTCGCAAATGTAAATGCCACAAAGTGGTCACCCATCCGAGGACCAGCCATAGTGAAAGTTGCGTAACTCAGTGATCGTTTACAGAACACTGAGACCGCGGGGCCACGAGCGCTTCTAATGGATGGACAAAGATGGATAAGGTGAAATGTGGGCCAATAGTATGCCTCATCCTACCCTAACTAACTAACTATCTTCACGCTGTATCCCTGACCGGGTAGTCAGAGAGGACAGATCGCCAGGCTTCGCGATCCATGTATACTTCTTTCGCTTCTTCGAGATTCATCAATCGCTTCATACACGCACGTCTGGGTATCCGAGTACTTTTGACCTTTCCGTTTTTGAGCAATCTGCTCACGTGGTCTTCATATGTAAGTCTCGGCCTTCCCTGACTCCTTCTACCCTCTACTTTTGAACAATATATATATTCTTCGTCAATCGTTCCTCACTCATTCGTTGGACGTGTCCAAACCAACGGAGGACGCCCTTTTCCAGCTTAACGCTGACACTTTCATTCAAACCTGCCATATTGCGTATCACTTCGTTACGTATTCGGTCGGCCAAGGTAACGCCGCACAATTTTCGAAGTGATCGCATCTCCACAGCATTCAATTTACTTTCATGCATCTGCTGACATACCCAGGTTTCACTCCCGTAAAGCAAAGTTGGCACTAGCACTGCGTTATGAATCGCCATTCGTGCTTCTTTTACGATGCTTTGTCGCTTTACTAACTGGGACAAAGCACCGTTAACTTTATTTCCGGCAGCTACTCGCCGTTCTACATCCGAATCACATCTTCCATCCGCGCTAAACATACTTCCTAAATACACAATTTCATTCACTTGCTCTAGACGTTCCTGGTTTACCCTAATCTCGCATTTAGTTCTTACGTCACCTCTTTCAAATACTAGAACCTTAGTTTTACTTGCATTCAAGCGGAGACCCTTATTTTCACACCCCTCTTTCATATTAGTGACTAATGCCAGTAGGTCGGCTTCTGATGAGGCCATGAGCAACGCATCATCAGCGTACAGCAGACAGTTTACTGTAAAGTCACCCAAATTCACACCCATATTAAAATCTTTCAACTTCTGCAGGCAACTGTCCAGATACACTATGAACAGCCAGGCGGACATGACACATCCCTGTTTGACGCCTGTACAGACATCAAAAAGAGGTGACACATCCCCCCCTACTCGCACGCAAGCCTTACAGTCCCTATAAAGCGACTGTATTGCCCGCAGTAGCAAGCCGTCCTCACCATATCCTGGCAGCAAGTCCCACAGCGTTTCTCTCACAACGTTATCAAATGCTTTCTCTAGATCCACAAAAGCGCAGAAAACCTTCTGGCTAAGAGCCAGAAACTTTTCCGCGATCATGCGGAGAGAAAACACTTGATCCATGCAACCTCTTCCACGTCGGAATCCGTATTGAGCCTCCCATAAATACCTTTCAGACTTTTCTTGCATTCGTGCCGTTATAACCTTTGCATACACCTTACTAGCTAAGCTGACCAAGCTGATCGCCCTGTAGCTGGAGCAGTTTAGGCGCCAGCCTTTCCCTTTGTAAATAGGTACTACAACTGCTACTCGCCAGTCTTCTGGGACCTCATTCGTCCGCCAGCACAAGTTGCATAACAGACATAGTGTGTCCCAGACACGCGACCCGCCGTACTTGATCATCTCAGCAGTAACTCTGTCTTTTCCCGCAGCCTTACCACATTTCATACTTCTTATCGCTTGTTCTATTTCTTTCATACTAATGACTTCAATGACATCGGGATCCGGAGCATCGAAGTGAGCTCCACTTCCCAATGTGGCATCTCTGTCTTTTCTTGCATACATCTTTCCATAATATTCACTCCATCTCTGCAGGACGTCACTTTGGTCTGTTAGGACGTCATTGTTAACACTAAGCACTTTATTCATACTGCAGATTGCCGAACAACTCCGGGTCTTGCCTACCTCTTTCCAGAAGAGCTTGGCATTATCCCGGAAATTGGACGACAACCTTTCATCCGCTTTCATTCTGCACCTTTCACGAGCTTCTTCTATCAGTGCCTTCGTGTTAACTTTTTGCAGCTTGTATCTCTCTTTCATATTAAAATCATTCCGCGAGGCTAAGTAGTCTAGCCATGCTTTCTTCTTCATTAGAATTGCTTCTTTCACTTCCTCATTCTACCATGCATCACGCTTATTACTACTGCCTCTTTTCGTTTCTCCACACACTTCCACAGCGGCATTTATCATACTGTCCCTAAGGTTCTGCCATACACTTTCCACATTCTCACCGCTTAAATTGACGTCGCCAAGCTTTTCGGCTACCCTTTCATTATATTTATCCCTAATGGATGCATCCTGCAGCTTCCAGCTTTTGATGCTATAAGTCGGCTCAGGTTCAGGACACTCGGTACGATGACGCCAACCCGCGAACAGACCCCTAATCCTAGTTATGACTAGGTAGTGGTCTGATCCCAGCTCAGCGCCTCGATAAACCCTTGTGTCCATCACCTGTTTACGGAGCCGACTATCCATTAGGAATAGATCTATCATGCTTCTCTTTGACTTACATCTCCTCGTATACATATGAATTTGTTTGTGGTTGAACATTGTGTTCGCCACAAACAAATCTTTTTCCTTACAAAATGCCAGTATTAGCTTGCCAGCGTCGTTCACCCTTTTATCCCCATACTTCCCGAGTACCGACTCAAAACCATCGCGAGCGGTACCCACCCATCCATTCAAGTCTCCACATACTATAAGTCTTTCATTTCCTTCTATCACATTTAGAGCTTCTCTCATACTCTCCCAGAAGTCCTCTAGCTCACTCGCGTTCGACGAAGATACTGGCGCGTAAGCAGCTACCAGGAAAATCTTCGTCAAACCAAGTTTTACACGGATCCAGAGGATTCTAGGACCTACCAGTTTGTACTCATACATACCGGAGGCCAATCGCGAGGACAGCAAAATTCCAACCTCCCGACTGCCATGCTCGCTCTCTGGTACTCCAGACCAAAGCGCGAGCATCCCACCCGGGAGCTCCAAGACTTCGCTGCCCTTGCGCTTGGTCTCTGTCAAGCACACTGCATCTAACTTTCTCTCATTCATAACATCCATCAACTCATTCATCTTATCTGTCATTCCTCCCCTAACATTCCACGCAGCTACCCTGCACTCCATCCTCCACTTCCCGCCGTGTCGGGCCGCGCGTGTAGTGTGGCGGTCCCCTACGCCGCTCTGGCACTTTTCGCACCAGCGGGGACGAACTGGTGCGCGTCGCCTCGGGGGCACGCCCTAGCAGTATTCGCCCTGGTGGCACTCGTGTTGGAGTAGAATTGATTTTCTATCAGGCAGACAGTGTCATTTATCCTGTGTCAAATAATAATAATATTAAAGCAATCGTTGAGCAATAATGCACCACCAGCACCACATGAACAAAACATAATCTATCTTTTGTTATCATTTTTAATGCATGTCATTCGTTACTGATCTATAATTTACGAGTTCCCAAACAAATGAGGAACTGCTCATACATCGAGTTTAGGGTCCAATCTGTGTTTAACTTTCACTAATTGTTTACCCTCGGGTCGGCTTCAATCACCAATATAACTTGATCTACATGCTTTAACAGATATCACCAGATATCTCTTGACTCTCCTACATTAAAAGGGCGTAGGTAGATCAACATAGTTTTGGCGTACTGACAATGCAATCGAAAATTTACGTAAAACTTTTAATTTAATTAATATCTAATTCATTTTTGGTTTTTACACAAGTTTACTTTACATATGAAACATTTTTTAAGAATGTGCAAATTTATAAGCGACGGGATTAAATCGGTGCGACGGGAGTTAGAAGTTTGTCACGGGTGAAGCCACAATAAAACAGCATCTTATCGTAATAATTTTCATAATCGTTCTAAAAAAAAAGTCTAATATCGTTGACGTGAAAATACATACCTACTATTATAGGGACGCATATTTGTCATTTATTTAGAACCAACTGAAACAAGTATAAGTTAAACCGTATTAATACTAAAAATAACACAATCATCTTCGAGTTCATTCTAACATCACATTCACGATAACATAGTTTCATTTTAGTTACAAATAGCAAACGGGGCTGCCATACGTACGACCTCGGAGGCTAACCCGATCGATTCTAAACATAGCAAAGTAGTGCATACTGTCATTTAAATTATTCATTTACTGAACGCAGCTGGAGTAATTTCAATGTTTACGACGAACATTTGAAGCAGAAAATTCCTATCTGTTGATTTATGTCTAATATAAACTTTATCGATGTTACAATACCGTGTCTCTAGCTTAACCAATTAAACTTAAGAAAGATTTATGTCTTATCCTCTGCCATGATTTTATAACTGTACTAGCTCATCGCACAACGCCCATCGCACTACTCATTTGCTCCTTTCATTTTTAATTTTACAAAAATATTTGTCCGATTTGTTGACATTTATGATTACTGTTCCGCTCTTCAGGGTGACGAAATATAGCCTATAGTCTTCCTCGATAAATGGGCTACCCAACACAAAAATATGTTTTCAATTCGAACCAGTAGTTTCTGAGATTAGTGCGTGCCACCAAATAAACAAACTCTTCAGCTTTTAAACAGGATCAAATCAAAATCGGCCTCACGAATTGTTTAAGCATTTTTCAATATTCCTTATAGTTTAAGATTTAGCCCTCAAGGCTCACTTGGAAAATTCACTCTGTATATTTAGTTTTCCCGTTCCCGTTTCCCACAGGAACTTGTTCCCGGGATAAAAAGTAGCCCATATGTTTTGTAAGCTATATTATTGTTCATCAAAATCCATTCAGTAGATTTTACGTGAAGAACACTTAACAAACATCCATCCATACTTACAAACTATTGCGTTTATAATATTAGTAGTATTCGTACGCCATACGACAGAAATAGAAAAATATTACTGTCCTTAACTGAAGTTGTGAACCAGAAGCTATCTGATCAGATTTGCAAAATTCTAACAGTCACTTTAAATGTTCAGTCTAGATGGGAAAGTATCGCAGCACCTGGCTTTGTTAGTAATTATAAGTAAAGTTAGTTGTAACTCTTGCATGCATTTCCACACACGGTTCCGTTTCAACCTTTTATGACCACGGTCAGAAAAATGATCGAAAAGTCAAGCAATCTTATTTAAAGCAAGCGCGTTTATTTCTGTAAAAATAAAAAAAAATATGTTTGAAAAATATGAAAAAGGATAGTTTAAAAGTAATTATATATATTTAGTTTAATACTGATTTTTAATACTAATGAAGCGCTCGTGGTCCCGTGGACTCAGTGTTTTGTAAACAATCGTTTTCGTGCTTCGGAAAGCATGTTAAGCCGTTGCTCCCGGTCGCCAATAACATGGCAGTCGTTAAGTCAAGTTCAAGGCCTTATGGGCGGCTTGAAAAATTTCAACGGTAGGTAGCCACAACCTGCGTCAATTTTAACACGGCAAAGGGCTTACCACCTATTACGTGGGACAGGAATACACATGGTGAAAAGTAGGCATATATGCCTTTGCCACCCCTTCGGGGATAAGGCGTGATAGATAAATATTAAAAATTTAAAATGTATAATGTGTCTGGGACAGGTTGCGGTTGCCCTAATTTCATAACTGCTCTTTGACCTTTAGTTTAGTTTAACGACAACCATGTTACTGGTAGCTGGGGCAAACGGCTTAGTATGTCTTCCGAAGTATGGAAACGCTTGTAAATATAAATACCACAAACAGTCACCCATCCCAAGACTGACGATAGCTTAAGATGCTCACGCAGTAATCGTTTCAAAACTTGACTGAAACTCGAAAATGTTACAATTTCATTTACATTTGACACGAGAATATATAGAGAATAGTTTGTTCAGTTGGTTTCCAAATGATACATTGCGGCTCAAAGTGCCAAAGTTATGTTACCGACTCAACCGTATGATTGTAAAAACTTTGTTGAAATAGGCCTCAGTAGGGCTGGCAGTACATAAGTTAGATTATGTGGGAAACAGAGAAGTGAGAAAGAAATTGAGTAAGTAAAAAGGGAACTGTGGCCATTTCTTTACATGTAATGCATAAATGGAGGTATAATCATTATTTACTATCCTCATTGGTTATTTCTGTAATCAGCAAATGTTTGTTTTGGAGTTTGAATGTTTTGTATTTATTATACGTATGTATTTAGATATATATAAGCATATTGTGTTATCCATACTGAAATTTAAAACATAACTACACTGTTGCATTGGGGATTGCCCTGTAATAATAGTGTATTGTGTGTAAAATAAATAATATATATATATTATATATAAAGTATGTTTATCAGTTGTCTAAATACATTAACACAAGCTTATATTAGCTTAATTTGGGTTCGATGGCACTACGTAAAAATATCCCCGAATATTTTTGTATAGTATTGCTTACAGAAGCAAAAAGAATTAGTTTTGTACGTGTGATTTTGCTTCAAATCTGGAGAACGAGTTAACAGGTTTAGAATTATGGCAAAGATTAAAGATTAATAAATTAATCTGGTCAGTCCAGAGAGTATGCTTAATTTTCTTTTTTATTTTAAGGCATACGAGTCAGTCATGAGAACGACAGAAGGCCGTTCTTAGATTCAGCTTGTTTATTTTAAGATTCTCAATCATCGCTGTTTTATAAAGTTAGAAAAATACGATGAGTTTGATATTAATCTTGCGAACAACTTGGTCAATCAATTTCAGTTGACATTGGAACCTCAGAAACGGATATCAGCCTCAATCACTGCTCATGCTGCTCATCAGGGCTCAAGGTACCTCACTTGCTAGCGGTACACCTGTTGACTAAAGGATGAGGCAACGACTTAGACCCAATTGCTATTAAACCTTAGAATTTATGGAATTTAGGAGCATTTTCAACTATTGCGCCACCGAGGCGTATTTCTCGCACATCTAGTTTTAATTTAAAAACAAAGTGTTTCTTCTCCAGTTACCAACTATATTTCAAACACATCTAGGTTGTCTCCACACAACTTAAAAGCTACGAACGAAGGCAAATTGACTGAAATGATGTATATTCCAACAGATTCTCACGTCGTGAACCGCAAGCTGATTGATGTGCCGCAGTTCGAGCGACCCATTGGCAACCACACCTTCCATATCGGCAAAGAAGCTGTTTTGGGCTGCTCAGTTATAAATTTGGGAAAGCATAAGGTGAGTCGCTTTGCATCCTACAGAATCACAAAAGTTTTCTTTTAAATACTATTGTTTTTTAATTCATTGGCTCTTAAGTACCTAAGACTTGTTCAATTCACTTTACTACATATTATAAAACAAAGTCGTTTCCCGCTGTCTGTCCCTATGTATGCATAGATCTTTAAAACTACGCAACGAATTACTATATGTTTTTTAATAGATATAGTGATTCAAGAGGAAGGTTTTAGTATATCATTTGTTAAGTTTTTGCATACATTGGCTAAAATACGAGTATAACGATATTTATTAGGTGTGACGGAAAATAATAAGCTGTCTTGGAGCTTTCAACGAAAACGCTGCCTAAATAACCCCTTTGAGCATATTATAACAAAATAATATACGGTGCAATTGTGTATCTAATGTAGATCTACAAAAAAGTCCGCGACTATTATATGTCTATCTTTTAAGAATAACATACTATATCCATTTTAATACTTAAAAAAACAACAATTATAAAGCGGTAATTTGAAGGCAATTTACACAAATATGTTATTAAACCTTATCATTTTTATTACGTTGGATGGCTTCAGCATGAAAATTATTTTGTCCCTTTACACCTTGCAAATTAAATGAATATCTTACGAGTTATAACAAAATCAAAAAAATGCGCAAGGAAATAACATACTATTTACATATTGTTACTACTGTAACATTTTATTCGGTATCTTCCAAATATTATTATTTGTCTTCAATCTAGAAGGAGACAGGGTAGGCCGAGACTTACATATGAAGACCACGTGAGCAGATTGCTCAAAAACGGAAAAGTCAAAAGTACTCGGATACCCAGACGTACGTGAACGAAGCGTTTGATGAATCTACCCCTTTCAGCACGAAGAATTTCGTGTAACCATAATTCGACCGGGCGGGCGTACTGGAGAGCGGAGAAGTAATCAACTTATTTTGAAAATGTTCATACAATATTGTGAAATTATTAAACGACGGGATTAAATGGGTGCCACTTGGTTCGAAGTACGTCACAGGCGGAGCCGAGCGGGTCAGCTAGTTTTTAATAAAACACTACTTGCACTGTAACATTTTATTCGGTATCTTCCAAATATTATTATTTGTCTTCAATCTAGAAGGAGACAGGGTAGGCCGAGACTTACATATGAAGACCACGTGAGCAGATTGCTCAAAAACGGAAAAGTCAAAAGTACTCGGATACCCAGACGTACGTGAACGAAGCGTTTGATGAATCTACCCCTTTCAGCACGAAGAATTTTATTTTAATTTTATGCTATTCTGTCCGTAACTTTAAGATGTTTATGACCCAAGGTACGTACGAAAAATATTTAAAAATTCCCCTCTTGTTGATTCCCCCAGAAACCCCCCCGCACGCTCGAGCGTTGTCGTTTTAAAGTTTACTGGCGCACGATCGTGCACTCTGTATATAAATGGTAATAAAAACAATTTTTATATTGTGGGACATTTTTTTTTATCTTTTACACAGCGACGTCTAGCCCAAAGTAAGCTAATATAAGCTTGTGTTATGGGATCTAGACAGCTGATATACATACTTATATATTTCTAAATACATACATATTATACATAGGAAACACCCAAACTCCGAAACAAACATTTGTGGATCACTTTTGGAATTTTAAATACTAATTACAATAATTAATTGATCTTTCTAATTATTAATTAAATCTCGGTACTTTGAGATCTAAAATATTTCAAAAATAAGAAAGTATAATCAATCAAAGAAAGCACAACATGGAACATTGACACTATTCATCAGAGATTGAGTTAGCTGACGCTAACTCAATCTTTAATCACAGTAAATCTTTAGCATTTGCCTTACGGGACTCACAATTGATTTTGTATTGTCTCCAAGCATTTACTACGGCCAGATCTAAAAAAGAATCATAACTTTTACTGGCCACTTCTTGGTTCTCTGGTATGTCCAAAAGCTGATCAAGTACGAGTACGTCCACGCCTCCCATGTTTTTGTTGTAGTTCATTACTACCCTTAGAGCCGTTACCTGGATATACGCCTTTTCTTTTTTGTCCCTTAGATTAACAGAGTGTTGTCACCTCCAGTATAATTAGAACCCATTAAAACGCCTTTATTATCCTTCCATTTAATCACAGCAATACCATTAGAAGTAAATTGTATAATATCGCCACGTTTCATTGATCTATCTTCCTCCAAATTATTATTTTTATGATCTGGAATTCGATTAAGTATAATTGTTTCTGTTCCATGCAAATGCAACTCTTTGAGGCGGTCCAGTAGACCCACAGCAGTAGGGTGTAAGGGTAGGGAATGCAGCCCATAACCAGAAATATGCCAAATAACTTAAGCATATCTTGACTAGACGTATTTAAAATGTTACCTGTTTTACGAAGATAATACAAATTTGTGCAGTTGGCAAGGCTTTCAAATTACTGTTCATTGTAATAGTTGTCCAGATACTGCATAGGGGTCTTTACTATATCAGCTTGTGGGCGAGGAGGATATTCATGACTCTCGTCCGCGAATGTCGTAGCCTTCCACAGTCTAGGTCTATTCTTCAATCGATGCCCGCCGCTGGTCTGGCGAATATTTCTAATGCTCACAAGTCACAGGTATATTTTCCTGGTTTTGCCTACGTATTTCTGCTAATGGCACATTGAAAGCAGGATCAGTATCATCGCCGTTGTCGCTTGGTAAATCTGGTCTAGGTATATGCTCATCCAGTAGCCATGGTACAGTAACAACCGGTTCTATCTCTTCATCAGATAGTGCCAAATCAGATTCACAGCCATCCCTGAGTAAATGTTCTGAGGCATCATCGTCTAAGCATACTCCTGGAAGAAATAATACAAATTTAGATTGTATGAATTATCACCATTCTTATAATTATTGAAAACGGCAACGCACGCACGTGCGCCAAAATTTAGTAGGTTTATAAGCCATTTAAATATTTAAAATTTTACGAATATTATTACTTATATCAGTAAGAAATTATTTAAACTAATGATATAACCCTAATCAGTTGATTAATTTAATTTTTAATTAATAATAAAATAACTTATTCGACCGTTGTCGTCAATAAATAGCGCGTCCATTTTCAACAAGTCACAAATCGACACTAACCTCGCGGTACCCCGCTCCCATCACGAGAGTTAGTAGTTCGACTTATGAATGAACGATCGAGTCCGTTTCGGGGCAAAACAAAATAGCGACACAATGATTTTTTTTTAAGTTAACGCACGCTTGGTAACTTCCGTGCTGAAAGGGCTACAAAAAGCGAAATAAGTATGCATGGATCGCGAAGCCTGGCGATCTGTCCTCTCTGACTACCCCGTCAGGGATACAGCGTGAAGATACTTTAGTTATTTTGTTTAGTCTTCAATCGACTTATGCTTAATTGTATGTACTGCCTATCCTTGATGGTGTAATAGATGCGGATCATTCGCGTTATTGTGAGCATGTTACTTAAATATGGCAAGATGAATGTGAACTTTATTTGAAAACTTTGTACCTGCTGACTCCCGAGGCCATTAGTGCAAATCCCGGGTTGGAACAATTATTTGTATCAACCACAAATATTAAAATTTTGGTACTTAGTTTGAGAGTAGTCTTAGTTTGAAAGATTCTACGCATGTTTCTAAGTTGTCTAGATACTAAAACACAAGCTTATTTGGGCTAGATGGCAATATAAAAAAGTTCCACAATATTTATTCAAGGGTTAATACTAAACTGTTTTAATAATGTTTGCCGACCAAAACATTCATTGATGTTCAACAAAGCATAAAAATACCTAATTCGCTTGACTTTTTGGAATTTTAAAAGTACGCTCCTCACTCGATTTATCTTTTAGTTGTTGGAGAAGAAATATATACCTTACTTTATTAATATGGGGTAGACTTACAAATAAATAATTCATATTTGTATTGGTGAGCGTAGTCATGGCAACGGTCGGTAATAAAATAAATGAAACTGAATCTATTTACCCATAACATAAACAGTAGCTAAGTTTTAAGTGCCCCATTGTCGAACGACATTAATTAGTTAGAAGTAATTACACTTTGTTTATAGCGTCATTCAAGTTATTGCTACTATTAGCTTCTAGAGTCTCTCACTTGAGAAGACAAAGGGAGTTTCTAGCCGCCGTTATCTACTACGTGTGGTCACGGTTTTTAAGTCAAGCCATGCTGTAAGCCATACTTTACCAGGTGTATTTTGACCTCCAGTCAACAGTGAGGGGTCTAGAAGAGTGTAGCGATACCCATGAACGTGCTTTGAAACGTATAAGCGTTTTAGAGTGCGAGCTGAGTGATGCTCACAACTCCATCACTCTTAGGGAAAATCTTAAATCGGTTGATCAAGCAGACCTTTCCAACAGTCTGTAAAATGAGCTAATGTGTAGGAGGACAGAGACAGATCTTGATGAGCCCATCACCTCGCACCCAATACAAAACTCAGCATTGAATATTCCTATTACAGCAATAGACAAAACCGGTGACCACTTGTTATTGCCGAACACCAATACATCATCATCATCAATAAGATTAGTAAGTAGTAGCAGGAATAAATTAAAAAAATACATAAAACTCAATTAATTTATTTCTAAATCACAGAAAACATGAAAAAGCCTAGAATAGGAGCGAACAAAAATCTTAGGACTTGTAAATCAAATGTACAGTTAAAACAACTAATAGAAACAAGTAAAAAACAATTAAACACCCAAACAGAGCAATATGAGACTGATATACATCAATTACAGACAGAAATTATGTGTTTACATGATTCCTTAGAGTCCATAACTTTAAAATACAAAACATCACAGAAAGAATTGGGGAGTACATTAAGGCATTGAATAGCTTGGTGGAGTCTTGTCACAGCAATGAACAAAGGTTCTATTCACTTGAGAATTTATATAATCAAACACCTGACTGTGAAAAATCCCTGCCATGTTCTTCCTTGTCTATAACATCCCGGGACAAGTCAACTTCTCCAATGGTTGACTCTGTGGGCAGTATATGTGACAATATTATAAACACAAATAACACTTGCTGTAATAGCCCTGTAACAAAAATTATACAACCTTTAAACGTTGGAAAGACTGTTGTTTATTGTGATGAAATAGGCAAAAGTTTAGGTTATCACTTAGTTCAACATCTGGGTAATTCGGTCATAACCCTTTCATTTCCTGGGGCATCCTACTCTCAAATAATTAATCAAAGAAGCGCTCGTGGCCCAGCGGTCTCAGTGTTCCGTAAACGATCACTAAGTTACGCAACTTTCACTATGGCTGGTCCTCGGATGGGTGACCACTTTGTGGCATTTACATTTGCGAGCGTTTCCGTGCTTCGGAAGGCACGTTAAGCCGTTGGTCCCGGTTGCCAGTAAAATGGCAGTCGTTAAGCCTGGTTGAATGCCTTATGGGCGGCTTGAAAAATTTCAACAGCAGGTAGCCACAACCTGCGTCTGTCTATTTCAACACGGCAATGGGCTCACCACCTATTACGTGGGACAGGAATCCACACGGTGAAAAGCAGGCATATAATATCCTCTGCCACCCCTTCGGGGATAAGGCGTGATGGATATTTATTTATTTTATTTAAATAATTAATAAGGTATTAACCAGTACACATTGCCCACAAACAACAATAGTGATACTTATTGGCAGAAGAGATAATGTAAACACTAAAACTATTATTAAGTTTTACGAACAGTTATCAAACTTGCAAGTTAAACAGGTTATACTGTCAACACTGCCATATAGCAAATCTTTTACACAAATTGAAAACAACATTAGATACAATATGAATAGAAAAATACATACCTTGACCACATATTGTAGGAATATAGAATTATTTGACTGTAATATTTTTTTACAGAATAATTACTTTTTGACATTATATAGTTATTTACTATCAAAATTTTTACGACTTCAGATAGCTGTATTGTTATCAAATTTTTTATTGAATAAAGCCAAATTATTGGCTTATAAACCAGCTCCTTTTGAGCTTAGTAATAATGACTTATTAACTTGGGATATTATCTCAAAAAACTAGTTTGTAAGACAACAGGTAAAAAATCTGGCCATGGTTATAGGTCTTTTGAGCCCATTCGGTCTACTTTTTTATATTATATTATATATTGGTTGTAATAATTTTGAGTATATTATCAATACTTCTAGTAGTTTAAACTTAGTTCACCAAAATATTGAAGGCATATCTGAAAAACTACTACAAATAGAACTTTATATAAAGGAACACAATGTTCACATTTTTTGTATTACAGAACATTGGTTAAAAAGTCATGAACTATTGTTCAACAATGAATTTTATTCACTTAGCAGTGCGTTTTCAAGAAAGAAAGCCATTCGTGGGGGCTCTCTTATATTTGTATCTAATAATTTAAAATGTAAAGAACGTAAAGATATTGTGGCCCTTTCTATTGAGCGTACTGCTGAATTTTTCTGTGTTGAGCTTGAGCAACTCATTGTCCTCTGTGTCTACAGTCCTCCAAAAAGAGATTATAATTTATTAGAAACTGTAATGGAAAATGTATTGAAGCGTTTGTTTACTAGTAGAAAACATGTTGTGGTGTGTGGAGATTTCAATGTTGACATACTTGTGCAGTCTTCGAAATGTATCAGATTTATAAATTTGTTTAGTCTTTTGGCTTACAAAATTTATTTTGTGAGCCAACTAGAATCACCTCACATTCTAGAAAATGTATAGATAATATATTCTGCAACTGTGCAACAACAACAAGGGAGATACTAAGTAACTTTCCATCAGATCATCTTGGTCAAAAAGCAGCGTTTCCTATTAATGTCACTTCCAAAGGAAATAAAATTGTATGTAGGCCAATGAGTGCATATCGACTTAAACAATTTAATGTTAATGTTTCAGCAAAAGTCACTAATATTGATTTTAATCAGGAAGATACAAACGGCTTATATAACTCCTTATTTAATACAATCAAAGCTGAGTACAACAATATATTTAAATCAAAAACATTTTATAAAAACAATGACCTGCAATTTTGTGAATGGGCAACTACAGGTATTTACAAAAGTAGGGCTAAGTTGAACTATATTGTATGAAAGAATTTAATTTTGATCCTGCTTTTATTCAATATGTAAAAAAATATTCCAAGACCTTCAAAAAGACCTGTGCTGCTGCCAAGTCGTTACATATCAGTAATAAGATGAAAGATTCAAAAAATAAGGTAAAAATGACTTGGAATGTAATCAATACTGAAACCGGTCGATTACTACCCCGTTATAATAACTTTGAGTTAATTATAAATAACAAGGTGATTAATAATAAATTAGATGTAGCACAAACTTTTAACAACTATTTTACGCCTGGAAGAATAGACAAGATGCTATTGGTGAATTCTGCGATCTCTCCAAAGCATTTGATTGCGTTGAACATAAAACACTATTGCGAAAACTCTTTTATTATGGTATCAAAGACTCTGCACTGAATCTTGTTGCCTCCTACTTAAATGATCGGATACAACATGTTGATGTTAATGAAATTCGCTCCTCTGGAGCATCTGTAACTATGGGCGTACCGCAGGGATCAATTCTAGGTCCGTTTCTATTTTTAATTTATATTAACGATCTGCCATTCTATATACAGAACTTGTGCGACATTGTTCTATTTGCTGATGATACGTCACTTATTTTTTAAGTAGATCGTACGCTTACTGATTTTAACGGCGTTAATAGTTCACTTGCCCAAGTTGTAGATTGGTTTACGACCAATAATTTGCTACTAAACGCTAAGAAGACAAAATGTATCAGATTTAGCATGCCTAATGTCAGGAATTGCGGTACAGATATAACATTGAACGGTGATACCCTTAATATTGTAGAATCAACTGTATTTTTGTTGATCACTTTAGATAGCAAACTGCAGTGGAACGCCCGAATAACGTGTCTTGCAGGTAAACTCAGCTCGGCAGCCTTTGCCGTTAGTAAAGTCAGGCAGCTCACTGATGTAGAAACTGCCAGGCTAATATACTTTAGTTATTTTCATAGTGTCATGTCTTACGGCATTTTGCTGTGGGGTAAAGCAGCTGATCTACAAGTAATTTTTGTACTCCAGAAGAGTGCAATATATAAATTGAGTGCTACAGTGTCTCTTAGAGAGAAATTTAAAGAAATTGGCATTTTAACGGTTGCATCACAGTATATATTTGCAAATATCATGTTAGTTAAACAGAACATACATTTATACAATAGACACAGTGACATACATTCGATAAATACTAGAAATAAGCATAAATTAATTGGAACGCATCATCGTTTACAAAAGGTTCACGACTCTATTGCAGGAATTGGCGTACGCCTATATAATAAAATTCCTTTTAAGACATTATGAACCTGCCGTTACATAAATTTAAGGCGGAAATTAAGACGCACCTCTTGAAAAGGGCTTATTACACAATTAATGATTATTTGAATGATAAAAATAAATGGAAATGAGTTGCTTGCTCTTCGCTCGAGCTATTTAGGATTCGAATGAATCTTGTGTTATATTATCTACTTGTCTTGAATCTGCATATATATGTTGTATTTTTTTCTATTACATTATTTTTATTTACATTCTCCAGTATAAATAATTTGAAACGCCAGGCAACTGAAGGTATGGCTGCGTTTAGTCCCGGTAATAACTAATATACATAATTATATGTAATTTGACTTTTTATTGTGTGAGCACTATGTAGACTTATTTATAATTTTGAAATTGACATGATAGTTGCTGTGTAGTTTTTGGGTACGTCATGCTCGCCTAAGTGTCCTGGCAGTGGTGGCGTATGTATATATGTGTATTCCCTACAATACGGTTGAATAGGGCGATGGCTGATATATGCGTCATACCCGTGAACGGGTGCCGTCTGTTGGGACTGGTCAGCTCATAGCTGTTATAGCAATTGTTACAAATAATATTATTTAAATTTAAGGCAAACTAAGTTTAGTCGACTGTTCTCACATAAATTCAAAGGAACTATGTAAGTGTAATTTTAATGAACACAACATTTTTTTGTTTTTTTTTTTGTATAATTTCTTTACTGTATAATTGGACAAATATCATGTTAATCAAACTGTGTCAAACGGCGGTTAGAAAAGAGTGGCCATGAGTTTTATTGCCAGGTTCTTCCTCTGGCTCTACCTATTGCTTTGCGAATCTGGCAGTAAATGTAAATGTAGAAGCAGTAATCTTGACGT